>JAHDVF020000432.1:0-650888 GCA_022606425.2 Lepidostoma basale
ATTACATAAAGCGTGCGCTTAACCCAACCAATGACAGGTCATAAGTCCTGTAAACACTTTGATCATCCATGTTCAGTTTCCAGTTTACGTCTTCGTCTCTATTGAGATACAATTAAAATTTGAATTAACCACCCTTTGGTGTAAATCCAGGATTTGTATACAGGTATAAGTATACATTCACAAATATCTGGAATTTTTGTTGGGATTTTGATCATTTCGTGGATGATTTCGGGAAGAGAATACCAATTAATTTTATTTCTGGTGGGGAAATGGGGGTCACGGTGGAATGGTTCATCAGAGATGTAGATAAGTATAGGGATATGATCAGAGGATAGTTCGTCTACTACCTGTAGGGTGAGAGGGAGGGTAAAGTTTTTAGTCATGACAATATCGATGACGTCCGGGGAATGTTTTGGATTTTTATTGAAAATTGTCGGAGTATCGGGAGCTGTGATGAATATGTCTGGTCGATTTTGGAAATAGTCGAAAAGATCTTTGCCTTTCTTATTATCTTTGAAACTGTGCCAGGCGCCATGTTTGGAATTTAGGTCTCCAGCTAGGACTGTGGGAATGTTTTCGAAGAAAATATCGTCCAGTTCTATTGGAGTGAATCGTCTACGAGGTGGAGAGTAGGCGGAAATGAATTTAAGGGGACCAGAATTTTTTGTTTGTATCACTATAGCAGTGGTTTCAATATTTATGTTAGAAGGTGTTGTTGAGGAGCAATGCTGGAGGGATTTTTTTATTAGGATTGCTGTACCACCTCCTTTGTTATCAAGGCGGTCGGTTCGGTAGGTGAGGTAATTAGGGATAGAGTAGCGAAGGCTAGGTTTAAGCCACGTTTCTGTGATAAGAAGAATGTCAAGGTTGTAGGTCGAGAGGAAGTGTTCTACCTCCAGGCGGTGTGATCGCAGGGTACCACCCGCGTTCCAAAATGCCACTTGGAGGTTGGTTGGTAGGGTAGGTGTAGGGTTAGACATTAGATGGGTTGATGGCGTTGAAGGTGACAGTCTTTCTTAGCTCATTAACCAAGCTTGAAAAACCTTGGATTAGTGCATGGAAAGGATCAATTTGTGGAGGGAAAATTTGTGGAATCGATGTTTGTGTGGGGGGGCTAGTTGATGCGGCCATCTTGGCATATGAAGGCGCTGGCCATTGTGTGTTCACGAAGGCAGGGGTACTTATTATTTTAGATGGTGATGGCTGAGGGTTTGTTTGTCCGCAAGGCTGGGTTCTTTTCGGGTGCTTTGGACACCCACTGAAGTTGGCTGGGTGTGACCCTGCGCATAGGGCGCATTTGGCCGGAGTATTGCGAGATTTTGTGCAGGTGGAGGTGTGGTGCTTCTGTCCGCACTTCACGCACCTCGGATCAGCATGGCAGCCCGAAGTTGCGTGACCGAACTGTTGACAGTTGAAGCACTGGCTGGATTTTGTTTTAGAGTGGGGTGACTCCACCCGCACCCTAAATTTGTCGACCTCTTTGAGGTCGGAAAATATTTTTTTGCCTTGATCCGATCGCTCCAGGTCGACCATCATCATGGCGATGGGTCGCCTTTCGGGACCGGCTTTCATTCTCTGGACTTTAAGAATGGGAAACCCTAGTTCCTTAAGCTGGTTGTGGAATTGGGTCGTGGAGACCCATTCGGGAACATCTCGAATGACAGCTTTTAGTGGCTTATCGCCATTCAATCTAAAGGAATGGAATTTTTCACCTCGCTCAATCAGGAGTTTGGTGGCCATTGTGTGGGCGAGGGCGGATTTGGGAGTTATATTGATACAGTCCTTTGTGTTTTTGGCGACGAAGTCAACACCATTTTCGATCAGGGCTGCGTTGATGGAAGGCCAGTTGATGTTGGCCTTGTAAATTATGATTGGAGGCACTCTCGTTATTTTCGAGAGAAAGTCTGATGGGAGAGAAGAGGAAGAGGAAGGGGGAGGAGAGGAAGTGGAGGGGAGAGAAGATGAAGTGGAAGGGAGAGAAGAAGAAGTGGAAGGGGAAGTGGAAGGGAGAGAAGAGGAAGTGGAAGGGGAAGTGGAAGGAAGAGGAGAGGGAGTGGGAGATATAATCGTGTGAGAAGAAATTTTGTTTGGCGAAGTGTGGAAGGGGCTTTCAGGTGAAGAATTTTGGTCATGGAAGGCAGATGTTTTTCGTTTCCGATTGTTTGTTGCTGTTTCCCATTCCATAGAATGATCAGAGGTTGGTGGGGGTGAGCACGATCTTGATTGGACAAGGTGTTTGGTGGGAGTGGAGATGGTGCTGGTAATTGTGGTAGATAATGAGTTGGTCACAATTTTTTTGGCCGTATCGTTTGCGGAGAAGGAGGAGGAGGGCGCGGGAGTAGTAGAAGGCGTAATAACTGAATGGTTGTTAATGGAGGGGCCATTGATGGAGACTTGAGATTTCTCATTAACTGAAGAGTGGGATAAAGGGGGTCTTATGTCAGGCAAGGATGCCAACATTTCTCGGTAGATAGGGTGATTGTACGACACTGAATGTCTCTCCTCAATAACATCCTCCCTCTCGAGAGAGCGAAGGAGAATCTCGCCGAGGACCTGAACATCGGTATTTTTCATTTTGCGTTTCTCTGTTATTAGTTTTATAAATTTGTTCAGTTCGTCCATGTCAGTTGCGCTAATTTTTTTATGCATTTTGAGACACTGGTATACTGTTATGGAGATGGAATGTGAGTGATAGCGTATGTGATGAGGTAATGCGAGTGTTTGGATGGTGGAATGGATCAGGCACAGAGTAGACTGTTATTTCACTGATTGTCACTTCACTCGCGATGTATGTTTCAAGATGGCGGGCAAGATGGCGACCGAGCGGTCGGCCAAGCAAGTGCCAGCACAGGAACGAAGTTGTGAAACAAGATGGCGGTGACTTAAAAACTATTGCACAACAGTTTGAGAACACATTTTTGTACGAGTTTTAGGCATGGAACGATTATTAAAACACAATTTAACACTAACAATACATATTAGAAAAACTTAGGAACAGAATAAACGTAACTGAATACTGGAAGCTCAGTTATATCTGAGAAAACGTGGAGCGTAACGCAGTGACACTAACGTGATTAATGGCGGACGTGTGAATTGCTTCCCTCCTAATATTAATAAAATACTCACAAAATATAAAATACAGAATTCAAACATTACTCAATTGAAATTACTTTAAAACAATACATTGGTCATCATATTTATTATATTATATTTAGAATTTAATTATTTAATTAAATGTATCTCACTTCATTGTTAAAACACATTTGTGGTAATTTTTACATTTTCCATTGTTGTTTTTTTATCAAACATAGCAATCTAGTCTAAATGTAAATTACATGGAAACTTTTTTTCCACTTGATGATCAATGGTGACAACACTGTATTGTTACCTACACCTAAAATAAATGACTCAATGTATTATATACGAGTATGTGATATTTCATTTCAGGAATCACCTCGTCCTGGTGAACGAGTTACTACCGTACCAGACCCATCTAACTCGTGAGTACTTTTGTATTTATATTTATTACTTAAGTGAACCCATCAAAATCAGTACAATAATCCATTGATTGAAACAATACACATTATGCACTAGCTTCAAAGTACAATATAAACAGTTGAACAGAAAAATCTTTGCGTTTTGGTTAGCGGTTAGTGGTTTAGGCAATAGAATGCTTAGCTCCTGATCCAAAGACTTGGGAGTAATAAAACCTAGACTCGACCAGATTCTTTCTTCATAATGATGAGCTATTTTCTGCTCACATTGGAAATTATATTTTTGCATATAATAAATTATTATATCATTGTTTTAAATCTTTGAGGTTAGTTCTTTTAAAATACTTAAAAATTATTCAAGATTACGTGATTATATTTTATAAAATAGCTGTAATAAAGTAATTGATACGTATTAGCTTCATAATTAACGGTGTGCCCAAAAAAATTGAAATATGATTGTCTCCTCTATAAATTTTTTTTTTAAGTTCTCTTACATTCGTTTTATAGTTGTTAATGTTAATGTTTTAAATATTTCTCAATCCAATAAAATATAATATAATATTCGTAAAAGTTTAAATCATTTTTCTGAAGTGAGTATAAGTATTCAAAACAATTGGTAGCAAATTCGGATAGAGATTATCTAACAAAACAAATAATCTTAAGTATTGACTAAAATGATGGAAACTTTGAAATAAAAAAATCAAAATATTGTTCGAAATAATGTGAATAGAAATAATTTTATGTCCAAATGGATGTGTAAATCAGAAATTTTTATTCTGTTTAATATGTGTTTTAAATTATTCAAGGCATTAAACAATTGGTACAATTTTAGATTGGCGTATTTTCAGCAGGGGACGCTAAGCAAATATTAACATCCACACCCCATACGTCATTACTTCCCCATTAGAATGAACTCTTACAAGCGATTAGCCACACGTCACCCAGCTGGCTTAATTAGCCACTGACAGCACAAGAGTATAGCTTTTAGAATCGCATAGAAATCGTGATCTATTCACATAAATACAATCGCCATTGGAAAATAGTGGAACTGAAGATCGGACGCCGAGCGACCTGTAGTATCTGTAAATAGTTCAAACGCCCATTTATTTTAACGCACCTGTTATGACCATAACTATTTAGCTGTGATAAATATTACCAATTTATTGTTTTCTGTGGATTCATTTTATTTTATAGCGTCACTCCAAACACATATTCTTTGTTTCTTGAACAATGATGTCAAACTCCATATTAAATAATGAATATAAATTAAAACGTCTGTTTTCTAGGAGTTTTATTACGTTTTTTATGGAATGACATGTTTCGCCCTTCTGAGGCATTATCAAATGTGGACATTTAATAATGCTATACATATATATTACACAACAGTATATAACTTACTTACTTACTCATACAGCCGATGTCGCCCACTGCTGGAAACAAGTCTCCCCCATTCTTCTCCTCATATTCCTATCTTGTGCTCTTAGCATCCAGTCATCAGCATTTTTTCTAATGTCACCAGACCATCGTGTGAGGAGTCTTCCGCTGTAATTAGTTAAGTTTCAATTTTTAAAAATAATTAAATACATAAAAACAATGTTTTTCCACTTTTATCTCTTTTCTCTCTCTCAACCTCTTTATATAAGTACCTGTAACTAAATACATATTTTATATTGATGGAAAAATTCGTTTACAGAAGTTTTAAAATGTTTTTTGGAGGTGATTTGTTTCGCCTTCTCGGAGCATTATCAAATACCCTACCAAGACGATGCATGCTTTCCACAAAAAAAAAAAAATTCAGAAAGGATGTGTTTTACAAATAAATTATTTTAATTGTAGATTTATATCATTTTTCACGAAACAAAATTATTCGAAAATTTCATTAAGCCTTAAAACAAAGAATTTCAATATTTTTAAAGAATGATGATATATATTTTTTATATTTTTAATCCGTGAAGTAAAAAAAACATTATGTGATAAGTTTTATTTTATAATATTCTATGTTTTTCTTGTACATAAATATTTAACTCAAATTATTGTACTATTATTACATCGTTTTCCGTTTAAATAATAATTAAATAAAACGATGTTTTTTAACTACTTCCACTTTTGTCTTTATTTAGACAGCGACCGGTTTCGCCAGGCTCGCTGGCATCGACAGACTGGTAACACTATTGTAAACTTAGTCCTTTATATATACATACAGATCAGGGGTGGTAAACATGATTCTATACAAAAATAATCTTCAAATATTTATGTAATTTTTTTCTGAATTTAACTATTGGTATTACAGGTATTCTTGGAGGTTCGTGTTTTCCGTTTAATTTTGAAAAAAATGGTATACTAAGAAGAATAAAATATTGAATTTAAAAATCTTAAACGTGTTATTTAGAACACGAACTTTTAAATTAAATTATATTATCTATTGAAATAAGGCTTATCTTTTGATTTAAATTTTGCTTTCTGCGCCTGAAAATTAATATACTCGCAATCGTCATAGCACACAATGAAGTTTTGGAACGATAGTTTTTGGAATGCCCTTGCAAGGTAAAAAAAACGTATCACGCCTATTAATGATTGCAAAGTTAAAAAATATAATTTTTATGATTGATAAATAAACAATGTTTAATAAAGAGCTTCACACAATTGTTTAAGTACCAATAAATATAAATTTCCCTTTTAAATATCTACATAGAATCAGTGGCGATTGAAAAAGTGATGTATTATACTCGTATGTATAAATCCAGGTGTAGAAAGAACTATTGTATTTTTATAGTCAACGCATAAAAGCATCCCACATATATCATTTCTCCACCTCAGAAGCGAGTGAAAATGTTTCTTGTTACCTGATCGACGTAGTCTCGCGGCGTTTTTCTTTATCCCTCGTAATATTTATGAGTTGAGTGAGAAAACAAATATCCCTCGACATCTGTGAAAGCTCAAATAGTGTCTCGAATATTGAAACTAAAGAATTTATCTCATGTTTCCATAACTGCGGTAATAAATTCATCGGCGGTATGGCGGCGGACCTTCAAACTTCATCAAAGCGTAATTTGTCAATAGTTAATGGCTTAATAACAATAACGGTTTATCTAATCTGCGCTTGACCAGTTTACGGCTCGGTCGATGGCAAGTGATTGGCAGGTCGTATCGTAAAGTGAATATCTATAACAAATCATTTTCAAAAGACTTAAGTAAAATATTATTACAGTAAATTTGAATGAGAGCTATGTGTCGCTTTGACTGTGTACTGTAAAAAATATATTTCAAAGGTTATAACAAAAGAAAATAAATTAAGCTCCTTAATGATTTCTGCGCAAAACTGGAAACAAAATCACAGTTAAGCTCCTTAGTGCGGTTTTTTATTTAAACGGTATTTTTTTTTTCCAGAAATATGTACATAAATAAATTATTCAGTTATTACCAAAACATTACTTTTACATTATTTTGTCAAGTAGTTTTAAGAAACGAATAAAAAATGTTTTATTATTTATGTTCAAATAATGATGTCAAAGAAAGCCATGCAAATGTTTTGATTTTAATGGTAACATTTTATCTTATGGGCTTATGAAAGAATATTACAAGCAATAACGGCATTGTAAATATACTCAGTTTATTGGAAGTAAAAGAGGTTCAGTCATCTTCTGTAAAAGCTTATTACTTTAATTTAAATCTCTCGTTGCATAATAATCGTGTGGTTAATAATAAGTATTAAGACACAAAAGTGATTATAATTTGTAATCAAACAGATTTCCAGATCTATCTACCACTTGTGTATCTCCCCCTCACGTTACCTAGCATGTGGCGGCACGTGGGAGGCGTGTAATAATATTTCCGATATGAGGTGTGAAGAAGAGCGTGGCTGTCCCGCGGGACGATCTGTCCGAAGCGGTCTGTTTGTAATCATTTTCTCGTCCTCTAGGTTAAGGCGGTCACGCGGGGAGCATTCCATGGGGGTAGAAACGGTTAAGGTTAAAATATGGGACGAGGGGGCACGATTGTACTATGGGATAGCTCCGTTTATTACGTAGTTATATAGTTAATGATTTGAACAGTATGGATTTGATGTCATAAACTTAAGTGTTTTTTGTGATTTATTAAGGTAAATTTTATTATTTCAGTCAAAAATGTTTTCAGAATAAATGCATCTCGCAAGTTTTTACTTAAGAGTATAATTTATAATTCCAGAGCTATCAAAAACGGTTTTTATCAATTAATACGACTTAAAAACAACCACTCTCTTGAAAAAAGTACCCATAAACTAAAATACGGTATACGATACACAGAAAGGCAAATGTTTGGTGTGAGTCTTCGAAATTAAATAAGAAATTAAGGAATTAGACTCCGAACCAAAGTTGCCGAAATCATGAATCATATAGATAAATTGAAGTAGCAATAGGCTGGACATATAGCCAGGCAGGTCAGTGTCAGATGGGCACCTATAATATTTCAATGAAGGCTCAAGACAAGGAACAGGAGTTTTGGGGGGCCATCTAAAACAGACTGATGACATTACGGGAATAGTTTGGAAGATCTGGATGCTCAAGAGACTAAACAAGAGGCCTGTATTCAGAGCTTTACTTTAAATTTTGAATTTGGGTTTCACGTAAATAGCGAAACAAGCTTGTAAAGTATATCAGTAACTGTGAATGACAAGTGACATGAAATCATTAACACTACGGACCATCACAGTGGTGAATGATAAATGACGTTAGCGGCGCATTAGGGGGAATTCGGTAATCGAACGCGCTCATCGTAACTTGACGTTTGTATACGTAATATAATACATATTCTGACATACTCTTGTCATTGTAAATTATTTACTCACTGTGGGTAGAATGTAAAATATCTAATTTGACACAACTACTAAATAAGCAAACCAGAATATTGTGGAAATTTCAGAAAGTATGAAATTACGAAGTGAGTTTTAATTTTAAAATAAATTAAAACACTCGCTCAAAAAAACATTTTGTTTTGATGAAAACGTCCATTTTGTTTCAATATATTTTATAAAAATGATATGTTTGGCCTTTTTATGAAAATATCAAATGTTGCAAAAAGACGGACATCTAGGAAATTATACTATTGACTTTGATTTCTAATAAAAATCCGCTAACGTCTTCGTCATAAATATCAACTCATATTAGTTAATATCGACATATAATTGCTCATTTAGAACCAATTAATGAAGAAATCGTTTGAGCTGATTTTTATTATTCATTACACCATACTCTCTAACATATAATACAATAAATCTAGAGTATTTTCCGATACATAATCTGAATAAGAGTTGAAAATTTGATTGATATTAACTTGTAGACATGCATAAATACAAACTGTAAAAACACACTTACGTGTATATATAGTTAAACCTTCTTATATTCACAACTGACGGCTATTTAATTTCATCGCTTTACCACACTAGAAACAAGAGTATTCCAATTTCATTGGATTTTTTATAAATTAAAATGCGGTCTTTTCCGCTTTTCAGATTATTTTTCTCGACATGTTTATCTCATACTCTTGATGGTGAAGAAAAAGAACTTTCAAAACATGTCTAGAAATAAATTAAAGTGAAAAAAACAATGGAATTTAGAAAAACAGGGAAATTTAGTTCATAAAAATCATCATTATGGAATTAAATGTACCTATTAATAAAGAGTCAATGGATTATATCGCAGAATTAATCCCCTTTTAAAATAAATACCGTAATTTCATTTAGTGCATTATTTTTATTCTGTGTACTATTAGAGTGCATCAGAGAAGAACCAAGATTTACTATTATAGAACTGTACCTTTGTAAACATAAAATCCTTAAGTAAACGCGTTGTTGGTCCGAGGTTCTAGTATTCGAATACTTAGGGATTTAATTCAAGAGAGAGCGTTCCTCCATACGCGCTCCGCTGGGCTCTCCATGTTTTATTGTTATATTTTACCTTCCTATTTCAGGATCATCCCTAAGGTTCACCGTAGGTCTATTTGTGCCATGTGAAGTAGGCAGGAAATGATTTGCATCCTCATGAATAACTTAATTACTCTTGAACCTCGCTCCAGCAGCAGCTGGTCGGGGGCGCGAGGAAGGACACGCGCGGACCAATGTCAATGCAAATACGAGTACGCCACATATATAGAAAACTCGCTAGAAACTTGTAACAATCTATTTGTTATCAACACGAATAAATTAAAACAAACTCTCTCTCTCTCTCTCAAGAGTATAACAAATACATGTTGATCAACAAGTATTTTTTCTAGGTGAAATATAGAAAAATACAAATATCAATATCAAATTAATGTTATATTTGCTGATGGAAGCGGCATAAGTTTGATAATTTCCGAAAATGGAATAAAGCTGCGAAGAAAAATGGAAGCAAATTTTGGTCAAACTTCAAATCTGTCTTCTGCTAATCTGAGAGCAAAGTGCAAAAAGTCATTTCACATTTTATAAATATGTAACAAAAAAACTTTAATACGCAAGAATAAACTGTAAATCTCAAAACTTTTAAAACCAAACAACCCTCTCAAACCCTCATTATCTTGTATGTTTGTAAAATGAATGTACGCGCTAATTTTGAGTTACGCATTTTAAATATTATACTGTTGGGATGTTTTAATTTTACGTAATTCTTTGGAGTACGGAGCTTCCATGTTTTTCCAAGGTAAAAGAATGCAGAACATTGTTAACATAGACTAGCGTAAATACAAAAGTGCGACCGACGAACGTGCTAAACGGACCCTCTCATTCGATTATTTGGTTGGAGTCCCCTTCCCGTTTGTCATAAGGATACTCTCATTGTGCCCGACCGCCACTTGTGTCCATCCACCGCGCACTTTACTTACTTCAGTTAGGATTTGGACGAGAATGAGTGAATAGTTCTTTGTTGAAACCACTGGCCGCTAGCCGGTGGCAGGGCCCGCGAAGTAGGATCGCCCAATCTGCTCGGCGATATTTATTTTTATCCCCGCAAAGCGCTCGCTTGGTCAACTAGTTGAACAGGTTCTGCTTTCTAGCTAATTAATTATAATCTAACCATATTAATAGTATGCGACGAGGGTACAATATTGTTTTCTGTAAAATGTTTTTTTTTCATCATTGATTATTTTAAATAGAAATTTACACCTAGACTATTCTTCGTTCTATCGTGATTATATCGTATTAGACTATGGTGTTCTTCTACCGACCCTTATGTATGGAAGCGAAGCATGGAACTGGCAAAAGAAGGATAAAAGTAGAATAAATGCAGTAGAAATGAGATTTCTTAGACGAATGTGTGGATACTCTATCTATGATAGAGTGTCGAATGAAAATATAAGAAGTGAATTCGGTGCGAATGATGGTGTTATGAACAAAATAATGAAAGGATAATTAAGATGGTTTGGACATATGGAAATAATGAATGAAGAAAGAATGGTAAAAATTATATATTAACGATGTAAATGGAACCAGAAATAGAGAAAGACCGAGGAAAACGTGGCACGATCAAATAAATCAAATATTGAATGTCGGCCATGTGAGGTGTCAGAGAAATTGACGCGCGTGCATGACACGATGTATGAATGTTGAAGAAGTGAGAGAAATATGTCAGGGAAAAAAGTGTGGCAGTCCATTCTTTCTGCCTCCCCTTCGGGGAGACGGCGTGATGGTTAGTAAGTTATTTTTTTTTATATTCTTCGTTTATTAAAGATTGAATTTTTCAGTATACACTATTTGATTGCTAACTTTTCTTGTCTTTTTGTTAAATAATATTAAATTATCACAAAGAAATCCACCCTTACAAACTAACCGTATTATGAAAAATATTCAAAATCGACTATATTTTTTTAAAGTTAGTTGAAGTTTACACAATATACGAAAGATAAGTTGTATTATGAAAAATAATATGTATATAAAATTTTCGTTTTTTTATTATTTTACTTTTAACATCACCAATATACTTTATCATTTCCAGAAAAAAAATGTGTTATAAATCTACTTGTGTTTATTGAAAAAAGAATCTTATCTATATATTAAAAATTCGTATCTTCTTATTATGTATAATGCTTAAGCTATTCTCAAGTATTTTGAAAACAAAACTTGAGCATAAGATTACTTATAGGGAAGAGCAGCAGGGTTTTTGATGAAATCGCTTTCCAATAGATGCAATCTTCATTGTGAAGCAAATAAAAGAGAAGGCAATTGAATATAATAAAGTAGCCTATATACATATATGTTGTCGATTTGACTAAGGCATTGAGTTATTGCTGAGGGATATTGTGAGAAAACTACAGGAAGGAGAAATATCCAATACATTGATAAAGACTGTCTAAGATCTGCATACTAATTGCAAAACAAAAATTAAGTTTAACAAAGAACTGCCTAGGGAAAGTTCCTGTAAGCAATGGTATTAGACAGGAAGATAGTATGAGACCCTTTCTGATCTATCTTATTATGGACGAAATCATAGAAGAGGTAGCTGGCTTGGGGGTAGGTTATAAAATGGGCAGTAAAACTGTGAACGTCATTTGATACGCAGACGATGCGTCGATGCCGCATTAATAGCTGAGTCTGAAGATGACCTGCAAAGAATGTTGTACAAATTCCAAACAGTATCACAAATGCTAAATATAGCTATATCAGTCAGCAAAACAAAAAGCTTCACTATATCTAGACAATCTACAAGATATAAGCTGACTGTTGATGATATACCTGTGGAGCAGGTAATTAGTTTCAGATATTTGGGAATAGAGATCTGCACCCATAATGACTTTTATACGGAAATACGACAACAAGTCAGTAAAGCCTCTACAGTGTCAGGGTGTCCGAAGAATCTGGTCTGGAAGAGCAAGCACATACGTATTGACAGCACGATTAGAATTTATAAGACATGCGTGCGACCTATTATGACGTACGCTGTAGAGACGCGGGCCGACACCGTGCGAACCAAGGGCCTACTTAGAAAATCGGAGATGAAGGTCCTAAGATCAATTACTGGAAAAACTCTCCGAGATCGTGTCCGCATTGCAGGTTCAGAAGATATCGTCAGTGAAGTAGATCGAGAAGATACTGGAAGGACCATGTAGCCCGAATGGATGGTGACAGACTCGCATATACAGCCGCTTATGAAATCTCCTCCGGACACTGCCCACTTGGAAGACCGCCTAAGAGATGGAGAGACAGCTGGCCCTCATCATCCTATGAGACATGATTTCTGTGTCACAGATTAAAAGAAGGAGAAGAAGAAGACAAGAAGAAGCATTCACTTTGTAGTTAGACATTTTAAACTTATAGATATAAAATAATAAAACAGGTTGTACTTAACTACGGTACGATTATTATAATTCATGATACATATAATAGTTTCGTTTGGACCCATGCTTCATCAGGGCAGTATTATAACTTATATAATAATTAATAAAGCTATTAAACTGCCCTGATGAAGCTTGGGTCCAAGCGAAACTTGTTGATTGGTTGTGGTTCAATACAAAGTGTTTTTTTATTTCATACATATAAAATTAAATTGTACTTATATCACTTAAATAGAATTTTTTGTTGTTGTTTTTTTCTTTTCCGTCTTTTAGATTTTATTCCTCCAAAATCCTTATCCTTCATTTTACCTCCTTACAAAATAAAACATTTCATTTTACCTTGTCATGGGGATCTTGTCTTCTCGGTAGTAACAGCCCGGAGGCTTTTGCTCTCACTTATCCTATGTTGGCAATTTCTTTCTTGAGTGTTGAGGTTAGATATTGTACAGACAGAGGTTGGCATCTTAGCTGGCTGACTGGCGGAAAGACGTGCAGAACACATTACTACTTGGGTATGAGAGAGTACACCATATGATATTTCATTCATTTTGAAGCACCATAAAAAATAATAAACCACGCACGCCAATGCACACATATGTGTAACGAACTGTTTAAAATCATCTTACATTCCTAAATCTACTAAAATAATGGACAAAACGCAGATTTTTTTTTGTAAGAAACTTCAAATGACAGTTTGTCTATAGACGCCATTTTGTTGCTGTTGACATTTCATCTATGCATAAAAGAAATTGTCTTTTTCAATATGGCGTCCGTGGGCCAGCTGTCATTTAAAGAATAAAAAAACTTTTTTTTTTGTTGAGAAGGTTTTACAATATTCTTTCTACATATGTGCGAGATTTGTTGTTTGGGTTGGAAATATTTTACGTTGTGCGCTCCGAACCCATGGTGCACTTGAAAAGAGCAATAGCCTTCGGGCTCTTACTCACGAAATCCAAAATCCAAGTAAGTGATGTAATATTTTCTTTAAGATAATAATTGATGGTTGAGGTATTAGTTTTGTAAAACTCCATTAATATTTTATAATAGTAAACACGATCTTTTCTTATTTACTATTATTAATTAATAATGGAGTTTTACATTAAAATATTTAACTTCAATTAATCGTGTTTACTATTATAAATTTTAGATAAATATTTTTTCAGTTTTTCAGAAGTGATAATTTTGTCACATTTCATGCTATGTTTACGTGCCCGCCATAACTTAAATTTCGAAAGAGAAAGTCGAAAATAAAATGCATAAATTTCAAATTTATCTAAATGGTTTTCTTTTCAAAACTACAAGCAGACATATTGTAAATCATAGGCACACACATTCGGGACCGCGGCCGCGACTCTGCCGAGTTTATCGAGTCTCCTCGCACGTCATTGTACCGCGCCAATCCTCACGTCCGTCTTCTCATAAATCTATTAATTCACAAAAATACGGGGAGCAAACCACAACTTCATGATCGTCGTGGGAGGACGACAAAGGCTTTTTTATTTTATATATGCGTAGTTTCTGCGTCACATTAACCTTGGAAATTTAGCCTGAGTATATTTGTAAGTAAGAATAAAAGTATAAAGCATGATGTATGTTCACTTTCGTTAAGTGTTAGAAGATATTTTATAATAATTCAACTTCGTTCAACATTATCACTACCTTATCAGACAAAATGCGACACGTGCTCTTTTTTTAGAATGAAGTAATGAAGAGTGCAATGACAATGATTAAATAAAAGAAAACTGAATGACGGCGATATAAATATCGTCCCGCGACTTAAAGGTATTTTATAACACTTTGCAACATTGGAAAAATCTGAACTAAAATATCATAACTACGTTTCATTTTGATTTTTTGTAATCATATACAATCTATATAAATCCAGTATCTGATTACAAAAAAATTGACTACAGTCATATTTGAAAAATGTATGGATAAAAACATTATCCTTTTACGGTTACGTACAATTGTATATAAAACTGACATTTGTATAAACGTTGCGCAAACGGGTGCAATAGTCTCGGAGCAAAAACTTTTTTTAAACATAATATATGTATGTATAAATTATATTCATTTTAAATTTTGACACAATATTTATTTAATTTACGTAATGTTATGTAATTCATTATATGATTAGTAAATTTGTACATTTTAATGGTCACGGAAAGTTTTAAAGTCAATGAATATATGTGAATATCAATAGAAATATATATTTTATGTATTTCCCGACCGAAACGTTACATGAAAACGAAAGCCAGTTTTATGTATTTCAAAATGTCTAAATCCAAACTAAAAATTAAACTGAATCACGTGGTAATTACTTGAAATTACTCGTATATTATTTTATCCGTGTTAGCATAACAAAGTGCAAGTCGGAATGCTTACAATATTTTTTGTGAAAAAAAGCGTAAAGGTCAGGCGCTCGAGTTGGTTCTAAAGCAGCAAACTTATTTACTTAACATTAGTATTTACTCAACCACAAAATGCTCGGATTAACAATAATTCACTATTGAATGTTCCAAGAACTGCGCTGAGTAAACTAAATTATTTACGAAACAATTGTTGCTGGACCAGCCTGGTTCAGTGAAAGCTAGGGTATAACCTAAGCATGATATTGTTCTGCTGGCCTGTCAAATATCTTGATAATCATAGTTGCCCCTGAATAAATCGGTCCCTAGCGAGGTTTGATCTTGCGCCAGGCGCTTGAATTAAGATAAGGAAAATATGCTTTTGTAATGTATCATAATATGAAGCCCTGCAAATAGCAGTTTACAGTACGGACACATAGAACATATTTATTTAAGTGTGTTTTAAATAATTTGGTTTATAAGGAATCTCGTCCAAAAAGATGGAATAAAATGATGTTTGGATTATATATTACTTCAGTGTTGAGAGTTATAATTTGTTAAAACAAGGTTTTCTTTATTAATTTTTGTATAAACGTTCGATCATTTAAGTAACCCTTAATAAAACAAACCTTCTATTATTATCTATTATTAAATATTTCATAATTAATGAAAAAAAATTTTTTTGTTCTTTACGGAGTTAAATTTTTATCTCTGGCAATTCATTCTACGCATTTTAAATATACATTTTATTACAATAACCTGAATGCAAACAATTCAACTGTTCCTATATCAAAATGTTTTGGAAATATAAACAACTATAAAGAAAAATACATATTTAAAAGCACTTGTTACCTTTATGAATAAAACATCATACAAATACATTTGTCACAAGGCTGGACCACGTTAGGAACGAATACGTGAGGGGTAGCTTTAAGGTTGCCCCAATAACGGAAAAATTAAGAGAATCTCGACTCCGGTGGTACGGTCATGTGATGCGAAGAGACAGCGAGCACATTATCCAAAAAGCCCTCAGCATTCCCACAAAACCAAGAAGAAGAGGTCGCCCAATGGCAACATGGTGGGCCAACATGGAAAAGGAGCTCCAACGCGAGAACCTGACAGTGGAAATGAGTGAAAATATGAAAGTTTGGCGTTTTCGTACGAGGAGGGCCGACCCCAGATGATGGGAAATGGCAAAGAGAAAGAAGAAGAGAAGAGAGACAAATATATTTTATAATTGCTACTATCGTATGAGAAACTTAATTTGTAGTGTTAAAACATTTTTACTTGTTTTTACTCCACTTTATTAGTTTGACAATAATAAATAACGTAGAAACAAGTAAATCTATTTTTTTTTTAATTGTTACAACATTTATAAAATATTGCTAGTTTCGGAATGTCCTGTATTTAATGTATACGGCTCGCATTACACGTCCTTTATGTGACCATATTTTTGCGTTTTTACTCTGTCAGAGCGAACGCTATGTTAATTCAAAGAAAATACTTTGAGGCTCGCAGTATAAATTCCACTGACCCGGATTGACCAGGAGGGTGAAGCACCCTTATTACTTTATATTACATTTCAAACGTTTCAAATAGATATCATTTTCCAGAACTAGGTGACACATGATTGGTTTTGATGTTCACAAATGTCCCGACCACATCATCGTACTCTATATTTATCTAACAATTTATCAGCTTCGGAAATTCTTATAATATTATGATAAGTATGATTATACAAATAAAAAAAGAAATTTAAAAATATAATTTTCTAAATTGAAGTTAATTTCTTATTTCCTAAGGGTTCCTTGTCAGTTGGTTATTTTTAAATATTCCGTATACTGGAAAAATTTTCGTTCAAAAAGACACTACGAATCAAAATATTAAGTATATTGTTCATATGATGAGTACGAATTTCGAGTTATTGTAACTTTTTGTTACTCATGTATAAATATAGCAGATTGTTTTAATAAACAAGTATTATATTTCCTGAGCTTTCTTTTATATTATAACTTTGTACATTTCGCTTTTTTTGTTAACAAAATGTGGAATATTAAAATTGAACAACCGAAAAAATTAATAAGTATTTCATATTTCAATTCAAGCTTTCTGCGTAAATAAAATAATAAAAAATAGGAGAAAAACATTTAGGCCCTCGGTAAGTAGGAGCTTATGTCGGGTGGATACAGAGCGTGGAGTCGTGTGTGCCGTACAAGTGTAGGTAAATACGTCACGAGATTTCTCTAAAGTGATTGAAAGCGGCCTCTTGAAGGAGTCGGCGTATTGTGCCGCTAGTGTGTGGTATCAAACAATCGCCTGCTAGGGATTCCCCGCTCACATAATGGAGGGAACATTTTTCTAAAGACTCTTTACAAAGGGAATCCCCGCATAAAGCGGCGACACTTTTAATATCCACGCGTTGTTTATTTAATAATCTTTTCAAAAATCGAAATGAATTCGTATTTTATTCGGGCTCATTTTGGCTCTGAACTAAAGCGCCCCATAAGAAATTACTACGCCGAATTTCCATTTTCATTTCAATTTTCTTAAATCCCTTAAAATATATACACAACTTATATTTCGCCTCCGCCTTAACGTAATATGATGTACTTCGAAAAGGCAAGTACCAAAGTGTTTCTGATAGTTGTCATTCCGCTTTTCTCATTCTTTATTTTTATGCGTTCATTATTTAGGATGGTCGTAAGGATGCTAAATATAAAATGATAGAAGACTAGAAAGAATCATAAAATGATTTTGTATGAAATTGGTAGCTAATTGAGGTAATGATGCATCGATTTGATTTATATTATTTCTCAAGCAACAACAGTTTTGAAATATTTTTATTTTAAGCTTTGTCAAGTAAAAAATCGTTTATTTAAAATATTAGAAATTACGTGCAAGAATTGTCACACATACGCATGCGTTGTGATGTAACCAACAGATAGATGCAAGAACCAAGGATGCAGCGGCGTAATTTAACAGTTTTGCTCTTGCGATTCCAGGCCCTTCCTCCGTCGTTGGTTTGAACAAATTGTATCGGTGTGAAAACAAAGTATGAAAGTGTTTTAAATTATTTTAATTCAGATTTTTTCAACAAAAATAATCATTAAAATAATTTCTGTTTAAATAATGCATTACATAGCTAACGCTTGTTATGACGAAGATTTTTATTGAAGAGTATACTTTTAATAAATAAATAAGAATGTTTATTTTTCTATGTAGAATCCCACCATTTTGTTTGATTAACAACCATAGGAATTATTTGTTTGATAAACAAAAGGAATAAACAAAATTACAAATATACGTTAAAGGTTTTGTACAATCGCAGATCCATCAATATCGTTACTTTATTGTGTGATTAATCTCAATTCTTAATTGAAAAGGTCTCAAAAGTATTTTCCTAATAAAATATACTCGCATAAATGGGTGAACTTTTGTTAAGTATCAAGACAAATATTCTCTCTCTCAGAGAATCGGAGATTTCGCCGAGTATAATATTGTTTTGTAGTTGTTACCGTTGACTGCGGATGTGTGAACGGTAAGATTTAACTTGGTAACCGACGATACAATGTTAAGCGCAGCACCCAACAATGGAGGCATCAGAATTCATTGAATATTTAAACTCGAATACATTATCTGTTCCAATATTGGCGTTCCCCCCGCCTGTGTGATGTAACCAATTAGTTTGCTAATTATTTAGACCAAATAATTCCGAACTTTACAGACTTACAGTGGCCCATCTTCGCTGACTCTCGTAAAGTGAAGCCAATGTCGAATATTTTTGTTTTTACATCCGGTATTAAATACCTGTATAATATGTTTTTAATATTATACAAATGAAAAAAAAAATAAACTTGTTTTTATCGTCTAAAGCATTTTACGAAACTGTGTGTATTTTATTAATATCGTTTTTCATCAAGGGATATGAAATAAAATATAACATCACGTTTTCAGCAAATTTTAAATAAGGACCGTACAGTCCTTATACGAAATATAGAAAAGCATTGAAATTATTGGTGAGAGCTGATTTAATTTTTAAAGCGTTTTATAAGAAAAGCACCCAATTTCTTCATTACAAAATAGAAATTTCATCTTACTTTAAAAGTAAAAAGTGAAATGGGCATGAATCTAATAATATGGAAATGACTAAGACCAAAGAAGTAGGCTTTAGAAAATTATGTTTTCCTCTTTAATATCTTACTACCGTATAATTTTATTGGAATTTTCATACTTTATAAAGAGCCGCATAAAAATTCTAAATATGAAAATTGGTTTTCGAGGTGTTTTTCGATTTTTTTTAAACTTGCCTCCACTTAAAATTAGCGTTGATACAAAATTACAAATATTTTCTTTCAATCAACCTCCAGAACGGACTTTTCATTTTCTCGTACACAAAACAACCATTCAAATACACGAGAGAGGGTTCGCGATTAACATAAGCTTGGCTTAAAAATATTTCTCGCTGAAGTCACTCCTAACTATGGACGATAATGTTTCTACTTAAATTTTATCCCAGTTCTGCGAGTCGCCATTTTCGATTTTAGGATTAGCGCTGGTCAGAGGAAACCTATTTCCGGTTGTGGTCTCCTCTACCGAGATCTGATTTCCTTTTTCTATAACCATGTCATATGTAGCACAGTCATAAATATATTAGGAGGATGTGGCAGGTCTAATATTACTTTTACGTATGATATACTGAGACTTATTCTTCTTCTTCTTAATATAGGCCTTTTGGCCTGTTTCTCAAGAGGGATCGGCTTCCTGAAAGAAGGTGCGTATACCACCTTTTGAAAACTTCGTATTATTGTTAAATAGATTAGAAATTTATTTATTTATTTTGACATAAACGCCGCAAGGGCTTTTACAAAAATGACATGTTTAGTTACAAAGGTAATATAAATTTGGGCAAATAGACAGACAACTAACATATAACGGCAAAACACAAGAACGAGAATAATGATAACATAAGAGAAATTAGAAATTACATGAGATAAAAAAGAACATAACATAATATAAATTAGAATTTACATGCATAGGATTGATAAGAACATAACATGATAGAAATTAGAAATTACGGAAAAAAAACAACAGTAAAGAAACAAAGGGATGGTAATTTACCAGTCCAATATGTGACCGGATGATGTACATGTGGGGCAAGCGAATAGGAGACGAATACTAATATAATAAAGTTTACAATCTATGTGAATTCAAAAAGAGCTTTTACAAAAATGACATGTTTAGTTACAAAGGTAATATAAAAAATTTGGGCAAATAGACAGACAACTAACATATAACGGCAAAACACAGAAACGAGAATAAGGATAACATAAGAGAAATTAGAAATTACATGAGATAGAAAAGAACATAACATAATATAAATTAGAATTTACATGCATAGGATTGAAAAGAACATAACATGATAGAAATTAGAAATTACGAAAAAAGAACAACAGTAAAGAAATAAAGTGATGGTAATTTACCAATCCAATATGTGACCGGATGATGTACATGTGGGGCGAGCGAATAGGAGACGAATACCAATATAAATAAAGTTTAAAATCTATGTGAATTCAAAAAGAGCATGAAGTTGCTTTTTAAAAATAAAATCTTGTCATATAAAATCTTGTCATCAAATAACTTCTAGAAACATTTAAATAATGAAAATAAGAACATTACCCTCGCAAAGTTTGTGATTTAAAAAGTTATGAAATGTTTGGAACAATTTAAAAAAATATTATTTAAAAAAACTAACTAACTAACCATCACGCCGTCTCCCCGAAAGGGTAGGTAGAACGAATGGACTGTCACACTTTATCCGATGCGGCACTCCATCCTCCTCTTTTCGCCTCGCGAAAGACGCAGTGTGATGGGTTGCGAACCTCATCGCCACCAATAGGCATCTCCCGCGCACACTTCGATCGTCCAACATCCACAAAATATATATAAAACAAATAATATGTAGTAAAATAACAAAATAAAAATAATTTAACACAAAATGTTATTTTTAGATGGCGCACATATTGTCTATTTAATGTATGTTCCACGTATTCCCGTTTTATTTAATTAGCAGTAATTAGGCACTCAAAACAAACAAACAACAGTAAGAACTTAATATTAAAGAAATTATTATATTAAAGAAATTATTCAAATTGTGATTGGAACAAATGAAAAATTCATTTTTGCACCTGTAAAAATTCTTTATATTGTTTTCTTTAAAGAAATCACGCGTTTATTTACTAATGTAGCTAAACCGATTTCGTTATTTTTTTCAACGTTAAGCAAAAGTATGAAAGGCATTTATTGTAGGTAGATAGAGGCTCTTAATGAAAAGCCACAATCCACGCACTGAGAACTGAATCTCGGGCCAAATGATACAACTAAACGCCGGAATTTGCATACTTGATACCGAAAGCTCCGACTTTATCCGAAAAGAATTCCTCCGCGAGTTAGTGACTCTTTAGCAATTCGCAATTGGTTCTTTGAAAATTTCATATCCGGAGCCCCTAATGTATCAAAAGGTGGTCCCACACTTCAAAAGGCTTTGGGGTCATTAAGGTTGTGCGGGAGAGGATGGAATAAGGGTACATTATTTTTAGATTAAACAAAATGAAGTTACGCAGAAAACCGCGACGAGTGCAAGGACTCGCGTGTAGTACTTATCCGTTTCATTTGCTATTTAGCTGTGCGACGTGAGATCTTTACTGCGGTAATTCTCTTTCGCGTGAATGTTTTATATTAAAAATATATTTATAAGAATAAAATAATAACATAGGAATTTACTTATTCTTGCAACGATTTACAGGATAAACTTACAACAACAACAAATCATCACGCCGTTTCTCCACAGGGGTAGGCAGAGAGAATGAACCGCCACACCACTCTATCCAGACACACCTCTCTAGATTCTTCCGACTTCTAACATGACCAACGTTTAAAATTTGAATAATTTGGTCTTGCCATGTTTTCCTCGGTCTGTCTCGACTCCATACTCCATTAACATCATTAACGTATACATTCTTAACCATTCTTTCTCCATCCATGCGCTCCATATCGTCGGTATTCTGCGAAAAATCACTAAATCAAAATTACTACTTCTGAGATAATTGAAGTTCAAAGTTTGTAAGGATAAAACAACAAACATTACTAAGCCCATTGATCTATTAAGTACATTTTATTTTATGCTTTAATAAATAATAACTAAACTATCAGCACATTTGTTCAATTTAATTGTGAACGGCCATTTTCGCTTTCATTGATAAATTTTTGTTCCCAATAACTATTTTTAAAGCTCCATTTCACTTAATATACTTACATGGTTAGACTAAACATTGTCCAATCTAATTAGAAGATAGTCGATGGTTTTCTATCTCATATGGGTACCTTTTGTAAATAATCTCTCAATACATTTCAAATCAAAATTCAAAATTTATTTTTTCGTAAAGTTTCTATTACCAGATACATTTTCAATATCATTGAATAACATTTATAGTATTGTATAAAACAATGAAATGTTCTGTATGTAGATCCGTGCAACCTTAATGATGTAGATCTTCCGATCTGTTTAGACAGCATCTCTCAGCTTTCTCTCCTTCTCATCGGTGGTCGTCTTGGTGGTCCATCCTTGTAGTCCCTTTATAATCTTCTTCTCTGCCTACTGCATTTTATTATCTTGCAGGATCTATGAATCTCCTCGTTGGGTACCCAATCTCTAAGGGTTTTACCCACGATAAGTCGCAATGTTTTTATTTCTTCTGTCCTTCTAAATTGAATAATCAAAATTAATAATAATTTTGTTCCATACCGACTTTTAGAAACTAACTAACTAACCATCACGCCGTCTCCCCGAAGGAATAGGCAGAAAGAATGGACTGCCACACTTTTCTTTCCTGACATATTTCTCTTGCTTCCTTAACATTCATATATCGTGTCATGCACGCGCGTCGATATCTCTGACTCCTCACATGGCCGATATTCAATATTTGATTTATTTGATCGTGCCACGTTTTCCTCGGTCTTCCTCTATTTCTGTTCCATTTACATCGTTAACATATAATTTTTTTCCATTCTTTCTTCATTCGTTCTTTCCATATGTCCAAACCATCTTAATGATCCTTTAACTTTTAGAATAATAGCCATATTCAAAATAGTTACAAAGTTTCATTTCAAATCAAAGTTTGGCGCGCTCGTATATGATATTTGCAACATACGAGTATGTATGAATACTCCCCGCAATCCGCCGATATTTCCATAGAAATTCATATTGTTTACCGATACCAAATAATAAGGCGCAGTTCGGATTATAATCTGAGTCTGTTCGAAGACGATACATATTGCAGTATTCTTCTCTACAAAGCGAACGCTCCGATGTATCGAAAGAGGAAAATAGTTCAGAAATAGTTTCTTATTTGCAGAGCGCAATATCGCCAGCTCGTGGAGGAAGCCCATCCTTCGCGAGCACAAATTTCAGAATGCCTCTGTACATTTAATCATCTTCCTGTACTGTCAGCAGGGACTTCATTTATGCAAAATGTATCTAAAAACCAATATTCGTTCTATCTACACTAATCATCGATCTTTTGGTTTGTAAAAAAATCTCAAATTGAAACGGTCCATTCTTCGCGGAGACGCGATGATTAATATCTCCAAAAATTTCATAATACTTACGCTTTCATTTGTCTTAAATACAATACTTTGCTCGTTTAGTTTTAAAAAACGAACAACATAATTTTTGTTAGTAAATCTGAGTAAAGATGTAGTTATGTGGACTAATCACTGGGAGTAATGGCGCTAACTCCTGTTCACATAATGCTTCTCCCCTCACCTTCGCAGTACTTGTTATGCTGATATGAACTTAAGAACTTATAATAGGACAAAGCCATAAATTTGAAAGTTTTCTTTGACAAAAGACTGAGAATAATTACACGTAAACTTAATTAACATTTGAATCGACCGAATTTCACAAAGGAATGTGGTTTTGGCATTTATTTACTTATAATAATCCTCGTGCAATTTATTGTAAATTATTTGAATGTATTGTTATTGTCATTTCATTAATTTGTTTTTATTTTATTTTATTATTATATTGTTTCCAAAATAATAAATAAGTGATATGTTTTTCAATTGGATCTACAATATTTTGCGTAGTAAATAGGGGAAGAATAAAATCGGTTTGATTGTTTTTACGTTTTATTGTACCCATTTCAAAATGAACAATTAAGTTGACTGAACAATATCTTGATACATGTGATGTTGGAACTTTGTAATTTAGGTCTTATGTAATGGAACAATCTTTTATTTGTTACACTCTTGCAATTGTTGATCGTTAAAAAGGCAATAGGATAATGTAGGGTGCGGATGTTGAATCGCTATTCTCGGGTAATCCGTTGAAGGATGGAACAGTACCAAGAGCGATCAGATTAACCGGTTGAGTGGTCAAAGGAGTCGAGGCGGGAGGAGTTCGGGATAGTGCAGCGGCATTCATTCGAACCAGATCACCTCATCTGGAATTATAAAACGTCTCCTTCTCACTTCGCCGTTCTCTATCTGCAGAGCAGTTGATTGTTGAACATTTAACGTAACATTGTTCTATAAGAATGATAAATTTTCTATGGATTATTATTTTTTAAAAAAACGCATTTGTACTTTAAAATATTAAATACGTTTGTTACGCTTATATTGTATTCATTTTAACTATCGGTACATTCGAGCACAAATATAGTGTAAGTGTAATCAAATATATTGACATATTTATGTTAATTTGGATCACATTATCAATCATATTACTCGTATAGTAACGAAACCATCCTTCAAAACATGACAGCTTTTCCAAATTTGAAATAGGGTTTCGGATAAATTATCTATTGAACTCTCATATATTTATACGATAATAAAATGGCTTTTGATTTAAACTAGCATTTAAACTAGCATAGCCTTGGGGCTGGCTGTGCAACACAATGAAAGGGAGTCTGGATGGATCCATTCTCCTCACGTGTGCATCCCAGTATCTTCTCATTTGCCTTCCCACCTAACGACATCCTCGACCTCGCATATCTCCCTTATCCGTGTATTTCTTATCCTCTCTTGCAGTGTCTTGCCAGATATATTTCTGAGCGTCTTCATTTCTGACACTATGAGCGCGTTTTTTTGTGATTGTGGTGTCCGCCCTTCACTCGATCCCATATGTCATGATAGGTCGCACACAAGTCTTATAGATTCTCACTTTGCTGCTGATCTTCATGTCAGGGTTTTTCCAAATTGAATTCTTCAAGCATCCTGAAATGACTGCCGCCTTGTTGATTTGTCCCATCACTTCACACGGTAGATCCATTTTCATCAGATCACAGATACCTAAATTTTTCAACTGAAACCCCCCTACAGACACGCTTTATCCCACCTGAGCTCGAGAGAATACCATACTCTTGGTTTTTGCTACTGATATGACCATATTGTCTGTATCATATATGGTGATTAACATTATTGGTTCGCCACTATTACAAGAATTCTCGGAACTGCTACAATTCGCGGCCAGCCTCTCTGAACATTGGATGATTGTTGGAGACATCAATATCCGATTAGAGAGAACCTCATCGTCTAGTGATAAATTCCTAGACATGATGGAATGCTATGGGTCCAAGCAATGGGTTACCGAGCCAACACATACCGCAGGTGGATTACTGGATATCCTCATCTCCAACAAAAATGCTGTTAACACTCCGGCAAGTGTTATAGATATTGGACTCTCGGACCACAAAATGATTCGTACGGAGATCCCTTTCCATCCACCACGACCCGTGTTTCAAACTTTCACTTCACGTACATGGCGCTCTTTCAATTTTGAAAATTTGAAAGAGACTTGATGAACTCACATGTTTGTGAAAAATATAATAACAATACCCTCGAAATGTCATTAGATGAATTAGTTCAAACCTACTACAATGTTTTTACTTCTCTTCTCGACAAGCATGCTCCACATTCGACAAAAACACTCCGGGTGCGAGTGTCTAATGCATGGTTTGATGAAGAATGTCGTAGAAACAAGAGACTAATGCGTAGGTTTGAACGTATGTACCGAAACACAGGCCTAAGCTCTTCAAGAGAAGCCTGGGTGAGATCGCAGAATTCTTTTAGAGACCTGATCAAGAAGAAAAGATCCGAGTACTGGAAATGTAAAATTGAATCGGAAAAGGAAAATCCCCGACATCTATGGAATTCCGTTAAATCAGTACTCGGAAATAATCAACAAGAAAAGGCCTCTACCAAGTTATCTCCTCAGGACTTCGCCCAATTCTTTGAAGATAAAATCGCTGTGATTCGTGCAACGACTTCATCTACAACACCACCAACTTTCACGACATATGAGGGAAAACTTCTAACTAAATTTAATATCACAACACCTCAAGAAGTGATTAAACTTATCTTAAACGCACCTAATAAACAATGTTCGCTTGATCCGATTCCGACATGGCTTCTCAAGAAATGCTGTCACCATGTTGCTCCATTTTTAGTCAAAATTTTTAACAAATCTCTTCTAACAGGACAAGTCCCCTTTTTGCTCAAGAAAGATATTGTTTCTCCCATATTAAAAAAACCTCAACTAGATTCCGAAAATCTTAGTAACTTCCGGCCCGTCTCAAATCTACCTTTCATCTCTAAAGTTCTTGAAAAAATTGTAGCCTCCCAAATTTCTAATCACCTTTCGACAAATAATATTTTGTCTAAATTACAATCCGCCTACAGACGTTTCCATTCAACGGAGACGGGATTGCTTAGAGTCATGTCAGATTTAGTACTGGCAAACGAATCGGGCAAATTGGCACTGCTCTCCCTTCTGGACATGAGCGCTGCGTTTGACACAATTGATCACTCATATCTTGTCCAACGATTAGCGATCACGTATGGTTTTAGAGGTAATGCCATAGACTGGCTAAATTCATATCTGTCGGATCGTTCACAAGCTGTGCAGCTAGCAGGTAAAAAATCCTCATTTACTAATATCCAATCTGGTGTGCCACAAGGCTCTGTTTTAGGACCCCTTTTATTTATCATGTTTACAAATGACGTTTCCAAAATAATAGAATCCTTTGGCCTCCTCTCACATTGCTATGCTGATGACCAGCAACTTTATTTTTTCTGCAACCCTGATGACACCAAACATCTTACGTCAACAACTGTCAACTGCATTGATGCCATATCCAGATGGATGGCATCAAACAAACTTAAACTAAATCCATCCAAAACGGAATTTCTCTGGACTTCTTCCGCAAAGCGTCAACATCTTATCGATCATTCCTCAATTTCAACAGCTGACAATGATATCGTTCCCAAAAACTCCACAAAGCTTCTTGGTGTTTATCTTGACGCAAATCTGTCTCTAAAATTCCAAATTAATAACACGGTCAGCGCTAGTTTCTTCCACCTAAGACGATTAAAATCCGTCAAAAGGAGTATTCCCCACGACACTTTCAAAACTCTTGTAAATTCCTTCGTTGTGTCACGACTTGATTATTGTAATGGAATTTATGCAAACATTCCAAAACAACAAATAAACAAACTTCAATCTGCGTTCAATGCAGCAGCAAGGCTCATTAAAGGCATTCCAAAAAAGTCTCATATAACACAACATCTCAAAGAACTTCACTGGCTTAAAAGTCCAGAAAGAATCCAGTATAAACTCTGCTGGACAGTCTTCAAAGCGCTACATGGAATGGCACCAAGTTATATATCTGAACTCTGTATAACGGACAGCCTAAATTCACGGAAATCCACACTTCGCTCGGCGAACTCCTCAGCAATAGGAAGATTAGTTGAGCCGAAGCGTTGCCCCAGTACAAATTTCGGGGATCGAGCGTTCGCGGTAGCCGGTCCATCAGCTTGGAACAATCTTCCTTCACACCTTAGATGCATAAATGATCCGACAGATTTCAGATCTAAATTGAAAACACATCTTTTTCATATTTCATACCCAACTTAAACATTTATACTTTGTTCTACTATACTTTCAAACCGATCGTTTTTTAAGCGGTCACATTTAGATTTTTAAGATTTAAAACACGTCTTAATGCGCCCTTGAGGTGATTACATCACAAAAACGGCGCTTTAAAAGTTAGCATATTATTATTATTATTATTATTATTACAAAATTGTATTACATGTTAAATATAGATAGCGTAGGTATTTAATTTTTATTTTAATGAAATGTTCAATAGTCAGATTTAAAAAAAAACATTGTTACGTAAATTAGTCGGCCTTATAATAATTCAGTCATGGGATATTACATGTACTTGGGGATCAAATATTGCTTAAGTTGATACACAAATAAATAAGAGGAACTAGTTCACAGCGCCCGGACGGGGCCTGGAAGGGCAACTCAATGAACTGCGAATGTTCCTACAAGCCTTTTGATTAAATGTACTTCTATTCAACGAATGAGATTATACAGACATACGTTTTCCTTAGCCAAAACATGTATACTCGTACACGCGCATACACAAAACTATCATAGATTATTCAAATCTTCTAAAATAGTTTAACCCACATATGAATGTGACGATTTAAAAGTTTTTACATGAAAACTAAGAGATAAGTTTAAAATCAAATAAAAAGTTGTAAGACTTTTAAGCTTTTTTGATAATTATACTGTATCTTAAATATTTCCATAGATTAAGCTAGTATGCAGGAGAAATGCGTTTTTTAGATTATGATATAAAAAATTAGTGAAATTAGTTATTGACATGAAGTGGAAACTTTTTTATTGTTATAATTAAAGGAATGTGAATTTTAAAAAGAAAATTCTGGTATTTCTCTCATTTGCCAACTTATTACAAACACTAACAAAACAGTTACACATACTTAAACCTTTTTTTACTTCGCATCTTCTAATTTTCGTTAGATATTCTTCATAAATCTGAATTAAGGAAATATTTGTATTTCAGTTAAATATTCTGTTTTAGAAATCGTCATCGAAATTTGACCTCCTATATATTGTACATCTACTATCAGGCTAGTTTCTTCTGATTGTCGGTACTCCCCCCTTTATCTATTTTAAGGGTTTTTAATAAAATATTTTTTTACTCTATGGAGATTATCAAAATAGCAACACATAAACGGGTGATTTAATTATAACGCAAAATCTTGATCTAGACTAAATGTGAAAAATTATGAAGGAACCCATGGGCACAGTAAATCATTACGTTAAAAATAATTTTTGCTTGCAACATTATAATATTTTTTTGGAAATTAGAATTCGTGTTATGAATAATAAAAAAAATCTGGTGATATTTCGTTTTCGCAGGGATTATAATTTTGAGCTTCTTCAACATTAAATTGATGTAATTAAGAAACGTATGTACCGAAATTAAAAAAAAGTAATTTACCTTTACATAAAATGAAATTCAAAAAATGAATAATTTTGAAATTTTGCTTATAAAAAAAAATTTTGAAATCGTAATCTATTTATATTAAATGCTTTTCAAAATGAAAAAAACAGTCCTAATTTCAAATAATATTTAATATGTATAAACGAAAGCTCTCGATTAAATCGACGAAAGTCAGCAGAGTGTCATAATCGCCATTCACGTCGTAAAACTAATTATTTGTTCATAAAACCCTCGTGCTCCGTGACATTTATATATTAGCATGTCAAAATGTTCATCAAAATTTGCTGTTTCCAACCAAAATTCTCCGTCGGTGGCTATATTTTTTATAGTAGGCAAACACTCTAAAAAAATTCAAAGAAAATTTGCCTTTTCTGTTTTCTTTATTTACGTACGCAACGTAGATATAACTCTGCATGTTTTATGCTACAGAATTGTTACGACTGACGTGTATTTTTTATAACAATAATACTCCACCAATAATTCATGACTACGATGAATATAATATCCTTTTGTAAATTCTTTTTTAGACAGTTTAACTATGAAACATTTTTTTCAAATAATTTATTAGAAACGACAATTCTTTTGTTTGCTATTTGGAAACATACAAGTAAACATTTAATTAACCAGTCCTAAAAAAATCAGTTTCAATATGAAAATATATTTATGATTACAATACGATCCAGACTACGAAGATTATTATTTTTAATTATTTACTAGCTGACCCGGCGAACTTCGTACTGCCTCAGAATCAATAAATGTTGTGTTACCTATTTAGTTGAATCAAATTCAGTTATTTACTAAGTTAAAATGAATACTCAAAATGCAAAAATTAAAAAGTATTAGAATTACAGAATGTAACTTACACGGCCGCAAGGGATTTGCTTTATTGAAGCGAATCGAAATGATTCGCATAGCATTGTTGCACTTCTTTTGGTTAAACTTTTATATTTGTTGGATGATATTTTGCTATTCGGGACTGAGACAAATCCAACAAACTAAAGATCATCAAAATCGGTCCAGCTGTTCTTGAGTTATTAATGGTGTTACTAACACGACTTTGTTTTATATATAGAGATTTATCCAATTTATTCAGTTAGATCTTCGATATTATAATGTTCACATTGAACAGACAAGTGTCATTATATTTCTTGAACAACTACAACGCATACAACATAAATATGATCTAACTTTTATAAAATAGTACTGATTTAATATTCTGAATTTCAATTTACGTTTTTTTATGAATGGTTATAAAAATGCATCTTAGTTCAAGAGTTTTCTTGAGCTCGGAACATTTTCCGGAACTCTGAAAGTAAATTGTGTGAAATATTCATAGAATTAAAAATCTTCTGATGTTGTTTGTTCTTGTGCATAATGTTTAGTAACTTATCTTAATACCCAAGATGGAGGTCATATTCCTGCCACCGGTTGTTAATTTTCGAGAATTTTTCATTTATACCTATTTTAAATAAACTCACTACGAAAAATGACAAGACTTTATCAATCAGAATAGCTTTAGATTTTTAGTTTTATGATAAAGAATTCAAACTTTGAATTACTTGTATATTCTTCCTTTACATAACTCGCATGTCCTGAGTGATGTAGGTCTATTTTTCTCTCATGATTACCTTCGTCAAAGACAGCATAGATTGTTTTTTTAACCTACCATTGGTTATGCCTGTGGGTAGAGCAATCTCATTCCTTAATCGGTTCGCCTCTGAGGTCGTCATATTTCGTGGCAGTGTGCGTTGCCAAAGATGAAAGTGAACAAGGCGACTGCTCTGCTGGTGCCCGAGAACGACATGACACGATGTATGAATATTGAGGAAACGAGAGAAATATGTCAGGAAAGAAAAGTGTAGCAGTGCATTCTTTCTGCTAACCCCTTCGGAGAGACGGCGTGATGGTTAGTTAGTTAGTTAGGTCGAACATGCTTTGAAATTATTATAAAAACTTATTTGCTGAGATTATGTGAAATATTATTTTTGTTCGTATGAATGGCAAGCTAGTTTCATAGGACTGACTGACCTCTACTATTATTTTGCAAATTTGCAAAAGATTAAGCTGACTGGTCGGCTTCCATGAGCGCCGGGTGTTATAGCCATAGATAGTAATACTACACATATACGAGTATAAGTATGTGAAGTTAACGTCTAATAACCTTTTTTTGTGCGTCTGAATAAATATTTTATAAATTCATATGTACGAGTACATACAATATACTTAATTCTTTGTTTCAATTAGTACTCCCGCTGAAGCCGTAGGTACTAGATGAAAATAACATATAATCTGCATATTCTTGACTGAATAACACATTTAAAATTACCGTTTGTTCCAACTATTCACTTCATCTGTATTTGAAGTGTAATGTTACTACGACCAGTTTAATTGTTGAACTTGAATTATAACTTCTGCGACGTAAACCGTCTCAGATTCAGTGGAGAGTGCAAATCGGATTGGGCAGAAGTAATCAAGAAAATAATGGAATGATTATTGTTTTGTCAAGATCCAATGACACTTTTGTTATAGTAACTTCTCTAATCTAAGCAAAAGATGCACAGCGAAAAAAATGACAATTGCCTTCATGTAACATATGTTTTCTTCATTATTTATACGTACTCGTATATATTGTTTTATCTCCCACGATGCAGAACCAACCTGCCAATGGTTATGCCGGTAGGTAGAGCATTATCTTTGCTTAATCGTATCACCTCGGAGTTTGACATATTTTGTGATAGTTTGGCTCATCTGAGGGAAGTACTATCTTTATTATAATTGTATGGTATATTTATTTTATTTATTTGTCATGCATCTTATGTTTCTCGCTATTTTTATTAATCTATTGTGTATTACTTATTATTGTGTATCTCTAACTTGTATCTTTAGTGTATTGGGAAAAAATTATGTAATGCTTTAGATATGTTTAAAATAAATAAATGAAATAAATGAATGTAAAATTATCTTTTAGCTTAAATTGTTATTTAAAAAATATCAAATTCTCAACGAACGTATGCTAGCTTTGGGCAGAATGATTATTTAACGTCTCTAGAAAGTTATTCAATCGAATTTCAAATAAAATGAGCTCGTAAATTAAAAACGTGACCAAATATTATTATTTTCAGTCAACTAAATTGCTTGTTATTTAACCATTATCTAAGAAGGAGGTTTCGTTTATGACTAGAGGCAATCTGAAGAATTAAATATAAAGTATTACTAACAAGACATTGATATTGAAGACATACTCAAACGTTCGTTAAGAATTTTATCGCCTATTGTACGCTGTGACACCCACACATTCACAACTTTTCAAGATAAAATAGAAAAAATATATTTTAACCTCTTGAGATATAATTGAGACTTTGAAATACCATTTATTTAGTTTGTGATACCTGAAACTATCATATTAATTCTTTTATTGTATGGTCTAATCAATTTATGTCATTGGTAGTCTCAATCCTGGTCTTATCTAGAAATATTTTAGAAATAAACATTGCGCCCCACGGTTGGGGCGATAGCTTACTTTACCTCCATACCACCTTTAAGATGTATGTAATAAAGATCTCTGAATCATCGATCGAGGAGAAAACACACGATGCGGAGAAGGCATTTTCCCAATAAGTATTATAACGTATAATTTATATTTGAATCGGTTTAAATCACTTCGCTTAGATAACAAGAGTTAAGGGGGTCTAGTATTGAAAATGATTTTTACGTAGGTATTATCTTAACTTTTATGTTAAAACTAAAAACTAAGTAAGTAACCATCAGGCCGTCTTTCCGAAAAGGTAGGCAGATAGAATGGACTATTACACTGCTCTGTCCTGACATAGTGCTCTTGATTCTTTAACCTTTTTTTTCGATTTGATATCTCCGACTCCTCACATGGCCGACATTTAATATTTGATTGATTTGATAGTGACACGTTTTCTCAATATAATGAACACTACTGTGCACTGCTATCTGACTATTTTTTCATATTTCATATTTAATAGTAAATGTTGTTTATCTATGAGATATTATTATTATATGTTAATGATGTAAATGGAACCAGAAATAGAGGAAGACCGAGGAAAACGTGGCACGATCAAATAAATCAAATATTTAATGTCGGCCATGTGAGGAATCAGAGAAATCGACGCGCGTGCATGACACGATGTATGAATGTTGAGGAAGCGAGAGAAATATCTCAGGAAAGAAAAGTGTGGCAGTCCATTCTTTCTGCCTACCCCTTCGGGGAGACGGCGTGATGGTTAATTAGTTAGTTAGTTAGTTGGTTATTATTATAAATTATAATACTTAAAATCACTTTTGATAATTTATTAGAAGTTAAAAATGAACTATTGACATTTTATAATAGTTGAAAATAAAATAAAAAAGAAAGCGGTTTTGTTTGTTGATATTCATTGTATGATATGAGATATAAAACGTTTTATGATAGTTTGTGAAGTCTTGAAGTTTTTATGTTCAGAATTCAATAGATCTGTTAGTTCCGTGAAAGAATACCTACTTAGAAATAAATAAAAAGTCCGCTCTTGAGGCTGAATTATCTACAACTTATTTGATAACACTCAATGACGTCAACAAGAATAATACGAATTCCTGGAAGGAAGATTTATTTTGTTTTTCAAAATGTCTCTTTTTATTATTAGGTTATTAATTAAACTCGACCCGGAGTATCGAACCAAATGTCGGCCAAACGAATTACATAATAAAAGTTGAAGGGAACCCCTTTTTCAATATAAATTGAATTAATTTTGCCCAGTGGACCGAGTGTTCCAGTTAACAACTCCACATTTAATAATTATAAATGACTTATATTTATTCCGGCTCGGAAGTCAAACCTTCAAACCTTTCGATGATTCTCGCATTTTATGAGTACTCCATGATGATGGTATATAGCAATATTTTCATACACCGTTGCTAACTAACTAACTCACTATCACACAAAGAGAATGGACTGCCACACTCTTCTTTCCTGACATACTTCTCTCGCTTCCTCAACATTCATACATCACGCACGCACGTCGATTTCTCCGACTCCTCACGTGGCCGACATGAAATATTTAATTCATGTGATCAAGCCACATTTTCCTCGGTCTTTCTCTATTTCTAGTTCCATTCACATCGTAAACATATATTTTATTTATCAACCTTTTAAAATTTTCCAAATTATTGTATTTTGCTTTTGATCATTTGTAAAGCGATTCTGAAAATCTGAAATGATGTAGCTTATGACCCAGGTGATTTCGTTAATTTATTTCTTCATTCGTTGTTTCCATGTGTCCAAACCATCTTATTGTTCCTTTCATTATTTTGTTCAAAACACTTTCATTCGCACCGTATTCACCTATTATATTATTTGCCTCCCTAGAACGGGTTACCCCAGTTGGGAGGTATTAAAACCATGTACTTAATAAATTATCAATAAATATATTTGACACCATCACACACAGTTATTTCCACACATCCGTCTAAGAGATCTTATTTCTACAGGATTTTTTCTACTTTCATCCTTATTTTGCCAGTTCCTTACTTCGCTTCCATACAAAAGGGTCGGTATAAGGATATCATTGAGCATTGCCATTTTACCTTTTTGAATAGTTTGTTTTGTTTGCGATGGCGACTTTAAATGCACTGTTGCAGTAATATTAGGTCCTTACATATGAAATTTGCGTTTTGCCGTACTGGCAACTTTGATCTTAAATATCTTCTCTTTGGTTAGGAATTCCATATTTAAATTTATACAGCTATTTACTCAAGTATTTGTGTTTCGAAAATTATAATTCATTTGTTTTTTCCTCAATTGTTTTTTTTCTTTGCGTCACTCAGTTTACAAAATGGAAAACTTGAAATATCGCGTTATTTACGAGTACGAGTTCCACTGTGGCACCAGTGCTGCAGAAACGGCTCGAAGGATTAATGATGTGTATGGCGACGGTGCCGCAAAAGAAAACACATTGCGTTTTTGGTTCCAACGTTTTCGTTCTGGACATTTCGACCTGCAGAACAAGCCTCGTGGACGGCCGGAGACCAAAGTTGATAATGAAGAATTGAAGGCTATTGTGGAAGCGGATCCATCGCAAACCACGTCCGAGTTAGCTGCAGGCTGCGGTGTTAGTGATAAAACTGTTTTAATCCACTTGAAACAAATTGGGAAGGTGAAAAAGCTTGAAAGGTGGGTACCTCACGAATTGAGTGAAGCAAATCAATAAACGCGCGTTGACTGCTGCGTTGCATTACTCAACCGGTACAATAATGAAGGGATTTTGAATCGAATCATTACCTGTGGTGAAAAGTGGATCCTGTTTGATAATCGGAAGCGCTCATCGCAATGGCTGAACCCTGCCGAACCAGCCAAACCATGTCCCAAGCGAAAATTGACTCCAAAAAAGTTATTTGTGAGCGTTTGGTGGGCTAGTGCTGGTGTCGTTCACTATAGTTTTCTTAAATCTGGCCAGACGATTACGGCAGATGTCTATTGTCAGCAACTGCAAACCATGATGGAAAAGCTAGCTGCTAAACAACCGAGGCTGGTTAATCGCTCTAGGCTACTGCTGCTTCATGATAACGCTAGACCACACACTGCACAACAGACGGCTACCAAATTAGAAGAGCTTCAATTGGAATGTCTAAGACATCCACCGTACTCTCCGGACCTTGCCTCAACAGATTACTATTTTTTTCGAAATTTGGATAACTTCTTGCAAGGGAAAAATTTCAACTCCGATGGGGCAGTCTAAATCGACTTCAAAGATTTTATTGATTCCCGTCCGAATGGTTTTTTTAGTAAAGGGATCGACGAACTACCTATGAGATGGCAAAAGTGCCTAGATAGCAATGGTTCATACATTGATTAAATAAATATATTATATTTAAAAAAAATCAACTTTATGTTCCTCCCATACAAAACGCCAATTTCATATTTAAGGACCTAATATTAACACTTTATAATCCACTTCATTTTTAAATATTTTAAAATAACAATATTAACCACAACAGGTTTCAGGGGTGACCTCCTCCATCCTCAAGTGCAAATATATTGTAACTTAATATCTTTTATGTTTTTATTTATTTAGTTATATTTACATCTGAGAATGGAAAAGGTCAATGAATAATGTAATTCCACAGTAACTTAACCTTCAAACAAGTGATTTTCCTTCATATATTATAGTTTCTTAATACTGGGTTCTGGATTTAACTGAATAATCCTGAACTTATCTATGAAATATAACATTTTGGATTGAGTATTAAATAAACTTTATTTTGGAGTTTAACCTATTTTTAGAGAACAACTGAGTGGCTATACACGCAGTTCAAAGGCGTATTTTTGTTTGTTTCTTACGTTGAAATGTCAATTCAATGTCCACGTCCAACTCAAAATCGAGCTTGATGTACGAGCGACTTGAGATACATGGAACCCTCAATACGTAGGTACTACTTACTAGGGTCCCTGTGAAGTCCGCCATGTACTGACGTAACTGCGAACCACTCACATTATTTATGTAGACGAGTACTTATATCTTTTGAATCTAGAAATATATTAGATGTTATAACAAAGGAAAACCATTCTTTAATGTGATTCCAATTGTTCTGTTTAGAAAGGTTTTTTATTATTACTTACACCCACATTTGACTCTACAGCATATAGTCAACTTATTTCATTCATTTTTTTTTTTAAAAATCATAGTTGATTCTAAACTCTGACGCGCAATGGTTTGACAACATATCTGATGGGTTACGGTGAAAATATAATAACATTTTGTTTTGAATGTATACAAATACTTATAGACAAATACTGGATTTTACCCATAGCGGTTTAATCATTTAAGGATTAATTGTATCTCAATAGAGACGAAGATGCAAATTGTTTTTGGAAACAGAATATGGTGATCGAGGCGTTTACACGTATAAAAACTGGTCCAAGTTAAAAGCATAAAAATTGGAGAGTTTTCTCCAGGCGTTGTCTAGCAATGTATAATAATTGCATAGCCTTTCACATTACATTAATAAAGATTTTATGCTTAAAGCTTACATCTAATCTTAATAGATGGCGCTAGTGTAGATTGAACTAAAAAATGCGAAATGTGTTTCTCAACATAGTAGCATATATATTGTACAATGTATATTATACATCTTTCAATAATTTGTCAGACGTGGTGGTCGTAAGAAGGGCGGAATAGGGAAAGTTGTATTACATAAAGCGATCGCTTAACCAAACCAACGACAGGTCATAAGTGCTGTAAACGCCTCGACCACCATATTTTGTTTCCAAAAACAATTTACATCGTCGTCTCTATTGAGATACAATTAATCCTTAAGAATGTTAAAGTTTTTTATGTTATGACTTGATTTAGTTTCCCAGTTTTAAATTATATCGCTAGCGTATATTTATACGTAAATAACCTATAGAATATTCTTAAATATATCATAATGTTTCTCTTTTCTTATATTGAAAAAAATTGCAAAATGACCAGAAACGTTTTTACTATTTATAGTAGGCGTCTGAATTTAGAGTGAATGCAAAACTGTAACCTTCTCAAAAGTACTGGCAGATCTAGGGAATTCTCTTTGTCTATTCTTAGAAACGGTGTTATGGTTTGTTTGTTTATACATTATAAATATATAATTGTTTTAATAACATGGTATTATGTAATATTAAGGATTGTATTAATCAACGAGTAATAAAGCTGGAAACAGTGAATATAAAAATAGGCAAATACAACAATCACAGTCTTCTACATTTTGCGATAGAGCGTCCTCGTGCCATGAATTAATATGGAACAGGCAATTGAAAAACTATGAAAGCGACATGTTATGAAGAAGCTGCGTATAGTAGTCGGGGCGCCCGAGCCCACCAGCCGCGGTTCAGTTTTCTTTATGAAGTGAGGGTAATATTAGTTGTGGCCCTTTGATGTCGGCTCGGGCACTCATGCGGGCCGCATTAGGGGGGTATCGGTTAATCTAAAGGTCGCGAGACTGTTCCGCGCCCGCCTCCCCGCCCGACGGAGGGACACCTCGTCTCCGCTGAATTATATCACAACTAATCAATTCATACCATCCATTGTGCTGCACACATCAAACGGCCAATACGCAGAGAGCGGGACCGTGTGCTGGAGCCCCATATTAATACTTTATTAAAACGTCCCTAGTGTTCTGTCTTATGATCCATTCGAGAGATTCTATATTTCCTGGTAGCGTTTCCGCTTGGAGTACCTTCATAGGAGTGGCTGTCTCGAGTCACGGAGCTCGATAGCCTTCGAGATTTGCCGGCCTTTATTAGTGCTCGATCTACACGCATAAATATTTACAAAGATCCAACTAGAAGGAAATTTCTCAAAGCAGGAAATTTCTCGGAATTAAATCGGGGGACTATGAAAATAAAATCATTAAAAGATAAGCCTTACAAGCTCTCAAAGTATTTTTCAACGGCAATGGTTGTTTTGAAAACTTTAATATTGCAGATAACGCCCAAAGTATTTATTATTAATGTAAAGTGTGGGTCAATCGAGGATTATGCAAAATGTAAAGATTGTTACATGTTTCGTGCGCTGCTTGTCCATGGAGATATCTTGTGTGTTAGTATTTTAAGATTTATGTCGAAAATTAATAATAACTCTCTGCGTATATAACGTATCTGCTCTGATGACGGAGACTGCAACGATCCCTGAAAGATACAAGAAATCACGTAATAAAGTAATAATACTCTCAAACCATGAGCCCCAAAATAATTTAACCCAAGCTTAACAATTGTTCTGAGAATTTTTATAAAAAAAATATGTTTTTCTACAACTACAATTTCTAAAAAGTTGACTTCAAATGGGATTTAATTATGAACTCACTATTCAGTGGAGTGATAAAGCGTCGCAAATCAACATTATTTTAAAAGTGGCATCTCAAATAGGTACCTAGGACAGTAGCTACTTGTTATGTTAACCCTCCCGCAATGATAATGGATAACCATTTGGGTCTTTGTTATTTCTGCCTCGGGTTTCCACCGTTTCGTGGGTTAGCCCCAAATTTGTGTTTTGAATTAAACACCTAATTAATATTACAAATGAAATTTGACATTTGGAGTTCTCGCGTGAATATTGGCCGAGAACGGCGCACTCACAGCCGAGCATCAAGCATTGCCCACGCGACGAGATGGCTGTAGGGAAAATGACACGTGGAAAAAGTTTCTCCGGTACTTGAGGGCAGACAGAATAACAGAACTCGTAAGGCCGTTGTTTAACTGACGTCATTAAAGGTACTTTAACGTGGGCTGTAATCGCTATCGATTGTATTTTTATCTGTGGTATTGTCAGAGACATTAAACTACACTTGTTTAAATTCTTAAACTAATGTCATATAACTATCACATTATTGAATATAATTTTACTTTTATTCTCATGACTTGATAGGTAGCCAGTCTGTTGGCATTTTTATTTACACATAAATTCTACCAGACCAAAGAAAGCGTGAAAATTTTGTTTTTTTTGTGTCAGTCATTGCTGTTGCCACTCTGCCATAAAGGCCGATAAACTGCTGACAATCGGTATTATCGTTTATCTTGTTAAATTTTATCTATACCTATTTGTTTTCAATTGTTTAATATTATTTTTTAAAGTTCTATGTTTTAGTCATCAATAAGTTTTTCTTGTGTTTTTTTTTTCTTTTTCATATAAAAATATTAAATGTTCGGTTTAATTTCTTCTTTTTTTAATTAGTATATTTTTTGCATTCATTCAAATAAAAGTTTATGCGATTTTTTATAAACTTGAAACTCGGTTTTCAAATGTCTTAGATTCTAAAAAAATCATTTATGATGATATCTTCTACGCCACACTCTAGATACATTTTGTATTCCGTACTATGACATTAGTAATATCGCAATAACAGGTACTAAGCTAAACTTACAAGGTGGTATTTATACCGAAACAAACTCTAGTTTATATGAAACTTTATGAAATTAAAATTTCTACGATCCTAAAATAAAAGCTTTGACGATTCAATTCCATAATGAAATCATAATAATTAAGTTACTAAACAAATTCACTAGACAAGAACAGGCACGTACAATTTGTTTTACGATATGCCTATAAATATAACTACCTCTCTATAGCATTAAATATATTATATATTTTCTTCGATAAAATCTCCTACGCTGTTTAAATAATTGTATACAATATCGAGTGTGCTTTGGCCCCTCCAAAGCTTTTGACTAAAAATAATGAAGCAAAAGTAGCTCTTGAAACCTTTTATTTCGTGTTTAATGGAAGGCATACATTACACAAGACATACATTTAATTGTTTGTCTTCCTCTCTTTTGATCAAATAATCAAGAAGTTAAACGTTAGTAATGAAAAATCCGTGAATGAGTACTTAATGAGTTCGACAAAATCACGATTGATTTTTTTGACATGTCAACTCTTCAAATTGTGTTTTTCATAAATGAGTACCATCCACAATTTGTTTTGCGTTCCATTTAAGAAGAAAACGTGGCGTGCTCGTGTGCCGAATCGCGAGTGGCTAGTTCTGAGTACGCTCGTGGTGCTTTACATTTTTCGCCCTTTCTCTGGAAACATAAAACCGAAAGTTAGTTCAGCGCAGACTCTCGGCTATGGTCAATTAGAATGGTCTGAGGGGAACTTTTACCTTAAATTGAAACTTTTTGAGTATTCCCAGACGCGAAGCAATGCTCTCCAATAAATTTGATCATAAATACATCGCTATAGTTTGTACAGGCACGTATATAGGACAGTTTTTGTAATAATTTACGTAAAAGATGCTCTACAGCTTTAAGACAATGAAAATGTCATTTATTTGTCCTTTAGTCTTCGTAGATTTTCTACGATTTACTTATTAGATTGTTGTAATTACTGTAAAGAGAATATTATTTTGAATAGTCCATTGTTTTGGCCGAAACACTTCATGATACTTCAACATTATTACTGTTAAAATTTATAACACTGTTTTAGTATCACAATTTATTTTTATTCACTGAGAGTGTCACGACAGCTGTTTCGCCAACTCAGCTTATTGTAACACCTGATGATGCCAACATCGGTTGGCAAAAAAGCTGTAGCGACACTCTCAGTGAATAAAAATAAATACTAATATTATAATAGTGTTCTAAATTTTATCAGTAAGAATATTATTTTAATTGATTCTTAAATACATTTTCAAGTTTATCAAAATTTGTGTTAAGACCCATATTTGATTAACTTGACTTAATCTTTGACTGACCCATATTTACTTCCACACAAGAACCAAGTATTTTTTGTATAACCCAAGAACCAAGTCTCTGTTTAAAAAAATTCTTTCTAATTTGTGAAGGTTAAAAGCTTCAGTCAACTATCCATTAATTTCTTTATAGATTTTTCTCCGGCGAAAATTTGAATTACGGAAAAAAAAACGCGCTTCTTACTCAGTATCCCCATATTATTTATTACCGTTTGTTGCGACTTTCTCTTGGAGGGACGGCGAGGGGTGAGCTAAAGAAAAAGGAGACACGTGACCTCTAGGATGGGGGAACGGAGGGAAACTTTAGGGTGGGGGCAGTTGATCAAAGTTTTGAAATGAAGCGAGTTCTTGATAAGTTAAAACCAACAAGAAAAATATCAACCCCCTCCATGTCAATCTTAGACGTACGAGAACAGCGCACACGTTTACCTAACTATGGAAATGACCTTTAATCGGCGTAAGAGCTAAAGAACTTTACATACTTCTTGTATGTTACGTTTTTTCTTTTTCGAAAAAGTCAAACAAATTCAGTTAGTTTTAAGCCCAGAAGATGAACACGTCTAATTGACATTTCCTCCGACATGTATTTTATTTTAAGTTCTACATAATTTGACGACCTTCGTGGCAGAGTGGTTACGAGCTCTGACTTCCATGCCGAAGGTCCTGGGTTCGATTCCCGGCGATGGCAGTGTGATTGTCACACTGTCTTTGGTCTGGTGTAGAATTCACGTGACAATAAAATGGCGATAGATTGGCTACCTATCACATGTCACGAGAATCAATATAATAGCTAAAAAAAAATAATTGTATACAGTAATTGGGTCCAAACGACCTGTTGTGTACATAAAAAAAAAATAATAATAATAATGAAGAATATATTCTGAACTTTTATTAAAATCTGAACAAATTCGAAATACTTTATCAAAAAGATAACTTTAACAAATTATTATTAAAATTAAAATTCCAAACTCGACGAAGGCCAATTAAATATACACTTTATGAATACCGATAATTTACGCTTATTAATAAATATAATCGGCCGAAAATGATAATTTCAGCTGAAAATTTATTTCTTTAAGTAAATTATTCTAAATGAATAACCAGGAATCAAATAAATGGAAAAATATTGGATTTTAAGTCAAATTCGAGTTTTAGTCGAATCCTTATCACAAACTTTGATAAATTTTCGTTATCCTAAATTATCTGAATTGAACACTGAAAAGAATAAATAACAAATTATGATATACATCGACACGTACAGAAGGCACGCGTGATTGGGGTACAAATGTATTATCTATTAGATAATATCATTTAGAGTTGTATGTGTTTTGAACGCAAAAAAACATCTCTCGAAATATTGAAAGCTCTCAGTCGTCCTGCGCTAGTGGAGACGTAACACTATGGAGAAATTTGCGTTCCTATTGTACACAGGTTATTACATTGCCTATAAAAAGCCGTCTACAACTGTAATAACACTTTATTAAACTGTTCTTAGAAGATGAGAGTGTAAAAGGCCAAATACATTTTGTTGGGATATTTTCCTTTTTTTAGCCGATAATTAGCTTAAAACTAACTTACCATCACGCTATTTCCCCGGAGAGGTAGGCAGAGGGGATGGATCGCTACAATTCTCTGTCCTGGTATACTTTTTGGGTTTCCTCTACATTCATACATCGTACCATGAACGCACGTCGATTATTCCGACTTCGAATGTGACCGCCTTTTAGTAATTGATTAATTTGCTCATGCCATGTTTTCCTCGGTCGTCCTCGGCTTCTTTTTCCACTCACGCTGCTTGTGTACAATTTTTTAACCATTCTACTCTCATCCATTCGTTCCATTTGTCCAAACCATCGTAGGGATCCTTTTTTAATTTTATCCATGATGCTGTCATTTGCCTTACATTTCTTTCTTATTTCATCGTTCGGTATCCTAACATACAACATTTTCCCGCACATTCTTCTTAGTGATCTCATTTCTACGGCGTTTATCCTGCTTTCATCCTTCTTTTGCCAGCTCCAAGCTTCACTTCCGTACATGGGGTTGGCACTAGAACTCCATTATGTACTGCCATCTTCGCTTCTGTAGATATATTTCTATTTGCAATAATGACTTTGAGTGCGCCATTTATTTTATTCCCAGTACCAACCCTTCTTTCGACATCTTTCTCCATTTTTCCGTCTCTTGTAAACATGCTTCCCAGATACGTAAATTCGGTAACTTGCTCCAATTTCTCGCCCATCGCACTTATATCAAAAATCGTCATACATTCTTCTTTCTCGAAAACCATCACTTTAGATTTAGACACATTCATCACCAAGTCACTCTTTTTGCATGCCTCATACATCCTTGACACTAAGACTTGCAAATTTTCTTTACTGTCAGCGATTAACACAGCATCGTCTGCATGTAAGAAACAGATGATTGACAAACAATTCATCTTAGCACCAGCGTCTATGCCTTCAAAATTTTTCATACACTTGTCCAAGTATAGATTGAACAACTATATTTTATTAGAAAGGAATCTTATATGTTCTTTCAATCGTATGATAATTTTACGCGTTGTTTTCCCTATATTTTACATAATTTTCAAGAAAAAAATAATAAATGACTTGTTTGTTAACACACAGAGAGATAATTTTTAAAATAAATAATATGCTAAAGCGTAAAAATAGAAGTTTGCATTGAAAAGTTTGATTTTATTTTTCTTGATGAAAATTTTCACATTTACATGTTTTTTGGTCGACACGTGAACGTGTTATTCAGAAAGTTTTCTCTTCTCACAACCTTATTAAGATAATCAAATGATTTTACTGAAATCTCTTGATGGAAGTTCATTTTAAATAATAATTAAATAAAACGATGTTTTTTAACTACTTCCACTTTTGTCTTTATTTAGACAGCGACCGGTTTCGCCAGGCTCGCTGGCATCGACAGACTGGTGATGTCGTCAGACCAGTCTGTCGATGCCAGCCAACCTGGCGAAACCGGTCGCTGTCTAAATAAAGACAAAAGTGGAAGTAGTTAAAAAACATCCTTTTATTTAATTATTATTATTAAGATTAAGTTTTTAAGGAAACTCATGCTTCATCCTTTGAGGGAGACATGCATTTTGTAATAAGAGTACTAACTTGAAATTGTTAGCAAAACCGTCGAATAACCACTCAATGCGTGTCATCGTATTTTACTTTTAAAATATAGTTTTTGGGACTCTAATATTTGTTATTTAATAATTTTTAATTAAAGCGCAAAGTTTGAATACATACAAATATCTGAAATGTTGATATAAATCTCTAAATAAATAACCAATTTAGATTTATGTGGGATTAAAATAATATAATTGCTTTACTGCATAAAATAATGGATTTTTGTAATAAAAGTTGAATTTTCATCTCAATTTTACTGTTTCCGCAATTTTATTAATATATTTCATCATTGCGGCATTCTGTGCGGCCTTCGTGTAATTACAAATCTCGAATTAAACAATCGGTTTATTGGTTCGGATGAATGGATTCTTTTTTATCGAATTTCTAGATTTAAACTGCAATGAAAATTATATTTTTAAACTTGATGATTTTAATGCAGAAAAAATAAGAAATACTTCAAATAAGGTCCGAGTTATCCAGCGTGCAATGAATGGATCAGAGAGGACCAAAGTTGCCGATGTGGAATGCAAAATAGCGTTGTTGAAGTGGAATTGAGCCGCCATATAGGGAGGACAGCAAATGATCAGTGGGCCAGACTACCGATCAGACTACAAACAGGAGGTCTGATGACGTGTATAAAGTGGCAGAGGTTCAATGAAACAGAATGGTGACAGATAGCGAGTTGTGGACGTCGGAGAGGGAGGTCTGTGTCAACACTAGACGACTAATGGCTGATGACGATGATGAAAGTTCATTTTAAAGATGTGAGAAATTATTTCAATTAATTATTATTATTAGTTTGCCAAATCGATGTAAATGGTTATATAACTATCATTGTGATTTTCGTTCCATGTGATAGGTAAATAATCTCTCGCCATTTTATTGTCACGTGAATTCTACACTAGACCAAAGACAGTGTGACAATAACACTGCCCTCGCCGGAAATCGAACCCGGAACCTTCGGGGTGGCAGTCAAAGCACTTACTAATCGGTCACGAAAGTCGTCTGTGTATAGTATTTAAACAATATGGAGACTTAGACGTATAGACATGATATACACTCAAATAAATTTCCCGATATAAATTAACTGAATATCAGCCGTATATAGACATGATTGGTTCTATTGCCATATATTTATTCGTATTAGAAATATGTGAATTTTGCTCCAGCTTAAAAGGTCAATATCCCAAAGAGTCATCACCAAAGTGAGCCCTTCGCGAGCACGTGACGAATGATACAGCGCGCCTCGCGCGAGTATCTGGCGGCGCTAATTATCGGTTCACCGGCAGCGATAACGTCGATCAGGACGACGCCAATCAAAGCCGCGGAATTTTTCAGTAAACACAAATAAAGCGGCTCGCGGAGCTTATCGCCTTCCGCTTGATTGGCTCTCCGCTATCGCTCTATTGAGGCCTCCCCAGCTCGACCTACCATCGACCTGCGGCCACCTGTGTCTGTCCCGTCGCGTCGTGGCGCCATCATTATATTGTAATTCGCATCCATCACATTCCGTTCAATGAACTCTAGTGATGAATCAATCCTATAAATCATATGACATTTTGATTTTTCTTACGAAACAGTGTAAACAATCGTAGTGTTAATTAGTTTGTTTCCAATTTCGTTGAAACAATATGCTCCAGAAGTGTTTACAACTATTCACTATGTCTACTCCTTCTTATTTTATTTTAATAGATCTGATGATCTGTGATACAGAAATCACGTCTTCTTATGGTAGATATTGAGGTCCAAATGTCCCTTCATCTCGGTAGGTAAGCTTCCAGATGGACGGTGTCCGGGGGGATTATTGTACCACCCTCTGGCTACATGGTTCCTTCAGTATCTTCTTCTGGATCTACTCTAACTAACTAACTAACCATCACGCCATTTCCCCGGAGGGGTAGGCAGAGAGGATGAATCGCCACAGTGGCCTGTCCTGTCATACCTCTCGAGCTTCCTCTACATTCATAAATCGTACCATGCACGCACGTCGATTATTCCGACTTCGAATGTGGCCGCCTTTTAATAATTGATTAATTTGGTCATGCCATGTTTTCCTCGATCGTCCTCGGCTTTTTTTCCCACTCACGCTGCTTGTGTACAATTTTTTAACCATTCTTTTCTCATCCATTCGTTCCATATGTCCAAACCATCTCAGGGATCCTTTTTTAATTTTATTCATGATGCAGTCTTCTGCCTTACATTTCTTTCTTATTTCATCGTTCGGTATTCTATCATACAACGCTTTCCCACACATTCTTCTTAGTGATCTCATTTCTACGGCGTTAATCCTGTTTAATCTTTCTTTTGCCAGCTCCAAGCTTCACTTCCATACATGAGGGTTGGCGCTAGAACTCCGGATCTAGTGCCAACCCTCGGGATCTACTCCACCGAACGATATCCTCTATTTCTCAAATTGCGGCATTCACAATGTGATTGAAATGAAATAAATATCGTTCCAATAATGTTATACTTGGTCATCACGCTTGAATCTGGTATTGAATGTTAGACAAACGCATATACAATCACCAGCCATCTGACAGGTGGCAGACAGACAAGAGCAACATCTGACATCTTGTATCTTGTCTGTTTAGAATCTCTCTACTACACCAGCCATCAATCTTCTGGATATATTATTCAGATAAACGAGAATACATCCTCATTGCCGCTCACTTTCATCAATTATTTTTTCTTTATATCCATTATAATGTGTCAGGAGTAGATAATCTATACAATAATGATTGCACCACACACATACACTTAAAAGTTGTTTGGAGTAACACTTCCAACTCACACAACAAGATTTTTTTCTCCTGTGCAATTAAAGGCAGAAGCCTTGATTAAAACTTTGTTAATATAAATGGTTGCGAGTGATCCGGTTTACCCGCGATGCGATTGGACTGGGCAAAACATTTTAAAAGCCAATTAGGTCTAATCATTATTGTATTTTTCCTTTAACCTGAGCTATCTGATTATATTTTATTCGATCTACATATTTCTATTGGTTGTACATTTAAAACAGGAAAATATCAATATAATATTTCATAATGATAGTGTCAAATGCAAATATAAGAAGTAAATGTAGTGCGAATGAAAGTGTTATGAACAAAATAATGAATGGGCCATTTAGATGGTTTAGATACCTGAAAAAAAATGAAATAATGATAAAGAAAATATATGTTAATGATGTAAATGTAACAAAAAATAGAAGAAGACCGCGCAAATCGTGACATGATTAAATCAATCAATTATGAAAATTCAGCTACGTTAAGAGTCAGAGAAATCCACGTTCGTGCATGACAGATTCTCTCTGTTTACCCTCCGGAGAGACAAATGACGATTAACTAGCTATTCAGTTTTTCAAATTAGAGAAAATTAATCAATGAACACATTTTTAGTTTCTTTTATTTCGTTTCTGTTATTACGTATATAGGTATTTGTATTGTGAAAATGTAATACAAACTATTCTTTGAATAAAGATGGATGAAAACCAATAAGGTAAACAATCCCTTGCGATTGTTTTTAAAAAGTGTATCCTGTTTTAGAGCCACAGATTTAAATATATATCATGAAATTTAATTGTATCTCAATAGAGACGAAGATGCAAACTGGAAACTGAATATGGTTGATCAAGGTGTTTACAGGACTTATGACGCTTTATGTAATTACAACATTCCCCATTCCACCTATTTCTTTATGACCATGTAAGACAAATTTTTGGAGGTTGTATATATGTTACAAATCTATGCCTAACTTCACATGTCAGTTTCAATAAGCCATCTATGTAGATTTTTGATTATATATGTTAATCTTTTTAAGATAAATCTATATAATCCACATACTAACGCCATCTATGAAGACAAATTTTTTCAGATAGACATACAATTAAATTTCATGAATTAATCACTCACCGTGGGTGAAATCCAGTATTCGTATACAAGTATAAGTATACATTCACAAAAAATATTAAATAAAATATTCTACTCTTGGGTACGGATGAGTCGACAGATAAAAGTGTGATGATGGACTTGTCCGCAGGTGTCAGAATGGTATCCGTGGTGATCCTGGGCTGCGCCCTGACGCTGGTGGCGCAGCTGTCCGCCGCCCCCGCGCCAGCCGCCCTTCCGTCCAACGGCGCCCCCAGCTACATGCACAGTAAGTACCCCTTATTCACTCCCTCGCCAGCTCTATTACAAGTGCTCAGGGTTCTTGCTTGTACATGGATAGGATGCGACACCACATAACAAAAATAAACAAATAATAAACTTTCATCAGGGATACAAAGATGAAGTGGTTGATCATCCAAATTTTTATATCATACTATTACATTTTTGACGTTTATTCTCTAGTCATTAATTATTCTTGCCTATTCAATAATGCTATACTGGAAAACGTGTTTTTCTAAATTATTTATTGGCTATTATATAACTAATGTTTATCTCATCCAATGTTTGAAAACGCATTGGTAAGGAAAACATGTCTATTTTTAAATGTATAAAATAACTTCGCAAATATATTATTATCAAGTATTTAATAAAGAGTATTACGTCACAGATTAGGCAACAATCATTAAAGAGTAATATTAAATATGATATAAAAACACATACGTATTATATTGTATAGGCCAGTTTATTATTATTTTTTCATGTTACCTTCTTCATTTCTTCATCACAATGTAAATCGTAATATTTAAAACTTCACATAAAATTACTAGACAAAGTTAGCATATGTTGGCGGTAGGATTGTTCGTGTCAACTCGCCACCTTGATTGTAAAGTAATGAATCAAGCTCCGGCCATGAAAAGTTATCCCGAATAAGCTGCTACCCTGCTTATCTCGTGTTCCGATTAAACGAAATCTCTCCGGTTACAAAATCTTTTTCCTGTAAAAGTTTATGCCTTAGGCGAGAATAATACGTAATCAGACAAACTGCTAGATCAACAAGATATACATTATATTGATTGCAACCTACAATGTAAGTTGAAATATTATAAAAATGATTAGTTTCGTTGTAAACGACGAACGTGCAGACGAATATGTAGAGGGACATCAAGGCTCTAGATTTAGAAGGGAAAGATGTCTACCAACGAAATTACTTCGTCAGCTTGTCTTATTTAATGCTGGACGTAAACCTCTCCACCCCCACGCCATCCCTTTCGGTCACTCGCCAGTGTTCTCCAGGCTCATTTCACCGTCCGCGCAATATCATCGTTCCACCTGGTAGGCTGTCTTCCGACACCTCTCCGCCTTAAAATTGGCTTCCATTGAGTAACCCTCTGGCTGCATCTTCCATCATTCCCTCGGCACACATGTCCAGCCACTTCATCCTTGCAATGCGTATCCCTATATCGGTGACCAACGAAATACCTGGCGCCAAGTGATAAAAAATGGCGACCCCGAGTAAAGGGAAGAGGTGAGAAGAACGATGATCAGCGCTGTTGTCTATATCAAGTCTTCATTTCTAATTGACACAATAGTTTTATAACCTCTAGTTTTACAATCCGCGCGTTCCATGTCACATGAGACCATCCCTAGTAAAACATCATTTTCAGTGGCACGTTAGCCAGATTAAATAATTTTATTTTTTTACGAACAATATAAGTTTTGAATAATTTTTGAAAACATTGTATTTTCATAACACTTTTTTGAAATTTTCAGAAAAATGTTTTGTAACACAAACTCATTTTCATTTTCACCAGAAATTTTAACCATATAAAATCATTAGATTTGTTTTTTTTATGAAAACACAGTATTATAAAAAAAGTACTCAAATGTGATTCCACACCACAATGTGACGGCGAATATAGAAGAAATATTAGTTTTTTTTTATACAGATAGATGATTGGATAGATAAAATGAAAACAAACCTGAAGCTGATTATTTGTTTTTTTCATATTAATTTATCAGTTTAATCGTTAACAATTGTTTTAATTTTACGTTATATTTTTAAACACAGTCTGTATTGTCATGATCCCTCTGAATAATATTGGAATAAATATTATGTAAATTCTCAATCGAGATTATTTCCATCGAGATTCGGAGGCAAATGAATTACAAAAACAATCAACTGAGTTAATCTGATTTTCACGGAGCAGAGTGAAAACAGAATGAATTCCTTTCTCCCGGATCACTGTAACTTACGATCTGGATCCAAACTCCAAATCCGACAGTTTAAAATATTCTGATTTCAGCCTTTAACCGCTAAATTGAGTAAAAAGGATATCATTTACAATATATAAAATATGTGAAATTATTTTATCACAAGACTTTAGCGTTGGCATCAAATCAGTGTAACATTTTGTTACGTAAAAAAACTCATTTAAGTCTAGAATGTTGTCAGTTATCCTGAAAAATGTTATACGCAATGTCACAACAGACTGTTATAGCTGCCAACATATTTATTAGTTTTATCGTTAATCACTCCACTCCGCGTTATCTCGGATTCATCTGTCGCGAAGTTCGTTAATTTCCTTATCAGGCCGGTTCGCTTCGTTTCACACTCTTTCAGTTCACCCTTCTAATTTTACGATGACAATATTCAAAGAAAGCTTCGCTCTAAATCCGCCAGGTGAATTCTCATCGTCAGGCGCGGGTGATAAATCTTACCAAATTGTACGCATTTGTATGCTAACGCCTGAATGGGCAATGCCAAGTTATATTTGAATAGATGTTGTATTCCTTGAAGAGATTTTGTTGCATAATTCTACGACTTGTCTCAAAAGTTAACAATGTTTACGCGGACTACGAATGTTTACAATTTTATTCATTTTTTGATAAAATTTAGAACGCTTATATGATATCACAATATTTTTTATTCACTTTTTGAGTGTCGTGACAGCTGTTTCGCCTCAAAACAACTCCTTATTATTAATTCACAGTTAATAACGAATGAATTAATTGAAATAACTTGTATTTTTATTAAAAGTGAGTGTTATGTTTTGATGCAAGTGAGCGCAATAACAACTTTTTGATTGAAATATAAAATATATGAGAAACTTCATTTACGGTCAATATCAAATCGCTAAATTTCAATAAAAAAGTTAAACATTGAGTGATATGAATATACTCGTGCACGTATATAAAGCTTCGTGAGATGGACCCATACATTATTAAATAATCTTTGTTCTTGCAAGCGTAGCTAGGGGTAGCCTTAAATATAATAGTAAAAATAAACTTCCTGATGAAAACACAACTCTGCACGAGAACAGCCGCGTTTAATATCGCCGGCTTTCCTTTTCACGGGAGGATGGGTCAAAGTTTTATTTTAATTTCGTTCAAACTTGATGATAAACGCGCTTAGAATGTCTGCATTTAACACAGATGTACGACTCTTTGAAATGTTTCTTTATCGCCGACGTATAGTCAGCTAACTTCTTATAATTCCTAATTTAAAGTATACCATTGTTAACTTAATTTATTTACTGATTTTATTTCAGACTTTCGTAATAAAGGATGTTTAAATAGAAAAGTTTTTATTCGCTCAATTTAAGTTACAAACATTGTGTATTAAAAATACATAACCAACTTTCTCCGTTCATTCTGTCGGTTCGTCCTGTATTTTATGTCATTTTGGATCAGATATATTTTTCATTAAAAAATTCCAAAGGGTGGCTGAGATTTTTTTAACGCAACCGATCATCAAGTTGTTCCATTAAGACTAGTTCATTGCAAGGCGGAGTACGCGGGGCCGCCGGATATTCGTTTATCCGGAACTTTTGTTCTCGTAACTTATGAAGTTTGTGCCCATCCTTGGCTGAGTATCGCTTTGTAAGGGTTTCCGCTAATATCGTTTGATGTCGCGACACGGCAAGCTATTCGGGGAGAGCGCGCCACGGCCCTCCTTAATGAAATAATAACAAGCACTTGTTAGCTTTACTTACGATACAACCTCCCCCTCTTCTCTGTGGATTCTATAATATAAAAACTTTATCAGAACTACTTTTCAATTTACCAACTTCAAAGTTTCTTTTCAACTGTTGCGTTCAAATAGACAGGGATGTCTTATGTCAATCTTAAAATATTATCCAAAGACTTCAAGGTTTTTTTCACTGCCAAACCCATTAAAATTCTGATTTAAAAAAATAATAAACTTCCATCAACTTGATTTTTATATAATAAAAAAAAATTATATGATCGCTAAGTGTATATATAATAATAATAATTAAGAAATATAACGGAAATGTAGAGCACACAATTCAGTTTTTATTTTATTGATATTTATAAGACAAACTCTTCAGAATTAGATTTTTAGAGACTATTTTGATTTATCTTCATATTTTTAAATAATGAATATTAAAATAATCGTTTTTTTTATTTGGCTTAGTGTTAATTGTTTGTTATCGTTTCTACTTCTCGTTGCTACTGTTTTCTAAAAGCGAGCTGTCGAAATAAAACAAGGAACTAAAGTTTACGTTAAATCCTTCAATGTATTTTTCATGTTTATTTAATATTAACTTCTACCAGCAACAGAATTTTGTCTTATACAGTCACGAAAATAAGGCGTGTATCTAACTTTAATTATATAATAATTAAATAAAACGATGTTTTTTAACTACTTCCACTTTTGTCTTTATTTAGACAGCGACCGGTTTCGCCAGGCTCGCTGGCATTGACAGACTGGTCCAGTCTAGACCAGTCTGTCGATGCCAGCGAGCCTGGCAAAACCGGTCGCTGTCTAAATAAAGACAAAAGTGGAAGTAGTTAAAAAACATCGTTTTATTTCATTATTATTTAAAATGAACTTCCATCAAGAGATTTCAGTAAAATCATTTGATTAACTTTAATTATATAACAAACAAATGAAGTACATAAATATAATATAATCTAACATACTTAACGAGAAGAAAAATAATGTGTTGAATATCGAGGAACACAATGTTCTTAAATATAATATTAGCTCCATTTTACTATATGGCGGTTTGCTTAAAACGTCTAAACGAGAAGTTAATCTGCCCAACGCTATCTCTCCCACTAGCCTCGCTTACGAAGTCTATCAACTAACTCCTATAACATTTCTTCAACTTGTGGCTTGTCATAAAATCAGAGCGCCCCCTCCCCCCTCCCCCCACTTCTCACCAAGAGAGAGTATTACTTGCTGGGGGGTGCAAAAAACTTTTGAAAATCAACAGGCTCATCACTCCTATCAACCGCGTCTGCCGATCGCGAAACATGGATAAGGCTCCAAACTTCAAATGACACGATCTATTTTTGCATCTGGCAAACAAATTAATATTCCGCAGAGTTACGAAAATTTAACCTCACTTCTTCAAAGCTTTCTGGATATTGTTAAGTTCACTCACGCCTTTTATATTTAAGTGGGTATCGAGTTTATTTATTGATATATTATATATATGGATCGTATCGGAAGTTGAAATAAAAAAGCAGAACCTCGCTTCGGTCATTTGCGGGTAGCACTCAGATTATTTTGACTGCCTGATTCGCATACACACAGCTAGTTCCGCGGTCTTGTACGTTTACTGTTCTTTAGGTGATCAATTCAAAATTATCTTTTGTTTTAGATTAGAGTTAAGACAATAACCCTCCATATTCCCGAGGGTGCCCATTGGAGGTTATAACGTTCATATTATTTACATAAATAAAATAAAGATGGTTTAAACATATAGAACAGATGGGATGAGGGTAGAAACTTTAAAAATATATATACAGGTAGTGTGAATGGAAAAAGCATGTCGAGGAAGGCCAAGGAAGACATGGCTTAACCAAATTAATCAACAACAACAACAACAAACCATCACGCCGTTTCAGAGAGTAGGCAGAGAGAATGGACCGCTACACTAATCTATCCTGGCAAACCTCTCTAGCTTCCTCCACATTCATACAGCGAGTCATACACGCACGTCGATTCTTCCGACTTCTAACATGATCAACCTATAAAATTTGATTAATTTGGTCATGCCATGTTTTCCTCGGTCTGCCTCGACTTCGTACTCCATTTACATCGTCATCGTATTGTTTCTTAACCATTCTTTCTCCAACCATGCGCTCCATATGTTCGAACCAACGCAGCGATCCTTTCATAATTTTGTTCATAATACCTTCTTCCGCTCTACATTCCTTTATTATATCGGCATTTGAGATTCTGTCGTATATCGTTCTACTACACATACGTCTTAGGGACCTCATCTCTACCGCATTTATTCTGCTCTCATCCTTCTTCTGCCAGTTCCATGATTCGCTTCCATACATTAGGGTTGGGACCAGAGCTCTATTGTGAACGGCCGTTTTCGCTTTCATTGATAAATTCTTGTTAAAAATGAATTAAATCAAATTAATCAATTACTGAAAAACGGTCATGTTCGAAGTAGGAACAATAGACGAGCGTGCATGTCACGAAATGTGAATGTAGAGTAGGCGCGAGAGCTATATCAGGATAGGACACTGTAGCGATTCATCCTCTCTGCCTACCCCATCGAGGAAACGGCGTGACGGTAGGATTAGTTGGTTATTTACATTATCGTCAGTCGATATTTCTTTTATAATTAAATAAATATTTAGGAGGTAAATACTTTTGATTATGTCTATCTGTCTATATGTAATGTAATGTTTTTTCTCAAATATTTCATTGTCATTATTTTATGTTTTATCAATATCAGTTACACTAAAACAATATTCATGGCTTATTATTAAAATGATTTATATGTAATTTTATCAGTTCAATAATTAATCGACGGTTATTTTAGCTTCTATTGTAATAATGTAAGGTTATAAAAATAAACTGAAACTATTACTCGCGTATATCACAACAAATCTCAATGATGCATCGTATATACAAGTACCATTTATTCAGAATAATAAAGGATTATTCGAAAACTTTTCAATTTTTAAATATTATAGTATCCATCGTTATGCTCCATATGAATAATTTTCAGTGTCAGCATGTACTGTTTTATCATCCAACATACCTCAATTAATGCCACTAGGGAGAGAACTTCAAATGTTAAACACGGTCAGCTCTCCAAATATTCCCCGCTTCTGCATTCCTGGTTAGATGCACTGTTCTAAATTGGCCCTTAATAGGCAAAGGTATATGTTATGTTCATTCAAGTAATATTTATTTATATATAGAGTGATATTTATTACTAACGCTTTATATTCAGTGGCACCATATCTTAAACTCTTATTGCGATTCCTGAAAATGTATTTTTCAGTTTGCATACGGAATTTGGATTTCAATATCTGTTTCTTTCCATCGAGAAATGAACCTACAACAAAATAAAGATCTCGTCTTGTCTCTCAGCGGAGCCTAGTTACAAAAATTCTTATTGCATTCAGTTAAATGGGACGGGGAATAATCCTGAATAGATGAATTCTTGGGACCTGTAATTGGAGGATAAAATAGGCGGTTCTTTTGTATTTGGAATAGGAGGAACTTTACAGAAATATTGCTTACGACATCTCGCTTTTTTCTCCATCTAAGGGCGAATAACTTACAACAATCGTAATAGTTGACTATATTATGCTAACATTGACTTTAAATAAAAATAATTGTGATAATATTTTGATTTATCAAATTTAGCTTCCTTGCTCAAATCTCAGATCTCATAGGTTTTATCAAATCAAATCAAATCAAATCAAATCAGTTTATTAACTCAATAGACATTACAAACAGGAAAATATTTAAGGCATCTATTAAGTACAGGTAAAATATTATTATAATACAACAAAGTACCAGGAACGCATTAGAGATGGTTCGACATTAGGAAGACAAGATACTTTCTAAAGTCAATAGTATTTGCCCCTGAACGTACTTTCACTAACATGAAAGACGTCGATCTCCGAGGAGACCGCGTTCAGCAGACTAATTGCTCTTCCCACCGGTGTCACCAGAGGCAGATTGGTTCTGGCGGCCGGTAGGTAAAACAATCTGTGCTGTCGCTGTCGGAGATATCTATCGGGGACAAAAAGACCAACATCCTCCAGTACGGCCGAGTTCTCAAAGTATCCCCTAATTAATCTGAAGACATGGGTTATTAGATGTCCATCTCTTCGAAGCTGTAAAGAATTGGTTCCGAGCATTCCCAGAAGAAATGCCGTGGGATAGAGCCACGGATAACTACCATACTCCCTCATGTAGAGATACCTCAGAAATTTTTTCTGAACCCTCTCCAGCATGACGGAATATCTCGCCTCGTGAGGACTCCATATCACAGAACCACTTTCGAGCCTGCTCCGAACCAATGCGTTGTATAGGACTCTGAGCACATTGGGATCCCTGAAAACTCTTCCGGTCCGGACGATGAACCCCAACATCCTCAGTGCAATGCCACAAATCCTCTCGATATGTGCACGAAAAGTCAGCCTACTCTCATAGATGATTCCGAGATCCTTCATCGTAGATACATGTGCCAGTTGCTGGTTGTTCATTGTGTATCTATGATATACAGTTCTCAATGCTCTAGTAAATGATAGCATAACGCATTTAGAGACATTGAATTGCATTTGATTACTGTGACTCCAGTTAACAATATTATTTTATGTTCCCCGCGTAGTGTTGAATTTTCAAACCAGAAATGATTTGATCAAGAAATAAGAAACATCATTGTACCAATCACCACAAAGCGTATATTAAATTATAACGACGGTTCGATAAACTTTACATTACATTCCGTATGGCCACGTTCGTTCATTCTCATTAATTTGAATACATAAAAATACAAGAAGTGATCTCGGCTGTAGGTATTATACTCGTATTATTGTTGGGCCCCTCCCCTCTCCAGATGTTACAAGTGAAGGCCACCACAGGCTGTGTGCTGTACGCTTTGCCTCTCACACTTTACAATACAAATAAGCCAAAAGTCATTAAGTTCTGCGAGGGAGGCGACCGGAATATTAATGTCCAACCCTTCCTTCACTAATTTGTTATTGTTTTTCAATACAACGACTCTTTCCGTATTCACGGGAAACTGCTTTAATTTACAAATGTTCAATACAAGTTCAGATGTTCTCATCGTGGTGCGAGCTCACCGCACGTTTATTTGCTTTCAATTGTATTTATATATTTATTATTCAAAATGGGTCATAATAATATTACCATTCCTATAAATAAAAGTAAAGAGTGGTAGTGGCAAAATATATTTGTTCGAATCTAACTCGAAGCTTGGAGTACATTGCTGATCGACATAAAGTATTCAAAAAAATATTTATTATTTGTAAACCATCACTGATAAGAGCGTAGTTTATCATATATGAATATTGAGTTCAGTGATATTTATTGTGAACTAATCAACAAAACATGTTGTGTCAAAATGCATCAATGGATTGTCAATTAGAATAGAGATAAACGAAAATGTTATCGGCAATACAAAAATAATCAGATTGCAGATTATTTCGGCGCCAATGCAGTGAGGCGGACAATGAGGCGCGTGACCGCTGATAGCGCACACCTGCGTCCCGCGAGAGCAGGGAAATGTAATCCCAAAAGTTTCATTCCGTACCCAAGCAGGCACCAACTCAGCTACAGAGACAATATACCAATTGAATGTACACGGATATTCAATAATCTGTTTTTAAAAGCATTTAATAATGTGGCTTTGTCTCCTGATCCTTAATCTGGCTTCGTCTCTGCAATGTGCTTCAAAGTCTTGAGTGACTTAATGTACTGTTACCCTCCATCTAAATCTGTCGTCTTCAATCTTTTCCCAGCATTCACTAGCAATGTTAATCTTTGAGTTTCACATTTAGAGGGTTTTTGAAGCGTTTTCTCTGAATTTCTTGTGAAAGTTTTCCTTGGATTAGCTGAGAGTAAATTATTTTATTTTGAAGTCTAGTCTCAGGCATTCACATAGCATGGCTAGCCTTACGTGGTTGTCGCTGATTAATGGGAGCTTCAACACTTGTCATGTTGACCTCAGCAAGCACGCTGTCGTTTGTCCTGTCATTTCACATTCAGAATCCTTAGAACCGAACTTTGACTTTTACTTGTATATCCCTTCTATATAGAGTCCACGTTTCTGTGGCGTATAGGTCCGTTGACAGGAGAATGGACTTGCACCTAGGTGTTCTTCTTAAGGTCATGGTTCTCAAATATATTTTTTCTCAAAAGTATAAGTTTTATACAGTTTTATCGTGTCGAAAGTTTTATACTTATTATTCAGCATTAAATTGTTTAAACCTCACTCGACTGCTTGACTCAAGTTTAAACATATGTGTGTATTAAAACGTTAAGATTAAATATCTTTTTTTTTTTAACAGCCGTTGTCGTCCACTGCTGGCCATAAGCCTCCCCCATACTTCTCCATGTATGACATATCATACGGGGGGTGGTTGGCATTACAACGCCACGCTTGCCAGACGGGTTGGCGAGGTGTCCTTCCACGTTAGCCTATGCATCAATATTATTCACCGAGGTTATTCACACTCGATCTCTAACATTTCGCATAGTTTCCAGGGGAGACCAAACTCGAGGAGGTGTGAATAGGTACTTGGGATCAGATCAATCCTCCAGCGTAGAACGGCCATGGTGATGGCCATGCACCGCTCGAAAAGTCAATAGGATCCCCCTTACTCCCCCTTATTGATTAAATATATATAAAAGTTATTTTAAGTTTTTCAATATATAGAATATTAGACATTCTATATATTGATAAAACTATATTGATGCGCGGGATCATCCCTTGAATAGAAGAACTTTTATGAAAAACCCAAATAATTCAAGGGCTGGGATGGTTCTAGATTCTGTTTAAGGTCCAGACTTGTATTTTTATGTGTGAACACAAGTATTTCACGTAAAGATACCCAGTAATATTTTTAGTTTAGTAATTTATGTTTAAACTAACTTATTTGAATGTTTCTAGTTTCAGTAATTCCTACTTGGGGTTTTAGCAAAGAATGATTGCGCGGACTAACTAGTTAAGATTTTTAAAGCTCGTTGGCTGAGCACCGCCACCGGGCGGAGCGTGTGGGTCGTCCTTTATTCCGAATGCGCCGCTAATGAAAGCGCAATAAGCCGCGCTAATTATTTCAGCGCAATACTTCGCCCGGCTCTAGTGCGCCCGAATTACCATATTCCATAATACATTCCCACTAAACAGCCACAAGCCTGCATCCTCCCGCTAGCTGATATCAAACTAATAGCCTCTTTAATATGGAAAACGAATAACTCATTTGAATTTTAATTATCACGGTTTAAATGTATTTTAATACCAGTTGACCGCCAATGTCATTACTGAAATTCTATTTCATAATACAGAATTTTAAAAAGATTACATCTTACGTTATACTAGGAAAGTGAGACCTCGGAACTCGGTATTTGCAAGCTCTAGTATTCATTTAAATGTTATTATAACACCAAGCGGTGTAAGGTGAATCAAACGCGAAGAGCATACGGAGAAATACAATTTTACGAATATGGAAATTATCTTTCGAGTCGAATCTTGAGTAAAGCGGGTCATAAAAGCCGCGTTAATGGGAGAAATCTGCTAAAATAATTCGCCCTCACCGAGCGATGGTTGTGCGGGAGCCACCCTTAAACTTTTACAAGGTTGTTAAACGGAAATATTTAGGAATGTGACTCGAGCCTACGAGCTGCGAGAATATTTTATGTGGCCAGTGGGCCGGGATATACATTCACTGCAACGATTTAGTAACGCGGATCTGCCTTTGTGAACTATGCTCAGTTTTATTCAATAGATCCACGGAGGCAATTTAATACTCTCGATGAACATTTCTTTTCTGTCGCAAATCATTGCTCACCCACTTTTCTTTTTTATAGCGTTTCGGACAAATTCGATATTTAACACAAATGTTTCAGCTGTAGAATTATGATTTATCGCGACGATAAACAAAACCTCTCTTTGGAACCTGTTATTATAAAATATGCACTATATAACATATATAATCATATAATCTATGCTCGGCGTCAGTCTCCGAGATAAAATCAGAAATGAAGAGATTAGACGCCGAACAAAAATAACGGACATCATGGAACGACTAGCGAGACTGAAGTGGCAATGGGCGGGTCATGTGGCGAGACAAAATGAGGATAGATGGACCCATAAAATAATAAGGTGGAGACCATGGGAAAATAGGAGAAGCGTCGGCAGGCCGCAAAAAAGGTGGGCCGACGACATTGCTGCCGTGGGGGGGGGGAAATGTGGCTGCAGCTGGCAGAAAATAGAGACAAGTAGAAAAGAAGGGAAGAGGCCTATGTCCAGCAGTGGACCGATGAAAGCTGACGAAGAAGAAGAATCTATATATCTCCTTAAGATTACATTGCATATAAATACTATAAAAATATCACAAAGATCAAAGAAAGAATGGCATGACCAAATTAAACAAATACTAAACCGACCACATTCGAAGTCGGAAAAATCACCAAGCTTGCATGTTACGATGTACGAATGTAGATGAACCTCGATAGATGTCTAAGGACAGAGCAGAATGGTGGTTCATTCTCTCTGCCTACCCTTCTGGAAAACAGCGTGGTGATTAGTTAGTTAGGTAGTTTTATAAGATCAGTTTTACGCACAATTTTTGTGGTATTAATTTAATAAAATTCATCGAACGCTAAAGTTATATTTTTTTTTCAGTAATAACTATTGCAATAATTGGGAATGTGTTTTAGTATTTATACGAAGCCACGTGCCAAGCAAAGCTACCACATACGACCTAATCGTGGTTTGTGCTGAAGAATCCCAAGGCAATAATTTATTTATTTATGCTTAGTTTGTTTTTTTTACACAGCAATTTGATGACATGAATAACAAGTTGCAGCAAGGCGAGATGTGTCCCTTTCTTAAAATATTATAACACTTTCAGAACCGGACATTTCTATATCGTTGTTCAAGAAAAAAAACTGACTTTGAAAGGAATACTGACAATTATTTTACATCCTTCAAATTCTAATACTTGACCCGACGTTTCTATCAACATATTATTTTTCATTAAATTAACAACAAAAAACTATTATACTTCAAGTTCAAATAAGTGCTAGAATTTTTGTAATCGTTTTATTATATTCATTTGTTTATAAAGATTTGTATAATTTCAAATGAATTGATACTACACAGCTGTTCTTTTGACTCCGTGCAACTTAGAAAATCGTGTAATATGCCATGGAAAATATGTTTTATTTATAAGTTTTTATCGCTGTGAGTTGGATAGCTTCCCTTGACATAGTCCTAATAGCTCACTTTGTAGATGAAATGAAGTCGAGCAACTCGTTTCTGTGGTCCCTTACAGGCCTCTACGGGTATTGGGCTTATGCGAGTACATTTACAGCCGGGCGGCTCTATAACTTTACCTATAAGACCTCCACACAAGACACGATTCACCTAGGCGTAGAGTGTATTCGACCGAAACTCACGACACATCCAATGTTTTTCAAGTAGATCCCGCATACTACATGTGCAGCATTTTGAGTTTTAGCTGAGAGAATTTTGTTGGTAAGTTAAACAGCTATCTGTGTTAATGGCTCAATACTTCTTCCTCGTATGCGATAATGGCTGCCCTTTACACTGTGACCAGCCTTAACGGCCGTCGCCGATGGGAGGGAGACACTTTAAAAGTTGCGCGACCTTCTGGTTCAGATTTCACTATTATATATGACGTCACCCGATATTTTCTATTGAGTGTATTGAAACTGTTAAAATATTGAACCAAATACCCTTAACTGATTTTATTTGCGAATATCGTCCAATAATTATTTAAAGGATATATGAGGAAGAGATAGACCAAAGAGACATATTTTGATGATGATTAATTTAAAACACCCTAATGATAAGGGTGAGATTTGGAAAATTGTTATTTTCCCATTTTTTAAACTAAATTTTGCATTAATTTGGCCTTGCGCTGTATTCAACAAAACAAAAATATATTATATTGTCAGTCGTGCAAAAAAATTGCGGTTTATGAAATAATTTTCTTCGGGTTTTTTTTTTTACAAAAATAGAATTCACTTTCTTTAATTCGATCATTCTATTATCATAACATTTGTCTCTTTTCGCTTAGAATTATTTTTGTCGTAGATTATCGAACTAATAATGTGGTATTTACTACGCCATGCATTCAGTGCTGAATGTATCAAGTATTTATCATGCATCAATACATTTTAAACTCAATAAAAAAACACAGTCGATTGCTCACATTATTAAGTACTTTTATCAGTGGTGAATTTTTCATAAGAAGAAGAAACGCGTACAGCTATATCAAAAAAAATTATCAAACGTGTTGAAATTGATTGGAGGATACTTTTAATAAAACAAAGATATATTTAATCACCAGCTTCGAAGTGAGTAAGATTTATGTCAAGTTGAATTCTGCTTCTACCAGAATACTACGTCACGTCAAAAACTCACACTGGCAGTGAGGAATTATGCCGCGTGAAGCGAGGATAGGCGGGGGAAAGGGTAGTGAATATAGGAAAATATTGTATTCACATCTGTTGAGGACATCTCCTATCGATGAGAAAATTTTCATCTACGATCATTCCCGATCAATTGAAATTCCAGATATATATTATAATAAAGAATCTGGTATTTCTAGCTGACAATTTTTTTAAACTTATCTTTTAGCTTTAATACATGAATGTTGGTTATTTAAAAAAGTGTAATAGAACTAAACATTAGTTTCATCGTTGAACGTGAACACTTCAACCTTCATTTATCTCATATTTAAATAAAAACAATAGCTTTACTAAAACCATTTCTCAGTATTTATTTAATATGTACCTACTGACTTTTATATTTTTAATTTTGCAAGTATATTGGTTTCGTACCTTCCAATTGGGGTGGCCCGTTCTAAGGGGTTAACACATTTCTGAAATAAATTGTATTTATCAAAGTACATAATGTATCCCTTCATAGTCAAAATACAGTTTACTGAAATCAAGTCAGAATAACCAAGTGTTTCAGAATACATCGTAATATCTCGGCCAGAATATGATGCGAAACAATGAAGAGGAAAGGATACGCAGAGCACTGTGGCGCCCCATACAGAACACAGAGGGATTGGATTATTCTCCGCTGACAATATGCCCCTTTAACAACCTTATTGTGGAGCCCAATCACCTTTATGGAGGCCATTCGTCCGCGGTCGCTGATTGCCATTTAAACTGAATGCCTGAAAAACAGATCGCTTTCACAGATTACCCTATTTATTCCGTCATACTTTACCTCCTGGAAGGAATTCTCGATTCTCTTTGTCCGCGCGATATCAATTGTAAGATAATATTATTTTCAGTCTCTTCTACTAGTTTTTAAAACCAGTGTTTTATTACAGTGGCGTCAAGAAACACATTTAATGTAAATAAATACTTGCGTATGTAAAAATAGCACATGTTTTTTTGTATAAATTTAAAAAAATATTAACAACGCGCTTACATTGGAAGATTTGTAATAAATATGTAATCAACATTAATAATCAGTCGATGCCAGCGAGCCTGGCGAAACCGGTCGCTGTCTAAATAAAGACATAAGTGGAAGTAGTTAAAAAACATCGTTTTATTTAATTATTATTTAAAATGAACTTCCATCAAGAGATTTCAGTAAAATCATTTGATTATCTTAATAATCAGGCTATTTTGTCACAAAAAGTTTACAATTTTAGATAGTATTGACGTGACTGTCTTAGACTAGTCTGAATTGTTTTTTAAGTAACCTTGCTTATTTTCGGACGTATCGGATTTTTTACAGACCCACACTGAATTACAAATGTTTTTGTTAATTACTGTTTTTTTAACATGAAAAGGTTGTTCTTTATTTGCCATCGCACATCATGACTACACTACACTTCGACTTTTGCCGTTGCTTTTTGCCAGCGAATTTAGCCACGGACAAAAAACATAATTTACATTAAACGTAAATTAGATTTTTTACCCTTAAAATCGATAATTATTTTGCACATCTACAATAAAGCCAAAACATATCTTCTTTACTCATATAATTCCTACTTAAACGTTTTCTTTTGTTATTTTTGTATTTGGTGGCTATTTTAATAATTCGTAAAGGAAACACGAGGAATGAAGTGTAATGTGAAGACGTTTAGAAAATATCACCTGCTTAGCCGAAATATTTCCCTCGATAGATTTTTCGAACTACCCACTTGATAGTAGATTGGTAGTACGAGTAGCTGACACCTCCGCCTACATAGAACTTGTTTCGAGCATGCGATCGTGAGACCATAGGACCACAAGTATTATGTAATTAACCTCCGCGTGGGGGCTTGTACCTGTACGCGTACGGGCTCGTATGGTCCCATAGAGGGCGGAATATACTTTTATACTAACTTTTACCATTCAGTTCTCGTCTGGAACATCCCCTTGGGATGGCAGGGTTTTATCAAAGAACTATCTCTGGTGAAAGGATTCGCTCTTCTCGCAGTAATATTTCATAAATGTCATTTCTTTTCTGCTAATGGATCTCATCAATTCTCTATAATTATAAGGAAATATTTAAGTACCTACTTTCTGCCTACAAAAATACGGATTCTGATTAATTCACCCCGAGCTGTGCACGCGCAGTTTCAGCTAATAGAAATGTCATTGTTCCTCCCACTTGGTGACATTTTGAATGCAAATCAAATAAAATTGTTATCAATTAATTTTATTTGAAGCGTAGAACATTTAAACTTTTTACCTATTGTTTATTGAATCTGTAACGATAATGTTAAACTATTTATCTTTTAATAAATATTGATGATAACGTCTGTTTTATAGAAGTTTAATTATATTTTATAGGAGTGACATTATACACATTACTAAGGCATTATCAAATATTGTTTTGATGTCTTTACAAATCAAAACATGACATTCCCAAAAAATGTAATGAAACTTCTAGAAAACAGACGTTTTTACCAATATTATACTATTGTCAATATGTTTAGAGGTGGTGCACAATATCCAGTCTTCATATTTTACAGTGAATCGATTATATACTAATGAACATTTTTTGAAATTCAGGAAAAATTTCCACTATTTATTTCAAATCCATTAAAATAAATTGATATATTCACTGGAAATATCAAACTTTTCAGATTTACAAATGATATTTATTTTAAATAAATAAAATAAACTGTTCTACTGCCCCATTAAGAAGAAACGTTATGATGAACGCTTATTTACATTTTATTAATATATATTTTTAAATTTTTATTTCGTTATTCGTTTAAATGATGTAATTTTCTACTTATTCACTGTTTATCTAATTAGCAGAAGTGAATAACTCATCACTCTGGCAGATACCACATTCGTAACATTCCTCGCGAATGGCGGTGAAAGAACGACGCCGAAGCTAAATAATTTGAGAGAAAGCCGTTTTCCATAACGCTCGGTCGTGTTGAATCAAATTGCTAGTTTACCGCAGGTTGTCGCCACCCCTCCTCCCCACCCCTCCGGCCGCAAGTCGGGGCTGCTGAGGGTCCAGCCTCCCACCAGTGACTTTACCCAAATTTCTCCTGATCTATTTGTCAAGAATCGAAAGATTATTATATGTTGTTGTTGACACTGTAATTTGCTTTGTCACGTATCCATAACCTTTTCGCGGAGAACAATGACGTTCTATTTTTTACATTAGCCGGGAACATTAATTGATTGTACAAATATTATTTAAAGTTAATAATAAAATGCATTATTTCATAGTAAGGCCTCGAATATGCATTTGTGGTGGGTTACCTGAGATATGTCATATGGAGGATAAGATATATGAGAAGAGAGGGCAAGGTAGGAATCTATAAGACATGTGTGCGCCCTATCCTCACATATGGCATTAGAGTGAGGGCGGACACAGTCAATACAAAAGCGTGCTAAGGACAACGGAAATGAGAACGTGTAAAGGACACCACACTCTGTTCAATGCGAGGATGCGGTCCTATTGCGGTGACGAATTCGAAACTGTACTGGTAAATGAATCCCATACATGGCTCTGCATTGAATACCAGATGGGCAGCATCTACCAGGGAGACCCCCAAAATGATGGAGAGATTGCTGGAGTTCAGCATCACTGGAGTAGAATCCTGTAATAACAGACTCTTAAGTCTACTATAAGTTGAAGAAGAAGAAGCATTACTTCGTTTTTATCAAATTATGAAGCCTAATTACTAATCGCGTGGTAATCTAGATGATAGAATGCTTGGCTCCTGATCCAGGGCACTTGGGTTCGACCCTAGACACGACCAGATTCCTTTTTCATATAAATGAGCTATTTTCTGCTCATATTGAAGATTGTAAAATAAATCGTTGATATAAAAAATCCTTGATGTTAATAGTTACAGAAATCGACGCGCCTGCATGACTCGGTGTATGAATATTGAGGAAGCGAGAGAAATATGTCAGGAAAGAAAAGTATGGCAGTCCATTCTTTCTGCCTACCCCTTCGGGGAGACGACGTGATGGTTAATTAGTTTTAGTTATTATTTTTCGATGTTAGTATTTTTTTTTAATAATAATAAAATAAAATAAAATATAAGGGCTAAAATAATATAACATTTAAAAATATGTAATAATATACCACAACATCGACACCTTCATGTATAACCCCACAACAAAGTTGATATACAAAACTTTGTATTTTGTGAAATATTGATAGATTCGCGACTAATTTTCGATACAAGATAGTATCGTGTCAAAGTTGTCGCGAAAGGTTGCTCGAGTGGATATCGATTGGACCTTTTGTTTAGGTAACCTGATCCATGGAGCATTCTTCTCTCGCGAGGGGAGTCTATCCAGCTCGGTGTGGCCACAGTAGTCTAGCTTGAGCGGAGGTACCCAGTATACCGGAGTACTCTTGGCTGCTAAGTACAAAAAAGTATCAGAAAGCACTTTATTTAACTCTCGTACTCTCGCTATGATTAATAACATGCGCTTTACGTTTACATTATAAACCCTTCAAGGGAGGACTATGTTCATTATTTATATTTTTGAAGTCACATCGTACTTCAAATCGTATGTATTTCTTAACATTAAACTGGCGTATTGTAACATAATACATAATAACCGCACTTCGAGTAATGCACTACAATATATATATTTTTAATTCTTCGGTAAACCTAAATTTCTAAATTTTGATTTAAAAAAATGGCAGTATACATCTCTGGTTTATTCATAATACGATGTTTGTACCAATTTATAATCTATTGGTGCAGGATGTTCGTTAAAAAAAAAACAAAGTGCACTGCTTTCTATTAATTTGGTGGAAACATTGTCCAAATTTTCATTATTATTACATACGATCCTTCAAAATTAAGTAGACAAATATTTCAAATCTTATGATATAATAAAAAAAATATATACTAAATCAATTTAACTATTTAAAAAAATATTTTGCAGATGTCGAAATACGTTTATATCGTACTTATTATTTTTTAACGATGATTTAATCTATATTGAAATTAAAATCCATATTAAATCATGAATAACAATGAAAAATACTGTTTTCTAGAAGTTGTATTATAGTTTATGTGAATGACTTGTTTAGGCTTTTAAGGCATTATCAAATATCAAATGACATGTACTGCGTGGGGAAAAGCACCACCTTCTCCAACTGATAATGGAGGAGAAAATTGAATTGAGGGATGCCGAGGGCCTGGTAGGAGACAGATGTCCTGGCTGTGAAACGCGTAGGAGTTGACCTGACGCAAGACAGGGCCAGGTTCGCCGAGGTTGTGGGGCCCGACAGGGCACTTGAAGAAGAAGAGTTGACATTTGATAATGCCTTAGGAAGGCAAAACATGTTTTTCCCACACAAACTTCTAGAAAACAGACGTTTTCATTCGTATTTCTTCGTTTCCTCATTGCTGAGCTATCATAGCGGCGCCCGTTTTAACAGTGATGGAATAGTTTGTATGCAAACTTGAAAACCATAGGAAAAACGACCATATTTTTTATTATAATATCAATTGACGGTGTTAATATTTTTATGAGAAAGCATTGAAAAACTAACTTTAAAACATGTCTTCGTCACACATCAAATTGAGTGACAACATTCTCATTCGTCGGAAATAGCATAATAAAAGGTCTCTCCCCCCCCCCTCCCCCTAGCACACACACACACACACACACAGAGTGAGACACACACCCACGGAGGAGCACCACAGCGGCGCGGCATTACAGGCTGCTCAGATTCCCGCCGGAGATCACCACTTAAGGATAGCATTACATACATTATTAAAATATGATCAAATTCCAGACAAACTCTCGGTTTTCGATGTTGAAATATAAAATTAATATCTTCGCCTTACTACTCTAAACATTTTTATACAATATTCCCTTACGTCACGACGCGACGACGCTGGGTCTATGGATGTCAAATGTTTCATGGAACGCTTCTAGTTACGATGATAAAAACACTTTCATAATATGTTGTCTTCAAATCTTTTTTTTTTTAAAGATTAACACCAAAGATTTAAATGAACGTTTTTAGAATTTATTTTACAGTCTTCATTATGAGCAGAAAATAGCTCATTATTATGAAGAAGGAATCTGGTCGTGTCCAGGCTGGTACCCTGGATCAGGAGCCAAGCGTTCTTTCCCCTAGACCACCACCCAATGAATGTTTCAAGAATTATTATACTTAAAAAATATTAATATACTAGGGACTAATATAATATCAGGGACTTATGTAAAAATATTAATATACTAGGGACTAATATAATATCAGGGACTTATGTAAAAATATTAATATACTAGGGACTAATATAATATCAGGGACTTATGTAAAAATATTAATAGTTATATAACAGGAACTAATGAAAGGAAAAACCAGAAAAGGCGACCTAATGGACCAGAGATATTTAACATTTTATATTTCAATTCGGTAATATTAAAAACAAAAGTATACATTTTCAAACGTTATATATAAATATGACAGCTATAATAAAATTTTAAATCCATTATATTGAATACGAATCCTCCGAAATAACTTTAATTCCAACATTTAAATTCAGTAAATTTTACATAATTGTTTGAAGATTGTTTTCTATAGAATCATGCTTACCACCCCTGATCTGTATGTAAATAAAGCACTCAGATGGAAATAGTGTCACCAGTTTGTCGATGCTAGCGAGGCAGGCGAAACCGGTCACTGTCGAAAGAAAGACAAAAGTGGAAGTAGTAAAAAAAACATCCTTTAATTTATTTATTATTTAAAATTTCTTTGATATGATTTGAAAAAAAAACTTCAATCAAGAGATTTCGTTAAAATTACTTGATTATCATATTAACCTTTCATTGTAAAAGGATATTAATATGTGATAAACTTAAACTCATCGGAATAAAGATATTAACCTTAGTATTTAACATATAAGAACCTCATCTTCGTAAAAGATATTGTTACGTGACAGTATTCGTAAAATAAAAAAACAAGGCAACTTCGTATATTATGTCGGTTGTAGTTTCTTGTTTATATTACGCACTTCAACTATAGTTAATAAAAAAAAACATATTTAAAATAATCCAATCCAATTTTCCTTTATTTCTGTTCAGCTTACAGAAGATATTTTTAATAACCTTCTTAAGTCTAGAATTTTCATTATCGGTAATTATTCTGTCTAAGGGAAGCAAATTAAAATATTCTCTAGCTAACGCGGCATATTTTTAACTGGTTCTGCTTAATGTACAGAATCGATGAATTCCAAACATTTTAATGGCCCCCACTAAAAAATATTCTGATAATTCGAGGAATTATGTGGAGGCTGATGATGTTTCCAGAAATAATTATTTAGTCTCGAGTTACCTAAAGAGAAATAATTAACGCGAATTAATCCTCAAATCTCGCAAAATAAATAATAAACCTAATATAATTTGTTAATAAAGCTGAATCCTAAAATATATAGATTCTGTTCGAATTTAAAAGAGTGCGTAAACGTTAAACTGACTGTGTTAGGAAATTGATTATTTTCCCAAGATGACCAAAATTAATTATAAATTGATTCCGGCAATCAAGAAGCTCAAATTCACAATTGAAATCTAAAACATTTTAGTATTATTTTGAAAAACATTTTTATGTTTAAAATTAAAACTTATGGCATATTTATTAATAAGTTAATTCATATGCCATACGGAAAACTAACCACCTTAACACGGATCCCAACACATACTTTCAAAGCAGCCAGATCGTAGGATGTGCAGACGACCTTAACATTGTAGAAGATATTTGCAGAGATGATAAGATGCAGCCGTACAAGAAGTATTTGAGCCTTTAGAGACAGCAGCCAAGGAGGGGGGTTAAGAGATAAACGAAGAAAAGACAAAAATAATGAAACAAACCAGGAATGCAACCCATAACTCACGGCCAACCATCAGATTCAAGGATAGATATGACTTTAAGATGGTGGAGGACTTCACTTACCTGGCTCGTCTATCACAAAAGAAAACGAAGATCACAAGGAAATCGAAAGAAGAATCACAATTGGCAACAAAACGTTATTCTCTCTACCAGCGCTCAAATCAAGAAACGTACACTGGAAAACCAAAATCACCTTGTATAAAACAATCATCCGAACAGTACCTATGAATGTGAGGCGTGGTAAATGACAGCGAAATCCGCAGAGCGACTGGATACTTTGGAGAGAAGAATTCTGGGACCTGTGAATGGCGGTGAAGGCTGGAGAGTGCGGCATAATGACGAGCTGTACCATATTTACAAAGCTCCCAGTCTCTCCACACAGGTCAGACTGAATAGGCTGAGATGGGCCGGACACGTGCAGAGAATGCCGTCATCGCGAACCCCAAAAAGATTGCTGGAGTGGCAACCAGGTGATAGAAGACCAATTGGACGACCAAGGCTGCGATGGGAGGATGAAGTTGGGACAGATGAGGCGAAATTGTTACGAGTGTCAGATAGGAAGGTCGAAGCGGAGGACATGAGGAGTTGGAGGCGAAGAATACTGGAGACTAAGGCTCGATATGGGCTGTAGGGCCATCGAAGAAAGTTAATAACTTATTCTTATATTATTTGATAATAATTAAACATTCAGGGACATTTTAAAAAAAGCTTGTTTTTTAAAGTTAACGAATAAATAATAAACCGTTTGTTGCAGCTCTGGTATAAATGTAATTGAAGTTAAAGTAAAGGGAAGATAGGTTAGAGTCTGTATTTTTAACGGCCATAATGTATTTTGATTTGGGAGAAAAAATATCTTTCAATGAGTCCATCAGACTCCGCAGATAATTCTCGTGGACCGACCACTACACGACTTCTGCATTAGATGATTAGTCAGTGTAAACATTGGCGAACATTCTTGGGTGAGACAAGAAACAGCTCGCGATGTTTTCTCTGTAACCCCTCCCCCCTTCCAGATAGCAATAACAACCCGAGTTCGCATAGACACGCTACAGTTGAGAACCCTTGCGGTGGACACAGAACTTACCGTATTGAGAGAAGTGTCCTTACAATAAATGAGGTTTAGGTCTTTTTGTGTGTTTGATTTATTTTCTAATTACATTTGCATTTTTTTTTTTTTTCATGTACACAACAGGTCGTTTTGGACCCAATTACTGTATACAATTATTATTTTTTTAGCTATTATATTGATTCTCGTGACATGTGATAGGTAGCCAATCTATCGCCATTTTATTGTCACTTGAATTCTACACCAGACCAAAGACAGTGTGACAATCACACTGCCATCACCGGGAATCGAACCCAGGACCTTCGGCATGGAAGTCAGAGCTTGTAACCACTCTGCCACGAAGGTCGTCATTATTCCGAAGGCTGGAAAATATTGCTACGTACTATAAGCAAACATTGAATCAACAAATGGCAAATTATGGGATCATAATTACTTTGATTACAATCAAGCGTTGATAAACTAAAAAGCATATTTACCGACATTTTAAACACTAAACAATTCCCATTGTTCATTGTTTCTAGAACCATGGTGTGAACTCCATATTAAATAATTAATATGGATGAAAACGTCAGTTTTCTAGAAGTTATATTATATTTTATGAGAATGACATTTTTCGCCCTTCTAAGGCATTATCAAATGTGAAAATTTGAAATAATGACATTTGATAATGCCTTAGAAGGGCGAAACATGTCATTCCCATAAAATATAATACAACTTCTAGAAAATATTATTTTATTCATGATGGGTTTAGAAAATATTATCTTATGAAAAAATATTATTTTTTAATTGTATCTCAATAGAGACGAAGATGCAAATTGGAAACTGAATATGGTTGATGAAGGTGTTTACAGGACTTATAACCTGTTTCGTCTCTATTGAGATACAATTAAATCATGAATTGATAACCCGCAATGGGTGAAATCCAGTATTCGTATACAAGTATATGTATACATTCAAAAAAAAATATTGTAAATATTATTTTATTAATGATGGGTTTATTAATATTTATTTTCCTTAAAATAAAAACATGTGCGTATGATAATTGTTGTTTGAACGTTGAAAATCTCCCGTCCTAATATTCTTTTTCACCCTACTTGAAGAGTAGTCTTGACAGATGATAAACTGACATGTCGTTCAAAGTGACATAAGATGACATGACATCCATTTGGCGTGATTTGTGTATAAATTGTATGATAAGAATATTTCAGTACTTTCAATATTTAGTAGAGTGGAGTCAAATTGAAATCTACTATTTTTCTAATACCGAATTAAGGGTCCGAAAGTTTCTATTATTTATTTTATGCACTAGTTTAAATAAATGTTGTTGATAAAATTATCGTCTTAATTAATTTCATGATACAAAATTATATTTGTTTACAACTTCCTTTACCTAGATGTTTTAGAATGCTATATGTTACTATGAATCTATGTGTTTCAATCTGCTGTGACACTATCAAATATCATGTCATCCCCTCGTTAAATAAAAGACCTTCAGGGCATGAAAGGTGCGTTTCTAACCATGACACCCGGTGCCCCTGGAAACGGCACGAAGTCGTCCAAACCTTCCACCACAATGGAAATTAATAGGATAGATTACGACCTTTTTAGTGACTTCTCTACGAAACTGGTTTGCCACTGACACGAAGAGCATGTAGAAAACGGAAGTTTTAATGTATATTATATATTAAATACTTAATATGTGGTTTTACAAACTATAAGAAAAACATTGGACATTTACTAATTAGAGACAAGAATACCTGCACTGCAGCACGTGTTGAATGAAAAGAGTGCGCAGAACCTTTATTATAACTTGAAAATGTTTTCTCTTGTTTACGCGATGCGTCAATTGCAGTCTGGTAATCCGGAGCTAGAGCTAATAAGACGTAAGAAAGCTTCGGTGCGTTAAATAAGATGCAACCTGTTGACAGGCCTTGTCGTCCGCAGTCATGGGGGGGGGGGGGGGGAGTCAGTTGTGGCGGGCAGGAAGGGGAGGAAGCAGGGTGTATCTCACTGCATCTACGTAAGCCGTACGTCTCATTTCCTGCTGCATCCACTTGCCGAGAATCTTAAAACATCAATACCAAATATGTCAAGTGCAGAAGAATATCTTAATTTTATTATGACCATGGATTGTACTAAATCTACAGTTTCATAGATTAAAACATAAAGTTGTCTGCATTTGTGGAACAATTCGGATATATTTCCAAGTTTTATATATGTTCATATCATTTGTACGTTTTTTTTTGGAAATGCATGAATGTTTTATTAATATGAAAATTGTGTATCGATGAATGTGTGCATACAACTAAGTTCAATATATATTAGGTATCGTTTTGTGGTTATATCCTACCTAAATATATTTTTTAAATCAACCATAAAAAAAATGTACTTTTGTAAATCCAATAAAATAATCGTTTTGAGGGTAAAATAACAAATGTACACAAATTAAAGATATCTTTGAACCTCGTTTATAGTTTACACGGGGATAATAAGACTTATGTTTTAATATCAACATCTTCTGTTATTGTGGGAATATATCCACAACCTGCATGTTGGTTAAGATGCGAGTATAATAAAACATAAAAGTAGTGAATGAACAGTTTTGTGAATTATGAAATTAGGAATGTGGTTTTGATATATTTTTTATCTTTGACTTATTTAAGTTTTATTTGAAAACATACTGATGTCTTTTTTTCTCGTAGTTTACAATCGCGTGGTATATTTATTATTGCATAAACAACAAAGTAAAACTCTAAAATAATATTAACATATATAAATCTCTGTAAATATTTATTATTGAAGAAAAACTTTTTACTATATATTGCACATTAATAATTAAAATAATTTATGATTTTAGTTATTAATACGCAAACAAATAAAAATAATAATTATTTTGGATAAACGAGTTACTTCTTTATCTTCTTGAACTATATTTTCCCCATCAGTATAAATATAGATGACTCCCTTCATAAAGTTTAATATAAAATAATAAATCTTTCATACTATTTATTTATTTTTAATCGTAACAGTTGATTCACTTAATTTAAATTTCTAATTAATCTAATCAACTCCACAACAAACACACTTATTACACAGTTTTAATTCGGTAGTTTTACGGGAAATAGTTAAGATGTATTATTTATTTAGTAAATGAATCAGAACTCATCATTTAAAAATTGTTTTTCACCCCTTCCCCCGAACTATCCCCTTCTTCTTCTTCTTCGATGGCCCTACAGCCCATATCGAGCCTTAGCCTCTAGCATTATTCGCCTCCAACTCCTGTCCTCCGCTTCACCCCTCCACCCAACCCCCGAACTATCCCCTAGGGGTGAAATTTGCATTTCTAAATATCTTAAAAATGTGTATTATATTAGCTTGGTAGCGTTAGCTTATTTAAACTGATTTGAATAATAATACTTCGTTGAAGCTTAAATGAATTACCAGAAATTCATCAGGTTTAAGATGTTCACAATATACAAAACTTGATATCGCAAAAAAACTCTTGTTCGACAAAAAATTCCAAGGACACCGTTAGTTTGGTATTAATTAAATTATAAACTCAAATAATAAAACGGATCACTTCGTGTTTGGTATGTACATTTAGTAGATAATTACTTAGCTTTTAAAATATTATTCATAAAAGTTTTTGTATTTATCCGAGTAAAATGCTTTGCGAATCAGCAGAAAGAATACATAATGAATGATTTGTATCTTCAATCTAGGTCTGCTGAAATCTTACACGTTAGGTTATACATTTATTCCGATAGTAAAAAGTTTAAGTATCTATGTCCAGCAACAGTTATCAGAGGATGGGTCTATTGAAGTGGACATAACACGCTGTACAATATCGGGATGGAATAAATACCGACCATTTACTGAAAATGTTGTGACCCTGAAATATCAACCAGAACTACAGGCAAGATTTATAAAATAGCAGCCCATCCATGTTGTATGGGAAATAAGAAAAGCTCCGTACATCAGAGTATTCCTTACAAATTAATATGCTACCATAGTCGGGGGGGGGGGGGGTCCGAGGCTACGGTCAAGTAACAAGAAGACCCCCAACACCACGTTATGAGAACATGTCCCTTATCTTGTCTATTAAGAAGAAGTGAACACTTACCTGATGAGTGTCCAGAGGGACGATCCGGATAAATTGGACGAGGCGACCAGAAAATAGAAGGAGTATACAAATTTTACATGCAAGAATAAAATCAACTTATTGATTAAATGCAAATTAATCATTTATTATTTTCTATATAAATTATGGCTTTTCAAATGTATGTTTTTTCAAAATAACTAACTAACTAACCATCACGCCGTCTCCCCGGAGGGGTAGGCAGAAAGAATGGAACGCTACACTGTTCTGTCCTGACATGATTCTCTCGCCTCCTCTACATTCATACATCTTGTCATGCACGCACGTCGATGTTTTTTTCTAAATTACATTTTTTTCTAAATTATATTATCATCGTGTATTATTATTATTTAATATTATGTATAATTAATTACTGTTAAAAAATAATTGTTAGTACCTACTTATAACCAATAGCCCAGGTTAATTTTTAAAATTGAATTATTGTGTCGAGTTTAAAATGCGTTTTTTATTAGTCTTTTTTTTGTTAAGTTTTTGTTATATTTTTACACCTGAAGATGGTGGTTTCCTTCGAAACATGTCGTGTTTTTTAATATTTTTTATTAATAAATAGAGGATTAAACAAAGTTTTTAATTCCCAGAGTACAAGAATAAAATATTATTTTCTAGGCTTTTTAACTATATTCTGCGATTGCATCTGATCTGTAGTTGTATAAAGATTTAAGAATTATTTTAAGGAAAAACACTTATATTTTAGTTGTTTTCAAAGGTTAAGTTTAAAAAATCGTGTATTTTTATAATATCGAAAGTGTATTTTAAATATTGTGTTAGTTTTATAATAATATTCGTTGTAACTAATTGAATAAACAAATATCTAGTATTCGCCTACATCGTGCAGGCTCGGGTAGATTAGTCACTTTGTGGGAGGAGAAGCTACGCCGTAGTCAGTTTACGAGAGCAGCTTCTATTTGTATAGCTCAAGCGGGCGGCGTTCAACTTTAAGAACGAGGATTAATTGATTTCTGCATTGAGATCTGCCTACAGGGTGCTCTACAACTTATTCATATTGATAGAAATATACTGAAAGTCTTTTTAATTAACTCACTAACTAACTAGCTAACCATCACGCCGTCTCCCCGAAGGGGTAGGCAGAAACAATGGACTGCCACACTTTTCTTTCCTGACATATTTCTCTCGATTCCTCAACATTCATAAATCGTGTCATGCACGCCCGTCGACTTCTCTGACTCCTCACGTGGCCAATATTCAATATTTGATTTATTTGATCGTGCCACGTTTTTCTCGGTCTTCTTCTATTTCTAGTTCCATTTACATCGTTAACATATTTTTTTTACCATTCTTTCTTCATTCATTCTTTCCATGTGTCCAAACCATCTTAATGATCTTTTCATTATTTTGTTCATAACACCATCATTTTAACCGCATTCACTTCTTATATTTTCATTCGACACTCTATTATACACAGAGTATCACACATTCGTCTAAGAGATCTTAATTAATTATATTACTGCTTTTTCCACATTTGAGTTTTTTTCGACATTCTTCAAATGTCTTACCTTCATGACTGAACATTGTCATTATAACCTTGATTAAGACCTTCGTGGCGGAGTAGCAAGTGCTATGACTGTCACATCGAAGGTTCCGGGTTCGATTCCTGGCGATGGCAGTGTGATTGCCACACTGTCTTTGGTCTGGTGTAGAATTCACGTGACAATAAAATATCGATAGATTAGCTACCTATCACATGTCATGGCAATCAATATGATAGATATACCCTTTACATCGATTTGGCTAGCGCTGTAATGATGTAAAGAGCGATTCAACAAAATGATATGATAATGAGTTGCGTATTATTAGTCATTCTCATATTTACAAAGATACTAAAATTAAAAAATAAAGATCATACACGACAATACTTTGATGTCAACTTCGGAATGAATACGAGTATGAACAGGAGTAGCATGTGCATAGGCTACTATACTAAGAGGTCGACACTTATTGCCGATTTAAGCTTTTTAATCTTTCTATTTCTCTCTATCAGAATTCTTTGATATCTAATCCGAATTCTCACGAAGAGCATGTATAATTAATACAAATGAAAACTTCAATTTTCTAGAATTTTTATTATATTTTATGGGAATGGCATGTTTCGCCCTTCTAAGGCATTATCAAATGTGACGAAACTTCAACTCGTTGCAGTTTATATACACTAGTAAATGGAGCAGAATATGGTAATTAACGAAAATTGATGTGACTTGATACGTTTTCATTCGTATTAATTATTTAATATGGAGTTTTACAAAGCCAAGATGGCAGTGCACAATGGTGTTCTTGTGCCGACCCTTATGTATGGAAGTGAAACATGGAACTGGCAAAAGAAGGATGAAAGTATAATAAATGCAGTAGAAATGAGATCTCTAAGACGAATGTGTGGCAAATCTGTATATGATAGAGTGACATATGCAAGTATAAGAAGTGAATGTGGTGCGAATGAAAGTGTTATGAACAAAATAAGGAAATGGTCATTAAGATGGTTTGGACACATGGAAAGAATGAATGAAGACAGAATGGTAAAGAAAGTATATGTAAACGGCGTGAACGGAGCTAGAAATAGAGGAAGGCTGAGGAAAACGTGGCACGATCAAATCAATCAAGTATTGAGTCGGAGAAATCGACGTGCGTGCATGATAAGATGTATGAATGTAGAGGAAGCGAGAGAAGTATGTCAGGACAGAACAGTGTGGCGTTCCATTCTTTCTGCCTACCCCTCCGGGGAGACGGCGTGATGGTTAGTTAGTTAGTTAGAGTTTTACATCATTGTTCAAGAAACAATAAATAAGAGCATGTACCTATGTTATATATTTAAAATATATATTGTATTTGGACACCATAGTTTTGAACTTAGTAATCACCGAACTCTCGTCAGATTATTTGTTAAAGAGAATGTGCATCCCTGAGAGAAACGTGTTTGAATTCATAAAGTGTATCGGTTCTTCCCCAAGATTCAGTCTGCAGTGCAAGTTCTGCTTCCCGCCATGCCATGGCCGCGGGCAACGCGAGGAGAATCAATCACTCGGAAACTGTAATCTGTTTCCCAGATTTGTTTACTGCTCTGTGTATCCGTTTACTGCTCTAGAATTACGTTCCATGCATAACTTACTACTAAACTATTCAATTGTTTATACAATTTAATTATGCAAATTTACTTCAGGTAGTATAATAATTGCGTTTAGTTTCATTTTGATAGTGAAATTAATTTAAGGTTTTCCTCGTTTTTATTTTCTTTAATTGTCTAACCTTTTTGTGATTTTGTCGAACCTTTTTGTGCATTTTTTCCAATGTCAATTAGAAAAATTTCGTTGTTTTAAGTGCCTAATTACAGTTGATTAAAAGAACAGTGGTTATGTGGTCCAGCTGACATGTGCGCCATAAAAAGTACATTATGTGTAATGTTATTTTTATTTTTCAATTGTATTTTATATCTTTGTATTTCATATTATTGGTTTTAACTTTATTTTGTGGACGTTGGACGATCGAATGCCTATTGGTGGCGATGAGGTTCGCAACCCATCTAAAAGAGAAGGATGGAGTGCCGCATCGGTTAAAGTGTGGCAGTCCATTATTTTTATAATATTTTAGTAACATCGTCTCATTTCTATCAAGATTTTGTGGCGTATATGTTGAAGCCGATTCTTGTAAATTGTACCAATTTAAACTACTCTTCTTCCTCTACTTAGTGTAGGGCATGTGGCCAGTTCCTTAAGGGGAACTGGCCTCCTGTCGATCCATCTCTTTGGTTGTCTGCCTGGAGGTCGTCTACCTTGGGGTTGGCCGTGCTACACAATGAAAGAGAGTCTAGATGGATCCATTATCCTCACGTGTGTACACCAGTCCCTTCTCATTTGCCTTCCCTGCCTAACGACATCCTTGACCGGGCATATCTCTATTATCCTTGAATTCCTTAAATAACTCAATACTATTAAATTGATTAAATGACTATGCGAAAACGAACAATATGTATCTTTCAGGAATTTTACCTAATATTTGTTGAAAGATTGTAAAAATGCAGATATCAGTCAGTCAATCATTGATCATAATTGCACTCTCACAATAATGAGCGCAATATCACAATAGTGTCTCGTCTACCATTAACCTGTATGGACGTGAGTTTTTTTTAACTCAACAAAATAATAAGAATTAAATGCTAAATCACAGACATCGAAATAACCATACTTTTTTACGAATTAACTTCTACAAAAATAAATAGTAAGCGATTTAGAGGGGGGAAATAAATGGGTTTTTTTCATGAATAGTCAACCATCGGTCTATTATAAAAAATCAATAATTTACTGAACACATTTGGAATTATGTCAAGATCATATATTTCATTACACATACAATTATCAAACATTATTTTTATTATAACTAAATGATTTTACTGAAATATCTTGATGGAAGTTTATTTTAAATAATAATTAAATAAAACGATGTTTTTAACTACTTCCACTTTTGTCTTGTACACCAGTCTGTCGATGCCAGCGAGCCTGGGAAAACCGGTCACTGTCGAAATAAAGACAAAAATGGAAGTAGTTAAAACACATCGTTTTATTTCATTATTTTATTTGTATTGATAAATTAAAGGTAAACCGCAGCCTGACAATAAAAGTTGTCAATCAACAGGAGAATAATAACGTCACGGAATATTTCAAATGAGAATTACTTTGTCGATTCGAACATTTGTCACAAATGGTTCACATAACATTTTATTCGATGTCCTCTAAGCCTCGAAAGAATTAACTTTTTCCTAAGCCAAATCATGTACTATGGACACGTACGACCTGCCCTCGCAGTGTACCCTGGCGGGCGGTCCAACCCGTTTGTCTTTTATATTAGTAATGGCCACCAACATAAAGCGGGGGTCGTCAATTGAAGCGTAAACGGAGATTGATTAAGTTATCTCGTCTGCGGAACACTTTGTGGCATTTGAGACATGCCGGTCTCTTGTTATTCCCGCGGGGAACCCAACTTCGGGAGATGTGCCGAGACTTTGTACTTTGATGAAGTTTAACATCCCGGAGAAAAAATGTCTAATTACGTCATACTCATTCTACACGTGTCCCGCGCTCCTGCTACAGACCTACCCACCTACCTCCAAGTTTTAATTAACTAACGGCGTGGCGTGGCAGTGCACCTGCACCTTCTGGTCAATATCGTTGCCCGATTTTCAAATACCATACAGAAAACGATAATAATTACTTTACTCGTATAACATACGTCTTTCTTTGTTTTGTTTTACATTTAATATGAAGTTTTATTACATTAGCAGTAAATGACATTTGGCAAACAGGCCAAACAACTATCTCCCATATAATTTCGTCTTCTTCTTTCTAATATTGTTCTATTTAATGTTGTGTTTTGTTCTTTCTAAGAAGCCTGTTCATGGGATATAGATGTCCATCTACCTCCCTATCTTTTGGGTAGTCTTCATGGAGGTCGGCTGCCTGATGCTACTTTATTGCCGCTTTGCTTATCATTCTGTCAGAACACGCTCTCTCCATATCACAATAAACCATAAAAAATATATAAATTTAATATGAAATTCAAGATACAACAATACATCCTATCATTCACCTTTAGATAAGCTATTATATAATCATTTAAACTGTAACTTGTAACTGTAGGTCTCCCTTTTTTAGCATTGATAATTTCCTGAACCATATTCATTTATCTTTTCTCTGTCATATCATTCGTGAATGAGGTTGCAAATGAATTGGAAACAATATTGGTATTAAAATGTATTATCAAAGGTTGATCAATGATATTTTATTAGCATTCTCTTCATACAAAGCCATTCTGACCCAACACAATCAAAAATAGAAGAACATCTAGAATGTATGGACATTCTAGATGTTCTTCTACTTTTGATTGTGTTGGGTAGGACGTTGGTGATCACTGCGGCGAATGCTTTCTCCCCACAGTGATTTCCTTGGAAGTATTACTGTAGTGGTTTCCTGTTGCTTACCCCTGGGATTTTAAATGGGATTACCTTCTCATTTAGCTAAAAGGCCTCTGTTTTGTGTCGCCTGTCATGATCCTATTGGTAAGGTCAGTGATCACAAGGATCGCCAGGGAGTCGGACGTACTGAAAGTATTGCTATTGTTATGCAAGGTGGCTTCTCATGCCATTTTATACAGATATATGCCTTCCAACAAGTATACAATTAACAAAATTATGAATTAAGCATAATTGTGTAATCATAATAACGTTTTATTAGTGATAATGCATAGATGAAATAGTATTTGAGTAGCTTGTGAGTCCATCTGATGAGAGTAGTTCCATGCCTTGAGCTGTATCCATAGTCTGCTTGCGTGTTCCAGACACCCTGCCCGAGGTGTGGGAAGTGCTGGCCCGGCACGGCGCGCTGGAGGCGGGCCACCAGCTCGCGCGCAAGTCCGCGCGCTCTCCCTCCCGCCGCCTGCGCTTCGGCCGCCGCTCCGACCCCATGATGCCCCCGCAGCCCGTAAGTCTACAGCCGCCCTATCTAAACAGTTACCTAGCACCTAATACATGTGTACTGCTCCGTCCACTGGCCAACTTGTCAACTAGGATTATGTATTTCCAATTGGAAACCATTATTTGGCCGTTAATCCGTATTATTTACGTAATTTATTAAACGTTAAGCTCCACACGCAATAAGATATTGTTAACAACCGCGCGGGAGCATTGTGTGGAATAGTGGTGGAGCAGTCGTAAATATAATGGATCTATTTATGATTACAGTTTATCGCGAGTCGTAAAACTCCTCGGCTACCATAACTCGCCCTCACATCTACTTCTCCGAACATATTCACTGGAGTAGAAAGGGGTAGATGGGAGACCCCTACAAATATTGGGAGCTTATTCACCTCGGGGGACTTCTTTCAATATAACTTTTTTGTATTTTGTATATCTTCTTCCTCGTGCTCCTCGCGGACACTTAATTCCATACATACTAAATATTCAAGTTATTGGAAACAAGTTTTGTTTTATTACAACTACAACAAAAAAACATTCAACAGGCAGGAATATTGTTTTGGCATGATAGAAGTTAGAAAAATATTTAAGTTATCTTCAAAACGTATATGTACTATTATCAGTGACATTAAAAGAGGGAAAACATATTTTCTCTAAACATTTAGTTGTAGAATTGGAACAAACTCTGAATGCTTGTCGGATATATCCTTAAACAAAAAGCACTAGAAAATTTATTGGATCATCTTTGTATATCTTTTTTTGAAACATGCACATTGCAGATTCATTCTCAAAGAGCCAACACTATGAACTAAATGATGTTAGGTTACAATATAATTTGATTACTCATTAAAGCCAAAAGTATTGCAATGCTGTTCAGAAAAAGAGTTATTAATTACTTATATGAATTGTAACAATTAAGTGATCGCACCTCCCACCCCCCTTAGATCTTTGACGCCATTGGGTCCCTGTCCGTATATAGGATCTAATGAAATGGACACAGAATCTGATCAAATATCAACTTACACGAATTCGTTATTATCGAAATGTTTTATTTAATTATTGTACATTTTTCGATTCGCATTATTCAATAACCGCAATCCTCTCGAGGTAGCTCTGTTGTAGTTGTATTTACTAAATAAACAAAATTTAAATTCAAGTCCAATTCTTCACTCCATTATTCCAAATGAAAGCATACCAAAGTTCAACGTTAGTATAACATATATTTTGTACTTCTGTCTTTGAATGGCTTCTATTCTTCTTTAACTTTAAATTAAATTTAACATTGCATCGACAGACTGGTCACCAGTATCATCAGTCGATGCCAGCGACCCTGGCGAAACCGGTTGCTGTCGAAATAAAGATAAAAGTGGAAGTAGTTAAAAACATCGTTTTATTCAAAATAAACTTCTATTGTGGTCTTGGGGATAGAACGCTTGGCTCCTCTGATTCGGGGGACTTGGGTTCGACCCTGGACACGACCAGATTCCTTCTTCGTAATAATCAGCTATTTTCTGCTCATATTGAAGATTGTAAAATAAATTCTAATATCATTGATAACTCTTAAAAAAGTCTAACATCAAAGATTTATTTAAATCTTTGGTGTTAGACTTTTTTTTTTAATTCAGTAAAATCGTTGGATTATCTTAAAAATAAATAATTAATTAATAAAATAAAATGTTTTATTTCTCAGCTCGAATAAAATGGTTTCTTTAAACATAATGTTTTGGGTTTAATGTAGTCTCCATCTTCAAGGAAATTTATATGAAACAAATGTACAGAAAACCCGAGAAACGAGAAATGACTTTGCTAATTGTGAAACTTGTGCATATTTTCTTTCTCCAATTGCAATGAAATGGATTTTGCTTTTATTGGTAACATTTTGAATATATGAAAACATCAGATCTATATTATCATTATACTCGTATATTTTTTACTTGTTCATGTAACATGCTAAATAATTAAAAGGGTAAAAATGTCGTCCGTCGGTCTCTTTCAAGTATACGAAGGATCAAAGGGTTTTCTAACAGTATTTTAAGGCAAAAAAAACTCAGTAAAATATTAAATCTTTGAGAGAAATTCTTCCGAATTTACGGCGTATTCTGTACGCTCCTAGTAAAAGGTCACACAAGTTACATAAGCCGACCGAAGTCTTTTGAAAAAGGATATCTACTCCAATCACACACACGCACCCACATGAGGACCCAATGATTCCAAACTTGCTGCTATAGATTCGCTAATTATTTTTTGTGTTATAATTAATTACAAATCGTATACCTCCACTATTATATGAGTATAGCACGCCCGGGGCTGATTTCTTCTGATTGTTGATAGGATGTATCTTGTTTTATTGGAATTGCAGAAAGCAATTTAAAATATGTACATTAAATTTGCCACCACGTAATAATTTAAATCTAAAATATGTAAATCAATACGAATGAAAACGTCAGTTTTCTAGAAGTTTTATTATATTTTATGGGAATGGCATGTTTCGCCCTTCTAATGCATTATCAGCTCGTTGTTGTTTATATACACTAGTAAATGGAGCAAAATGGTAATTAACGAAAATTGATGTGGCTTTACACATTTTTAACAAATAATTATTTAGGTAGTCCCAGAAATACTGGAAAGTGTGTCGTGGAACTAATTAAGATTTTTTTTGACAATGATTACATAGTTAAGGAATATAAAATGACATTATATAAATCAAAAAAAAGTATTTGAGGTTGAACGAAATAAGTGTTTCTAAGAAAAGCATATTATTACAAATTGTTTACAAAAGATTTAACATATTTCAAGGTGACTCACGATTCTAAGTATTATATATAAAGAATGCCATTCCCATAAAATATAATAAAACTGCTAAAAAACTGACCTTTTCATTCGTATTCTTATTTAATATGGAGTTTTACATCAAACAATAAAGATAGCATATGTTTCTCCTTCCCAGGACAATTTAAATTCCACCTTAAACTAAAATGTTCATTCAATTTATCATATGTCTCGATGTTGTGTACTATTATAACATACTCGTAGTTTTCACGAAAAGTTAACTAAATGTATTTAAAAATGAAAGTCGAACTATTTATTACCAATGCTTTTCATCTCATGTCGTAGGAATATCGTGGACTCGAAGAGCTTCAGGATGAACTGCTTCCTGAGAGGGACATCCGCGCACCTGTGCGCATGCGTTTCGGTCGCAGATCCTTGGAGCAGGCAGTACCGCACATCCTACCCATGCCGGCAAGTTGTCCTTTTTATATCTTTACCTGGTTACCTCAATTACTTCAAATGTAATATCATATGTTAATATACACATCTATGAGTTATATCAAAGGAACTATACTAGTTGCCTAGTTCACCACATTGAAGAATATGCGAAAATCATTGTTTTAGTTTGGAATCTAATATTAACCAAACCACCGATATTTCAAATATAATATTAATTAAGCACTTATATTTTAATAAGTATATTAACACTTGGTATTATAACACTTCATTTCAATTAACACAGACATTTGTTATATTAACATATGTTCCCGTTACATCTCCTCTCTCTTCAATCCTAATTATACCACCTCCACCTTTATACATAACTCCACCCCCTTTTAGTGCATAAGTGACAACTCTGTTTTATTTTATTGTTAAAATCATGTACATGGTTAGATTATAACCGAAACATGTATATGTTAAGTTAAATGAAGTGTTTTAATACCAAATGTGGTGATATACTCGTATTTATTCAAATATGAATCTACAACACAAAATGAAGGCAAATATATTGTAGAATATAATAAACCCTAACATATTTAGTTTTAACATCATTTTAATATTTTACATATTTGTTTATGCCACAAGCATTTTATAAAAAATCATATCATATTTTATATTAGTAGCAATAACAGCAATGCAATATTAGAAATAAAATATAAGAAACAAAACACAAACTAAATATCTGTAACAAAATTATATAAACGAATTATTAAAAACAAAGTAAAGAAACCAATTATTGAAAACAAAACAAAAGAAAATTATGTATTATGATAGATTTTTTTTAAACAGTAGGGGGGTTGAAACAAAAATGTATCAAATACATTTCTAAAAATTTTACATTGTTTACTAATTGCTTCATACGAAAGTTATCAACTTAAATATAATCGTCGATATTTCAAGGTATTGTGGCAACAAATATCTATAGTTAAAAAACTTTTTTTTTTCAGGAAATCGATGACGACTCTCTCCAGAGGAAAGAGATCAGGACTCCCTCCATGAGGCTGCGTTTCGGCAGGAGGTCAGACATGTTCATGCTACCGTATGAGGTATGTCGCTTTTGCTCGATAATTGAGTACTTAACACTCGAGAGTTCATTTATACCAAACTGTCTTTGCAATAAGTTGACATGCCTTGCAATAGCAAGGCATGTCAACTTATTGCAAAGCACTTGCAACTTATTAGTTTACATTACTATACTTTTAGAATACGATCTCATTTTGTACTGTAAATGTGACTAAATGAATAAACCAGTAAAATCATTATTTTTCATTGCATTTTCCATCAATTCTCGAGGAAAAGATGGGACTTACATTATCGCTCATATCAACTTTTCATGCGTTAATGGATTTACTTTAAATTTAAGTATGATAATATCCCTCTGGTGACACCGGTGGGAAGAGCAATTAGTCTGCTGAACGCGGTCTCCTCGGAGATCGACGTCTTTCATGTTAGTGAAAGTACGTTCAGTAGGCAAATACTCTTAATTCTGGAGAGTATCCTGTCTCCCTAATGTTGAACCATCTCTCATGCGTTTCTGGTAGTATACGAGTACTATACATAATATATTATTTTACCTGTTCTCAATAGATGCCTTAAAATTAAATTTTGTAATATCTGTTGAGAAATAAACTGATTTGATTTGATTTGATTTATCACACAATATAACCCATGTGAGCAGAAAATATCTCATTATTATTAATAAGGAATCTGCTCGTGTGCAGGCTTGAATCCAAATCTCCTGGATCAAGAGCCAAATGTTCTGTCCCTTAGACCAGCCATCCTCAATCTGCGACCAGCCAAGCTACTGTGTGCAGCCCGAAACACATCACATTATTATTTGGAACGTGTTTTTTTTTATAAATCTGGAATTCTTAGTTTTAAATATCCTACTCTCAAGTGTGACCTAGTCAACGTCGGGGGCCATGACACGACACCGAAAGAAGAAGATATCAGTATTTGTAATGTTGCGGCCCGCATATAACTTATAGGTTGAAAACGGCTGCCCTTAGCCACCACCCGGTAAAACATCTGTTCCTGCATTCAGGCTACACTGGTGCCGTATAACGCTATTGTGTCGCATTATGTACCGGCGAGTATTCTTACTCTTAGTATGCAAACACTGAAAGGATACGACTTCGATATTAGAAATAGCTCGTCAGTCGAGTAGTCGGTGGAACCTGCATCTGTGTTTTATGAATTGGAAAATTCCTTTTGAATATTGCATTCAATTGAACAACTTCGTTGAAGCCAAATATACTATTCTAAATATCGGTATGTTTTCTGGTTCAATGAAGATATAGAATTGTGCGTTTCTTGAATACTTTCAGGTGCAATATTATTTTACCACGTGAAAATCTAAGGATGCCACCAAACTTGTTCATAGACCATGTTTATAGACCTAGAATTTAACAATAGATATAAAATATTACGTTAATTTTTACTGAAAATTTATAACTCAATATGCACATAAGCTATAATAATAAAAAAAACTGTATATCGTTTTTACTTGTTAACAATAAATGTTGCTTAATGATTTTACGGAAATCTCTCGATGGGAGTTCATTTCAAATAATAATTACATAAAACATTTTTTTATTATTATTAACTAACTAACCATAAGGCGTCTCCCCGAAAGCGTAGGCAAAAAGAATGGACTGCCACACTTTAACCGATGCGGCACTCCATCATTTTCTTTTCACCCCGCGAGAGATGCGGTGTGATGGGTTGCGAACCTCATCGCCACCCGCGCACGCTTCGATCGTCCAAAGTCCACAAAATAAATCTAGAACAAATTATATAAAATACAATGATATAAAATAAAATAACAAAATAAAAAAAATATAACACGTAATATTCTTTATTATTAACTACTTCGACTTATTGCATTTACTTCGACAGCGATCGGTTTCGCCAGGCTTGCTGGCATCGACAGACTGGACAGGCCGGTCAGTGGAAGTATAATAATTGATAGTCAAAAAACATCGTTTTATTTTATTATTATGTTATTTAAATGTTGTCTTGTTTAAAATCAACAAAGGTGTCAAGCCGGGTTGCGTTGTGTCACCGTAGTTGATAATTTATAACATATATGGACAAATGTATGAAAGAGCTGAAAAGATTGAATGCAGGCGCGAGAATGCTGAATGTTGTATGCGGACGAAGCTGTGCTACTTGCAGACAGCGAGAATAAATTTCATATCCTGGTATCTACTATGCATAAGGTATGCATGTGATACGATCTGACGATGACTTTAATATAACATCCAAGAAAATGACGGTGTACAACATTCTTTATGCCTCTACCCCTTCGTGGAGACGGCGCGATGATTAGTTAGTCGGTTAGTTAACGGCTAATGTGTATACCCCGGTCACCACTATACGCCTCAGCTGTAATCTAAAGTATTATTATCAAAGGCGGGAAATTAAATGCATTTTTTTTTCTTTTTCCAGCAAGCCGAGAGAGACTTCAGGGCCAGCCAGGAAATGGAGTCCGACGCAGAGGAATAAGGATATAAGCTTAGAATAATCAAAGTGTATAAAGGTTAAACTAAATTATCGGTTAGGCTATCCTGACACTCACTTTATCTCGAGTTTAAGACATAAAATCATGAGATGATATTTTCAGTACGCTTAAATAAATAGTTAGCCACATATTGTTTGTACGCCGCCGCCGGAGACGAGTGCGCTGCTCGCCCCCGGCCAGCTGTCCGGACTACACGTATCACAGACCCTTGCAGGCTGGGGACTTGGCGACAAGTTCAATGGGGTTTCATGATACGGCGCGGTGTTTGTGCTTTTCGGCAGAGCTTAATAACTAACAGGTTCACCTTGTTTACATTGCAGTTTCGACCCTGCTCCTCGGACTTCTCGGAGTTCTCGCGGACTATTATATATTTGATTTATCGCTTTAAACTACGCGCTGAATTGTATAACTATGATACTTGAAATATTATCTATAAATTACATAGAAATAATACTTTGATGTCACATTTTTCATAGAAATCCGTTACAGTATTACGAGTTATTTATTTTTATAAACTTGATCAGAGTTCTCTGAACCCGAGGCAAGTCATTTCTATACTTATTTTATATAAAACTTTGAATCTGTATTCGTGTTAGTTCTACTGTAACCATGTGTCAAAGTTTAAGCTAGGCTAATAAATGGTATGTTTACTATATTACAGCATCGTTCCATCTTACCACAACCAATAAACGCAATTTTTCTGAAATGTATAATTTTTTCTCATTTATAAAGTTTATTTATATTATGTCCTTTCTTAAATTTACTACGTTTCATTGCCAACAATATTATAAATTTTACTAAGTCCCAAGTAGAAGTAAATTAGATATTTACGTTCGTGAAATACTCAAATCTTTTTATTTTGTCTTAATTAAAACGTTTGAGTTTATTCCTGGTAGAAGAATTTTATATTATTTTCCCGCTGTAAATTATTCAATAAAGGAAGTTAATGAGTAATTTTAAGCGGACTTATAGAAACCATTGTTGGCAGAGAGATAGTACTATTTTATTGACTTAGTATTGTGTGTTCCATATAAATATTTCCGTTCGTAGCGATAGACCCAAGCCGAGGCTGCCCCTCGACGCAGCATACTTGTATCTCTGCGAAGTACGTGAATGCTTATAAAAATTATAATCATAGTTGAGTAGAAATATATCTAGTTGGCAAATATTCAAAATCAATTGGAATTTTTATTTGGTGTTTGATCAATGTTAATTTAAGTAAATCTCATTGAGTCCTATTCCGTTACAGTGAACTTGGCTGTGTGAATTGAAATAAATTTCAACAGATCACATTTTTATTCCGTGTCTTATTTCTCTTCTCTGGCGGGAGATGGGGCGAGGGGTGTCTCTGTGTCACATGTTGCCGGCGAAAGGTTATATCATATAACTTGCATTGAGCGTAAGATGACGAGAACTCGAGAATTGTGAAATAGTTGCTTTACTTCTGAAGTCGCTAATGCACTAAGGCGACCTCGGACCATTCCCAAAATAAACCTACATCCCCCCGGAAAAGTAACTATTTAAGAGGTAAGTATGGTAGTGGCATTAGACAACATCCCGATAAACATTTTTACTTGCCTGCACATAAAATATATATACCTGTAGAGTTAGCAGGAGACATTGCCTCGATGACGAAAATCTAAGAAAAATTAGTTGGTGAATTGGCCTGAGGACTGTGGGAGAATGTAAGAAGCACCGGGGATAGGAACCCAGACAAGTGCTGACATTTACATTTAGCATTTTAAGGCAGATGACGTACACATATTCAAATACACAATCTATACTCTACTCTACGCACTATCTCCATCTAGCGGTACAACGGGAAAACTCCTCATTTTCCAAGGAAATATTTATATTGCCATTGTTTTAGAAAAAATACCTAGATGGGATACATTTCTGAGTTTATTTTTTATTCTGGGGACTTTCCCATAGAACAAATATTTCGTAGAATTTCGCTACCATGTTACTTAGACTCCTTTATTTAATTAATCTTTACCTCTTTCGTAACGTACTTTCATAATGACATTCGGATTAAATTTTTTCAGTTATTTTTCTAGCAGATGTAGTTTAAATATAATAAAAACATAACATTTTAGTTGTATTTTTTTAAAACTGGCATCAAGGATTTATATCAATGATATTAGAATTTATTTACAATCTTCAATGTGAGCAGAAAATAGCTCATTATTATGAGAATCTGGTCGTGTCCAGGCTTGAACCCATATCCCCTGGATCAGGAGCCAAGCGTTTTATCGGTTATAATTCATCGGTTTTATTTATGAATTGTAACGTACATTAAACAAACACATGTACCTATATTGAACATTTTTCTTTGTAACAGAATAAAATAAAGTGTTGTGTTACAAAGAAAAAAAATATATTGTTCAATTGTAAATCGGCAATACAAAGTAATGGTGAATATTAAAATTTATTGGTCAAAGTTCATTGTAAATAAGTACTTACTTCTTATGACCATACTCTTGGAGAGTTAAAGTCTCTTTGATGATTCTCTTCCAAGCTCCTCAATCCATTTCGCCCGACCTAGCCAGATCAGCCAGAACATTGTCCATTAGGGCTTGTCTAGGCCTTCCTAGAGGCCTTACTCCGGTAGGTAAGTCTTGACGTTTCATTGTAAAAAATTAAGCAAAAAAATCATCATAATGAATATTAGAAATAGTTTTATTCCACTTACTCTTCTAGTTTGATCCGATTTCGTCAGCTCGCTGCCATTTTCCACCCCAGAAATTGTCTGATTTTATTATCAAGTTTTTTAAACTAGACCTTTCTTATCGGTATACTAATTAGTTTAAAGTGTTTTTCGAATTCTACGACTCACAAAGGGTTGCTTTGGTAAAATATTATTTAAGAATAAAATGAGAGATTTCATCCTCATCATAAGCTCAGCAGCCCCGGGTGGGCCATGGCTGAATCCAGGAGTCTTCTCCATTCTTGCCTCTCTGTTACATTCGTTTTCCAATTTGAGTGAACGTTTTGAAAGATACTGAAAGACGGAGAGCGTGAATTATTAAGTTTGAAATATAAATTGTATAAGCTACAGGTAGAGTGTGGGCGGGCACAGGTGGGGGAGACGCGGCAGGGGGAGTGGGCGGGCCCGACTATTCCGGGCCCGCCGCATTCTTCAGGTTAAACCAAACATCATGTACGGGAAATCATTATTTTCTCAACACTCATTGTGCTATACCTAGTATTGTATTGTAGCTTCATCCAGCTGGATTTTTTGCGAGTTAAAAAGAGCATCTCATAAGATGTATCTGCACAACTACTTCTTCTCAACTAATGTACCGCTCAGTAATAATGAGTGCTGACTCTAGATTGGAGTCGTTAGAGTAAACACAGTCATTACATCGGCTGATCTTGGGGGTGTTGTTTTTTATTTTGATAAATCACTAATTGATACCATTTATAAAATCAAATAAAACATCAATGAACACAAAATTTTAAATTTAAGATAACATATGAATAAAAAAATAAACGAAAGACTTATTAACAAAATAATGAAAGGGTCATTAAGATGGTTTGGACATATGGAAATAAATAATGAAAAAGAAAGTATATGTAAACAAGAAGTAAATTAAGACCAAGGAAAACGTGGCATGATCAAATCAATCAAATGTTTAATGTCGGGCTTGCGAGGAGTAGGAGAAAACGATATGCGTGCATGCCACGATGTGAATGTTGACGAATCGAGAGAGGTATGTCGGCAGAAAGAATAGACCACTTCACTTATCTTTTGGAGAGATGGCGTGATGGTTAGTTAGTTGGTTATATTTTCTTTTATATGTATCGTTTATATTTATAACATTAAAAAAAATCTATCACAATACACTTATTTAAAATATTATATTATAACAAACTATTGATGATTGGACAAACATTAATTATCTGCCGTAATGTTAGTCAGCTTTCGACCCAAGAAGGTTACCGTATTTACTATCTACCTAACCAATTTTTGAAATATTTTTTAAAAATTCATACAGCCAAAAGTGTATATAAATCGATATTCATTGTAATGCCCAAGTTCTTAAATATAAAAAATATATATAAATAAATTGTGAGATGGCCAAATAGTACAAGTAATTTTCATATGATAAATTCAATGCCATGAATGCCTTTTAGCTTTCGTCAAAAAAGATTAACCTATTTTACATACACTTACACTTTGCTTTAAAATTGAACATTCCAATAAATTGATCAGAATTACCTTGGTCTAGCACTTTAATCTGGAGCATCGGCTCACCTCGCTCACTAACTAAACACATGCGCATAGAATTAACAAACGTTTTATGAAACATTACTTCATTTAAGAAATGTATTATTCATTTCATACAATTTTAATATTCAACTTGTTGACGCATTAAGTAATTGAGAGAAAATATTTACAAACTTACAAACAACAAGCTAATTAGCGAATGTATTTATGATCATTGTTCTTGGATTTGTCATTGAATTTAAAAATAGATTCTCTTGAATGTGTGACAAAGTTATAAAAAAAATGTGTATATGTTATTTACATATATTTATTTTTGGCAGCAACATTTTTATCATAAAATTCAATGAAAGTAAGAGTCTAAAAGTAATATTATTTTAAGGGTATTTGAAATACTATGCATCCAAAACTTTTCATCTTGTTTTACTTTCATCCTCAAGGTGCACTCACCGAATTAAAATCACTACTAATTTTTTAAAACCCGTTTCATCATAATGTCTCTACCGCCATCATTTAAAATAAGAAATAAATAAATTAAATTATGTCGCTTACAGAATCAATAGTGTTCACAATAGACGAGTTACAAAGCGTATTTAACATTGCATTACATTGACCTACATATAATAAATGATAGATAGATAAGATTTCGCATCAAGAGGTGCGCGTGTACTCGGAGGTCGAGAATGATTTGGCTCATCCCGATGGCGATGATGATGAGTGTCAGCGGAGGAAGAGAGGAGGAGAGGAGGCCGGCCGATGGCGGTGGAAGAGCGCCGCGACGCCCCGATCCCGCCAGCGGCAGTAGCGTCCCTCGCTCCCAGCCCGCTAACGAGCGTCGCAAACACTACAGGTAACTTTTTATTTATTATTCATAAATATTTCGAAGGTGATTTTTATTATATTTTTAGAAAGTGTTTCATGTGACGTGCATATTTTGTGGTTTACGCGGACTCTAATGACATTTCAAAAATAAAATGCGCTGTGTTTTGCAATTACTTTTAAAAAATACCGTTTTTTACATTTCAAAATAATATTTCAATTTTATTCGTATTATTTCTGATTTAATCGTTACATTTATAAATAAATAATATTAGATATATTCAACATATTAGGGGGCACCTGTCCTTAGAAATTATCAACAAATAAATCAATGTTGTTTCTTTCAATTATCTCAATTTATTATTTATGTTATGTGTAAAATAATTGAGTTATTATTTTAATTGTTAGGCAGGTAGAAGCAGTCGAGCGCCACGGTAATTTCAATTTGAATATAATACTCGTGCAGTGTGCAAAACTTCATCATTGTTTTATACCATAATTATTATTGCGTAATTCTTATCAAATCATAACAGGCGTTCTATCTACGTGAACTTTTTTTTTCGTCAAAATTGTCGAAATGGTAACAAACATGATTATGTCACAAGAACTTTTCTGTTTCATAATTTTTCCTCAAAAAAACAAATGCGGCATACAAAAGTATTGCAAAGTGCCGTGTGGTGAAGCGCTGCAACCGAATTTTTTCGAGATATTTCTGTTCTCCTGTCTTAAAATAATTCCTTCTCGTGACACAGTCCGCGACAGATTAACTGTAACTCGCGGTGACATTACTGAGCTTCCTCTGTTGACGCATTCTTCCATTAATTGACCCGTAAAGTGATTCAGACATGTCCAAATAACGGAGAAAACTCAATGCAATAAATAACGTCCCCTCAATATATATTTTTTTTGTACAAGTTTATTATTTTTGTACTTTATTACTTTTACACTTGAATAGATTATGATTTCAACGTAACAAATTAATCTTAAATATCCGTAAGTTATTTTTTATAAATGTGTAAATACGTTTTATTCCATATATCACTTAATTATAAGTTATCAATGAATATTAATTTATTACATATTTTTAGCAGGAGTATGTATTTTTAATTACATAGTCTAGTTACAATAAAAAAAACTGGATAAAAAGTATGATTTTAAATTAATTTAAAAAGCCGATAAAAAATGATAACTCCATTTTCACCAGATTAGACTTACAAATGCAATAATATATTTTTATGACACGTTCACATTCAATTAAACTGTCTGCCAGTAACATAAGTCAACAGAATATGATTGGAATAAAAAAACTGCTTTCAAATACATTCGGAAAAAAACGCAGCGTTTTCCTTAACACAGTGGAAGTAAATCTAAAAGTAAAGCGTATCCCAAAATTTTCTTCCAGCTGTTCTCTTGAGTAGTTTACTTTCTCAAATATACCCACCAACGTGAGTAATATCAATAATAATGGGCAATAATTTAAATCTGAAAGGTTATATATGTCCTCAATCAGACGTAATTTTATGGACATATTTTTTTTTTATTAAAAAAAAACAATAAAAGACTTGATACAACCTTTTATTGTTTTTTTAATAATAATGACGGAAAACTCAATATTAAACATATTCTGTAATGCCTTTTATTATCCAGCTATAATACTAATTTCTTATCCTGCTGTAATATGATGGTTACATTTAGACCATTTCTGTAGTAAGCTTTAAATACAGGTAATTAAAAATGTTTCAATATGGGTTTTCATCAGTTTCCAAGGCCAACACGATTTAATTAATTAAAAACAAAAGAGCCCTGCTGTCCAGCGATCAGCCGTTGAACTCCTTTATTTAAAAAAAGGGAAAGTGTTGGAGATTTGAATATGAAATTCAATATACTCGCCGCGGTTCACGCTCAGTGGGCTAATTATAGACTCGCGTAGGTGGAACAGCGCTCCTCTCCGCTCTAGTCCTCGTCATCTCTCGCTCCTTCTTCCAGACATTATACTCGTATGACGCGCATACATCTACTATGTATTACAAATTTACTGTACCTACATGCAGTTAGTTGTGTACTTAAAATATATTAAAAGTTTCTGACATATTGCAAATTTTGAATAGAAGTTGTGAAATAACTTGAATATTACTTAAATTCGAATGCAATATTTTTATAATTAAAAATGTGCTTGGGTGAAATCGTGTTTCTGATATTTCTTTGCTTTCAAACATGACTTTAATACAACGTTTTATTTCAGATTAAATTTTAAAAAGCACCAGAAAAACGTGTTAATAATATAAAAAGCACATTTCATACATATATTATGTTTCAAATTATTTTTTTTAATGTTCTCTTTATCCGTAAACTCTAATCTTCTTTAATAATATATACAAACCTACAAGATTTAACTGCGGTAAAAATGTGGGTCGCGCGAAGTTAATTTTGTATTTGAATGGGTTAAGCAACAGCCCACAGGGGCGGCATTGTTAACCTTCGCCAAGTTCAATTACTCTCGCAGCCGCGTCTTGACCGCCGTAACAACGTACGACTGGAATCTTTTCCCACAACTTTGTTTTATCTAATCGCCCATTTTCCAGGCGATCTCGAACACATGTATTTCTCTATGTAATCTCGGTGACAGCCGCGACTCTCTCCGAATCAGCATTTAAAAATATTTAGAAATGTTGCCAAGTTCCTACCTACGTAAACTCGGACAAAAAGACATCTTCATATTTTAGAATTATTTTTAATCTTTGAATAATTGATGTTGGTATCTATTAATGATTTCCTACACACAGTATGTTCAAATTTATTATTAAGGCAAGTACTAATGAGTAATAAAATGAAACCATTCAATCGTAATCAAATGATTGACAACATTAAGAGTAATTCTTGGAAGATAATACTTTGTTACTCGAACGACATTGTTAGCAGTGTACATTTGAGCAGGCTCCAATATTGCGAGGATCTATGGAAGAAGTCGGGCACTTGCCTGTGCAATAATGAATAAGATAATTTGAGTGTTCGCAGTCGGTTGCCAAGCGAATCCTTTGCGGATGATTAGCTAGCCAGAGATGTGTTTATCTCTCTCGTGAGCAACGAGCCGAGAAAGATTATTGGCCAGATGATATTTAAAAAGTGCAGAGAGTATGCGCGCAGATCAGGTGTATTAGCTTCATGCGATCACCGGCAATGATGCACAGATACAGCAATATACCGTGGTCACCTGACTGGAAAAAAAAATTCGTGTGGGATGCATCTTAACACTGTAAACATAACCTGGTGCGAGAAAGTCTTCTAAAACAAAATTAAAATAAATACAATATATAACTTCTCTCATGTAGAGATTACTAAATCCCCAATAGTCTATTCTCATAAATGCATCATTTACAATTTATTTTTACAAGTCTTCTTAACTTTAATTTAATGTCTTAGATGTTTAAAATATAAATAGTAAAAAAATCAACATATTTAAAATTCAGCTAATGTTGTAAATTTTAATATCTCGGTATTGTTGCAATGGTTATTATTCTTATTATTTACGCTCCGTTCACTAACTTTTTGACAATTTTGAACATTTAGTTCAAATGAAATCTACAACCACGTTATAATTTTCTAATAATTGTAAACCTATGTGCTTTTTTAATACCTTAAAAACATACAAGTTATATCTTATTATAGAGGGTAGTTTTCTCAAATACAGTTGTGTTGGTTTATTGACAATTGTGTTGAGACTTAAGCCCGGTAAAATATTTATATAACAGTTTTAGTGTAAATGAAAGGTATGGTTGGCAGGAAATATTCACAATTATCGCGAGGAACCGAAAGCGCGCCAACGATTGAAGTATTTGGATTATTGAAGAAACACTCCGGCATGTTGCAGATAAACAGATTGCAGTAATTGAAGAGGTGTGAGATTCAACAGAGGAACGATATGTGTAAAACATTGTTTATATAACGAGGACTTAGTGGAGAGTAAACGAAATCACCTGGTAAGTATGGATCATAAGATACGTCGTTTCAGATTTTGTGAATGTGTCATACACAAATTAATAATCAAAGACCTTTTATTACTAAACGAGTTCATGATATCATTACATTACGTTGTAGCTACTGATGTAATCATAAAAAAACTAACCATCGCGGCCTCTCTCTGAAGGGGTAGGCAGAAATAATTGACTGCCAGACTGTTCTTTCCTGACATACTCTCTCAATTCTTTAACATTCATACATCGTGTCATTGTCACGCACGTTGATTTCTCTGACTCCTCACGTGGTCGACATTTAATATTTGAGGATTGATTGTATCTCAATAGAGTTTTTTGGGAAAAGAATATGGTGGTCGAGGCATTTACAGGACTTATGACCTGTCATCGGTTGGGTTAAGTGATCGCTTTATGTTAACAACATTTCCCATTCCGCCCTTCTTACGAACACACCACGTCTGACAAAATTTTGGAAGTTGTATATACGAGTATGCTACTATGTTGCACCACACTTCACATGTTATTAGTTCAATCTACACTAGCGTCATCTATTAAGAATATGTGTAGCATTAAATATTTTTATTAATGCAATGTTACATTTGTTAGACAACGCCAGGAGAATACTTCTCCAATTTTTATGCTTTTTAGACTTGGACCAGTTTTTGTTTTTTTCTTGAATGTTCCAATTCACAATATTTGTAGACAAATCTGGATTTCACCCATTGCGGGTTAATCATTTTTTAAGGATTGAATCCAATTTTTTAAAAATGATTAACCCGCGATGGGTGAAATCCAGTATTTGTCTACAAATATTAGTAACATTCATTTAATATTTGATTGATTTGATGGTGCCACGTTTTCCCCGGTCTTCCCTTATTTTTTATTTCCGAATAACATTCATTCATTATTATCTAGTGATGCAAATGATGCTAATGCATGTACTTTTTTATCATTATTTTATATTTATCAAAAATATTATATTTTGATTTTATCATAAGTAAACAAAACATTCTGAAAATCTGAAATGACGTTACCTTGGGTCCGGGTGATTTCGTTTACTCTGCAGTAAGTCTTCGTTACATTAACAATAAGTATCGGATTCCTCTGTAGAAGTCAGACCTCCTTTAAATGTAAAATGTGTGTTCTCCTTTCAGTATAAAGACGAATCCGAGTGTGCAAGATGGCGACCGGTCCCCGCCTAGTGAACAAGCAGTTCAACTCTCCCATTGGCCTCTACTCGCAGCAGAACATCCAGGACACCCTCAGCAAACAGAGTCAGGTGCTCAACAATGGCGCCGTTGGGTGAGTCTATATCAGTTTGGATATATAATCATCAAAGTTCCAACTTTTTAACATAATCGCTTTGAGTCATTTTATCCTTAAAAAAACATGATAGAGTGAACATTAATCTCCCGATCTCATAAATACTTAATCTTCGAAACATGTGGACTTGTTATAAATAAACTGAAATGTGGAAAAAATGTGTTTTAAATCATAAAAATTGATCACATACAACACAATATAAATCCACAGAGCTACAAGTAGGTTCATAAAAAAACCATTTAAAAAACTATTTCGATATACTGCATTTAAAGCTTATGATATTTTTCTTGATATCAGTTGACTTGATAATAAATAAATATATTCATAAATTCACAATTTACAATTAATCGTTACAAATCTTCTTAACTTAAATTGAATGTTTTAGATGTTTTAAATATTAATAGTAAAAAAATCAACATATTTAAAATTCAGGTAATATTTTAAATCTTAATTTCCTGGTATTGTTGCAATGGTTATTTTTTGTGAATTTATTCTTTTATATTCGTTTGTCTTATTATTTACGATCCGTTCACTAACTTCTTGATAATTTTGAAAATTTGGTTCAAATTAAATCTACAACCATCTTATCATTTATAATAATTGTAAACCTGTGTGCTACAAGTTATTGTTATAGGGGGTAGATATCTCAAATACAGTTGTATAGGTTTATTGACAATTGTATTAAGACTTGAGCCCGGTAAAATAAAATAAAAAATCTTTATTTGTTTTATTCCACGTATTCTAGCGTATGTAGTTCCCGATCTTTTGGTCGAAGAACGAGTAGAATAAAACTTAACATAAATTATATTTGTATATATTTTTTCATAATTTACAATAATCTTCTTCTTCTTCTTCTTTTTCTTCTTCTTCGATGGCCCTACAGCCCATATCGAGCCTTAGTCTCCAGTATTTTTCGCCTCCAACTCCTCCTGTCCTCCGCTTCGACCCTCCAATCTGATACTCGTAACAATTTCGCCCCATCTCTCAACTTCTTCCTCCCGTCGCAGCCTTGGTCGTCCAATTAGTCTTCTACCACCTGGGCGCCACTCCAGCAATCTTTTTGGGGTTAGCGATGACGGCATCCTTCTGCACAATTTACAATAATACTAACATTAATAGTGGATTACGTCTAAAATCCTAAGAAAACATGATTTAAAAATGCATATTTATGTTAATAAAAGCTATCTTCCTTATTGTACTATTTTTGGAATGAACATGCATCAGTCGAGCTGGCACCCCTATAAAACATATAATTGAATGCGTCTCCAGGGATGTGTTTGGCTAAAAATATACAATGAGGCTCGAAAAATTCATAGAAACAATACAAAGTCGGCAAAACCTTCCACCACAACAACAAGAAAAAGACCTCGCCATTGACACGAGAAGAAGATTTCATGTGCCTTCGGCGGTCAAGGACTCCTCGGATCCTCCCGCACGCAGTTGGTGGAAGACTTTCCGCCAAGTGCCGATGCCGTTGTCTCCAAAGCTTTCGCCACGCGATGATTAAGGATCGTGTGATTTATGATTCATCGTTTACATTCAGCGACTCGAGAGCGAATTCATCGAATCGTGGGATTTCCTGAAAGGCTTCGATTCATGTTAAGACTATCGTTAAATAAATATATTAAACCTTGCGCAATAATTGTCAATATTTAGTAACATTTTATTTTTATATTTTAAACTAAATACATTTAATCAAGGATTTATTATCAAATATATCTATTTTAATTTATTAATTTAATTTATTAATTTTAACATATCTATTTTAATTTATTAATTTTAATATACCTATTTTAATTTATTGATTGGATCAGAATATTTTGTTACTTTCACTAATGTCAAATATTTGTTAATATGTTAAAATACAAAACAATATTTGAAATAATGTCTTCTACTATCAGAAGCACTATTGCCGTGTCAGGACCCCTAACATTATAGATCACTGTGGTGAATGCTCGCCACAATGATATCCTGGTAAGTGTTACTGGAGTCAATTTCCGTTGCTTTCTCCGTGTTAAATTAATTTAATGATATATATATTTGGTTAATAAAAATTGCAATCATTCTTTTTGTGAATTAAAAATATCATCTTCAGTGCTCTCGTGATTGCAATTAATTAACTAAAATTAAGATGCTTTAATCGTACAGATCTTGAAGAGTTTTAGTCTCCTTGATGATTTTATTCCAAGCTCTACAATCCTACGCTTTTTGCTCCCAGTAGTCATATTCGCCCAATCTAGCCAGATCAGCCAAACATTATCCATTAGGCGTTGTTTTGGCCTTCCTAGAAGTCTTACTCCGGGTAGTCTTGACTTCAGTGGGGTCTTGATTGTTCTGGTCTCTCCGGCTCGGCATATGCCCAATTCTAGCTAGCCGACCGGCTCTCACGGTGCTCGTTATAAGAGGATCTCTTTGTTGCTCCTATACCTCCAAATTCCCGCTGCAACCCATTGAATCCTATTTTATACCAGTACCTATATACTTTATTGTGTTCTTTAAGAGTACTCGTCAATAACTCAGAATCATGTCACCGGCTGGCTTAATGACAGTATTATACTCGTAAATACGTGGCTTGAAGTTTCTTGATAGAAGCTTGGATTTTACGAAAGTCTTCAAGTTTTTGAACTCTGTTCAAATTTCGCGTACTTCCATCATTACCGTACCGAGGTAAGTGAGCTCTCAAACTTGCTCGATTTTATCTACCTCCATGGAAATATCTCTCAGTGGTGAGGCTAGGCCATTATTCTTCCTGGAAACACCTTCTTATTGCATCCTTTAATCGTACTATCTGAATATAAGTCTGCTTGACAGTAGGAGTGAGGTATAAACCTTTCACTTTTCACGGCTAATAAAGATATATCACAATAAAAGGCGCTCACTAGCCGTAAAGCCAACACCGCGCATGTACTCGTATGGTGTCTGGTTCACCGCTCTGCTCCGCTGTCACCCGCAACGGTAAAAATACTTGAACACTCACTCGAGTATTTTGGCCAAGATCTGACAAAACTCATATTTAGAGTGTGCACTGCGCCGCCTTCTGCTGATTCATTTTTGAATGTTGTGTTGCAGATATCTTCTCGTTGTTGGCAATGCCAATCCCTTTGTTTTCTTTCGATGTGTAAACGAATTTTAATGCGTCATCTATTAGGAAGTTTCTATTCTTGTTACGTATGTTATATTACAAATTATGTTAGTCCAACATTTTAGAATTTCACTTCCATCTTCAAAGAGTATTTATTCTTGCAGAGGAAATAATTAGCTACAAATGATAATACGTACTAAAAAATGCTGTAAATGACGCAATCAAATATGTTTTATACAGATATTGTTTATTGTAACGAAGTCTTTAAGCACTTATACTCGTATCACGTCAGGCTCGTGAAAATTAGTATAAATATTCAACATGGTAAACGTATTGCCCTTATTAAAATAAAATGCCTAATGCCCACCAGAAAACCAACTTCTTCAATTAATCAAAGAGATTCTTGGATATTTTCAAAAGTCGTTTCAGCGCCCACCAGAGGATGGTGTCTTGTCTCACCACTTTGTAAGTCAGTAACTGTGGAACATAATTCAACTTCTCCCTTTATCGATGATATTATAGAAAAAACACGTTTCCATCGATCTCTCAATGCTCAACTACATAACTCTACTGTAATTTGCGTCATTTTATTTGAAACAAAGTTAATAAATTAAGGAAGCGTAATTCAGGAAACCACAGAACTAATAATTCTAAACAGAGAAAATGCTAGAAATCCTTTGTAGTTAGTGGCGATGTCAGGAATACGTTGTATTCTACTTCTCTCTTTTCCTCTAAATTTCATCCTTAATATTCTAGTCCATATTAAAATTACAATCCGCTAGATGTACAAACCTCTTCACTCGGGTGTGCGTGTTTCCAGATGTGTCTCAGAAGTCTTCATCTTCGATGACAGGTCCAAGCTCAGGCTTTTTATTATTTACGTTATTACTTATATTTAAACTTGGCTGTTAGCCATTTAATGATTTTTAAATGTTAATATATTTTTGTTTTGTTTATATTTTGACATGATAGATGTGGATACATTTGTATAAAGGTGATGTCAACTCAATTGGTGGTAATAAAACAAGTATGATTGCTAAATTAGTATCTGGCCCAACAAAATAATAACCAAAGCCAAAATAACGATTCGTCACCCGTGTGCTTGTGTCTCCATTGTTTCACAACGCCGACATGGGGTGAACTTGATTCTCTTCCAATGGAGTTATTTTAACACCGTGAGTAACTCAATCGCAATAAGATTCGAAGCTAAAGCGTTCGTACCAAAATACATATTATTAATACGATTAGACCCTGCCTGCCTCCAGCACTTCTCGAATCGACAAATACCCATGTTTTGTTTTTGGGAGAGATCACACTTAATATTTCAAATATGTTATACATAGAAGAAGTGTTTTCAATTTAATCTGGAATACCAAGATCTCGTAGGTATCCGAGTAAAGAAAACATGCTCCTTCTTGTCCTTCAACATCCCCGTGATACATAGGACCAAGAGGATCCTTCTCCACCAACTATATCACCCGTCTGATGCCTAAGTGAAGCTTGCCGACTTAACTTCGCCCTATAGGGTTCTCTGGGTGGCTCTCGATCTGCCTCTCTTCCTATTTCCGCACATAGGGCCACCTCAGATTGGATTCCGGCTCAGGGTGTAGCCGATCCACAGCCATATTTGCCTATCAACTGACTCTCTGATTGACATTTCGTCTGCAATGACTCTGCTTGACAAGAGCGATTCAACAAAATAATAATAATAATAATAATGAGCGGAAACATCTGAAGTTTTTAAATTACATCCGTGGTAAATTTCCAAGTCTCACACCCTACAGCAGCGCGCTGATATTACTAACATAGTATTAAATGCATTTCCTACTGATTTCATTTGAAACAGACTCCAATCAAAATTTAGGTGATTTTTCTTAAATAAAAGATCAAGATGAATGATGGAAGCAATCTAATGTGATGTCTGTATTAGAGGGGGCAACCCCCCATTTTAGTGCCCGCAAGTCGGGACTAACTGACCGTAAACTTAACACTAATGCCAATCAGAATAAATAAATAACTGCCAATCAGAATTACGACGGCTTTACAATATGAATATCAACATTTTCATTCCCAGAACACTTGCAGCGACAACAACACCGTCACAAAAGAATAGGCAGTACATTCGGAATGTAAATATAAATTTAATTGATCAGCATAATCTCGGTCATTAATGCCCCTTCATGCTTGAGTGTTTCTAATCTCTCTTAACTAATTGACGGATACATCGGCTTCAGGATCATCTCTGATAATTAGGTAAACTGTTATTACGAAAAAAACACATTGTTCCAAGGTTGGTACCCTTTGTTAAATTCATTCTTTACATTTATTTCAGTGGAACAAACTACGTTTAATTATTGTATATCCACTTTTTTAAATTAACAGCAGAACGACAGTTGTTGGTTTGTTCTTAAAATAATGCATGATTTTGACAGTACCCATTCCCCCGCATTTTCATAAGAATCCGCGTGCTCTTACCTTTTTACTTGTTAGATTTAGTTCTAAAAAAAGGAAATCACCAGTACCTACATCGCTAGAGTGGTCGTAAATACAAATAAGCTTTTGTGTAAATATCACAATAATGCGTTTGCCAAACCAAAGAGATTATTTTGGTCTCGTGAAGATGGTCTGTGTAATAATGTTTGATCGGGAGAAAAATATAGGAGCAGGTGTGGACAGGAGAGCAGAGAAACAGAGAGGAGAGGGGGTGCTATTTCCGTCCTCTGATGCCGCAAGGTCGAGCATCCGATCACCGCCGTGCTCCTGCGCCTAATAATACTCCGATAAAACATTTTGATTGCTGCATTCCTGGTCTTATTTTAGCTTACTGCCTGCCTTTATTAGTTTTCTTCAATTCCAAGTCAATTTGGGATACCTTTACGGCATTCCACTCTTATATTCACTTTTCCTCGCGTGGCCTGTGTGGCGCACAGTTGAAACTTATGATTAACTGTTTTTTATGTCTCAATTGCGGCGTCTCTCTTTACATAATTGTAGTTAGAATCAAGTGGTATCGCAAAACATAATTTGAAAAGTTGTTTCATATTAAATAATGATATTTAATATGAAGCTACTTTTCAAATTATGTTTCAATATTATGTATATAACGTGTATTTTATAAATGTTTTATTATTTTATAATTATAATATTACGCAAACTTTAAAAGCGCCGTTTTTGTGATGTAATCACCTCAAGGGCGCATTAAGACGTGTTAAACGTGGATTTAGATCAGGCCGCTCGACAATCACAAATTATATGTTTTTTACGATATTTTCACCAAGGCTCTCGATAAACGTGCACAAGTAGGCTGTTTATATAGTGATTATTATATCACAAAGTATCATGCACGGAGTAAACATAATAAATTGTTCTTCAACGTCTCCAAGTGCTTTGTAATGTCGTACCTATACACGATCAACTAAAATAATTGACTTCAGATATCTAATGGATGAAGCACAGCTCGAAAGAGTGGTGACGTTCATGGATCTGGGGGTGTTGTTGGAATGGAAGTAGATTGGAATTTAGTTCCATTATCTGGGCGCCGCATGAGGGAGAGGTTGGAGAATATAAAAGAACATTTGTCATATTTAAAAGGATATTTTGAACTTTTTGGCGAATAATAATCCGAGCCCTAAGTACGAGTATGACCCAAGCATATGGCCATTAATCCCACCTGACGTTGTGTCCGCACGTGTTTTGGCGCCAATAACTGTCGGGATTTATTTCCGGCGGGAATTCCTGGAGCGGCCGTTGTACGAGTATCTAGCCCGGCCTCGGCTGCCAGACGTTATAATACACAGCGCGCACATGTCCTCTTCCTGCAGCTTCCGCCTTGGGCCGCTACACTAACCTAACCTAACCTAACCTAACCTAACATTACGCACACTTTATTTAAGTCACGTAAAGGAGTGCGAAAATGTAATTTGAGACCATTCTCATCGTCAGGTGACAACCTGAAACCAGGTTCTCGAGTCTAGGTTCATTTGCCCCACAATCTCCTAACTTCAACATTCTAAATTACTCAGAGTCATTATATTCAATGTATACAGAGAGGCAAACGTGACTGTGCAGACACGCATTAATATTTCATACTGATCATCGTCTAAGCCTCCGCCCAAGCGCAACAATGGATGGAACCCCATCTACTAGGACATAAGTTCCCAACCTTTTTTGACCATCGCCTCATACTTTCTTCTTTTCAAATTGCCATGCCAGGTCCCCCCGACGTCAGACATCCCTCCGGCCTAGACCTCTCTGTCCTGTGGCAGCCGGAACCCACCCTCCTAATTCCGGTCCACACTTGGATGTTTTCCAGCCAGAACATCTGGAGTCTTATGCGCCTATCCTTAATCTTCCCTTTCATGTTGAGGTGCAGCAGACCGCATTTCTCGTTGCGTAGAATGTGTCCCAAACATGCCTAGTATTAATATTAGATTATTTAATACGGTTATATATTATCTATATCTATTTGTAAACACCAAGAATTGAAATTCAGTATCAAAGTATCAAATATGTAAAATTATATTTAGATTGTTTCTTATTAAAATAGTGTTTTCAAAGCATATAATTTTTTCTTGAACCAGTGGTGTACAGCTACATAATAAATAATTAAAACGAATGTAAACGTCTGTTTTATTTTATTTTATTTGAATGACATGTTTCGCCTCTCTAAAGCTTCTACAAAACAGATGTTTTCATTTGTTTTAATTATTATTTAATAAAAAATTATAAAGTAATAATTCAATTGTTAATACAATGAAATAAAAACACAGACTGGAAGAAAAAAAACGTACATTATAAAGGGAACAGACGACCAGACCGTTTCTGTATCCTGGACGCAGCAAAACTCCTTCCACCTGCGTATTTTTGCAGATCGAATGGCTTCTTTGTATTTGAGTTTTCGAAGCCCTTCAATATTATTTATTAAAATAAATAAGCCATGGTCACTCCCCTTGACTTGAACCCGCTACCGCCACCCATGGAAAGTTCTAGCGCCCACTGGGGGGTCTCACCGCCCTCGATGAGAAACTTTGTGCTAGTACATGTTTCAATAATCAATCATCATCAACCTGGAACGATTTTAAAAGTTTAAATGTTATACGAGTATATTGTATTATATATAGTGAGTTAGAAAAAAATGTCCCCACGCATTTCACATCCTTTCAGCGTTGTCACAATTCAGAATCCTCTGTTTACGGACTGATACTCCATTGCAGTGTTGATGAACATGATTGGACGCAGATTGGCATGCTATTGTATTAAGTATTAAGTGGGTTGTAGGTGAATCTGGTCACCCGACATTTCCCACCGGTCGTGGTTGGGTCAGCGGGCTAAGATAACGGTCTGGGAGCCGGGTGCCGCGCGATGGCGCCTCGAGCAAACCGCACTGACTGAAGTAATGCAATAAAAACAAAACTGCACTTGCACTCGGCTCGCTGGGGCTGGGACGCCGCGCTGGGAGCATTCTCGCCGGTTCAGCTCACATGCATTATAGTTGGTGCGACTGAACGATAGGATGAAACTCGCGAAACAAGCCGTAGCATTCAATATAGACCACGTTATTATTGTACATTACTACTACTACCAAATGGACAATGTGTCTCCTTCGTCAAGGAGACACATTTAGTCTGTGACGTCGAGATAGTGATGCATACCGGCTGTGTATCACCACTTTACCGTTTTATTATATGAGTTAAGAGGATCAATAAAGCTTATTTCATTAGTGGACTTTATCCGTGCAGTCGATGAGGTGTTATGTTTTGCTTCATCGCGGCTCCTCCATGATCTCTCCTAATGTCATTGCGTGTCGATATTCAATTTTAAATGATAACGACATGTCACCTACGAAATATGACTTTCAATTAAATCTATGTTTAGGGGATTAAATAACAATATAGGACTGATTACCTAACATTATTTGTCGTAATATAAGGTTAGACTAAGGAGCAGAAGATTCTCCATCTCTCGCATGGTGAGCTGTAGAGAGGTTATTTTGTGTATATTTTCTTAGTTCTTGCATTTTCGGAAGTACCAGGCTGGAGACTATAACTCCCTCCCATGTTGGGTTTACCTTGGTTGGATATTAATAGGAAATGTTATGATATTATTTAAAATGTATCCTAAGCCATTATCGTTGTGATATAAGTTTTTAATAAACACGTTTGTTTCCATTATTTCCATGTTAAAAAGTTATTAGTTTAATATACCTACTAATTCTATATTTTTGTACTATAGAAGGTTACACCCCATTAGTGGCTGTCCTGCATTACCAATACCCGGGTGGCTACCATATATCTTCCAGCAAACAATTCAACACCACTTAAAGTCGGCCAGCGCCGATTTTGGACGTCAGAGGAAAGGAATCTATTTTTTTAATTCCTTTATGCATATTCCGTATACACCTTATTTATCCGATTATCTGATTAAAATGATAGGGGATTTAACTAAATATGTTTACAGAAACATACACACATTAGTTGATCGTTCTCCTGAGCCAGACCAACTGTAATAGCAACATAATATGAGAAAAATTAACGTTTTTCTTTCCTCCCTCTCTTTCCACACTTTTCTTGTCGTAATTCTCGCTAGCCGGGGGAGTGTGAGGTGACAGGCGGCCATAATGATTCGTGCCATATGTAACATACAATAGTTCAATCTGGCATACTCGTATAATAGCTAAAGGTCTCCGCTCGGCGCGGCGGCGGCCTGTCCTCCGCCGCAGTAGGCCCGAGCGCGCCCTCCATATACGTCAAGAATACCGATTCGCGGACTATTGCTCCGCGTGCTCTCAGCCTCAGTCCATTCTGGTCATTTCTCCCCTTCGGTTGTACCCGCGAGTTCTTCCTTCACCGTGCTTACGGCTTAGTACTAAGGATTCGGTTATCTTTTACCATAATCATATATTTATAAGTGGCTGTTATAAAACTTTGACAAAATGACGAGTATTATGGGAAATCGCGGGTAAGATGCAATTAATATTATTATTTCCTTCTGAACATCCCAACTTTCACAATAAATTAATACATTTATTTTTACATACAAATACGTACAAATTGAGTCAAAAAAAGAGTGTGCACTCATTGGAATGCGGAAAATTAAATCAAAATTGTTTTTATTAGAAAACGTATGATTTTATAATTATTACTGCCAAATTATTTATGCTTCTGCATTTGTTGAATTTTATGTAATACATATTTATACACGACGTACAATAATTGCCATCTTACTAAGTGCTGGTCTAAATTTTTATGTAAAACTTATTTATATTCATAATCTACCTTGAGTGATCAGTGCTTTCTCGAATGATTCTCTATCATTTCTTATGCCTTTTTCAAAAATGTCTTCAAAGTTTTGGCTCCGACTATCCCTCAGGAATGCTTTAACAAAATAATAGATATTTATTGGAGTTACTCTCCTATAGGGTAGCTCTATTAATCATTGAAGTGCGGTTTGTTCAATAAATAACATTTCATATAACATAACTATCTGTAATCAAAAGAGCAAATGTTGCAGTTTCAATGTCCATTTGGGACAACAGTAGCAGTGGTCCAATGTTACGGGAAGGATCTTGAACTATTGCAATTACATGGAAATATCCATTCTGGCGCGATAACAGATAGGTTACCCTCATTGGAATTACCGGAGTTAGGTTCATAAACATATTTCCTGACACCTGTCTTACAAGTCCACTACATGAAGAAAGGTCTATCTTAAACGTTGCGGTAAACGAAGATCGGTAAAGCATTGGCAATACAATACAAACCAAATCGGAGGCGATAATGTTTGTGGAATCTTCAAACAATATTGGCGCAATTAGGCGGAAATCATTCGGTAAATCTGTATCCAGCGCGTCTGGAAAGTTTTCCTCGCAATGTTTACCTTCACGCCGCGCCGCTACCTATCTGGACGATCGATAGAAAATGCTCACTTCGTTTCAAACAATATTGTGGCAAATCGCAAGCTGTTGATACAGGGGCGTTGGATGAAGTCTATTTATTTATATGATCTGTGAGCCAAACATTCGATTATTCTCTGTTAAAAACAGATTGAATATTAATTAAGATATTCATAAGATTTCACTACATCAACACACTCTCACTGACCAATAATATTGTATTACGTATAATACTCGTATAAGAAATTTTTATAAATTAACTTTTATGTCAAAATATTATTACCATATATGGAAAAAGGACGTCCATAATATAAGAAGTGTTATCGTTGAATTAGTTTCTAACGCATTTTTTTACCATGAAAATAATATAATAATAATAATGAAGTTCTTTATTATATATTTAATATTATTTAATAAAAAATTCAATAAATAGCCTAAATATACTCGTATACTGCCACTTACAAAATCCCCTCCAGACACCGTCCACCTGGAAGACCACCTAAGAGATGGAGCGACAGCTGGTTCTCATCATCCCAGGATATATATGCTCTGTATAAGATCTTTTAAAAGAAGAAGAAGAAAAACATATATACGACGACATAATAAATTACAAAGGAATTTTTTTTTGTTTTTTTCGTAATTTGTAACGTAACTTCTTTTTTATAATGAAGAAATTTGAAATTCGAAATTTCCAAAAGTAGTATATGGTATCAAACTATAAGAACAAAGCAAAACTGGAAAAATAATTCCAAATAAAAATATATCCAACTGAAGTCTCGTAACTTGGAGTAAATTATTTTTCTGCATCATATCTTCTATCATAGTCAGTTTTGATGTACCCACCGCTGGGCCTCTTCGAAACGTTTCCATTCCTCCCTGTCGCTCACTGTCTACCCGCTGTTGGTCATCATCGGCCCGATTTGTTTGCGAATGGTCTCCATTTGATTAATCTGGGTGCCCTATTATTATCTTGTCTCGCTGTGTATCCTGCCCATTGCCACTTGAATACAACTGTGATCCACGATGTCGACGACTCCGGTTCTATCTGTGCGGCATTTGGTCAAAGTTGCGTTGTATTGCTTCGACTCGTGTATTAAGAAACAATAAAAACAATATAAAAGTTAAGCCTTAATGGGACGTTTACCTTAAATTTCTGACATATTTTAAAAGGCTTTCAAAGCCTCTAATAATCTTTTCATATAAAAACAACATTCCGAGCAATTTCTAACTCATTTTCATCTTGTGTGTTGCTCTGTTTCCTCATTCCTTTATCAGAATGTTTAGTGGATAATGCAAGCTCCACCTGTTAAGCTAGACATTCTTATTATGTGAACTAATGCAAGTAAAGTGTGCGCGACAGAGATATTATACAACCACATATCACAGCGCACTTTCGATATCTGAAAACCTGCGTAGCGTAATATTCAAACGGTTTACACTTAAAAATATTTATGTTAATAAAAATTCTTGGTTTATTGTATATATAATTTAAAATTCTGAATATATACTTAGTTTTATTACAATTATTCTTTAGTTTCGATCGGTTTCGCCAGCTCGATGCCATCTTCTAATGACCACCCCAAAAGTTTTACACTTAAGTTCGATTTCAGTTAAATGACGATCTATTGACGTTCTAACTAATAGAAATTTCGTTTTTGTTTAATATCTACACATCAAAATAAGTCATTTCAATCAAGTCAGTTGACTACCGCAACAAGGAATTACCCCCAACCATTAGTTTTTAGTGAAACTCAACACACTGGTAGCCACACCCTGCTCAGGAAGTGTCATGTCAAGAAGTGCGAAGCCCCGGCTGGAGGCATAGGCACGAGGCTGTAAGAGGGCATTTCTTTTCGAGTTTATTGACTCATCTTGGGTGATTAGCCGCTGCACTGTACGGAATGTGAAACACGTTTGAATAGAAAATGAAAGTCAGCAAAAAGTTGTCACCATTGTTTACGGAATACTGTCGACTACATCTCAGTAAAACAACCCGATGTAATCCATAATAAATATATACATGTTTATTTATATATTAAAACAATTTATTGTTTCTTGAACAATGATGTAAAACTCTATATTAAATAATTAAACGAATGAAAACGTTAGTTTTCTAGAAGTTTTCTTATATTTTATGGGAATGACATGTTTCGCCCTTCTAAGGCATTATCAATTGTTTATAATGCCTTAAAAGGGCGAAACATATCATTCCCATAAAATATAATAAAACTTCTAGAAAACTAACGTTTTCATTCGTATTAAGTACCTATATAATGTACTTACTTACTTACTTAAACAACCATTGTCGTCCACTGCTGGACCTTACCCATACTTCTCCACGTATTCCTATCTTGTGCCTTTCGCATCCCATCGGCAGCAATTCTTCGAATGTCATTAGACCATCGTGTGGGGGGATTCCCTCTGTTTCTTTTATATTCGCGGGGACTCCACTCCACGACCCTTCTGGTCCATCTATCGTTTACCAATTTGGCAACAAGTCCCAATTGACCATTTAAGCTTAGCAACCCTTTCGGCGACATCTATTACTCCCGACCTTCTACGTATTTCAGTATTGCTTATCCAGTTCGAGAGTTTTACATGTAGCATGGCTCTTTCGTGTTTCCTCTGTCACCTTACGGTCGACATAGTGAGGGTTAGCGTTTTAGCCTGGAAGTACGCATTGATCATGCATTTTGCATTTCAGACATTAGGGAATTTTACTATCAAATAACTTTTTCAAAAAGCTTTGAAGCTCAACAGTCTGATTATCTCTGGAATGGGCGAGATACTTGTATTTGTTGACTTCTTCTATTTGATTATTATGTACAGTAAAACTAATTAATCAATTACGAATGAAAGTGTTCATTTATTATTTGCGTAAAATCGCAATGAATGCACTCTAATATCGTATAAACGTAGAGTGGACGTCTATAATCAATCAGTTATGACTGGGTTGGAGAGGAGGCTCTGAGGCCGGCCGTATCGAGTTCAAGGCGCAAGCGCAATGTCAACATGCGGCGTAGAGTTGTCCCGTGCGGCGTGCACAGCACTACGGCGGGTTGCCATTTACTCCTTATATGGTACAATGACACAGATTCCACTTCACTTTTCGGAGAACAAAAAACTGCGACACGTTATTCTAGCCGCTCATATTGTCTGACCTCTTCGTGGCATGTCGTAACATGGTTTGGCGGTGCATTCAAATTAATATTCGTGTTATTATATCATTCTTGGGCTTTGAAAATAGATATAAGACAAAGCTAAGATTTCCGCTTGCTTCTCTCCACTCCAGATATAGACACATTGAATGCGACACGCTATTCCTCTGGTCTAGAGTTCCATTCTCTACAAGTACCTGGATCCTGGATTCCTTAGGAAGAACAATTCGTCTCACCGGTTTAGCTTCTTACTATAACTGTATACAAATTTGTTTACCACTTGATCTATGCGCCTACCTCACAGGGCTCCATTATAACCTCTGAGCTCACTCCCTTCCGTGACTACTCACTTACCTGTATGCCCATGTGCTTGCAAATGGAATCATAATATATGTTTAACGCAACATATTTAATATTTTTTTATATAATAATATACTACAATGCAAGGAGACCACGAGAGGCACATATGTTACTAATTTACTATACTTTCTCACGTGACTTCAATTACTTGAGCCCGCCAGCAATATTTATTCATGAAAGCTTGTGCCATGCGAAGGAGACAAAATGTATTGTTACATTCATAACATAAAATGAAGACATAGTCTTATGATGTTTTTCCTACATCTTTAGATTTGTTATGAAATGTTTGTGCGTGTATACAACGAACGCATTTATTGTAGAAATCTCTAAACGGTATTTCCAACGTCGTTATTAATGTATTATATAATACCTACTATATTCCGGTGTTTGTGTTTGTAGTTCATCAGACACAATGAATATTTATTTGAACTTTGTGTATTGCCAAAACTGAGCCAAAACAAAAATGTTTTATATAATACAAACGCGCGGTCAAGACAGGATTCATTATAAACAAAGTCGGAAAAACTTTACACAATCTGCGATATTATAACAGTTTCAGAACAAATCTTTGTCATGTACCTATTTCACACGGACCCCGTTCTTTGAACAGGAAATATAAGGTATATTTAATAACTGAATGAATTAGCCAAGTTTTTCCAAACTTTTCACGAAGTTTTCAAACTATACGAGTATTCCAGTGAAATTTAATGCCTTGAATATGTATCTCTCGTTTGGTTTCCTTATTATGTCACATATATCCATCGCATTGGAAGAGTCCAAAAATGTTTATTAAACATATTAATTTTAAAATGTCCAAGTTATTCTCGGATTACAAATCTGGCATAATTTTTCCCTCATTGGACTCTCTCGAAAATAGACGTACTCTTAATGATATGATGTTGCTTCATAAAATGATTATCTTTAAAATTGATAACTCTGAACTTCTTTCACAATACCCCTATCTATCGTTCAAGACACACCGCGAGCCAAGTTTTCCATCTTCATGTTTAGCTCACTAACTACATATTCAAGGCATTAAATTTCACAGGTTTGAACAATATCGGTTAATTTGTTTCTTTTGAAGGTTTTTGGTATAAATGTAAAAAAATTGAATACTCGTATAGTTTGAAAACTTGGCTAATTCATTCAGTTATTAAATATACCTTATATTTCCTGTTCAAAGAATCCATGTGAAATAGCAATGTATCTGATTTGTTACAACTACGATAAGCATTTTAGAGACGTTGATATTTTCCATTTGAACCAGCGAAATTTCAAAAAATGATCGGAGCAACCTTCCGTAGTGGATGAGGCCATACTGTTACATTTCCTTTTTATTTTTTAAATTTATTTTTATTTCCACTACTATTGTTATTTTTTACTCTTCATTACATTGCTTAGCCTCATTTTGTCTTAGTTTAACTTCAATCTCGTTTCATACTGTCGTCTGTTAACTGTTAACTATTATTTTATATTTGTGGTAGCACGTAATTGGCCTTGCATAATTTTTTTCTTTTTCATTAATTATTAATAATAGAGGTATTAGGTTTAATAATAATAGAGGCACGATAAACTAAAGTGCAGGCTATGTGAACTATGGCCATTATTTAACATCCAAATAACTACTAACATCGCTAAAGACGTAATTATGATAATTACAAAATAAAGGATTTTGGAATCGAATATAACAAGTTATATTATTTGCCATTGATCAATAATAATGTCCAAATTAGGCTCAATAGGTTTTTAGGGATGGTACCCCTACACCACGGGAAAAGCGATTTTTTGCTAAAATAAAATACAGTTAATGTGTACATTTTAATAATAAGAAATATGTTTAAGAAATGCGGTTACGTAGGTACAAATCTGTCACTTTAAGGCTACTCGTAGTATTATATTTGTGTTGATCGGAGGGAATTAAGACACTATTTCCCAAACATACCTAATAGTGTTGTCACGTTATAATAATATTGTTTTGTTTGTGTCGACTTTTTAAAAGATAAAATAACGCGATGTCTGTTGAACATTTCAGAATTGACTTCAACAATCCGTTGAGCTCCAAGCCAGCCAACCTCGCCAACTCAGCGGTCCTGAGGATGCTGGAGGAAGAGGAGCAGAGGCAGAGGAGTGGACAGGCAGCCAGTGAGTACTCGCCCCCTCCCCCCTCTCGGGCGATGGTGGTGGGAGCAATAAGCAAGTCTTAGTATTGCATTCGCAGGTCCTACCTCCACCGAGGACAGAATAACTTGTTACCTTATGTATAAATACAACAACTGCTTTCTTGCAGAATAGAAGATTTCACTTTTACCATCGTGCCTTTTTCTCTTTACGATTACATATATTTCCTAGAATCGAGCATATAGGAGGGTATTTTGTTGTAATCTATGGTTGATGGTAGTAGAATAATAACATTGTTCCCCCACCACTATCGCGTGTGTACCATATAGCTTGTATGAGCGGGCTTTCTGTCAATGTCCGCTTTGGCTGCGACCATCTTGCAGGACGAGTCTCCTCGCGCACACCTCATTACATTACCGCTTTGTGAGATACATTCTACTTCCCAGAGCTTTCCGAACACCTTGTTCAGGTACTGTGCGTGCGTGCAGTGCTTGTCGCGTGCATACTGCCCCCTGCTATCAGATGGTACACCAGAGATCTGTAACTAGGCTGTGGGATCTGCCCTGATGATGGAATATTAACAATCTCATAACTGCTAGTTACGCACGGACCAAAATACGCTCAGGATCGCACGAATACTTTTGTGCTGTCTGAATTAAAGTAGATTTTGGTAATTTATTATTTCTATAAGTGCAGCAAAGTTAACAACTATTTTTAAAATAAAAATCTGTACTTGGAATAATATTAACGACAAAATCCATCTGGGAATCAAAAAATACACATTGTACCTCGTGTGAATCGTCGGCATATCAATCACTCCCTAATTAATATTAGCATTTTTTAATTCATAGAGTATTAATATATTATAATAGAAATGTTCACAGTGAAAAGTGCAGTGTGTAAGCCGATAGTTTATGAATACATGATCTAATAGTCGGTAGTTCACGAATGCACGATCTGAATGTTGGTAGTTCATAAATACACGATCTTTTAGTCGGTAGCTCATAAATGGTAGATCTTTAGTCGGTAGTTCATAAATGCACGATCTTTTAGTCGGAAGTTCACGAATGCAAGATGTGAAAGTCGGTAGCTCACGAAAGCAAGATCTGAAAGTCGGTAGTTCACGAATGCAAGATCTGAATGTTGGCAGTTCATAAATGCACAATCAGATAGTCGGCAGTTCACGAATGCACGATCTGATAGTCGGTAGATCACGAATGCAACATCTGATAGTCGGTAGTTCACGAATGCAAGATCTGATAGTCGGTAGATCACGAATGCATAATCTGATAGTCGGTAGTTCACGAATGCAAGATCTAAATGCTGGTAGTTCACGAATGCACAATGTGATAGTCGGTAGTTCACGGATGCACGATCTGATGGTAAACTAATCGGTCCGAAGGGTACACCCGGGGCGGAAGGGAGCAGGACCCGAACATCCGAAGGCTCGACCGAATGATCGACTGGCCCCCCAAGGAGGCGGGCCAGGCCGGACAGATTAACATGAACAATACTTCCTATTCGGCCAAATGTTTCGACCCTAAATCTTCCAAAGGTATTTTGTGTTTCAGTGCCATGCTAACTCCCTCATCATCGCCTAAAATATGAAACTTAAAACTTTTATAGACAATTCTAGGAGATACATTCCAAGATGCTACCGACTTTATTACTTTCTCTGGTTGCATCTCGGTGTTCTACCAAAGTTTTAAGCAACAGTAAAGTTACTGTATATTCAATCACTTTTGTGTGGAGTCATCTCTGTGTTGCATTGCTACTCATCCTGTTAACATTTATGTTGCTTCCTTCATGTCGTGTGAAGTCTCAAATCCACACAACAGTTCATAAATTAATGCATACGTATTATATAATCGGTCCGAAGGGTACACCCGGGGCGGAAGGGAGCAGTCTTGTATACGAGCAGTCTCGTATACAAGACTCCAGAGTTACCGTCACTCAAATTTTAGGGTGCTTACGTGGAATATATTACTTATTACTATGGGGTAAATTTTATGGCAATATTGTCGGGCAAACATGTTTTAAAATAATCATTAGTATCGTTGTAATCGTCGTACATTTTGAATTGCAGAACGAAAACGGTTTAACTTTAGAATTACGGATCTCTAATTCCTTAGATTTGTCCGGATTGCTGTTCTAAAACTGAATTACGAATACCGCTATATTTGAAATCATTTACGTTGGTTTACAAAACAAAACAAAGGCGCGATTGTGCGGAGATTTTAGAAATAGAATGACGAATTCAGCGTTGTCAAAAAGATGTAATTCCTTGTTTCTGGTCGCGAGGGCGAGGATACTCTTGGCCCGCGTAATAATGACGTTTATAGGAGCCCCTCCAGCAGAAGGGGCGCCCTGTCCGCCCAATCGCAAAGGCGATCTATTATTTGTCGGAAAAACCACTAAAGTTGCCAGTGATGATCTATTTAAAAACGTTTTTTGTTGCTCGAAGTAAAATCTTCGAGAAAATGTAAGAGAAGATGTACAGTACGTGCCGTCATCACTTGCTTCAGTCAGGGCCAGTGCAGGAGAGCGGGACAGACTGATATTGCGATTAGTATCTTAGATATTTTCTTATAACCACCGCCATCGAGGCAGGCCCGCACTCAGGCGCACCCGCAGGTTCCTTCGATCTATTCGATTCTCTATATGACTTCATTTCTGACTTCTTCGCTATCAAATTAATACTATATGGCAATGATTTTTTTTTGTTGTATGTCAAATTTTAGTAATCTCCTGCTACTTGAAACACTAAGTTGATATTTTATGCTTGGGTGATTTGTAAAAAATCATTTCTTTCAATAATTACACTACGATTATTTATAAATCGTCCGTTATATGCTGCACGGTACAAAACAAAGCTCGGAGCGCGTGTAAACACACATGTCATTCCCCGGCGGGCCTGGCGCCCCCCCCTGCCTGGCGCCCCCCCTGCCTGCCGGGCGGGAGTGGGGATCTGCTCCCCCGGTACTCCCGCTGGTTTATTTTGATTTCACCTTCCAACACTTAGCCAGAATCCTCTACCTGCTCATTGTAACTGAACACCAATCTCCGTCCACACCGCGCCCGGCGGCCATCTTGGATGTTTTACTAAACCTATATCGCGCACACAGTCACACACGACATTCATTTTACATCGTAAGTGGTTTCTTATCATTTTTGCTAATTATTTACACCGCCACCACTTCTTTCTGACGGCTTCAACAGCTCCTTGATACAATTACCTACAACACAGCATTTGCATATGTTACGTACACTTCATTGTGTTCACAGTTTTCCATTTCGCCAATGTTTCATCTTTTGTGTGGAGTTGCTTATCATACGAGAAAAGCCATACGTGGGTTCGTTTATTTTTTGTTACAATTTTCCTGGTGTTTTACATCGTTGTTATTAATATTAGTTTAACGACGTCGTGTTTAATATAAACACGCGCGGAGATATTGTATGTTATAGACGATGTCGGTTTGCTAAAGCATTCACTATCCGTTCCCAGTTAATTCTCCAGCTTCAGTTAGTGCCGTGGAGTAGTGGAGGTATAAATAAAGTGATCTCGACCTGGAATTCCCGCGCAGCTGATGGCGGAAAGGGACCGAGAGCCGTGGCTAGTGGCTAGCTCCGCGGAATAGATCGAGTACTGTTGGCAGCATTTCCCCGATGAATTCACGTATCGAAATAATTTCAGACTCACCTTTTACAAGGTATTCCGAATTATTCCATCTCGGATATATTTTTAAATTTATTGTTTCTTGAACACGAAAAAATTCCTAGAAACAGAATCTTCATTCATGTTAATTATTGAATATCCGATATCGTTTATAATCACTGTTTATAACATATGAAATCGTTAGATAGTTTTCTTACATTGTAACTATTTCAGAGACAAAATCATATTCCTTCGATATCAGTCGCCCCTTTCCTCAGAGAGATAAATGTTCGCGTTTCACATGCCAGCCTTACTACAGCCTACGCCTTCCGATCGATTTACTTTTTTAACTAAACATGACTTTTCAGCGCACATTTATTTTTAACAAATTTAATTTTTGTTTCGTCGTTTCCGTTGTTTAATAAAGACACGACCACTATGATATCCTGAGAGTGTCTAGATTGTTTACCCCATGTTAATCGATAACCTATGCCAGAATCATCTATCGACAACGTCCAGGTGTACGTGAATCAACCATTGTTTTACGGGATAATCGAAATAACAACTCGATGCAGAATGTTGCACTATGAATAACACCGCAGCACGTGCCACGCAGATTAGTGTATTTGAGTGTGTATAACCCCCTGACGATATAAACTTATTATCTGAGTCATCTCAATAACGAGGCGATCTTCTGCCCAAGGTACAAAACGAGTTGCATGGCCGCCGCCAGCTGAAGAGAACGGCCAGGACGCAGACCACGAGGCTCCCGCACAGAGACAGGTAGGCACCCCTCTAACTCACTCACTCACGCGAGCAGCTCGTCTTACATTCCACTTTTTAGATGAACTTCTGCGGTTTTAAAATTCCAGCACTTTTAAAAATATTTCTATTTAGAAATCACATTATGTAAATAACGAGTTTAATTATTGTAATATTTATCCTACAATCGTCAAACTCCGCCGACACATCGCCTGTGCTGCGGATAGGGGCTTCGGTTGAGTCTCCCTTCATTCACAAAATGTTTTGAGAGCAATGTTATTTGTATGGTTTAAAGGGTTGACCAATGGTAACATAGTAGTCCAATCGAAGTTGGTTAATTATTCCTGCATTCTGTACTTTCTATACAATTAAATTGTTCTCGTGCTGTAAAGCACCACCCCTGTACATAGCCCGCATGAAGACACGCTTTACTCTTGACCACTCCGTGCCTCTGGTGATGGCGCAAGGGGGGTCTCTCACTCTTGCATGCCCTCGGTAAACACTCTTCTTGTACATTTACTCGCTATTCATACAATGTATCGAAGTTGGGTCTGAAACGAATGTGCCGCTGAAGAATAGACATGCAATACTCTGGAGAACTTGTCGTCTATGGTCTCAAGACCGGCTATCTAGTTGCACTGGCTAATTGAGGCATCGCCACGAGGAAACAATTGATTGCAGCGCGTACACGCAAGAGATACGCAGGTAAACTGCCCGCAAATGTTGTACTATGAGTTCTGTTTTGGTTTTACAAAATAGTTGAATTCGCAGAAGCAGCTCTCTAGAACACAGCATGTCATGTTGAGAATATTATAAGTGTTGCTTGGTGGAATATGAGGAGATAGTCGCGTGAGTCTAACCCGTCGGCTGGCGTTGCAGGCCACCCCCGTGAAGCTCTACCAGTCCCCTGCGCTCTCCCGCCTCATCCCCATCGAGCCCGTCTCCCACGGGCCGCCCCAGTCTCGGGTGTACTCGCCCCAGCCGCAGGGCTCCTCGCCCCAGCCGCAAGCGCACTCGCCGCAGGTTCAGACCTTCCCGCCTCAGTTCCAACCTGGCCAAGTGTACTCGCCGCAGCCCAAGTTCTCCGCTCCCCAGCCCAAGCACAGCTCGCCCCAGCCTAAGGTGCTCTCGCCCCAGCCTAAGGTGTTCTCGCCCCAGCCCGCCGGGTTTGGAGGCCAGTCGCCGCAGCCGCGCACCCCCACCCAGACCTTCCCGCCGCCCTTCCCCGAGCCCTACTCTACCTTCCCGCGCAAAACCCAGTCGTCCTTCGCCCCCGTGAGCCCGCGCGGCTACGCCCCCGTGTCCTCGCAGTTGTACTCGCCGGTGGCCCCCTCCTTCCCGCCCTTCGCCAGCGCGGAGCAGCCGGGCGCCTTCGCCCCCGCCCCCGCCTCTCGCATCATCCCCATTCAGGTATGCGGTGTTTCTCGGACACAACCTGCGTCCTTGTGCCAGGCGCCTTCCCTTGCTCTGTGCCAACGCTGCTACACCCACACCGGCAAGAAGTATTTCTTAAGCCGGTGACCTTCCAGTTCGAGGACAGATTATTTTTATTAATTTGCCGCAGCGTTGACATATCGCAACGCAGGACGCACTTTATCAAAACAAATATAATTACATGTGTCTTGCTGTTGTGTAGCTTATGTGATAATTCAAATGAGATGAGATGTCCTAGGTCTAAATTATTTGAGAACGTTTCCTTTATCAGTGGAGCAACATACGAGTATATGTTTTACCATTTCTGTTTTTATCCTTCATTTGGAAATCGAATAAATGTCAACTTTATGCCTATTTAATCCTATCTCATTTAAACTTGAATTCTGCTTGAACTTGCAAAATATCTGGCTTCCAATTCCTGCAATCTTAACCTATACCTTTTAATATCAATGTTTGATGATGCAGTTTCATATAGCTATTTAACAGAATTTCTAAACATACGTTTTTTTTAATTAACACTTTTTATGATCAACACTTCCAAACTGAACCTCGGCTGGGGCTTGTGATTGATGAAAACAAACTGAAGGTGTTGCTCCACTCATAAACAATGTTTTCCTTTGTTGAAAGTCTTTGGAGAAACCTTGATTATTACAAAGATCCAAAAGCAAACCAAAATTTATTTCATGCAACACAATTATTCACGACAAACACAATTGCAATGATTTATATATGTTTTGAAAATGAAGAATCACGGAGAAACCCGCCATTTGTGACGAACAAAGTCGCAAGTTTTCAGCGACACTTTGGGGAACTGCATCTGTCAATACCATCCTTATATTGTACATTTATATCAAATACTTATCTATATATCATTGTTTTACTTATTTATACAATTTCCATAAATAATACTTAAAATAATTTATTTGCTTTTATATAGAGCACACTGAACCAAATAAATATATTCCCCTTAATACGTTACGTCACGCTGGGCACTGTAATCTTTAGCACTAATGGCACACAACACTCACGCTTGTATTGGTGTTCTTTTGATATTTTAGTTTGTACTACTTTGTAAAATAGTTATTAATTTAGGGATCGCATGTTTAACCTTTATTCGCTGATCTGTGCAGTCAATTTATATTCCAATTTTACATTTATAGGTACTTATATAAATAATAGTTTATTCACTTCTGAGAGATGACTCGCAATAGCGTTAGTAACACCTCCTAGATGGTATACGGTGTAGGCGGTGTATACGCCGTTAGCTTCTAAAATACTCCCTGATTAGAATATTACTACTATCTCGAAATTAGGAAAATGAATTAATTTTAACAGAGGGAAAGAAATGTTGGTGTTTGTGGTTATGTTTTTGAATTTCCAATAACAACACAAATTTGCCAGAAAAATAGGAATTTCCAGAGATCATTAACCGGGACACCAGATATTTAAAACAATTAAATAAAAATAACTAATTCCTTCAAATTTTATAATAACATTGTACAGTATCATTCCTTAATTGTTATTCAAAAAAAAAATACATTTTTAACAGACCTCATTGGGATTATTACAATTGAAGCTGATAGCACATTTATTAAATAAAAAACATATTTGTTTATTCTAATATTAGAACATAAAATAATATTGAAATATTTTTTTGGCCTTTCTATTGATAAAAAATATAAAATATATAATAAAAATGGCGTCTAGTTGTTTCGTAAAGGCACTGTCACTCACACTATTGCAAACAATCTCTATAAAATGAACAGACTCTACTAATAAATTTCTGTTCTCTTTCTTTTCTCTATAAACTTTATTTTTTCAAATCATATGTGAGTAATCATGTTCATAGTCGGACGTTGGGAAAACGTAATATACTAATGTCTCGGTAGAGAGAAATAAAATCTGCTTTTTTTCATGGCACGGAGAATCTTCAAAATATGAAAAGGTTGTTCTATCCCTTTAATAATAATATCCTTTCCCTCGCATCTAATAACACGGTGAAGATTATCACAAGTGTCCATGTCGCACAAGCTCAGTTGACAAAGGTGAACCATCGGCATGCCTACACACTAACACACTGAAGAGCGCTCAGGAGCGAAGCTGAATGAGAGGGTCCACTGTTTCAGTTTGAGGAGCCCCCGAGCACCGTCACGCTGCGTCCAATCGCCCCCGTCCACCAGCGGCCTGCCCCCATCGTGGCAAGCCAGCCGGCAGCCAACTCCTTTAGAGGTACGGGCGCATTCTCCACATTCATATCAAATGAATACGCTTATGTTAACCGCTCTTTGTGACCATATTATGGTTTGATGTCTGTATTGATGGATGATTTCAAGGAGGAGTAAACATGCGCGGCGACCAAAAATGGCCCCCGCAGTCCGTGAAGGAGGCGGTGGAGGCAGAGAACGAGGCGCGGATCAGCCTCGCCCGGGGACCTGCCTGCAGACCCCGAAAGGTACTGAGAAATATGTCTTGCTAAGTAAAAATAGCAAATATGACCAATATCAAAAGGGGTGACGTTTTCAATTCCTCTTGTTCTTCTTGAAAATGTTTGTTAAATGATATAAAGATGATAAGAAATGGCCTTTCAGTATCCCTATGTACACACAAACTCACTCCAAGAACGCCTCCTTATTTCCATTTCAGGATGAGCAATGTTAATCTACAGCATCGCCGATCTGGGCATCATGTAGTAGTCGAACCTCACATTTAAATGAAGTATCTCTACGAATCCCGCTAACCACGACGACTAAATACTTTACAGCATTACAGTTCACAGTAATTTGAAGTATTCTACTTCTGTGTAGTTTGAGATCCCAAAAAACCTATTGTAATTACCACCATCTCTTTGTGGTTTCTCTCAAGAATGTCGGACTTCTACACTCTTGAAACGTATCGTATGGTTTTCCCAATAAAAGATGCTGTGAGATCTAAATCCATAACTTATTTCATGTTCCAAATGTACTTGAAATTTGGACATTGAGGTCAAATGAGCCAGTTACCACTTTGAATGTAGTGCACACATTTTATATTTTGAATTGAACTATTTACCCTTCAGCCTGCTGTATTGTCCAACTTGTTCCAGGTGAAGAAGGACTACACAACGTTCTTCGCCAAGAACGCCCTCCCCAACAACTACCCCGGCTACAAAGTGCCCCCCGGCACACAGCACTACGACGACATCACTGGCACCAGCCAGTTCTAGCCCGGCCTTACCTTGTCCAGTATTCCACAGCCCACTGCCCACTGCCCCAGATGATCAAGATTCTAAATGCTGAAATTAGAATAGCTAGCCCAATATCTCTGTCAAACCAAAACACAATCCACTATCATTTGTAGTAAGAAATGTGTATTGAAACATGAACTAATAAAATAACATATACCCAAAAAAACAAACCTAAAGTAAAATACTTTTAAGTTAATGATAAGTGGTGAAGTAGAGGGAGGAGCGCTCGCTTTAATTTTGAATTGAATCGTATTTGCCGTACTCTTTTGTAAAAAATGCTTTCATACGCTTCAAATGGAATATATTTTATATCCTCAACATGTGGAGTTATGTAATTTTAACATTATTTATTATTTGTAAACTTTATCTAATAATATAATAAAAGCACAAAAATATCGGCGTGGTTTCATTAATAAGATAGTATGGGGAGGCTTTTCATCCCCTCCCCGTTCACTCTCACCAGCGAGGTCATAAACTAATGTACTCCTATTGACGGATAACGAACAAACAGTTACACAAAAGTGTATACGATCCAATCTATATAAAACATGTTTTGGTCTATTGTTCATAAATGAACTAATAACCAAAATGTCCCATGTTCTCATTTTAGAATATATCTTCTGTCAGCTGTTTGTTTGTGGTGGTCAAATTCTATCTAACGGCATGTAATGAATTGTGAAATGAAAGGCACAAGTTAAATGTGTATATATATATTTTGTTATAAAATGTACAGAATACCTCTTCCTTGTGATGAACAGTGAGGGGTGGGCTGCCGGGTGCTTAATACGTGAAGCAATATTTCTATGGCAATCCTCCTCCCGTTGCGGCTGTCCCCAACAACCTTCCCCTAATGCTTGCAGTTAATATTTTCCTAAATATTCAATATTAAACATGGAGTTGTACGTCCATTATTCAAAGGACAATAATTTAACTCTGTACTGGGATACTATACCAGCGAAGAAATGAATGTACAATTTCCATGTATGGGGTAAGTGTCATTTGAAAATGGTCGAGGGACACCCGAGTGAAACTAAAGGAGAGAATAAAATTATAAGAATATCCCAAAAACAATAATATCTCGAGAGGGAAATCCAATATCACTAGAATACCTCTCATTGACTACTCCAAGCCTAGTTTACAAGCAAATACATTGAAACATCACAACTACCATAGATGTACACACAATCTGCAACAGAAGGATCTCAGAAGTCCACACCGCTGGGAACTTTACAAATCTGTTTATTTATATGTTTTATTCTTAACTTAATAATTGAAGGAACCATTAAAATAAAAGAAAGATTTAAACTTAGATAAAGCGATGGGCTGGTAACTCAATGGAAGTGGCTGGCTGGCCTCTAGTCAATAAATAAAACCTAAAAGAAACACTTCCATAGGCATCCAAAATATTTTATATTCATAGGGGATTAAACAAGTTTTAGAGAAAACATTCACTTTCGTCCTGAAATCTGAAATGTGGTGGCAAGGCGGGTTCCAGTATTGCCCGAGCGGCGCGCATCACACGAGGGAGAAGCCCTCGGTCTGCTGGATGGCCTGCAGCAGCTTGTACTTGAGCTTCTCCTTGGTGGAGTAGCGGGGCAGGTCCAGGAGGTTGAAGCAGGTGTGTGCCACGGGCAGGTACTTGTCATCCGTGGTGGGCTGGATGGTGATCTGCGCACATCACAAAACACGGCCACGTTACTCACGGGGTGGGGGGCACAGTATTGCACAGCTAGGAGCTGATGGCTGACAGAGAAGGGCACACTCACCACTATGGCCTTCATGCCCTGAATGGGAATGCGATCGCTGCCAGTGAGAAAGAGCAGGAAGTTCCTTTTGTCCTTGTCGCTGAGCTCGTGCAGCACCTCCCAGAAGGCCAGGATGTTGGGGTCGGAAGCAGAGTAGCCCCCGCGGTACTGTGCGCCCTGCTGCAGCACGAGCCAGTCATACTCCTCGTTGCCGGCCACAACCGCCATCAGCTCGTGCGGCTGGAACAACTTGAGCACGCGGCCCCCGCACACCTGCCACACGGCCAGACATGGCCAGTATGTTAGACAAGCAGTTACAGCCAGTGGAGATGAGATGCCACTTGGAATATTGTCAGAGATAATTTAGTCACATGAATTTCACAGGCAGGTATAATGACCTTATAGAAACCGTCATAGAAGGCATTGAACTTGTCCTTGATGGAGGTGTTGAAGATGAAGTCCACGTAGAGCTCCACATACTCTTCGCGGTTCTCCTTGCACACGGGGATGGAGGAGCCCCCCTCCTTCAGAGGGTGCACCCTTATCTCCCCGAACACCTCCCGCGATATCTCAAAGTTCAAGCTGAAGACCTGCAACCGACGCGTAATTCAGTCACTCCACAATATGGAAACCAGAGATGGGGACGTCATAGACAAGGACAACATGGCTTAAGGCTTGCATTACCTCTTGCATGTCATCTCCCGGGTACTGCAGCAGGCTCTTGAGGGAGTTGGCCACCACGGGACTGAGGTGCGCGAGGTCCTCCAAGGACACCGGCGCCTTCAGCAGCTTCTTGTACAAGGCCAAGGGGAAGGGCACGTTTATTATGGTGAAGTTGTATATGGCCAACCCACAAATCACACCTGGAATGGGTTTGCGTTAGTTAGGATCCAAGTTACTATGGGCTTAGCTCAAGACAGACTAGAATGAGGTCACCCCACCGATGAGCAGGTACATGTCAATGTCCTCGAAAGAGTCCTCCGCGAACCAGACAAGGTTGGTGTCGGGATAGTGGTGAAACATTCCGTACTTGGGGTCCAGGATTTCCCGCAACAACAGCAGGAAGAACTCCTTGCGCACCCCGCCCGCGTCCTCCGCCTCCTCGCCGTGGAACTTCACCTGAATACATCAATAATTATAAAATGCCTTTTCATTCAAGATTGGCCGGCTAAGAAGAGAGTGTGGATGTGCAGACCTTGAGGGGCTTTTTCAGCTCGCTGGAGGCGTAGTGCGGGAGCTCGCGCAGCGTGTCGGCCACGATGTTCTGGCGCGACACGTTGAGGGTGACGAACTGCTGCGCCTGCGGCCGGCCGTGCAGGAACAGCTCCGTGAGCGCCTGCGTGGCCGCGTGGTTCATGGCCGAGTGCATCTGCAGCGCCTGGTCCAGCTCCAGCAGCGACGACTTGCACGTCACGTTGAATAGGAATGGAAAATTGCACAGGTAGAAGTTGCCCGACTGAAACCGCTGACAACTAATTAGTATGAATGTCCAAATAGAGAAAATAAAAGGGAAGGCATCCTTCTTACAAAGGAGAGAAGTACTGACCATGATATTGGCATCGGTGAGCCAGTTTAGATAATCCTGCTTCACGTCCACCAGTGTATCCAGGTCCGGGATGTAGAAGGTGTCAGGGGGGGCGCGCTGCTTGCTGGGACTGGAGAGATTGATCTTGTTGAGGCTCTCCAGGGCGGTGAGCACGTGCATGACGTGCCACTCCTCTATGGTCTTGTCCCCGCGCAAGCTGAGGTAGTAATGCACCACGCCCTTGAAACAGTTGACGAGGGCGGGGAAGTGGGGGGCGGCGGCAGCGCTGTGGCACCAGGCCGTGAGGTACCCCTGAGGCACGGCGCGCAGCGCGCCCAGCCCGGCGGCCAGCGGCACCTGCAGCGCGCTCCAGCGCTCAGGCCGCAGGCACTCGTGGTACAGCGGCAGCGTCAGGTAGCAGCGCAGCGCCTCCGCGTCCGGGGGGTTCTCCCTCAAGCCCTCCAGAGCCGCTGTGATACTCTGCAAGATCTGAAATAAATATTGCCAATTAGAGCTGACTTTATGTAGTATGTGCTATTAGCAGTGAGAGACACTCACAACGTCGGTGATGGAGGTGTTCCGGATGCGGCTGATAATGTCAAACACGGCAGCGGCCTGCGGGAAATCGATGCCACTGCAGCGCGAGCTGCAACTGTAGTGCTCGTTGTTGGGCAACAGAAAGGACCCATTCAAGCAGGCCAAGGATTTGAAAGTAGTCTCCAGGTAGCAGAGCACCTCCTAAAACCGGCCAAATCAAACTGCTATATTAGTGTTCCTGCATATGCTATCAGAGCAATAAGGTGTTGTATCAAGGGTGTCCCCACCTGGTCCACCTGCTGTCCTTCGGGCAGATCTAGGCACAGCTCCATCTTGTGGCGCTCCACGGAGAGGATCTGCGTTGAGGCGGGGGCTTCGCGGGAGTCGTAGGGCGCGCCGCCGGCCTGCGTGCTCAACAGGCTGCACTCACCTCCCGCAAACACCCGGTACAGCACAGGGCCCCCGCGATCTAAGCCCCCCGTGCCCTATAATACATATACATAGCACTATAATGATATACCACTACAAAATTAAAGGAGTGATACGACTTGAAAACATATTTATACAAAGCCAGGTTGGCTCTGCAGCACGCCAAATAAAACAATATATGTTGTCTGACAAAGATAGTTCTTACCAAGGAATTATAAAACATTACTAAAAACAAATCCAAGTAGTTATTACGTGGAGATTGAACGATAAGTGAACTTTAAACTTCTATATCCGAGATATCTGGGTATAGAAGATCTTTCAAGCTGTACCACATCCATACGATAACAAAAGGATACTGTCAAAGCACTTGGTGACATTGAATGTCATATCATTAATTTATTTATATATCATTAATTTATTTATTTATTTATTTATTTTGACATAAACGCCGCAAGGGCTTTTACAAAAATGACATGTTTAGTTACAAAGGTAATATAAAAGTTTGGGCAAATAGACAGACAACTAACATATAACGGCAAAACACAAAAACGAGAATAAGGATAACATAAGAGAAATTAGAAATTACATGAGATAGAAAAGAACATAACATAATATAAATAACATAATATTAATAAAGATTCTGTGAGGCAATACCTGCCACAGGGGCTGGACGGTGCGCGGAAGGGCGACGGGGGACTGGAGAAGGTCCCCGAGGCCCAGCTGGCCGGAGGAGCCGTGCCCGCAGGCCTGCAGCCGCCCGCTCTCCGTCACCACCAGCAGGTGGCGCTGCCCGCACAGCGCCTGCACCACTCGCGTTCCCATCAGCTCCATCACCTGCGCCACACACGGCTGTTACATTCAGGCTGACTGTCCAATGCAACATCTATCCAATTTTACGACCAAAAACATAAAAGTGTATATTTTAATGACGATGTCTACATAAAAGTGTATATTTTAATGACGATGTCTACATAAAAGTGTATATTTTAATGACGATGTCTACATAAAAGTGTATATTTTAATGACGATGTCTACATAAAAGTGTATATTTTAATGACGATGTCTACATAAAAGTGTATATTTTAATGACAATGTCTACATAAAAGTGTATGTTTTAATGAGGATGTCTACATAAAAGTGTTTGTTTTAATTTTTGATATTGAAGGATGATCAAAAAGCGTAAGCTTTTCTGTGCATTTGTCGATTTGCAAAAAGCCTATGATCGAGTGAACAGAGATAAGATCAATCTTGTCCGAATACGGAGTGAGCACAAAACTGATACGGCGATTGCTTATCTCTACGAAGGAAGCACTGCCAGTGTTAAGGTAAATGGGGACATCACGCCCTGGTTTGATATCACAAAGGGTGTTAAGCAGGGCTGCGTGATGTCTCCATGGCTGTTCAATCTTTATATGGACAAGTGTATGAAAGAACTTAAAGGTAGAAATGCTGATGCTAAAATGAGTGATCTGTCTGTAAATTGTCTGCTTTACGCGGACGATGCCAATGGCAATATGGCCAATACAACACCTTTCTAGGAAACATCTCGTTCTTGGTGTCCCCGTGGCCCAGCTGGCCGTGGGTCCCGCAGCCGCAGGTGAACACGCCTCCATCCAGCGTCAGGAACACCGTGAACTCCTCCCCGCATGAAATGTGCCCCACCTGCCACAGACAAAGCACCGTGTGTAAGGCAGTGCTGGTACTTACACTTTTCCGGTGTGGCTCATCCACAATATTATTGACGAGAACCTGTGACGATTGTGCAACGACAATCTAATCTGATTGTCCCGCACTAGCCAAGGAAATTTAAAGCCACTGATCAGATTAAACAACATTCAAAATTCTATAATATAATAAACATATAGTTTTTTATGAGCGAAGGGAAGAGCAAATGACAGTTTATAACATAAGTGTGAACGATGAGAACTTGGAGCAAGTGAGTGAATTTGTGTATTTAGGTAGCATGTTGGAACGGATAGTGACATCGAGGAAGGGTTGGTGCGGGTAACAAAGTGAATGGAGCTTTAAAAATAGTTATGTAAACAAAAAATTATCAATGAAAGCGAAATTGGCCGTTCACAATAGAGTTCTGGTCCCAACCCTTATGTATGGAAGCGAAGCATGGAACTGGCAGAAGAAGGATGAGAGCAGAATAAATTTGGTAGTGATGAGGTCCTTAAGACATTTGTGTGGTAGAACGATTTACGGTAAATTTTCAAATGCCGATATAAGAAAGGAATGTAGAGCAGAATAAAGTATTATGAACAAAATTATGAAAGGATCGCTGTAATGGTTCGGACATATGGAGCGCATGGATGGAGAAAGAATGGTTAAGAAAGTATACGTTAATTATGTAAAAGGAGTACGGAGTCGAGGCAGACCGAGGAAAACATGGCATGACCAAATTAATCAAATTTTAAAGGTTGGTCATGTTAGAAATTGGAAGAATCGACGTGCATGTATGACTCGCTGTATGAATGTGGAGGAAGCTAGAGAGGTGCGTCAGGATAGAGTAGTGTGGCGGTCCATTCTCTCTGTCTACCCCTGTGGAGAAAGGCGTGAAGGTTTGTTGTTGTTGTAGCTTTTATGATTACGATTATTACAATTTATAAAATCCAGCATTATTCAGTGAACCTAGTTTTAATTTGATTTAAAAAAAAACGGGTCAATGTAAAAATATTTGGCTCTTTTAACTGACCAGTTTGCCGACCACGCCGCGAGGAGTCAGAAGTCATATTTATACCAAAATAACAATGCAAATTCACATTCACCTAATTTATCAACAAATAGGTGAACAATTGACTTAATTAAAGTGTACATGCATATTCATGCCGCACAGACGGCACCAGCAGTGTTCCAGTGCCATAGTCAGTATGAAATAATACTATGAAATGGTACCTTAATGCTCCTAAGACTCTTGAGGTGGGTGGGGTAGCAGCGGTTCTCCAGGTCATTGAGCCCCAGCTGGCCGCAGGTGTTCTTGCCCCAGCTGAACACGGCGCCTGACCTGCGCGACACACGGATGGTGGTTATAAATGTGTATGGAAAGTGGAATATCTCCATAAGAATGGTGAGTGGTTGTCACTTGGTGAGGGCGAATGTGTGGTGGGCGCCGGCCGCGATATGAGCGAAGGGCACCCCTGCCAGCGTGGTCAGCAGCTGCGGCTTGTCCTCCGCCTTGGTGAAGCGGCCCAACCCCAGCTGGCCGTACCGGTTGCTGCCCCACGAGTACATGTCCCCATCTGTAGGACACCGACAATACTACATATTCCTATAGTATAATAATTATAGAAACTAAATCAACTCTATGGAGTGAGAGAATACCTCTCAATTAATTTAGTGAGCCACCAGAACACGGTCCCAGACTTCTTTTTTACTTTTCTTTTTCAATATTATCTGAAACAGGTATCGTACTATTGACATAATATGTTAACTAGAAACACTTGTTGACTGGAATTTGAACCAATAAAAGCAAAATAAGATTCAGCTGAGGCCAGCGGTAAAAGCGGAATGTATGTAAAGTGCAAATGTGTCAATGTTTTCCGAACCCCGGTAGGCGCACGCCAGTTCAAACCCAACAAAACGGAATTTTGTCCCATATTATGTATCTTCTGACAATTTATTTTCAGATGACGTAGTGTTTTTTTATTTTTTAAGTCTTGAAATTCAAATCGGTAGAAAAAATAAAGCAAGTTTCAATTTGGAAATACCATTTTTGAAAAACAACCGTTGAAAGTTAGGATTTGATGGGACATACCCGAGCTTTATTTGTTCAAAATGTCCTTGTGCCATTTATACTATTTTAAAATATGCGCATTTTTTTTTATTATTTGCTAAGCGATACACTGAGAGCAACGATTGCACTATGATGGATCTAAATAGACCTCGGGGACAAAAAACGTATCTTTCTATGAGCATTTTGAACTGCGGGACATTTCTTATTTCAGATTTATCCGGGACTACATAAGCCTCATGTCCTTATATTGATCTCAAGGGTGTCTTAGTAGGTTTGAAGAGCACACAAATAATATAAAATGCGGGGACCATCCAATTAGATCTCCAACATAGTTTGGTAATTGTGGAAAAAGTCTAAAGCTAATCATTTGCAAATGACTTATGCTCATATTGAAAAGTATTAATTTTGTTAACATACACTCGAGAGAGCTCGAGAAAGAAAAGAAAAGTAATTTCAATATAGATTACCGTGAGAAGGGCACATGGTCACACGGTCCATAGGAAGCATTCGTCTAAAACACACGGCACACGAGGGCCCGTCACGGCTTGAAGAGATTATGCAAAATAATTTTAAGGAGATAGTACATCAGGTGTAGACACACTTCAATGGACACCATCACAAAATATTTGCGCAAGAATATCTGGTGTTTGCGGATGCGAGCGAACCGTTGCAAGAATGACTTCAAGAAGAAGAGGATAACATCTCGGACGAAGCTCAGTGAAATCCCCTTGAAATTACTTCTTATAAAAGAATAAGTGCTCAAAATAAAATCCATGGACGCGCACGAGCAGTGGACACTAGACAATTGCCGGAATGGTTGTGGCTCAACTCAAGCGGACAAGGGTCGATATGCTAAATACTGTATACAAACTAGATACAAAATGTATGAGGAAATGCGATACATTTTTTTTGCATAAAATAATTGTGAATAAGAAATAATTTTCCTGCTCATTCAACGTCAGCGGAGACAAGAACAAGACTGTGCAGAGCGTGTACCTATAGTTGCAACTACGTATTGCATAAAATATGACAACACAACAATTTTACACATTCATCAATTTTTTTATACTTATATTCACATAATTTGCTTATTCTCTGGACCAACAATTTCAACGTCAAGTGAACATCTAATAGATCTGTTGAATAATCTATTTTAAACTTTTTTATTGCGGTTTTTATTATTTTGGCAGTACTTTCACTGATGTATGCGGTAGAAGAAAATTATTGAAATTCAGAAAGATTTACGAGTTACAGAGTGCGTCAATAAAATCCCAACATAATTAAATTTAAAGTCATTTAAAATAAAAAATTTCCCCCTATTAAATGTGCGATGTATATAATACATATTTAATATTTTTATTTTTGATTGGACAAAAATGATGTTATGTTTTTCATAATACTAATGATTCATGTTACTCACTGCTCATGAGGGCCACGGAGTGGTGGGCGCCGCAGACGAGCTGCACAACCTGCTGCGTGGCGAGAGAGCGCAGGATGCGCGGGGCCGGCACGCCGCAGTGCTCGCCCAGCCCCAGCTGGCCCAGCGCGTCCGAGCCCCAGCCGAAGGCCTGGCCCCACTCGTTCACCCCCATGGAGTGCGCCGCCCCGCACGACACCTGCACCATGCGGTAGGCCTCCAACGCCGTTATCAAATCTACATTTGACGCAAACATTCTCTTTTTATAAAACTTTTTATAAAATTCCACAGTTCTGTTTGTAGCACCCTGAATTGATTAAAGACCGGCTATTTAATTTTGTCCATCGCAAACGTACAGTGTTGAACACTAAACAAAATAACTACCCACATTTTGTGAAAAAAACATGTCTTACGCGGTCTGTTACCCTCCTGATCATGCCCCAGCTGACCGAATTCATTATTGCCGCACGAGTAGATCTTCCCTTCAGTCGTCAGGAGCAGAGTGTGGTGCTCTCCGCAGGCCGAATATATCACATGACCCGACTGCAACCATGTTAGAGGAACTGGACTACAAATCTAAAAAATATACAATAATTAGCACATTGAACTACCTCCTAATTATTTGCGCTTCGCCCAAATCACAACGTACTCGATTATTTTCTACTTCGCCCAATCCTAGTTCACCGTGAACTGTACTGCCCCAGCAATACATTATGAACAATCATAACCTTAACAATTGCACAACGAACTTAAACTATTGCGATTAATACAAAGTGTGTTCGCGCGGAGAATTTGCTGATAAGCCATCAACCTGACGGTCCATCAATATAAAGTTTACAATTAATCAAACAAAATGCCACAAAACACAAAACCTCAAAAATCTAGAAACATCTAACGCAAAACAAAATATGTCAAAGTCAAAAAACTGTCATGTGTGGCGCCATCTGTAGTTTTGTTATTATATTTTTATGGCTCCAGACAATATTTTCAGAATCGACAGATAAATAATCCTACTAGAAAATGGGGCTAGTTGATTGATTTTTGTAAAATATCGATATTTTGTGTTTAAACTATAATAATTAGGGTTAAATTAATTGAATTTCATTCATAACAAATTAATTGTTCAAATAATTCCAAAAGAACATTCTTTTGCTAACCTAAATTAAATCTGCCAATGAGAAAATGATGTTTATTAATATACAAGTATATAAAATAAAAAAATCATTATATTTTAACCACAGAATCATAATTATATATTTTAAATCAATTAGTTTTGCTGGTATCCAAGCATCATCAGGAAAAATTAAAAACTAGTTTTTTATTGGCCTGGTGAATTGGTGGGGGCAATAAAAAACTAGTTTTTAATTTTTCCTGATTAAGCTTGGGTGCAAGCGAGGTTAATTGGCTTTTTTTATAATTACGCTTCCGTGGTTATAATTCAGTGTTCATTTTATTGTACATTTTCATAATACTTTTAAACGTCTAACCACAATGTAAGCGCTTCATTTAGATTTTTTTTTTAATTGTTTTAATTACTTAATTCAACATGCAATAATAATAATTTAAATTTTATACTACTCTGTTTGCATACCAATTGGAAAGCAAAACCGAATAATGCCAACATTTCGTTAAATCCTTCCCTTCTAGCGCTTATGTATTATTCAATAATATATATATATTTTAAAGACCAACACTAAAAATGTATTGTTTACGTAAAAATCATTGATATTAGAATTTCTCATACATTCTCCAATATGAGCAGAAAATAGCTGAAGAATGTACTCTGTCCCCTAGACCAGTGGTCAGCAAACCAAATGGTGAAAAGAGCCAAATATCAGCAAAATGATCAAAATTTATTTTAACCCTTTCCGGTCCTATGTCGAATGACATTCGACATCGACTTTATTCCAGGGAGTCCTATATCGAATGTCATTTGACATTTTTCTTCTTCATCAGTTTAGTTTCAAAATACAAGGAAACATAATTTTTTCTCGCTCGTATTTAGTGTAGGTAAAAACCTGGATGTATTGTTTTACCCTGTAATTCTGTAAATCTATTGTGGACCTGATGGAACATTTTTTTTGTGAACCGGAAAAGGTTAAGAACCAAATTTCTCTATAGGAATCCTGATTTTTTAAGTCGGTTAATACTAGGCTCACTGACTAAAACTACATTTCATACTTTAAAATATATTATTTATTATAACTCTCCAATATTAGACATCGTCAAGTGGAAAGTGTATTGGAAAGTGAACTTGGGGAAAGTTTGGGTAGAGCGAGTATATTGGTTGTTCATTTTAATTTCATGCACGGTTCCAGGTTCTAGTCAATAAGACAGATTGAATTTTGTCCTCAAATATATTAATATTGATTGTTTCTTGAACAATTATGTACACTCCATATGCAATAATTAATACTAATGAAAATGTCTGTTTTATAGAAGTTTTACTATAATTTATAGGAATGACATGTTTCGCCTTTCTCAGGCATTATCAAATTTGCACACTTTCATTTGTATTAATTAAATTTAAAAACACATGTACATTTTAAACATGCTCTTCACAATGAGCCACACTTTAGTAGCCAGAGCCCCAGTTTACCGACTACTGCCCCAGACCACCCCAATTCACATTGTTTACATTATAACTTCTTCTATTGTATTAACTCAACTGATTATTGTGATATTCTTGAAATTATTTTTATTGTCTGTTTTTAGAAATATTAGGATACTTAGTTATATTGCTTCTGACATTAATAGTGTTACTTCCTATTCTTTTACCTATTTAATATTGATGAAAACATTGGCATTCTTTTTTATAGTATTATTATTTTTATTTTATGATGTGATGTTTCACCTTGCTAGGACATAATCAAATATCTTTTACCTACTTCACATCTATCTTTGCTTCGTGTCCTGAAACTCCTTCCAGCAGATTCTCATGCAGTCACAGCACCCTATAACTTTCCAACCAAATATTGCAAAACATACAAATCAAACATACATGTTGCCAGTTGGAATATAAAATCCCTCGCTGTTTATTATTTCATTTCTCCTTTCGAGTTAAAGGAGTAAAGGTGGGAAAATAAAAAAATATATCAATTAGTAGACTTTATTATATAGGTATAATGAACATTCACACGGTTTTAAAAAAGAATATAAAACTAAACCAAGCGCATGGAATACTTTATAAAACTTCTTATTACGTATGTACAAACAATAATTGTGATAGCAAAGTGAAGTCTCTTGGATTGTCAAATGACGAGCAGTGCTATCATGGAACCAAGAGTGTTTAGGATTGTCGAGACTAAAAGTATTATGTACTGTATACTTTATTTACTACAAACTAATAAATAGGTTTCACCAATCATGGATGTTGTACTGAAATACTGTGGATATTGCGGCGGGAGGAACCTCGCAAGCCCAATCACAAAAATAGTTTTGTGTTTATAAGTACTAAAATAAAAATATTCTTTCTTTTTGGTCATTAGAGTAATACATGTAGTACGCATGTTATCACATTGGAATGCTGCATCACCTGGAAGGAACAAACATACATTATTATGAATGTCAGCAACCAGAGACAACTACGAGCAATATATTCTTAATAAGCGACGACTCTTTGTTGAAAGTGAGTCGAGCAGAAATTATAAATGATTTAACTCTTATTCTCTGAAAATAAACGTTAAAAATGAATGAATGAAATGTTGATAATGGAAATAAAAGTTAATAATTAATAATACATATTTAGTTTAATTCCACTGTCGAAGCCATAAAACCAAGTGGAATGAAACAAAATATATACAGTAAAGAGATTTTTAATTTTAAAAATATGTATTTCTTTATTTACAATGAATGTCTACCAAGAAATTTAAATTTACAGCATTAGTATATTAATTATGGCTTGAATAATGAATATTGAATATAAGAGAGCGACATGTTTGGTATGTATTATGAGAGACTTGTGATGTGTGACAACATCCAGAATGCATGTAATATTGATGTAGGGAGAATCAGAAATGATTACTTGGCTCTCTGTGCAGGGCTGATGTAGTCCGGTCCGCCGTGCTTGCTCCACTCGGCCAGGAACTCGTGCTCTAAGATCTCCGCCCCTCTTTTGCGCGTCAGGCCCGTTTCCTCCAGGCTCAGCTCACACATCTGCATGTCATCCACACCTAGCAGACTACAAGTTAGTACAGCTGTCCTGACTGACAACTTACTGAGTGAACTACTAAGTTACAGAGCGAGGATACTAACCGGCAATGAGCAGCACGGGCGGCTTGTCGGGGTGCAGCTCCATCTGGCGGGCCACGTACTGGCCGTGGAAATGTGCGTACCACCAGCCCTTGCGCTCCTCCGTCGCGCCGGGCCGCACAAAGGGGATGCGGAAGTAGCGATCCGCAGACTGCAGAATCTCCGATTTGGGCTGGTGCCGCGGACTCTTGGCCGCTAAAGCAAACATTAGCTTTGGAAATTAAGAGAGATGAAGAGAGCACGGGGCAACTACATCGAGAGATTAATACAAATGAAAACATCTGTTTTCTAGAAGATTTATTACAATTTATGAGAATGACATGTTTCACCTTTCTAATGCATTATCAAATATCATATACAAAGGCGAAACATGTCAATCTCATAAACTATAATAAAACTTTTAGAAAACAGGCGTTTTCATTCCTATTCATTTTTTAATATGGAGTTTTACATCATTATTCCGGAAACAATAAATACTTTGGTTTGATAAACCGACCTGCTTCCATGATGGACTTGGGTGCCCTCTCGGATTCAGCCATGGTGGTGCGGCGCTGATTTTTGGACTTCCAGGCATGGTACACCTTCAGACGGCGGTGGAATTCCACTCGACAAGCCTACACATATTATACATAGTTACTTTTGAGAACCTATAGAGACATGCATACATAAGTGTTTGTGGCGTCCATATGTTGCTAGGTACTTTACCTCTAGCAGCTCAATATCGCAGGAGGTGTTGATGGTGTCCCGGAGCTCCGAATACTTCCATTTAGAGAGGTCATACTTCTGCTTCTCTAGCAATGCCTGCTGCAGCCGCACCTTCTCCGACCTGCAACCCACATCACCAATCAGCCACGATAATAACTCAAGTCAAGCTTCAACACTATTTATATAAATGCATCTCATATAAAATTATGTTTTCATCAATTAAATGCGGATTTGATACTAAATAAAAACAAATAGTATCAAAAAGCCATTACGTAACCAATAAAATAAAATAATAATAAGTTTGACAATTAATTGATTAGTAAGTACACAAATGGCAAACTAAATTGGATTAGGTTTCCAGATAAAGCTGTGTCTGTGGGTCATTACTGACACTCACAACGCAACTAGAGTTTCTTATTGAAACCAGTCAAATCAACCAACAATACTTATTATAAGTAAATACTTGAGTTAATTTTATAAGCGAGAAATCAGAGCTACGCAGAACTGCTGCTACAGGCCCAGAACCTCAAAGCAGAAATGATATACAATCAAAGAGGACCAAACGTGTTAGTGGTTAGTGTGTTAGCCATGCAGTAGCCAGGGGTGTAGAAGTGTACCTGTTTAACTTAAACTCTCCACTGCCATCCAGGGGTGTACAACTGTCGGGAATAACATCCAGAATTATTTATTGCAGAACCAAATTAGAGACATAATCGAGGACTTTAATTATATACATTTGTGTACTTTAAATATGAATAACAAAGATCGAAGAATTGAACCCGCTGACAGTGATTTACTTAAAACAAGCTGTGAACACCCGAATAATGATATTGCAATAAATTTGCTCACCGAGGGGAATATGTCTGTGAATAAAGATGGAATGGGGTCCAATTCCAAATGTAAGTAATTGCATATTTTTTCTATTGTTTCTCTGTGGCAGATTGAAAACGTTGATTTTCATCCAAATTACAGAAAAGTACCCCATTCAGAAAAAGTACATATATACAAAGATATTTTACAAGTCACACGTAATTTTCATACGAGATTGATGTACTGCAAATGACAGACATCCAATTTAATAATTCAAAGTAGGGATTATGACATGCCGCTCCTCGCACTTGCGGGTATTATGACCCGACAGTCCGAGGTTCAAGTGGGTGAATACAAACATAGAGACCTCCGTAGCTGCGGCGGGGATCCCTCCACGTGTCCGTTGGTTTCCTTGGCCAGCCGCAGGGCCATCTCGTGGTCGCGCCTCTCCTGCTCCAGCCTGCGACACGTGTTACTATTAACAATCATCTACCCTAATATTACATTTAACATACACATACTTCCTCTAATATTAGTATAAAAAGTTTCATCAATAGATGAGAATAATAATACTAGGAAAAATAATCAAAAATATGAAGTAAATAGCAGACCTCTCCCGGTCGTGCTGGTCGGCTGCGGCCGCTTCCTGCAGTTGCTTCTGAAGCGCTTCAGCCGTAGCCCGGTCACGCTGCTCTTGCAGCAGTCGTTCTGCCTCCTCCGCTTTACGCCGTGTCTCCATCTCCACCTTCCTGCATGCACACACAGTCAGTTGAGTGGTCAAGTATGCAATAAGCCAAAGAATCAGTTCTCGTATGAGATAAGAGATAATGATTACAGCCGCCGATGATCCTCCTCCTCCCGCAGGCGCTGGGCCTCCCGCCGCTTCTTCTCCTCCAGCGCCTTCATCTCTTCCTCCAGGCGGCGGAGGCGCTCCTGTTCCTCTCTGCAAACATTATATTCAAGTTATCATCTAACAAAACATAACACAATTTCAATGTTACGTAACTTAACCTCGTCAAATCAAAAATCCATATTGAATTGCACCTTACCCAACCGAGAAATAGTTGAAAACAAACCTGTTCTTCTGTTCCTTCATGGCTGTCTGGAGGGCGCCCATCTGGGATTCTACTTGCTTGAGCAGCCCATTGTAGAGCTCCTCTATAGCGGAACTCTTGATGGTCCTGTCATCCTGCAGGCAGAACCGTTACTTTAGAACACGACGTCGGACGACACTCGCACAATATGACAGAGCGGAGGTGCAGAAGCGGACAAACCTTGATTTTCTTACAGGCGCGGCCGATGCTGTCTCTCAGCCCCTTAACCTTGGCTTGCGCTGCGGCCTTGTCGCTCTTGAGCTGATTGGAGACCGTTTCCAGCTGCTGGATATTCCCTTCCAAGGCCCGGATCTTGGCGATGCCCTGATAGCGCGGCCGGTGCTGCTTGCGCACCAAGTAGCCTCGCACTGACTTTTGAATTATTATCAGATTTGCACGGCGGTAGAGAATCTTGTATTTTACTGGAATACCAAGAAAGAAAGAAATACAATTATTTTCATGATGAAACCCTCAACACCCCTTTTAGAAAGAGTGTCAAGTCGATCAACACGACTGAGGGTGTAATTATCACTCACACTTGATTATGGAGAGCACTCCAAAGATGGACTTTCTCCAGCGAGACTTGACAAGCCACTTTTCCACTGCCTTAACAATAGCTTTGAGGTTCTCGGGGTCAGACTTCATGATGGTGTCGAACTCCGCATACTTGCCCGGCCGGAAGAATACGCGGGTCAGCCCAAAGTTGAAGTCCTTGCTGTTCAGCTCGAAACTGTGTAAAATGGCCTGGAAAATAATTGCAACCATTTACACTCCTCTCTCCTTTAGGAATTCATCTCAACTCAACACTTCACGATCTTTGTGAAATGCAAACCCCTGGCCGTACGTACTTCGCAGAAGGTCTTGGGAGAGAGGCGGCTCAGCAAAGGCGGCAAGAAGGAGGCGTACATGGAGTGCAGCTGCTGGAAGGGTGCTCGCGAGGGGTAGCCGTGCTCCATGAGCTCCAGCACAGACACCATGCCGCTGCACTGCAGCTGGTTCAGAATAAGGGAGTTGTCCGACTCTCCATCCACCATGCGGCTGTTGGGCTTCACGCAGCGAACAAAGTTGGTTGCCTGTAAGATTCAATGTCCGTGACTTATCCTCCCCGACAGTTGACACTTTGAATACCAAGAAAATCTGTAACATCTTATTTACATTTTTTCTCAACTTGTCCATCAGCTCTCCGAGCTGCGTCTGGAATTTTGATCCCACAGAGATGAAGGTGAGCTTGCCCTTGGAGGTATTGTTGTTGTTGCTCTGGAACAGGCCCTGGATAAGGGAATTGCTGGACTCCTGCACCAGGAACTCCAGCGAGGCATGCAGCGCATCATTGTTCTTCTCTATAAATTGGTCCTAGAATACAATGGCACATCAGAGAGCTCTAGAGAGGGAGAACCAGCTTGAATAACAAAGAGAACCATACAATAAATAGTTACAGTGTTATAGCACACGGAGCCGGCAAAGTGCCTGATGAGGAACCCTTCATCATCGCGGACAGTGCGGTGCGCCTTGAGGCGAGACTGGCGGGGCAGTCCTAGACGGCTCCCACCGCCGGCTCCGCCCCATTGCTTGTGCACCGCTTGCGTGAAATGGGTGTAGTCCGGTTTGGGAAGCTTAGACTCTTCATCCAGCAGATTGAAAATACCTCCATTCTTGCTCTCGATGAGATCTGTAAGAAGCCTCAGTTTAGTTCAGTGGCCACAAAAAATAATTCCAGTTTCGGCAGATGTGAATGTGCACAGCTTACCGATACACTCTTGGTTATCCACATAGGAGATCTCGGGCAAGTTGAGTCCTTCGGCCTTGTACAGGTCCTGCTCGTTCTTAAATATTCTCTCATTGAAAAATTGTTGAAGTTTTTCATTACAGTAGTTGATGCAGAACTGTTCATAGCTATTTACAGTGAAGTATTCTGGAAATACCAATTGGTTGGATGAAAAGCAAGAAAGCATTGTGGTACAATATTAATAACAACAATTATTATATTTACCGAAGCCAGCAATATCGAGGATACCGATGTAGTAAGCGGATGCCTGAAAGGGTATGCTCTGATTAATTCTATTGACAATGTGGTCAAACAGTCGGCTATACACGGCCTTTGCAAGAGCATCACGCGCATTGTTGGCTTCGTACACCTTCAGCGGAACCCTGCAACCGAGCAACAACACCAGTCAGTATTCAAACATTGCATCGGGCTGGACATATAGCTAGACAGGGCAGCGCCAGACATATCCAGCAGTGGAGGGAAGAAGAAGAGATTTAGTTTCAATAAAAGTGAATGGGTTTATCCATATACAAATAGTGTTGATCAGAATTTCGTGTTGACCCTTGAGGTAGTTATCTTGAGGGAAAATAGTATTCACCTGCCCAAATGTATTCTGTACTTAATTACTGTAACTGAAGTACGTGTCCTGAAGAATTTTAGGAGATAACTAACATTATAGCGGTTCCCTTGGCGCCCCCTCGCGAGCTCTGCATGAGGCGGGAGACCAGCGCCATGCGCAGCTCGCCGGGGTCCACGGCCAGCAGGCGCGCCGCCTGCAGCAGGGCGGGCTCGCTAGGCACCGCCACACGGCATCCGCCTCGGGCTCCCTCGGCTTCCTCGAACTGCACGTTGCCCAGGTGCAGCACAGCCGCCACCACCGAGTAGATGCCGGTGCGCTCCGCCTCCGAAATCTCAAGTCGAGAAAGAGCCTGTATGGAATGAATGGACAGATGTTCGTGTCTAGAGTTGTACAAATAATAAATACCAAGTGGCAGTAGAGTTTGGGACTTTTCAAATCAAATCGGTTAATCTTTTCGAGAACAGGTACTTGTCTTTTGAATATACTTTCACTGATATGAAAGATGTGGATCTCCGAGGAGACTTACTTGGTCCAAGGTCTTGAAGTCCTCCACATCATCCAGCATCGGATCCTTTAGGCCTCCCCTAGCCTGATGCTGCTGACTCTTCTGATTGGCATTCAGTTTTCTCTCTGTATTGGCATTTGTGAAATATTGGGTGCATCCGTTTCTAAGATACTAAAATAAAGACAAATAAATGTTGAGATCGCACTCTGATGTTCACAGAAACTTTGATGAATTGATTCTCATTCTTTGCACTTACGTGAAAATCATCGGGTTTGGTGATCTTGAGCGCCTGGCGCAGGGAGTCGGGGGCGCCGGCGCACAGCAGGTAGAAGACGTGGTAGTTCCTCTCCTCCGGCGCCTGCACGCAGATGCGAGACTTCTCCAGCAGGTAGTGGGAGATGTAGCCCCCCGCCACCTGCCACTTGTTGCTGAAGTGCACCTCCATGAACTTGCCGAACCGAGAGCTGTTGTTATTGCGCGTCGTCTTGGCATTTCCAAACGCCTCCAGAACGGGATTGGCTGCAAGAACAATGATCCGACGTATCGTGTTACTGGATGTTTGGACCCGCCACTCGGAGAAGCGGTGCGGAAGTGAGGAGATGCTCACCGTCGAGTATCTTCTGCTCGATGGGCCCGGCGCCGGCGGCGTACAGGTCGCACAGGTAGCGCAGAATGTACTTGGTGGACTCGGTCTTCCCGGCGCCCGACTCCCCCGACACTATTATGGACTGGGACTGCTTCATGGACTTCATGTCGCGAAACGATTTATCCGCTGGAATCACAACAAGCTATCCATGTTCACATTCGGCCGTGCGGGTAGACAAGTCACTAGGGGCATCCCCTCCTCACTTCACTCACCGACAGCAAACACGTGCGGCGGCATCTTGCCCAGAGACTGGCCGTGGTACTTCTTGATGGTGCTGGAGTTGTACAAGTTGGCTATCTCTTTGTAGGGGTTTATAGCCACCAGGATGTTAGCCACGTACGTCTGCAACGGGTACACCGACATATCAGCGACCACTATTTATCTCATTACTTTGTTGAATGTTAATACAATTATTTACACTGCTAATCCACTTCTGGATGGAGTATAATAATATTAATAAAAGTGGATTAAACAGTGTCATTCAATCTATTCCAAATCTAATTACTTACATATATCTTTTCTTTCTTAAATCGTAACCGGACATTGTTTAGAAGTGTCGCTTCATTGAGAAACATTAAATTACCTGCAAATCAATCAAAATCATTAATTAACTTAACTTATTCAGAGTAAGTCAACAATTGGCGTTGCTCGTCCAGTGATATAAGAGTGACCAAGTCCTTACAGTTGTCGTCGACTTCCACGTCGGCGTCCCCCGCGGGGAAGACGTCCTCCAGCGCGCAGGTGCGGCGTGGCAGGTGCGGCGCCAGCGGCATGACCTCCACGCCGTCTGCCAGCAGCTCGCGGATGTGGCCCAGCACGAAGCACTCGGCCGGGTCGCGCGCCCACACCAGCTGCTTCTCCATCGCGCGCCTGCAACCACTCTCCTCGGTTAGACCTCTGCCAATTTAGAAAGGCGGCTAGAACAAGCCCAGCCCAATTCACCCCTGAACTTTATTTAGATCTGCAGCGTGTCCTCGTTAGTAATTCCTCGCTCATTTCGGAATAACCTTTCACCTTCTTCAGTTCACGTATGACGAGAGTGTGTTCCTAGACACTAATTGAGTTAGCAGCTCTATTTGGAGCCATCAGACCTTTGTCTTTGTAATACAATATTTTCACAATCACCGGCAGGTAGTGCTCGTCAATCCGAATGGACCAATCCACAAGCTGTAGAAGAGACGCTGATCTGCTCGCGGTCACGCTTGGAAAATTCTTTAAAAAACACAACGCGGGGCGCGTCCAGCTAAACGCGATTTGTAACTATTGGCGGACGTCATAACTTTGGAATATTGGCACAACAATTAGGGGAGGCTTGTCATTATACGTCGGCTACAGTACACACCGGCACTTGCTGGTCTAGTCGCGTGGCAGCTCGGTGTGATTGTAGAAACTTGTAGTTAGCGTAAACAGTAGTCTAAACATTATGAAACTTCTCAAAAATAAATTCATTAATGCTAAATCCAAAGGAAAAATAGAGACAGTTTACAATACACTATTGTGTACAACGTTAGGTCAGATGACGACAATTTGATTTTCCGATGATAATCTTTCCACTTGAAAGATTTGAGTGGATAAGTATAGAATCATTCCCTCCCCCCAGCAAGATCAGCAGCCTATGAGCCACGCTTACTATGGCACAGTCATCATAAAGGGGACTATCCGCGCATGATAATAACACCGGGATTTCTATCTGAAAGTGAAATTTCTAGTGAAAGCAGTTTCCGTCTAAACCGTAATACCTATACCCTGATATACCATTACTACATTGCACAGTCGAGGGGAGATTTAGAGACAAAAACAACAATATGGGCGCCATCAACAGTGATAACACGTTCGAGTTACGGTGTCGTTATACCTCATGACAATAAAGTACTCGGAAATTGTGATTTAAATTGCCCGCGCTGAATATAAAAAAAAGTATTAAGTTTGTAGGACTCTCCTTAATAATTAAGCCAAAAATGAATGCGATCTGTCAACTAGTTTGTTTACAGCAGCTGCTCGAATGAGTCCACATCAGGAGTGTGAATGAATAAAAATATTGGACAAAAAGTAGGTATCTCAAATTTTGTGTTTCCAACGGAATTTCGTGTGCGGAATCATTGCTAATGTTAGAAAAGGTCCATAGTGAATCAGCTTTATCAATAACTCAAGCCTACGATTGGTTCCATTCATTTTCAGACGGTCGGGAAACCGTCGAAGATTTGCCTCGTTCTGGACGACCTTCGACCTCTAACACTGATGATAACATTAAAAAAGGGAAAGAAATTGTGCTCAAAAATCGTCATGTGAGTGTCAAAGAGGTAGCATGAGACCTGAACATCTCTCATGGAGAGTCCGTCTGTTTGATTTTGGTGGAAAATTTGGGCATGAGACTCGTTGCTACTCGACTCGTTTCGAAGCAGTTGAATTTTCTTCAAACACAGTATCGTGAACAGATCTCTTTGGACATGCTTGATCGTGTGAATTCTGATCCAACATTCATGGAACGCATCATAACTGGCGATGAGACATGGGTTTATGAGTATGATATACAAACAAATCATCGATAATCGGAATGAACGGAGAAAAACAAGCAGAAACCGTAAAAATCACCCCAAAGTCGCTCAAATATCAAAGCGATGCGCATCGTTTTTTTTTTCGGTATCCGCGTTGTAGTCCATCGTGAATTCGTTCCAGAGGGACACACGTTCAATAAGTAATACTATTTGGTCGTATTTAGGCGTTCGCGTGAAAAATTCCGTCAGAAACGGACGGAATTGTGGAAAAACAATTCATTAATTATGCGCGACGATAATGCGCCATCGTGCAGAGCCACAATTGTGACCGAATTCAAAGCCAAACACGCGATAAATACCATCGATCAACCCCCATATTCTCTGTAATTGGCTCTGTGTGACGTTCTTTTGTTCCCAAAACTTATGGACAGATTGTCGCTCCGTGGAACCCGTTTCCAGACGGTTAAAGCCATAAAACAAAATTCGTGGAAAGTGTTAAAGGACATACCAGAAAGTGCCTACTAGAAAGGTTTCGAAGAGTGAAAAAAAACGCTGGCATATGTGTATTTCATTCAATGGGGGATACTTTGAAGGCGACAAAATAAATATGAATGAATAATTAAAAATATTGCGTTTTAGTTACAATCTTCAGGTACTTTATTGTCATAGCAGTGCAGGTATGTTAGCTGTTAGCGACCTACTTGTCAAATATTGTAATTATTCTGTGTGCGGAGGACATAAACAGCATCCGTCTGCCTGCTGCACTCATCATCTAGCTATCATCTAGCCGCAAACTATTCGAGACTGGGACACGAGCACATCTCTTAGCTGAGCTCGCAAGTACAGTTACAAGTGAGAATCACTTTAATATTCACGAGATTCAGATCTACGGACGGCGTAAACGCCAACGGAGCATTGAGGCCCGAGTGCCTAAACCGGAGACATCACCTCGCTATTCGTATCCGATACGCTTTCTCAACAACTAATTCGTACAGAATCACTTTGCAAGTAAATCGCCAGGCCCCGCGCACTCCCTCCAGAAGCTGGGCGAGCCTCACTCGAGAACACCCGACACGACGTCTCACAATAAGATCAACAACGTAAGCGATGGAAATACGAAACGACTTAACTCATTCAATATTCCCTAACTGTGATTTTGTAGAAAACACCGCATTAATCGATTTTGAGATCAAATCGATATTCATTTTAAATAGCTTAAATATTTAACCTTAAAGAATTTCCAGTACAAAAAAAGTTTTCCTGAAAACTGATTATCGTTGACTTTCTATTTGACTACTTGGTGAAAACTTGGAGCAAGTAGTTGAGTTTGTGTATTTAGGTAGTATGTTTACAAGAGATGGGAGAGTGGAGAGGGATATTGAAAGAAGGGTTGGGGCAGGCAACAAAGTGAATGGTGCACTTAAAGTTGTCATCGCAAACAAAAACCTATCCAAAAAAGCTAGAATGGCAGTGCACAATGGTGTTCTTCTACCGACCCTCATGTATGGAAGCGAAGCATGGAACTGGCAAAGGAAGGATGAAAGTAGAATAAATGCAGTAGAAATGAGATCTCTTAGACGAATGTGTGATATTCTGTGTATGATAGAGTGTCGAATGAAAATATAAGAAGTGAATGCGGTGCGAATGATGGTGTCATGAACAAAATAATGAAAGGATCATTAAGATGGTTTGGACATATGGAAAGAATGAATGAAGAAAGAATGGTAAAAATTATATGTTAATGATGTAAATGGAACCAGAAATAGAGGAAGACCGAGGAAAACGTGGCACGATCAAATAAATCAAATATTGAATGTCGGCCATGTGAGGAGTCAGAGAAATGGACGCGCGTGCATGACACGATGTATGAATGTTGAGGAAGCGAGAGAAATATGTCAGGAAAGAAAGGTGTGTTAGTTAGTTATTAGCTATTTGACTTTGCACGGCCAAACCGCGTCTCCGGTAAGGTAACTATGTATTATACCGTTGTAATGATTGATGAAAGGTGTATCCCAAGTAACGCTGCAGGCTGCTGCGAGCTCCGATATTATTAACGTTACAAATACTCGCAGGGACACTTCTACACGCCTTGGCAGATCCAGGGATGGTGGAGGAAGAGGACCTAGAGGATATACAGGACTACCTTTACCATTGATACGAGGAAGAATTATACTTGCTAGAGTTATACCTACTAGCATTATCGGTTAATGTAGTGTTCTATATTATATGTAATATTTAGTACAATATACAAATATTGTATTTCAAGGCATCAAGGAATCCGGTATCCCTGAGAACATGTAAATAAACAATATGTGAGCAAAGTATGCAAATAAATGCCCTTTCTTTAGCATTTGTGAGAAGTTTATTTCGCGGTAGAACTCACCCTATAATAGTACCGGGGAAAGGTCCTTTCCCGGGGAAAGGACATGATCTCATTCGGTTGGATTCTCTAGAGGCGTGAGAGAGAGAGAGTACTGGGCGACTACCCGTATTGCAGGAGATCCAACCATAAGTCTGGCTTGCGTAAACAGGTGGCCCTACTCGCACTCGAGTGGACAATAGTATCTTAAAATAATCTGCTCCGAGATAACGGGACTGCACAGCAATTGAACATTATCAGATGGCCCGCCTTCGCTATAATCATTTCCGTTTGGCTGAAAACTAAACGCCGATACGTACATTTACGCAAGACAAATTAAATACGCAATAATGTATGAAGTCGGCATAGTTCCTCGTTACACACACCTCCTTTCACGCGGCCGATGTTTGCTGTTAAAATACGAGTAATAGGTGTGATGAACTCGCGGGATGAATAAAATATATAGAAAGGGAAACTTGGGCATGCTGCTGACATTTTATTTCATGCATACAACGGGCACGACACAACAATTATTATTGGTATCCTTGTTGGAGTTTGAACGGCGCGGGCGACTACTCGTATGTGATAATGTTGCAGTCGTCGATGAAGAGGTTTCATCGCCTCGTTTACACTCTGCACGGAGTTATAAAATATTACTTTTGATTACAAATTGTTTTCAATTTTAATTTGCATTTGGTGAGAGACGCGCGCACTATCCAATACCTCTGACACCTGAAGCTCGTATATGTCAAGCCTCCGTGAAATTTAACCAAACTATTCGAGAGATTGATTATTTATTAAATAATTGACGTAAGTATTACAAGGAGAGAAGTAACTGGACAGAAATAATTCATCGCAAGTATACAAAGTCAGTAGCGTGAAAACAAATACAGAAGCACTTGCGCAGCGGGTGTAAGGGCGAGACGAAATGGTGCGTGGGCACATAGGTACGTACATACGAGGATATAAGCATTGCAGACGTGCGTATAATAGAAAGTGGCTTAAAATACGTAAAAATTAACTCGCACGGGAGCACTATCTGGTCTAGTTGATGAGCAAGATTACGGCGGCGCACCTCGTTCCGTCATCCGTATTTGTATATTGCCTAGTGTGGACTTCGCTCCAAATACCGCCTTCTTCGAAGATTCCAGCTTTCGAATGAATGTGTTAGTACCGGCGCGGCGCACAATGGGGCAGGATTCAGATTTCTCATACAATAACCCAAAAAATAAAAATTATGATTCATTAAACGCTTTGTTATTATATGATGACTCAGATATATTTAGCATATGATCACGAGCAGATAGACAAGCTAGACTGTGACACGTTCGCTCTAGCACCCCTCAATCGGAGCCGATTACTCGTAGAGGTTACACGTCCGTTATTTCAAGTCAGCGCAACACCTAGTTTCTAACATTTCTTTAGTTGTATTATTGATAAAAAATTTAAAGTTTTAGTATGGAACCTTACACGTCAGGTATGTATCCTCTTTTTCGACTTAAATTAATTGTAATTACGGCTTGTTTTAAATGTAAAAAAATTAAACCGATTTCGCATTAAAATGATACAGAGGTTTTTGTAATATTAAAAAAACATTTAGAGATTTAGTATAGAATCCCGATGAATTCCGCAAGTATTTTAATTGATTTATAATAAGTAATTGTTGTACTTTATTGATATGATGTTATTTTTTGCCACTTTTTGCACCTTTTTATAATAACAGCACATTTCGAATAACCAAAAATGAAAAAAAAATACACCAATTTTGTATCTTATTCTGTTTTTCCTTTTCTCGCATACCTAGGTACCAGCTCCAGCACTTTGTTCATGACAAAGCATCAATTAATAACGCTTATGAAGAGTTTCGGAAAAGAAAAATTGGAGGATCAGATTGATTTCCTGCAAAAAGAAATCATAAAACGGACAGGGTGTGTTGATGAGTTAGGAAAAAGTGTTACGTGTGTTAAAAATTTTATTCGGTTTAAATTTGATTATAAATCATGATGGGAATCAGCTCACTGGATGAAAGAAAGATTTCTCGATGTTAATAAAACGTGGCTTGATACATCCGTTTCTTTCATTCGCGCTACAAAAACATGTGGCGGTCGCCCGATGATTCCTTTTGAGGAGAGTACAGAAAGGGTGAAGCGGCAAAAGACGGTTAATCTGAGGAATTCTGCATCTCTGCCAGACTTACTCTACGCAACACAAATGGAACTTAGAGCTGCATGACAGGCAGATGCCTCAAAGTTGGTTCGAGGTATTTTATCTGTTCCAACAGGTTCAGGTAAATCTCATCAAACTTCCAGGGAGTCTTTTGGAAACGTGTTCATGTCAGCAGGAGATGCTTTAGCACTTTTAATAGAAGCGGACTTGCCTCCACATCAGTATAACGCTATTAAGTTGAAATCTAAAAACTTATATCCTTCGTATAAAACTGTACAGGCCTAAAAAAGACGATGTTATCCAGAGCCAGAAAATATACATGTCACGGATACTTTGGTACTCGTATATGTTGATTTGCAGATCATGCTTAATCTCACGATTGAGCGTTTAATTATCACCCATCAAGATGTTGTTTTTACACTCAAACCCAAAGAATTAAATAATATGATATTATATTCCAAATGGGGAGTTGATGGAAATTCGGGGCACAGTTCACATAAACAGGCTTTTTTTGACGCAGATGCCGATGATGCAGCGGTTTTTATCACATCATTTGCCCCCTTACGCCTAGTGTCTGGTGCCAAAATTATTTGGCAAAATCCAAGACCTGGTTCAACGAGGTGTTGCAGACCTCTGAAAATAGAATTTATTAAGGAATGCACAGCAGTACCTTTGGAAGAGAAACGAAGGGTAGATGAAGAAATAAAAAATATTACCACAACCATAGTCAGACTAGATGGGCGCGTTATCGTAATCAAATATCATTTAATATTCGCAATGATTGATGGCAAAGTATGTAATGCTATCACACATACTTTTTCTACCCAAAAATGTTACATACGTGGTGCCACATCTAAACAATTGAATTATAATATATAGATGCATTGCTAACAAAATAAATAAAAACAGAAAATTTAGAATTCGGCATTTCGGTCTTGCACGGATGGATACGCTTTTTTTAGTGTCTTCTCCATTTGACGTACAAACTGCCTATAAAAGCTCGAGGGACAGACAAGGAAATCGTTGAAGAAACTAAGAAAAAAATTTAAGCTCAGTTCAAAGAAAAACTAGGTTTGATCATGGACAAACCATGCCGGGCTTTGGTAACACAAACGATGGAAATACCGCCAGGCGTTTTTTTTAAATGCAGAGGTGCCTGCAGAAATAACCAATTTAGATGTAGAATTAATAAGAAAAATGCACACCATTTTAATAGTTATATCATGTGGTCATGAAATTAGTGTGGAAAAATACCGGGAGTATGCGTTACATACAGCCAGATATTTTGAAGAAAAATATCCGTGGTGTAATATGCCACCCACACTTCACGAATATTTAATACACGGACCTGAAATAATAAAAACGTCAATATTGCCGATAGGTCAATTAACCGAAGAAGCGCAGGAAGCACGTAACAAAGATTTTAAAAAGTTTAGGGAGTACCACTCGAGGAAATCCAGCAGAACGAATTCAAACACGGATATTTTAAATTTTCTTTTACTCTCATCAGATCCTTTAATAACTAGTAAGAGGAAATTACCGAAAGAGAAACTAACTAGATTCCCCAAAGACGTTTTGGATCTGATAATACCTCCATCTACAGGGTCCTCCAGCCAAAGCGAAAATGATGAATCCGATGACAATGATGGTGTCTCAGAAATATCTGATAACGAGTAAAAAAAATATTGGTGTGTATTTATGAAGGGTAAAATCGACGTTCTTTCAAGAAACGTATATATTATGTAAAACTAAGCTGCATTTTACGTTATTAAAAATAATAAAAAATGACTTTGACGAGCATATAAAAATAAGACAGTATTTGACACATATTTCATTGTTATTGGAAAAATAAGGTGTTAATATTCATGACATTGTCTCTTATTTTCATTAACCTACCTAATTACATTAAATCCTTTGATTTATAGCTATATATATAGCTTCTATGAGTTAATGACACGTTTTCATATTTTGGCCCCACTGTGCGGCGGGTTGGGAAGTGCTATTGTGAAACACCGCCCCGATGCTCTGCAGATTGATTGCACGTGCTGGATTTGATGTATTGGGACTCTAGTATACAACGAGACACTCGACTCCTGAGAATCCTGATAACTCCTTAGTCAGAGAAAGGCTCTGCCTGAAAGAGTACCAACGGCATTTCCCTCGAATTGAGGTGGAAAGGGTTCAGAGAACACGTATAATCTAATTGATCTTATTATTTATCTAATTATCTAACAAATAGGTCTCTTACACTATAAATGTTCCTGATAGTTGCCGGCAACTCCGGCTACATTTGTTTTACAACGCAATTGCAACGCAGAACCAACCTGCCTTTGGTAAGTAGCAAAAACGAATTCCATCGCCTCGGATCTAATGTGAATGGGGTGGTGTTCGTAAAAACCATTTACCACACCAACGCAACGTCACCATATTTGGAATACATAATTGGTTGCGAACACTTCATACATCGCGAGTCTCGATACGTGAGAACCTTACACGAAGCATTGAGTGTTGCTAGAGCAGAGTCTGTACAGAGTGTGATCTGCACGTGAGGAGAGGAAACAGAGGCCCAGTCTGGTTAAATATAAATCGGTCACCACCCAAGACCTCAGCCCCTATCCAATGTTACCCCCGAACCCTCCACATTCCTCTTTACAAGGGTAGTCAGGTCCAAATGTCCAACCCAACCCACCACATCCTCCAAGAAACCTTCCTCTCACCGTGCAACAATATCCAACCTCGACATTTAAGAAGAAAAACTCCAACAAGTGGGGGAAGAATAACTTTCGAGCTGGAACTCCCGAGAAGACGATATCCAAAGTAAAAACACGCGCGTATTCGAATACAACGTTGTGTCAATATTTCAAAGCAATCGGTGAATAACGTTCGGAGATTACACATGTTTAAACACGAACAATTATATTTTTATTAATGTAGATAAAACAATACACCTGATGAATTCTCCGAATAAAGCAATCGGTACGAAAGTTAATAAAAATCCTGAAATACGTCAAATGCATTCAGCCTCCTGCCGTCACCTACCGAGTCTGACAAGCCGGTGGAGACTATTGCAGACGAGAAATCGCCTTCATTTCAGAGACAACACCTCCCCGGCAGCACGAGAGCAAATGTGAATTAAAAGTCGATCTCCTGTGCTCATGTTCAGCAGTTTGGCTGACAACACCAAAGGCCGATCGGTCCTTCGTGCTAGGAGTAGGAGATTAACTCTCCGGACTAAACATCGCCTCATACGCGACTTCAGTTTAAAACACGACACATGAGATACGTAAAAAGATTGAGAAAATATAATATAAGGAATGTCTACGTAGAAAGACTCGTAGAATTGTCGCAAATTGTTTTATTTAAATTTCTAGTTATTTGTAACGGGCACATGTAGATAATACTCGCAGTACCGTTCCTCGTGTTGCAAAGGAAATGGAAATAAACAAAGTATTGCCATGTACGGTAGAATAACAGCTGTTGGTTCGGAGAGTATTAATAGTAATACAATTAGTGTTCGATTACAGCCAGATACACTTTCTTCAGAGTAAATGAATAATCAACACACATTATTGGCGCTCGCTCGCACGCAGAGAGGCGTCTGAAGCGCGAGCATTGCACCATCACCGAGACGAAATATAATACAACTCGATGTAGAGTTACGGATAATTCATAAAAGGGGCTGATTCTCTTTCGTACAATATTATAATCGCTTTGCTATGTGTGCAGCGAGAACGGTTCCATTAAAAGTGCACGTCGGCATGATGCGGTTCTTCCTTCGAGGGGAGAGCACCAGAAGTAAGAACCAAAATGATTAAAAGAAAATAAGAAAGCGTCGATTATAGAGATCGGACTACAGAGCCACTAACGCGAGCTAATCTTTCGCATCGTCATGAATCTGGTGCACTTCAAAAGCCTGAAATGTAATTATGCTTCGGTGTGAGAGGTTAACGCGCGTGCCAGCTGCCGTGCCGCGGTGTGGACCAGCTAGCGGTCACTGGTGCATGTTTGGGATTTTTATTCAAATACATTGAATAAATCTCACTCGTACTCGTATTATACGCGAATGGTACACTCATTATACTCCCGCGTGATTCGGTTTGTATTTCATCACTGTTTAAAACTCTTGTACGCCATACACCAAATTTTATTATATTCTAATGAGAAAGCGAAACTATTTTACGAGACAAAGAGTGACACAGTATAAGCGGAAATGTCGTGTTTACAAATTTACGTAATACGACTTATTCCTTTGAAAACTTCAAATGGAAGTACTCGGCCGTTCCTATTACTATTCGTTCTCCTCGGTTATACCTGCTGGATGGTGCTCGTGGATGTCGTCAATCCTTTCCTTCGGCCGTCACTTCAGTGGTCACCGCGCGGTATTCCCGTGGAACACGTGAAATGCACTTGTCAAAACCCACCGGTGCAGAAGTCATGAATGGCGATAAAGCGACTACGCGTATAACGAAATAAATTAAACATTCTGTAGAAATTATCTGTAAGATAGAGATAAATCAGTCGTCACCGCCGGCTCTTCGCCGCTCGATAAGCTCGGCTCATTACTCATCGAGCAATTATTTATATTGGCAGTGAAGGTAATCTCTTATTGGTTACTAAAATTAATCGCTCCACTCGGCTTGATACGCGGACATTGATAAAATAGTTAAAAGTGTGATTGTGTCGGGACAATGAAACATTTCACGACGTAAACACAAGATGTCGGAAATGGGTAATCAGTTATCGTCCATAATTTAAGTAAAAACCTAAGTGAAATGGAAACATTTATATAGTATATAAATCCATTATGCAGGTTTCAAATCTGTGCAATGGACCCCACTACACAGAGATGGCAACAGGACACACGTACTCCGTTTCATCTTCCTGCTTCCCGGTGCATTATAGCGACTTTGCATTGGCTGGGATGTTTATCAGATAACTAAATAAATATAGATAATTGGTAGCGTAGCTCTGTGATCTCCTCTTTCTCTTTTCAAGCTGCTTCTTAACTGTCTGCGCTACCTAGCGGATGTAAACTTAGGTGTCCCTCACGAATTATTGGAACCTGTTCAAGAGATAATGAGTAATAACTATCGTAGATTATCTAATCAGGATCTTCTAATTATTGTTGGGAGGAGACTTGCCGGTCACTGTAAGACGCATTGAAGTCTGCAAACGGCTGTGAATGTAAGTAATCTGGACAAATCCAGCGCGCGGAGTAACGGGACCAGGAGAGCAGAGAGCGGACCGGGTCTGGATAACGGGCGCCACACTACGGAACTGGACCGGCTCAGGCGGACTGGGTCATAGCAGTAAAACAGTGCAATAAGAGGCCGATTTTATATTAATTCTATCTTTATGACAAATTCTAACAAACAATTTGAAAATGTGTCAATTGCACGCGTCATTCTATTGAATGATGCGCAAGTGTAAGTCGAAAGATAGTAAAAGTCTCATCGCCTTAATAAATTCCACAGCCACCGCTCCAGTAAGCAACACTGCTGTCTACTACACTATTATAGTCGCGTGCCGCATCTCGAAATCTTTACAACTTCCTTTGTGTTTCACGGAGAAGAACAATGGAACTTCCATGTAGGATATTCGTGGTGATTGTTGAGATTTTTTGGTAGAAGTTCTTTATATGTTAAGTATACACATTTAACTTATCCTTCTAGTTTCGACCAATTTCGGCAACTCGCAGCTTCTGAACTAGAAGACCGCAGAGAGCTGATGAAACCGATCGAAACTAGAAGAACAGGTGGAATAAAACAAAACGTATTTAAAATAAAAAAATATTTATATTATTTTCCATTATTTCTATATGTGGGGTCTGATAAAAAATTCCAAAATCACACGAAATGTTAATTGTACAATGACGATATAACAATTAAATGTATAGTTTTACACACGAAATATTTATGGGGCCAGAGGGAGAGCACTCACCATCGCTGTCCAGTTTGGTAATGACCATTGTTCGAGTACCATACAATACTCGGTGTGATCAGCTCATCACACCGAGTATTGTATCGGTTTATTAGCTACTCCGTATTGCCGTTCTTCCAGCATTATTTGTCTCACAGAAAGTCGCCACGATTGATCACAATGAATAGGTTTAGCGACGTTGCGTCGACACGGCGATGACCTCGAAGCTCGAATGCGCTGCGGCATTCAGGATTAAATGTATGAACTCGTTTTTAAACATATATTTCGACACAAACGGCATTCAAATTACATTTTGAGTGCGGAAATGTCTGCAGGTAAGAAAACAATAAATAAAAAAACGTTGCTAAAAATATAATAATTCATAATAATTACTGACACGTGTATGTCTGCAGTTTTTCATAACCACCGCTAACAAGAAATAAACCCAGGCGAGTAGCGGACGCAAGTCCACTGTGAGCCGGAAGAAATGTCCGCGAGGTTGCGAAACCAACACAATGAGATCAATTTCACGGCTAGCGGCTAGGCGGTGTTGAAACTTCAGATACACTGCTTCCAGCCCGCCACAGAGGAGGCCTTACTAACTACCAACAGTTAACTGATACACGAAAATAGGCATCAGGAGGCCACGTTGGTCGGGCGAGGTATCGTGGGATTGCAGAATTCGTATTATTTTTGGGGTGGCGCCGAGGCGAGAGCAGGGGGAGGCCGCCATTGCGCCCAGCACCACACAGCGGCACACTTCTGAAGCGAGCACTTATCAGATATGAGATCCAAATCTGCCAATAAGCATACTATTTCCATAAATACTCAAATTTCCGAGTGCGGTCTGTGTTTATACTGACGCAGCGTATTTGCACATTATGTCCCTAGATTAGTTTATCTATTTTACGAGGCAACTTTTAACATAAGAGCAAATACAAGTTTATCATTAAAGAATATGCCACGTTTAGTGAAGGTAGGAATTATACCTTTCGTAAATTTGGTAAAAATTGGGGTCGATTAGTAATCTGAGTAAACCCATAGAAAACAATAAGACAGACGCCATGAAGTGCGAGATACGAGGGCTGCTCTGTGCAGAGCTCGCTGGGAGTACGGCGGGCGGCGGGCGGCGGGCGATGTTGCGTGAACGTTATACGCATGGGAAGGCCACGCGAAGTTATTGGATCATCCCACTTATTGTTAGAGATAAATAATTACGGAATTCATTCAGATTCTGAAAATGAAAACACCTTGCTCGTACTAGATACGGTATGTAACGCGTGTAGTGGATAAACACTTGGAAAAGGTTACTCAATGAATCATTTTCAGTCACGCGAATCTCTCAAAGCATTTTCAAATAATCAAGTTTATTTTTTCAACAACAAAATAACGGAGATGTGAAATGAACGCGACTGGAACTGCGCCAGCCCAGGGGACGGCAGTCTGCGAGAAGACGACGCGGCTGTGCTCGCCGACGGAGAAAGGATCTGCAACAATCCGATATAAGACAATCGTATGGATATGAAAAAAAACCCGCCACTTCTACTTTGGAGAGGTTCGTAATCAGGTTCCAGTGCTACACCCGCAGACTGCTAGCACTGTACCCAGGAGAGCCAATGCCAAGTCTAGTAAAGACACCGGTACACATCATCGGATCGCTCTTCGTACGCGTACCAAGTTCATCTGGTTTTTAGTTCGACAAGTTTTCTTCAGCCACAAAAAGTTGTCTATCCCCGAGAGGCCATGTTCCCGACGACGTTAATGAATTGCGATGTACAATACTAATTTAATATAGAAAAAGTAAACCAAGACCGAGTATCGCTTAATGCGCGGATAAACGAGGAGCTCCCAGAGGTCCGCAGGTCATTAGGACTTGTGCGATGGTTTCTGCGGCTCACTTGAAATGTTATGCCACTTACACCGAGCTGACGCTGAATATTGCGCGTTCTTCCTGTTGGATCTAGCGGTGTGAGATGCGCCATAACCCTGCTATAACACGACAGAGTTTCATAAAAATATGCATGAAACTGACTTATATACTGGCTATCTTAGGGAGTATGGGTATTACCCGTGGCTCATTTGCTAGGGATGCCGGGCTGAGAGAAGATGAGACATTCATTTGGGTGTTCACTTCTTTCAAATGATTGGCGGTCGATTACACAACTCAAAAATCTTGAGTGATGTGGATTGTTCGTCCCTGATATTTCACTTGGACAAATTGTTTTATCTCTCATAATACAGAACCATCCAGCCAGTGAACCATCCTCCAGACGGTAGGAGGGGCAAATTCTTTGCTAAATCGTGTCACTTCGGAGGTCGGCTATTCTATGTTATTATACGTATACCTCACTTGTATCTTCAGTGTATTGGAAAATACAAATCTGTAATGTTTTTAATATATTTAGCAAATAAATTAAATTTGTGGCGATGAGGTTCGCAACCCATCACACCGCGTCTCTCGCGATGGCGAAAAGAGAAGGATGGAGTGCCGCATCGATTAAAGTGTGGCAGTCCATTCTTTCTGCCTACCCTTTCGGGGAGACGGCGTGATGGTTTATTTAGTTAGTTAGTTAGTTAAATTAAATTAAATCAAAGAGTCTGTGCATAGAGAGGCCACATTTAGAAAAATTACAATTACAAACAGTTTTAATTACATATAACTTATTTTTAATTAATTGTTTTGTCTTTTATGGAAATAAATTTCAATTAAACTTTGTTTTTTACATTTTTCCGACGTGGTTTGGGACTGCAAATTAATTTTCCAAAACTAGTATTTAAACTAAAACCACTCTTTCGCACATACCCCAATAACTAAACACAAAGCGCGTGAACGCGTAAAATCAAATCAGTTTAACTCAACAAACATTATAAACAACATAAATGTTTAAGACATCTATTGAGTACAGGTCAAATATTATATACAACATAATACCAGGAATGCATTAATGATGGTTCGACATTAGGAAGACAAAATACTAGTCTTTAGCCAGAACCAATCTGTCTCTGGTGACACCGGTGGGAAGAACTGTTGAAATTGGTCTCCTCGAAGATCGACACGATCCTTCAAGTACTTTCAGAAGACAAATACTCTTAAATTATTTTTTTTAAATTCATTATATAATATAAATTTGTTTTTTGTCTATATGCTAAGGGCCACTCTAATATATCATAGTATAGGTATTAAATTTCCGATATAATTCCAATGTTTTATTATTTTTGTATGCACACAGCGTGGGTCTGAGTTCTAAGAGTCCATAGTCACATGCAGACTAGAGGAAGGTGCCGTGATATTGAGGCTCGGTATTCTCTAATGTCGGAGAGAGAAGGAATAAATTCTTGAGAATCTCCTGCCTGGGATAGCACGGAGTAGGTACATCTTTGGCTATATCTATTATAATTACATCAAATATCCCTCGAGTGTGCCAGAATATTATAACCATACCACACGAGGGAAGGGTTCACATTACACTTTTTTTTTTCAAATCGATTCGGCGCTCTATTGCAAACCCTTACGTTCTGAAACAAATAGGTCTATATTCTCCTGATAGTTGCGTGCGGGAACGCCGGCATCAATTGTTATACATCCCGCTGCGCAGAACCATCCCGCCATTGGTTGCCAGTAGAAAGAGCAATTGAGACTTAGAATTCCGTCGCCTCGGATATGGATAGTTTTAGTGTCAGTGGGCGCTGTTGGTAAAAACTATTCAATCGTCTTGTTAAGAGCGCACCCTCGCCGATGCCGTCACATTTGGAATATATTTGTTGTTGTATTGTTACATTAATTTCTGTACATTTGATTGTTGTTTAATTTTTGTCTCCTAATTAACCGCCTATATGTTACACGCGCGTTGTGTATCATTTGTGTAAACAATAAAAGTGCGCAAACAAGACTTTATATTTGTGGTTATTCCAAACATAATACCACACCTGTTAAGGTGCTACCGTGTTAAGGGGATACCGTGTAGCGGGTGGCCGTGCTATAGAGAAGCACGATACCATAATATACGAGTGTCTATGAATACATCAACAATGCAGTCATGGATCAAATCAAAGTTATAACAATGAAATAATCTGAAACACAATCAAATTAGATACAATAAATTAATTTAACAATGGACATAAACAAACAATAGTCGAGTCTTAAACTCGTACTCGGCGACATTGAGAAAAATTTGTATGTATTATAAAAAACAGAAGCCGGAAAAACCTTCCAAGCTAATGGAGCTGTCCAACCCAAGTCAAAAGCTAAGGAGCCAGTCTACGCTCGCGAAGGGCGATGGCCCTCCCAGAGAGTGTTGCCATCATTCGTACATCGGCACAAGACGTACTCCGAAGTACAACTATGGTGACATATGTGCGCACACAAGAAATGTGAGAATAGTGTTACGTGCAAATCTCACAGATTAATAAAAAGCCGTATATGTACGCACGTAAGAAGTTCTACTTCTTTGACGTGACAAAACGAAAAAAAAAACACTTGTACCCCACTATAATGTGACGGTGACAGTTCGTTGGTGCTATTTTACGACTAACTTCATTCGTGTCTCGTTTCATGACATGTTTTTCCAATTCGCGAGTTGCCGCGCGTGAAATGTCTGGCCGTTATTTGTCATTGAATGCTAACTTCATCATGTCGTACTTCCGAAAGAGAGTGCGCGGGCAGCTCTCAATGTAAGCGCGCCAAAAGAAGTAAAAGGTATACCTTCAATTGAAACAGAAGTGGTGAACCCCGTACTAGAATAGAATAGCTGTGCGAATACCCTGTCGGGTTAACATTATAAGGTTTCATATATAGGTCAATACTCTGCTCATTCTTGGTGCACGTCGCGATGTCATTCACTATGCTAATAGTGTGTAATATGTACTAACCGCTTGGATCGTTCCTCAATATATCGATTAATTCGTGCAAACTACGGCAGAATGTTCGAAGGAACTTTCCGATCTAAAAGACAAGGTAAAAAAACCGAAATATTGCAAAAAGTTCAACATTTTCCACTAGAAATAAACGGCTTTCGTAATATCTTTCGACTCCGTGACCGTGAATAGAGCGGAGCGGCTGCGGCTACTCGGGCGAGCGCGGAGAATCCTCGTCTTGGCGGACTGATGACAGCGTGCAAGTAGGTACTACCCACTGCGGGACCCACGAACGAAGCTCTATTATAGTGTTGTACCTATATAGCCGTCGGTCGATATTTGAATGGCATCACGATATAGTTCAGTCTGTAGGCTGTAGGCTGTAGGCTGTAGTCTCGCTGGAGCGAGAGCGGTACAAAGACCGAATAAAGAAAATTACTTTGACCTTTCGACCGCGCCATCGCACACTCGCCTCGGTACAGCGCTAAGCTGCACTACTATATAACAATAAGTCAAGGAATCGGCGTACGCGCGCAAGGTAGTGGAGTGGACACCGTAAAGATTCAGTTCTATTATAAATGAATACGAGTATGTTCCGAGCAACACCTGCAGATGTGGCTGCGGCGCGGCGTTTCTTGCTCCCACGCAGACACCGTTGTCCGAAAAAGGAGATCCGATGGCGGGAGTGAATATTAAATGGGAAACATCGGAGCTAGGTACAATACAATTATAACTCTACGACTAAATCACACCCTTCGAACGAAGATCATTCTCTGTTTTAATAGAGATCGAGACTGCGAGGGCCAGGCACGGGTGATTCTAACCAGATCCAACTTATGATTTACAACCCAAGCCCTAAGACGATAAATAGCACCAAATCTCAAGTATCCGGACTCCTACGCCAGTTTAATTTCATCCAAATGAATATTACTATTATATTTACAAGTCCAAGGTAACTCAGCACTGGCAATAATATAACAACGTGAGATCCGAACCAAAGATAATAAATATCATTCTCAAATTGAAGAGCGTTGCCGATACCTTGGATCGAGTTTATTGTAAAACATTGTGTCCAGTAAAAGTCCAGCCTGATTCGGGGATTCGGCACGCTTTTGCTCTGTTTATTATTCGGTCCTACAGGCAGAGGCAGAGGCACATGACAAGTCACGCCGCGCCGGCAGACAGGAGACACGCTCTGGCGAATGTGGGGTCGGAAGTGGAGGGAGGAAGAGCGAATTAACTGCGGAAGTAGACAATACGCCGGTGCGTGACTGCCTCTGGCTCTAGGCGCGCCGCCGCGCCGCGCTGTATCGCGGGGGGCTCCGACTTCTGACGACTGTGCCTGTACAGCAAGCACCACGGGTATTGTCGGGTGGCAGGACCAGCGACCCTAGCGAGACTCCTTAACAAGACCCACGTGCAGATTAAAACATTTCCCCCCACTCTAGCGCGCCAACAAGTTCCAACAATGACGTAAAACTCCCTAGATAGGCGAAACGTGTCATTCACATTAAATATAATAAATCTTTTAGAAAACAGACGTTTTCATTCGTATTCATTATTTACCGTTTTCTTCCTCTACTTGCGAAAAGAACAGTCACGGTTTAACTCGATTATACTCATTTCAAATTATTCAAAACAATGTTTTTAATAATATCCTTCCGATATACCTACTACCATAAAAAAATGACGAAATAAATAATTTTTTTGAAAAAATGTTTTGGATGCATAAATAATCCGAATAAGAAATAATCGTTAAAACGCAAATTATTTCGAAATGAACCCTACGCCACGATAAAAGATTCCTCATGCCGCCGCGCGCCGCGCCGTCCCATGTCGGGTGTGTTCAATAGTTTACTCTTCTAGTACTGAGTTTGATATGTTTAATGTTTACCTGTACAAAACAACTGTAAAGCCAGTATTGGCAATAATTAATGTGGTTATGCAGGAACAGCTTATGCCAGGTACAACCGATGCGTAGCACCGCATGCGATATTTTTAATCGATTTGATAAAATTGATAAACAATTTATTTGATAGGTTCGATAGCAGTATACGAGTACTCAATTACATTTTGTAGGACTCGGAATTATTTCGTAATTTTCAAAGATAATGAATAACTGCACGCGAACAATATTTTTATGAAGAGCAGAAGTCGAGAGTCCACAGAGACAGACGGATGGACTCCGTCATCTATTTCAGACGAACTGTGTACGATTAGGAGCTCCAGGAGCGTGAACATGACTCACGAAAGACAAATTATTAGATACAGAGTGAGCTGCGAACTAAAGTGACATCGAGAGCCTTGGTAAGCACCGTAAGACGGGAAACTAATTGGTTAGCCAATGTTTTACTCGAGCGATGCAAGCTCGAAGCAAAGCCTCGAATATGGAGAAGGAAGGGCTGTCTATCCTCGCTACTTAAGCAGCACTTCACATAAAGACACGACATCGACAGTCGAGGAATGGCAGGTGGGCGGGTCTTGCAGGCAGGCCCTGCTCGGGGCTCGGTGGCGCCCTGCACTAGGCGGGTGACTAACAGACTAACGCGGCCACTTGTTCAAATACTATTGTTCCAGCTCAAATTACAATTAGTTTTGCGTCATATAGATAGCAGAATAACAATTCACACATTACACATGAAGGAATATTTCCTTCAAATAGTTTCTTAGAAGCGCAAGATGCGGGACTCATCATCAGGAGTAGGTATTATTCGTATCGTAGCAAGCACTATTAGAAATAACTTGAAATTTAAATATTGTATTATATTCGTATAATAGAGAGAGCCCTCATATGTCGTCTAATAGTGGGCTGATGAAGTGCGCGCGTACGAGGTGTGTACGATCGGGGAATGGTACTTCCAGTCCCTATAGCAGCGCTGGACTCTGGTTTCCCTATTATTATGTTGAATCGCTCTTTACATCATTACAGCGCAAGCCAAATCTTTCGCCTTTACTCGGATACAAGAATATCCTTCAGCCGGTCAGTTGTAGCCTTTTGAATGTTTTCGAGTGTCCCAAAATGACGTCGCTCGAGACTATTTTTTAATCTCTGAAGAAGAAAAAAAGTCACAAGGACTGAAGTCAACTTTATAAGGAGGATGAGGAGTACCAGATTTTCTTTTGCCGGGCAATAACTTGCTCCTGCGATAGGTTTTTGGAACCATTTTTGCGCAGATTTTTCTTGTCTCCAATTTATTGATCAAAATCGTATAATATGTTCACCTGCCATTCCCCATTAACAACTTTGTAGACAGTAATCCAACGGAAAATGCTTTACAGTGGAACGATATTGTCAACAATTAACACAACAAAACATCGCCCTTCAAACAAGTAGAAAATAATTGAAAAGGGGTAGTGTTTCGTCCCGGCAAGGCGCCTCTTCTCCAAACCGTGCTCCTTCCGATTAACATTTATTCAAAACTAATTATCACAATAATCGTTTTATTTAATTGTCAGGAAGAAAAGCGTATATGGTGCTATGTGATGTGATATATGTGATGACATCGGACGGAATAGACCGCCAGCGCGGGTGAGCGATAAGAGGCGATAGGAGCGCGGACTAGGTGATCGTATCTACAATATTTCAGCGATAATTCTTTCGAAACCTTTTCAATTAATGAACTTCGGCTAAATGAGCTGTTTATGATGAAAGCGCTAATCAGTTTCACGAACACACAAATAAAAGGAAACAGTTCTCGGTGGTATATCTATTTCAGCGTCGCGTTACCTTCACTAAATCTGCAATAATCTTATTTCCAAATTTGCCTCGTCCAGCAGATACGAGTAGCGTTATTCCAGGTAACGAACGAATAAGATTTGCAGATATTCAATAGTATTCTGTACTGTTTTCGAACAAAAGAATACGTCTAGAACAATTGAAGGCTGGTATTACAAAGGTGCTAAGTGGTTAAAACATAAAACAAAGAAAAACAGAAAAAAACGTGTATTGTAACATGTGTCATGTAGTGTGTCTCTGATGGCATCTTTAGGGGGGAAGTTTGAATACACATTCAATCACTTTCCACCTTTTTGATACTACCTTTGTAATGATCAGGCTTCAATTATATCAAATATTGATGAAAACTGTCGCCGATTTGATAAAACCCAGTAAGGCGAATAATGTAGCTTTCATCAAGCAGAACGTGGTGAACAAACCGCCATCTCTGTAGGTTAAAAAACACTATCACATCTAGAAAGAACGCGTTTTTTCGATTTCTGGTGAAATGTATTTATGTAAATGTATCAATGACGTTGTAACGACTAAATGTTTTTGTAAGTAAGACTATTGCTAACTTTCCAGGATATATAAATCTAATTCTGATAGTGGCATTAACTTAACGGCAGCTCTGTATCGTGTTAGGTAGCTACACCTGAGCATATTATGCTAGTTGATGGAAACCGCCACGACAGACACGGAGTGAACACTCTCTCACTCCACCCTCCAGCCAGCTACGAGCAGGCACCTACCAGTAGCAGCCGATATTGACGCAGTAGCGAGAGTGTGTCTTACTTAAATGTGATCTGACTCCGAGTTGAATTCTGATTGTTGTTTTTATATTTCGGTGTACACCTTTCTTAGAGGCGGGCAAATAAGGGAACCGTCGATATCTAACTTGTATCAGCCAGCAGCATTCGTCACGGCACTCCTCGAGGGCGTCAAGAGTTGCTTGCTGACTACGCTTGGCACACGATTAACAATTATTGAAATCAAATGTTTTAGTGTATTCAACACACCGCACCGTTGCGACGTTAAATGCCGAATACATAATACAACAACGATTACTGTTGACATCATTTTATTATTTGATATTATAGCGTGCATTGTGTTCACAAATATTGAGATTACACTTGGACTTGGATCTTCTGGCTAACAGAGGTTCAGCTCTAATGGCTATTCCTCGAAACATTGTTGGAATGTGATTTGGTAGTTTTGTGGGAGCTAGTCGTGTGGCCCGGAGTGCTCCTCCAAGCAAGCATGTTTATAAAGAAAATTATTTTAAATATATATGAAATGCATGTTTTATGCAAGTTTTCCCTTTTCTTATTTCGACATGGTAGTGTTTTTCTAATCAATTACTCGTATATATTATGGACTGTATATTTCAGTCGAAAAGGATACGAAATATATTATAATTCAAACAATCCGTGACAATCTGCGCAATTTAATAAATGTACGTATGTAGAATATAATGATTTATTTATACACTTATGGTGAAAAATATTTTAGGCGATAGAAACCCTTATCAAAAAATATTTATTAAAAAATTTGAACAAAAAAGTTAGTGAACACCAGGCAGCCTTAAAGATAAAAGGTTTGTAAGAAATAATAGTTGTATTATTCAAACTAACCTTGCCGTATATTTTCTGGTAAGAAAGATAAGTATCTGCCTACAATTAGATAATACAATTACGGTTCTGATAAGATTTCCGAAGTCGGCTTTTCGATGCTATCAAAAGTACGAAAAAAAGTCATTTGAAAAAAAAAACTTTTTCGGTAATACGTTACACGACAGAAATAAAAACGAAAGAACCGCTATGGCAATAATAAAAAAATACACTACGGTAAATTTAACGACTGAAACAATTTAATAAAAAATATTAGATCAGTAGAAAAACATTGCAAACAAAGTTATAATTTCTTGAAAATCATGTAGTATTTGTGCCAAAAACCTAGATTTAAAATACGGACTATGTAAAGAGAACATCATAACAATGAAATAAATAACAACATCGTTCGTAATAACATTTACCTGACTATTTCAATTCGGCAGCAGGTGACACGAACATACAAAAATCCACTAGCGCCACTCACTCAACCAAAAACTCTTTCAAACTGAAGCAAACTTAGCAAACTATAGCTAGCTTCAAGCGGCAAGTCGTTGACAGGCGGTACGAGCGACGAGAACGGAATTGGTTCGTGGGTGAATGTAGCCTTTTGTAGCTACTAAATGTTGCCAACAATAATACCGTTGGGAATGGCGCTCATTTTAAAATACTTCATTTAAGAGTTCATCATTTCAATCAACTATATTATAAAGATAATCATTTTAAATGAAGGCTCTCAAACAAATAATTGAAATAGAAAGAAATGGATATAAATAATAAATGCGTATGTATCATTAGGGTGGCCCTTATTTTTCAACTTTGTTTTTTTTATGTTTCACCCCCTCAGTTTTTTCCAACTGGTCTAAAACTAATGCCAGAAAAAAATTGATCATTCCAATAATTCTAAGTGGTGCCCCAAAGACTGTGAAGGTCATCATTTATACACAAAATACTGGGTTTTTTTTCACAAATTTATCTGATTTTTTATTTCAAGTTATTATAATAAACATAATAATATCAAATATAATATATACTAAAACACAATAGTAAATAATCCTATAGCACATAGATTTCACGAAAGGAAATTAATTCCATTCGGCGTCGTAGCTCTGGTAGTCGGGAAAACGGACTAAGGCGCTTAAACATTTCCGTAGGCGATGTTTTCCAAATGAAGCAGTAGAAGGTAGTTTGTTAAAAATGGCGCAAATAAGTTATCTTTGCAATCATATACAATATATCTGATTGAAAGAAAAACAAATGAAATATTTGTTTTTAAATTACCTTCAAATAAAGTAATTCAAGTATTATTTTGAGTTAGTGTTCGCTACCATGGACTGGAATGGGAGGTTGCTTTCAACAATAACTAGAAACAAGAAGGTTGACTGACTTCCAGTAATTATTTCCGTGAACGGTCAAGATCATCTTTTAGGAGTCCCTCAATTGGCTTCTTGCAGTGGAGACGACATGGCATGGCACTAACTTTTTACAGTGTGCTTGCTGAATTTTTTTGTTTATACAATGCCAACCTTGCGCTGTAACACCAGTGCGTCAAATACAGGAAGAATAAAAGGTGTTTGCATTTTATTAGCATGAAAACTGGGAAAAGATCTCTAATACTTACCTTGTCTGCTTCTGAAGCACCGTCTGGACACGAACTTGGGGGAGAAAATTTCCTTCATGATTATCAATATGGCCTTGCAGTGGTCATATAAACCTTACAGTTATACCTACAGCAATATTGTAACACAAGATGAGGAGCAAGTCGTAAATAATATCGGAGCCATTTTCCATATGGCTTAAAGCATTCATTATCAGTAAATTTGAAACTTAAAATAATAAAAATTGTGCCATAAGAACTTATTTTTATGGTTGAAGATTTCTAGGCATTGCTTTACTTATTTTACTTCTAAATATTTGTTTTAAATTTGAAACAAATTTAATAAAAGAGTTTTGGCGTAAATTTAAGAATTTAACTAATTTTGTTCAATTTTCACCCCCTTTGAGGAACGTGTTATCATTAAATTTTTTTTTTTAAATACCAGTTACTTACTTGCCCTAAAATAAAATAATTGGGGGGTGGGACTTATAAAAATATAATATATAATTATTTTTTTGCCTATATTCTACCTAATATATTAGGTGTATAACTTTGCTTCCGCCGTTTTGCAATAGATGGCAGTAGCGGTAAGTGGTAGTTGGAATAAATAGATCATAGATGTCATACAATAAGCTTAAGTATTTGTAAACATAACGCCATCGAAATATTAGTCGATTTGTGTCTGCATCATAAAGTTATTCCCGATTAAACATGTCAGCTTACGAGCCAAATTCTCGTCATTTGCTGGAGGTTTTAATTTTATGCTTTAATATGAAGAAATCTGCGGCTGAGGCTCATCGAATGCTCTCAAATACCTATGGTGAGGCCGCTATTAGTGAAAGAACGTGCCGAGAGTGGTTTCAACGCTTCAAGAACGGTGATTTTAACATCGAAGACCAGCATGGCGGTGGAAGAGAGAAGGTTTTCGAAGATGCAGAATTGGAGGCATTACTTGATCAAGACTCGTGTCAAACGCAACAAGAATTGGCAGGATCATTGGGAGTGACGCAACCAGCCATTTCAAAACGCCTGAAAGTCATGGGAATGATTCAGAAACAAGGAAATTGGACAAGGATTCAGAAACAATAATACCATATACAAATTATTGAAAAAAAGGAATACTTAATTTTAATATTTTTATTTTATTTTATATACATAGTTATTTACAAATAATCATGGTCATTTTATTATAAATTAATTGTTGAAGATTTACATATTGTGAGGATCAATATTTTCGGTAAAAGACAATCATTACTGGATTGACATAATTAGATTACAGTTCATATGTTAAATATCCCACATGATCTTCCAACATAAAAAATGCAGGTAAAAAAGGGAAAATGTTTTACATATTCTGTAAACAACCATTTTGTATTATGAAGTATCATGATCAAAAGGTGTTTGCCTCAAAAGAAGGAAAAAACTTACAACTAGTTCATTATTGTATTGGGAATCCAAAATCTTAAGTTTAAATGAGCATTTCAACGATTTACACAATATTTAGATTTGAATACACCAGGACTGTCGATTTATTATAATACATATGAGTACATTAATTATCTTGACTCAGTTTCGTTGTGATGATAAAATAAAATTTGCTTCGACGAGTAAGAAGTTATAAACTATTTTTAAACTAGCTTAATTATTTATAAAATTATAAAACAAATGAATCAGAGCATTATTTTCATTTGAGTTAAGTTCCAAACCAATAAATTTTATCAGAAATTTGAGCTGTGAAACTGTTTTAACCAAGCTGGAACATTGCAGTCTATAAAGACAGACGTGTGCTGGAAACCCGACGGCTCGATGCCGGTGATGATAATGGAAGAGTATTCTAATGAAGAGTGGATGTAGTATCACAAGGCAAGGCTTACGCTTGCTTGGGGTGCGCTGGCGGCGCGGGCGGTGGGGCCTTGAAGCACTGCAGCAGGAAGGCCGTGTACATAACAAACGCGATGGAGATGGCGATCATGGCATACATGAAAATGTTCAGTTCGGGTTGGCGGAAGCGGTTCTTTCTTAGCCATTCCAGTACCTCGGATTCTGACAGAATGTCTCCTGGAAATGCCAATGTTGTTTGTTGAACACTTTAATAGATCTGAAGTAATTTCATAAAGTTGGTTTGACCAGATTAATCGCTTAATTTTTAATATACAGATTAAAGAAAATAATGTATATAATCAGGCTGGCAATGTATTATATATATCCATCTGTGTTTACCTCTGTAGATACTGGGGAATCTTCTCCTGAAGTAAACAATGGCAGGCAACTTCGTGACACCCCACTTGCGGGCGTATCGAGGGTCACCCATCTTCACAAATGTGATATCCAGATTATCAGTCTCTCCGTCTATTTTTTCCAAATTATCCAAAACAGTTTTGCTCTCCGGCGCTTCTTGTTCATCTGAAATATGAAAACAATCACTTGGATCCAGTGGCTTGACTATTCACTTGTCACTTGCCACGACTACAAGATGGATGACTACTACTGCAATTACTATAATCCTTATTTTCAGTCAAATTATAATATATTTATATTAGTTGCTACTTAACAAATAAACCCTGTTAGTACAGAAAATGCTTTATTGCAGTTTCCAATTTACCCCGTCCATTATATTTCTAAGAGACCAATTATCCGGACCAGCCGAGATGATAAAGAGGAGGAAATCAGTACTGTAGAGTAATGTAAGTCTTTTTATGTACATGTACTACATACGTACTTGTTTTTGCAGTCAACTTTGTAATTTCATAATCAATCAATTAGCGGAGGAAAAAAATTGATTTCCAGCTTATTTTGCTAAAAGACTTAACACCTATTTGATTATCCAGAAAAATCGGTATCCGGAACACCTCCGGTCCCAATAACTCCGGATAAACGACGTTCTACAGTAATAGAATTTACAAATGAGCATGATATGCTTGCATGTCTAGGGATTTTATATTTATAACAGTTGATATTATTAATGAGAGAATCTTACAGAAATAAACAGCTAAAAATTCATTTTCGTCTAGAAGCTTGTCCAACATTTTTTTGTTGACTTCTTCAATTTCGTTTTTGATTTCGAAGACGTCCTGAGAGGTGAGCCACTGCAGGACCACATCCACCTGGTGCAGGTCCCCGTCGTAGAGCATGGGGACCCGCTTGCGGAAGTACACCAGCGAAGGGAAGTTGATAATATTGTATTTCTCGTTGGCCTCCGGGCTGGCTATCTTCACAAAATCTATCCCGTACTGGTCTACATCTGTGTCTATCTGTTCCAGTGCTTCCAAAACTTCTTCACATTCCGGGCAATCTTCATCGACTAAAAGATTAAAAAGAAATGCTTACGGTTTATATAAAAAAGGAAATCATTGCAAGTTTTTAATTAGGCAATGCTTTATAGTAAAAATCACATACAGAAAAATACAACTAATAAAGCTGATTCATCCATCAGCCTCTCGAGCATTCTGTCATTGACATCTTCAATCTCATCCGCTAGCTCCCTGTTGTCATCATCTATCAGCCACTCTAGCACCGACTCTTCGTTCTGCAAGTCTCCTTCAAATAGTAGAGGATTTCCATTTCTGTAACACGAGCAAACGATGAGAGCCACATCCATAAAGGAGATACAACATTCTAAATAAAACTACCGTACCTGAAGTAGACCATGGCGGGGAATGTCTTGATGGAGTAACGCTTGGCTAGCTGCGGATCTTGAATCTTGACCATGTGAATACCAAACACATCGCACTCGTCATCCACTGTCTCCAGGCCCTCCAGTATTTGGTCGCAAATGTTGCAGTTAGGCTTATCTATAAAAATACGGGTGCACTGGAAATTAGAATCAATTAAGATGTTCCTCGATGGCAAATTGTGTTAAATAGAGACTCACAGAAATAAACGGCCAAGTATTGAGTTTCCTCCACCATGGACTCTAGCATGACCCTGGTGATAAGCTCTATTCGATCTTCTGTTTTCTGCGTTATCAGCCATTGGAGCACCTCTTCCTCCTCCGAGAGTGATCCTGTGACAGGAAATACCGTACTTTAAACTTTAAACAACACCAATACCTGTCAAATAGAAAACTGAGATAAATATATGTGTTGTCTCACCTTCAAAGACATTTGGTATATTATTTTCAAAGTAAACTAGAACAGGAAATTCATTGACGCCGTAGGATTCAGCAATGGAAAAGTCTTGTGTTTTGACAAACTTTATTCCGTGGCGGTCGCAGTCGTCGTCGATGTTCTCCAGCTCCTCGAGGATCCCCGTGCACTGGTCGCATTCGTCGGCGTCTGGAAACATTCGTTTTCTCTCTTCAACTTGTTTATGACATGCATATATTCATTTTTAAATCTAACATAAATTCAGTTCAAAAAGGTAATTACTTTCAAATTAACAAAGGTTTAGAATATCACTTATTTTAAATACTTTACTTAAGATTCCAGAAGAAAAGTTATATAAAATAAAATAACAATTACTTAGTATCTGTTAAATATTTAAGTATATTTTTTAGTTTCATTAACTTATTCATGATATTACAATATATTAAAAAGTGTTAGTATAATTTTAGGTTCCTATATAAATCTAATAAAAAATTGTATTTAAATATTAAATTCTATATCTAACTAATTATCATTATTTAAGTTTGTGTTTGGGTATATATTAGGATTGAAGGGATGTTGAATGCTTATAGATATGTGTGAGGTATAATATCTTCATATTCCTGGAATTTCAGCTGTCTTCTTACCAAACGTTTAAGATTTACCAATTGTGAAATACAAAGCAAATCCATATAAAGTTATTTGTGTCAGTCTGTAAGAAACAAATGAATTGTAACGGCAATCTTATGTATAAACGGATATAAAAAAAAGTAGATGAATCATTTAAGTATTAATTAGAGTATTTGAAAGGTTGTATTCTGTAGAGAAACAAGAAAGGTGCTTTCATTTCAGAATCATTGTGTTTAGAATCAGAACTTATAGAATCAAAAATCTCCCATGATATGACATCTAGCTTATTTGTATATTCTGTGATCTGGAGTGGAAGTATTCAAAGGATAGGCAGTGGGCAGTGGGCTGTGGGCAGTGGGCAGTGGGCAGTGGGCAGAGGGCAGTGGGCAACGTGCGTTAGTAGTGCAGTAGAGCATAAATAATAGTGAGATGAGGCCTGGTTGGTTAGCATTGGTTAGGGCGAGCAGGCAAGGCTAGGTTTGGTCAGTCAGGCCGGATTAGATGAGCAACTCGAGGGTTGTTAAGTACCCTCGTCTCCGGTGTGCTGGTCCTCCTCCGAATGGGTGGCGGCTTCGTGCTCTTTCTTGGCGCGTAATTTGCGCATCACTTTGGAATTGCAAATATCGCACAACGTTTTGTTCCCTAAAGCGGTTGTACAAAAAGAATGAAAATAGGTTATAACAACAATGAGGCAAAAACTTAATAAGAATTTAAAACCATATATTATTTATTAAGGCAAGCATTTTTATGGAGATGCAAAATGATATTTTTTATTAATTTGAACACAATTTGAGGCAAACAATATAATAACTGACCATATAATATAATACATGTTTATTATTTCAACTGACTCAATTTGTTGCCGTTGCGCTACAAAACCAAAATCATCAATCTTTTTCAAACTCAAATTCAATTCATGTTACTCCACAAAAATAAGCAAAGGAAGTGGAGATGAAATGCATCGGCTCTCCAGCATTATATTTATCAAAAACTAAAGATTTTCCTTCCACAAAGAAAAGAAAATATCACAAAGTTCCGTGATTATTTGACCTAGCTCAAAACTAGTGATTGCCTTGAAAATTCAGAAGGGGAGATAATGTTAAACCTTCTTACAGAAGTAAATGGCGAGGGAATCCTCTTCATTGATCAGCTTCAAAAGCTCCTCCCCCTCCAGCGCCTCGATCACATCCCCCGCAGGGTCCTTTTGCGTCAGTAGCCAGTTCAGGATCTCTTGCTCGTCGTAAAGATCACCTGTAAGACCAATGTTATATGTACAACAAATAATCTTATGGTTGTCAGTAATTGATAAGTCCACTGTGTTTCATCTTCGTGTTTCGCTCTCTCAATCTGATGACAAATAATGTTATAGGGAATCCTTTCGAGTGTTGAAGGCCACAGCTGATAATGATGGATGGTGGCGCAGAGCAATTCATGCTACATATCACATTTCATTTATTTAAATAAAAATCATGATAAACATTGCAGACATTAAATTCCAGATCGTTTGCAATTATGTAATAAGAATTTATTAGAGAAAATAAAATTTTAAAAAAGCAAGAACTAGAAAAAATCATAACATTGATATCGCATCCCTGAGGCAACCCCCAATATCACGAAATTTGTTGACCTCCGAGGCAACCTGATTAAGCAAAAATATCGCTCTACTTACAGGCATTACCATTGGCAGGGTGGTTCTGCAGCGTGCCAAATAAAACAATCTTTGCTCTCTTTGACGATTATCAGGGACACATAGACCCACATCAATCAGGACATCCGAGTATGTATACGGCCACCAATCAGCTAAATTAAGTGAGCTCCCAAGTGGATATTCCACCTTCTCCCCAATGACTGGTAACTTAGCATACATAGGAAGAAGAAAAGTCGGAAAGAGCCACGGGTAATAACTGCGCTCCCTGAGGTAAAGAAAGCGTAAAAAAAAAATCTGCACTCGCTCCACTATGGAACTATTACATAGAAAATTGAACAATAATTGAGAATCAAACATAACACCGAGACCTTTGGAAGTAGAAGCTCTTTCAAACTGTACTACATCCATAAGATAGCAAAAGTATAATGTTTTTGATGCTCGCATATACCAGGGGTGTTAGTTGAAGTTTGCCGGTTTTACTCATAGATGTCGCTAGAGATATGTATACATTTCTATGATTTGGCATCTATGTCATATTTTTCTATGGACATTAACCTTCAAAAATACACAAGTTATGGTATGACATAGCAAAGCACTTGGAGACGTTGAAGATATACCACATAAAGACAGTACTGAAGCCGCCCAGTCACTCACCGAAGAGGTCTAATCTATAGTAGGTATATAATAAAGCAGTTTTACCAGCATAAATGACAGGCTCCTTAGAACCCATCTTGAAGAAGAGAACAGCGGGCAGAGCGAAGACTCCAAACTCCTTGGCCATCTTCTTGTCATCGATCTTTACGAAATTGATTCCCGCGCCATCCGCTTCATCGTCGATGTGCTCGATCTCCGCCAACACTCGCGGGCACTGCTTGCAATCATTGCTGTCTGGAGAGGGAAGAGAACCATTCTGTTAGCTTTCATCAGATGATCTTCATTACTATCTAATGATATAAACTAGCCATTTTGCTATATTGTTATTCAAATTTTTAATGATAATCATTGTGAATTTTTGCGCGACAAAAATTACACTTATTCATAAAATGTTTTTACTTAAAAAAACTTTTGTTACCGAAGTAGGGAAAGTTTGAATAAGTAAACGTATTTTTTATTTTCTATTAAAAGGTATGTCAGCATGCATTGTTTGAAGAATGGAAAAAAATAAAATTCTTCTTCCTTCCTATAGAATATACCAATTTGGAATGGTTAATGGAATAGTTCTAGTGTTTCGTCAATAACCCGAGGTCTGTGTAAATGTCGCAAAGAGAATTGATTGAGATCTTGGTCCAGACTTACAGAAGAATACGGCCACATAGTCTGAAGTCTGTCGGATCTTATGGAACATCTTGCGGTTGACCCTCTCGATGTGGTCCGTGAGCTCCATGTTTTCAGGGTTGGTGAGCCAGTCCAGAATCTCCTCCTCATCATCGATGTCTCCGTCGTAGTTTATGTATTTCCCTTTGCGAAAATAGGTGATGCCAGGCGGGTCCCGGAAGCCGTACTTCTTGGCCATCAGCCGGTCGCTCATCTTCACAATCTTGATCCCATACTCGGCCGCCTCATCGTCTATCAGCTCAATGTGGCGGAGGATTTTGGGGCTGTCAGGGTTCCCCTCTTTATCTGGAACGTGTTGCACAATGCAAAACATATTTGTGATATGATGTGATCCTGTGACATGATCATGATCTATGTAGAAATATGAGTATATAATGATGCTGGCAGGACGCAGCTGATTTTTATTTCAATTGATGTCTGACTCTGAGATAGCCAGCCCACTCACGACTGCACTTGCGCCCTACCAGCACACCTCTCCTACACTCGACTCACAGAATATGACGGCCAGGAACTCCTTGGTCTCTATGTACTTGAAGAGCTTCTCCCGCTCAATGTCCTCGATGCTCTCGTCATCCTTCTGGCGGATCATCCACTCTAAAACACTTCCCTCATCCAACAAATTTCCTGAAATCAGTTTTCTATTTTATTTTATTATATCAGCAATTACAGAGAAAATCTTGTTAGCCCCACCAATATAACTTCACTCAACTGATATCATATTATACTCCTTTCATAAAATACTGTTTGTGTGATACATTTAATCCCAATACTAGGTGAGGAGATGAAATCAACAATCACCCGCAGGGGTTGAACCCTCTGAGTTTTACTGTGAAATGAAAATCATTTAAATAATTGTATGTTTAGACCAAATGCATTCATCCTGTTACAAATATTCATTTAAGAAACAAGTCCTACTGGTCGAACAAAACAATGGTGGAAATAAATACATATATGTATACAGTCATAGCTCAGTTCATTAACTTAACATGTTCCGAGGAGTCACTTCAGTTCATAAACTATAATGTTCGCGGACCAAAGCAACTGAAAGTAGCGAAACAGTGAAATGTGTATTTTGTTTGTCTGAATAGTTTTTTAAAACTGTAAAAGTAACATCACATTGTTAATAAGAATGTCAACAGAACTGTCAGTCACAGTTTTAATAGGGAGATTCGTGTACACTTCACTCCACTCCACTCTGTTAGCCGGGAGTCGTATCAAGAGCAAAATATATACAAAAACATCGCAGAATGATGTTTACGTCGTGAAGAGAAAACACAAGTGAACATTCCATGTGGACTGTTTGCGAACCGATGCATAGTTAGTGAACTGAGGGAATGGCTATATCTAAATATAATATACCTACCTTGGCCACTTTTAATAAATAATTTCGTATTTAACTAAATATATAGTGATAGTAATGCGACAGAGGACCATCTAAACTATGTGTTTATAGAAAATAAAAAAGATTTTTTAATTTGTTCTACAAGTTTAGTCTCGTGGAAAGAATTAATAAATCTTTATCGCAATAACTAAACAAATGTTGTGTTGTATAAAAAAATGATTTGAGTGTGTCCTAGAATTAGAGAATATCAAATCTAACAACCGAGAAGAAAAGAAAGAACCCACATCCTTTTAGAGCATTATTTCCAGCAATGACACAATGTGAAGGAGGTAAGGAGATGTCACTCACCGGCTGCGCAGGGGCCGCTCCGTCCCGAGAGCAGACTCCGTGGACATGCTTTAGTGCCTGTCGGGTGCGTGGGTGTGTGGGTGTGTGGATGCGGGGAAATGAGAAAAGGCCATGTGGTAATAGTAACAATTTATTGGTTATAGTAACAGCACGCTCGTGCGCGGGCGTCGGGCTACAGCTAACGGTGGAGCGACGTACCCAGTCATGTAATACAATCGCAAAAGTCAATTTTTGTTTCTTAAAATTAAGAGTAATAAACCATGTATCACTTGAATTTGTACTAATTAATATTACAGCCCTAACTACTGAGACCTTTAACCTGTACTAGCCCAAATTCAAATATACATACTTTTATAAAAATAAACATTTCCTCCCGACTCGGGATGAGAGTGGTTCCTCAATGACGGGAAACTTACTTAAACTCACTTTTTAAAAGTGATAAATTTGATATGTAATGGAAGAGCAGTAACTCAGTACTTCCCACCTACCGATAATCTATGAAACTACGCCAACAACCAATCGTAACATATTTCAACAAGAAGCTACAACCACTACCTGCGGGGCGAATCTTGATGCCTCCAGGAGACACTTAAACGTTTAAGAATAATTACTAAAATAAGTAAATGTACTCAGTTCTGTTTCAAAATTTTGAACTAATATCAGAACAAAAATGCTTTAATCGGAGCTTGTACTCCGACTGACTAGAAAGTCACTTTGCCTACAAATGCTGCAAGTTCTAAGGAAGATTTAGGTGTGGGGATGATCCCGGCGGGAGCTCAAGGGGACACAAGTCTGGAGTGCAAGAAGGTGTGAAGGTGTGCGGTTAATGAAGAGCAAGCGCGAGTTAGCCGGGGCAAGCCGGGCAGACGGTGCTCGAGCATTCAAAACTTATGTCCTCAGGAAGGTCCCACACGAGAACTCCCGAATGATGGTGCACGACTGGACGGGATGACGGATGTTTACCACCACCAGATATTACCGCTCCCGAATAAGCCCTTCTTGCCCTTGCCGCCCTTCTCCGGCTTGGCTGCGAGGGCCTTGGACTTAGCTCCCTTGGGGCCGGAGGGCGTGGCCGCCGGCACCTTGGTGGCGCCCCCCACTTTGGTCGGACAGCATTGGTAAGGTTCGTAGGAAGGTTTAGGGGTGGCCTTATTCCCTCCCAGCCCGATGTAGAAACAGCCATCGCCTGCAGTCAGTAAACAATATGTCAGAACACGTATTACAGGAGGTGCGGCAACACGCAAGCGGAACACAATATGCTTCGTGCTGGTGGCAGTACTCTCAATACGTGTTGTTAGTATAAAAACCAGATCACTTTGCAAGCGGAATGAAAAGCTTATCGACATTGTTGGACTGTCTGCAGACGACAACTAGTTTACGGAACAGATTAGGGTTGGGGCCATGCAAGTCGGTCTCCTTAGGGCACTGCGATAACGGGGACATACCAGGTTTACTGACGCCAATTACCTGTAAAGAAACGTCTGATCTTTGTGAATATACTGTCCTCGTCCTCGGAATCTTCGCTACTATCGGAATCCGAATCAGAGCTGTCGGAATACATCGGTATTGGCTTTTTTTTCTTCACATTTGGCTTCGACGACTTGCTGGGATTATCGGTAACTTTTCTATTATGTTCTACTTTTTTCACCTTCTTGAATTTAGCACCGTAGCCTTTTTCTGCCTCAGTGCTGTAGCCTTCATCTTCAGAACTGTCAGAGTCATCATCATTCATGTCTGTTTCAACGTCAGGATCAGTGGTATCTTCGCTACTCTGCTCAGTACTGTCATCTTCTTCAGAAGACTCGTTCTCATCACTATCATCATCATCAGTGCTGTCATCATCATCATCATCATCATCATCATCTGTGCTTTCATCGTCATCATCATCATCATCCTCTCCATGTTGATTAGTATCATTATCGCTACCGCTGTCATCAGCGTCAGTGTCGTCGCTATCCTCGCTATCATCACCTGCGCTACTATTGTGGTCGTCCTCGCTGTTGCTGTCACTGTTATCATTACCTGTAGGCATTAGTACGGTCATGCAGTGAGCTGGTAAAGAGACAGTTTGTATGGCCAAACACGAGTCGAGAGTTTATTAACAAAAGCTACAACAGCAGAAGCTTAATAACTGAGTTTCAACAACAACAAGACGCATGCACTTTAAGGTATTTACTTTATAGAATCGTTAAAAAGACTAAACTTTAATTTGAAGTGAAATATGTTTAAAGAGTAAAAGGAATTCTTATGAATACTGAAAATAATATTTATCTCATGGTTAAGGATGTGGATTCTTACTTTTTTGATCTACAAGCCACTGAAGAACTTTTTTCTCATTCTTTAGATTACCTAAAAATATATGGATTGATGTATTACTTGGGATCACTTGCACCGCTGATTACAAATACAGACTCGAGTAAGTAGGGATCGCAAAGTTACATATTTCCACTCGAGTCACTATTGACGGTCAAATATTATGTGTAACATAGGAGACATCGCATAGTGTCCGATACAGAAATACATAGCTTGCTATTGCTCACGGTCCACAGAGCGAGAGCGAGACAAGATCGACAAGAAGACAGCCACCACCTACAAGGACCGCAGTCACATAATATGTACTACACTTGTACGGGTAGGTGCGAGTACTTGCAGCATAATATTATGTTTGTGCGCCAACAAGAGAGATCCTGCAGAAGCTCCAGTCGCTAAAGACACTACTCTCACAGGTACTTTATTAAGGGCTACACTATAATCTTAATTATCACTACTAAAGAAAGAGTCCTGAAATGAAATAAAACATATTAATACTTCAATTATTTCTCAATACAATTCCTCCAAATTTTACAACTCCTCAGAGATGTTTATTATGTACAAATTAAAATTAAAAGCTAGAGGTTCGAGTGTTCTTTGAATGATGTCCTCTGATGTGTTGATACATTCCTTTTGACATTTTTTCAAATCACCATGACGCTGATAAAAATACATGTTCTCTCTTTCAAAAAATAGTGTTATACAATTTGTAATGGCAACATTCGCTGTGCGGAGGAATTAAAATATTCATCTACATGACGTTAGTATTAATAGTTATGTGAAACTTAAATCAAGAAACACCGTTTAGGCTGCAGCCACACCGAAGTGTATTGTTCGGTGACTCGCTTGCTGTCAAACAGCATTGTCAAATTATTTTATTTGAAAATGTCCGCTATTGGTTAAGATTTAAAAGTTACATTAATTTATGAATTAATCAATTAAAGTAAAAAGCACCAATGATAAATATGTGATCGCAAAATGATAAATATGTGATCGGTCAAAAAATATATTTCTAATATTTCTTTATTTTAAATTATGTAACATTTTATTATTTACATTACGAAAATAAAGAAACAATTTTTATATTATACTATTTCCTTTGTTATCACAAATCATTAGTGCCTTTTACTTTAATTGATATAAGTATTCATAAATTAAAGTAAATATAAAAGCTTAATCAATAATGTTACATTTTCAAATAACACATTTGGTGACGTTGTCAAGTCATTCTCGGCCAGACAGCTATTCTCCATTACGATTTCTTCAACTATTATTCCAAGATTTCAATTTGATACGACCCTCGGGAGTCAGCCGGGGGACACTCACCGTCATACATAATGGGCACGCCGGTCTCGTAGTAGACCAAGGCCGGAAAACTGAAGATGCCGATCTCCGAAGCGAGTTTGGAATCTTTGGACTTGACAAATTGGATGCCGTGCTTGTCTGTGTCGTCGTCTATGGTCTCCAGCTCTTCCAGGATATCGTTACATGTGTCACAATCATCACTATCTAAAAAAATAATCTGAATTAGAGATGTCGCTTGCATAAATCACGACCGGGCTAATGCGCCACGCGCCATACTCACAGAAGAACACGGCCAGATGTTCGACGTCCTCGATGAGGACTCTGAGTGTCTTGCGGTCCACGCTCTCGATGACGTCGGGCTGCGAGGTGTGCAGGTTGAGCACCCAGTCCAGGATGGCCTCCTCGTGCATGAGGTCGCCGTCGTAGATGGTGCGGAACTTGCGCCGGTAGAAGGCCAGCGCCGGCAGGGCGGGCAAGTCGTACTCTCGCTCCACCCCCTCGTCGGAGGTCTTCACGAAGTCGATGTCCTTCTCTTCGCACTCGTCGTCGATGTTCTCCAGCTCCAGCAAGATCTTCTGCGATTTCTTGTCGCCTTCTTTATCTGCAAGTGCGAGAGATTAATAGTTTGTTGCATTTATGGTAAGACCTTGTTTTTTCTAGTAAACGGTAAATACGAGTTAGAGAATAAAAATACTATCAGTTAGTAAAAAAAGGTAGCAAACTTACAGAAGAAAACAACGACGTGTTCATTTTCCTGGAGAATTTTTTCCAACATACGAGTGTTGACTTCTTCGATCTTTCCGGGAATTTCCAGAGTATTCTCATCCGTCAACCATGACAAGACCTCGTCTTCGTCTTCAATGTCACCTGAGAAAAATTAAAAAATCTGTCTTTAGTAATGAACATTGCTGGAGCCACCGCGCACCGTGGGCTACTGGCTGGACAGGCTGGCTGCTACTGACCTTTGTACACGAGAGGGTCTTTATTTCTAAAGAACACTAGTGTGGGGAAGTTCTTTATGCCATTTTTCTTGGCGACGGAGAGGTCCTCGGTTGTAACGAAAATGATGCCGGTCTCGTCCAACTCGTCGTCTATGTTCTCCAGCTCCTCCAGGATGTTGTCGCAGTGTTCCCCCTCCTCGCACTTGCCACCTGAAGCGGATATTCGGTTAGAACAAGCCCCTAGTGGTGCGGAGCTAATAAAGGATAAGTCGTTTATTACTCGTATGCATGAGAATTACTCACTGAAATAAACAACGACATATTCATATTCTTCGATGAGATCCTTGAGAATCTCGTCGGTGACCTCTTCGATGGTGGCTGAAGTTTTCTGCTGCAGTAACCACTCCAGCACCTCCTCTTCGTTCATGAGGTCACCCTCGTAGATGGCGGGGATCTTGTCTTCGAAGTAGAGCAGCGCCGGCAGGTGGTCTATTCCATACTGCTTGGCCTCCGCCTTATTGTCCATGCGCACTATCACTACCCCCTCCTTCTCCAGCTCGTCGTCTATGTTCTCCAACTCATTCAGGATCCGGATGTTCTGCTTGTCATCTTTGTCATCTGAAATGCAACTTTCTCCGATTATAACTTACTGAAACCCTCGGCTAAGAGGAGATGTCAATGCGCTACTCACAAAATATGACCGCCAAGAATGGCGTGTTCTCGATGAGCCTGTCCATCATCTCGTCCGTGACCTCGGGGATCTCGCTGTGGCGCTTCTGGTGCAGCAGCCAGCCCAGCAGCTCGTCCTCCTTCATGAGGTCGCCCTCGTACACGTGCGGGATGCGCTTCTCGAAGAACACGATGGTGGGGATGGTGTCGATGCCGTATTCCTTGGCCTCCTTGTCATCGTCTATCTTCACAAAGGCAATGTCGTTCTGGTCACACTCGTCATCAATGTTTTCTAACTCTGAGAGAACTTTTTGACTTTTTTTTTGGTCTTTGTCATCTGAAATAGAATTAAAATGTAAATATGAATTATCGGGCTGTAGATATCAAGGCGCGAAAAACATGCTACCCTCATACATCGGCCTACACTCACAGAACAGAACGGCAACGTAGGGCATCTTGTCGATAATGAGGTCCAGCATCTCGTCCGTGATGTCCTCGATCTCGTCGCTCTCGGCCTGGCGTTTGAGCCACTCCAGCAGCTTGTCCTCGTCCTCCAGGTTGCCCTCGTACACGGTAGGGATGCCCTTCTCGAAGTACAGCAGCGAAGGGATCTTCTCGATGCCGTACTCCTCCGCCTCCTCCGGATTGTCGATCTTCACGAACACTATCCCCAGCGCGTCGCACTCGTCGTCGATGTTCTCCAGCTCGTTCAGCACTTTCTGCGACTTGCGGTCGTTGTTGTCATCTGAAACAAATCATCTTCCACTGTGTATTTGAATATTTCTTCTTTGGATTTAAATGTATTGTAGAAAATGTGCTCACAGAAAAGAACAGCCATCGTCTTTCCCTCCTTGATGAGGCGGTCGAGCATTTCGTCGGTAACATCTTCTATTTCATCTTTTTCCAACTGGTCAACCAGCCACTCCAAGATCTCGTCCTCATTTTCTAAGTCACCTGAGTAAAGAAGTACAGAGTGAACGACGGTAGGTATCATCGTTATACTTTATAGAAGCGAGAGAGAGTAAATATAATAGACTTGGGCAAGGCTACACACCATCATAAACATTTGGGATTTGCTTTTCGAAGTAGACGATGGCGGGCACGCTATCAATGCCGAAGTTCTTGGCGGCCGCGTCATCGTCGATCTTCACAAACTGGATGCCGTGCTTGTCGCAGTCGTCGTCAATTTTCTCCAGCTCCCCCAGCACGGTCATGGAATCATCATCGCCGTGATCATCTGCAACGTTACACAAGCGTGATATTCGCGGATTGCTCGCCGGCGCCGGGGTAATAATTGCCCAACAGAAATACGAAAGAAAAAGTTCTTACAAAAAACCACTACAAGGTTGTCGATATTCCCAATAAGAGTATTGAGGGTTTTTGCAGTGACATCTTCAATCACGTCCTCCTCGTCTCCGGTGGACTTGTTGGCCACCAGCCACTCCAAGACGTCCTCCTCCCGGCTCAGCTCGCCTGTGAAGTGAGGGTAACTTTGCATTAGCGGAACCGCTGGCCAGTAAGGATCACACACGCACGCGGCGGCTAACTCGGCGTATACTCACTCTCATAAATGATGGGGATCTGATGCCTGTAGTACACCAGTTTGGGGAGGTCCCCCAGGTTGTACTCTTCCGACAATTCCTCGTCGTAGATCTTCACGAAGCCAATGCCCAGTTGGTCTGCCTCGTCGTCGATGTTCTCCAGTTCCTGCAAGGCCTTCGAGCATTTTTTGCACTCCGGCTTGTCTATCACCAAACAGCAAAACCAAATCAGTAAACATTCGTGACGTCGCATAAACTGCCGCCATTGTGTTAAATGTTATTCTAGGGTGCGTGCTCCACTAAGCACGGGTGCTTTACTCGCGCTTCTAGAGCCCGCTTCTCCTGCTCTGATCGTGGGCGGTGAGTGTGAGTGGCAGTGAGCGCGAGGGGTGGGGGACTGTTCGGTTAGTTAGTTCACGTGTTTAAATACAACAGAAACCGTTCCAAAAAACTCAGATGCTCAAACTTAACGTCAATATATATGTACATGGTCAGAATACACGAATCAAACACGCCCACTCGTCCATTCGTGGCGTGAGTCGAGTTAGTAGGTACCTACAGCAGGCAGAGTTTACATATTTCCAATAATGGCATTGCTTCCCAACGTCTTATTGCCCAAAGGACAAATGTTCAACGTGTATTTATGGATCTTATCGTACTTCTTAGACTCTCTAATTAAATTAGACTCTGTGTAGTGAAACACGTCAGGTGTACTTCTGAAACGGAAGGAAAAGATTATCTCAAGTGAGGATTTGTAAGATAAGTAACTAAAATTGGAGAATTTCCTCGTCGACAATAGCGTCTCTGGTGGTGAGCACAGCGCATACCAGACGGCCCATAGCGCTGGCAGGGAGCCACGTTTCGTCAGACCATTTTACCCTCGGCAGGGCTGCGGCCACTCTAATACAGCACTATCGCGCCCGCCTGCGCGCGCCTTCTCAATGAAATAAATATTGGGAGCTATAAGCTTTCAATAACTAATAGTATGGTACCTGAACGTGTATGTTATAGTGCCTACACTACCTATTATATAGGTACTCCGTTCGCTCTACGAGTCTTCTTTTGTACATTAAGTGTGGCATTGAAAATGTTTTTGTGTTATGGTATTATGAACATTATGTACATATGGTATTAATGTGGGTATCACACAAAAACTGCAGTGCAATCGTGTCTCGAGCGCTCCGATCCTCGATTTTGGGTGAGTTACAAACGAGGGGACATTAGATACGTGTGCGGTGTGTTCTGGGGCTGGTATATTGTAATATTACACATAAAAACACAACATCGGGAAGCAGGTTCGTGCATCTCTGAAAATAAATCATATTAAGCGAAGCTCTGGTAGGGTGATCCCGAGTAACGGCGAGATCTCGGGTCTTCTGTTGTAGGTACTACTGGGTAAGGTTTACGGAGTCGTGTCAGTCGGAGTCGGGTAGTTTATGCCCCGCGAGCTAAGGGAGGATAAACCCTCCCGAATAGTCCGACAGTACCGGGGAGCTGGGAGGGGCGAGGAGTGGCGAGGAGGGCCGAGGGGAGCGGCGACCCCGCTAGAGATCTGATTGCGGCTCGGTGGAGCCTTAGTACTTACTGTTGGAGGAGCATGTCTTGGCGCTAGGACCTACAGTGGGACAAAACATCACCATGATAATTAATGCGTTGGAGAGATCGTGATTCCAAATATCATTCAGTGCGAATATGGGAAGTATCTGGATTCACACAAATTTGAAACATCACAACGAATACAGACAAAATACAATAAACAAAAATCACACAAACGAACAATAGTTTGAAAAGAGTAGGAATTGATACATTTCAGTGCATCTATTGACGCGGGTTGTGTGTGAGGCGGAGTGCTCTAGCACCTAGCACCTAGCACCAAGCGCACGTCGCACCCACATCTGCAGTGGATTGCGTGCATACGGACTTAAAATAATTATATTACCGTAATCGAAATATGTTACAATACAACGATATTTATAATAATTTAAAACGTATAATGTGTCTACGCCGCCTAACAGAGTATTTTTGTAAGTGAGGTTCGGTCAAACTCTTTATTATTTAAATAAGAAAACAAATACATGTGTCGTACCGTTGCTGGGTATCAATAAGTAACGAACATTAGAACAAACAACCATAAAAATAACTCAATATTTCAGATCGTTTATCCGACTTACCATAGTTCCGCCCAGACAAAACTAAAGATGTCCGAGTTTACATGCAGCAGGTGCCGCCACCGCTCCAAAGATAAGAAAAGAAGAAGAAATTCACTTACAAAAGAGCACGGCCACGTAGTCCGTGTCCTCGATGATCTTGCCCAGGATCTTCTTGTTGACCTCCTCTATCCTGTCGGGGCGGTCCATGGCCTCTAGGCTCGTCAGGAAGTCCAACACGTTTTCTTCGTCCATCAAGTCACCTGAGCAAAGGAATCGCGTTCATGAGCACGAGTGGTAGGTATACAGGTATTGCATGCGCGGTAGCCGTGTCCGCCTCACCGTCGTAGATGATGGGCTCCTTCTCCCGGAAGTAGGTGAGGGCCGGGAAGGTCTTGATGCCGTAGTGCTTGGCCAGGCGCTTGTCGTTGATCTTGACGAAGTCCACCCCGAAGCTGTCCGTGTCATCGTCGATCTTCTCCAGCTCCGCCAGCACCTTGTCGCACGTCACGCAGCTCCGCGCGTCTGCAGTCAAGGACACAGTTACCACCGTTACCACCAGGAGGCCCCATCACACTCGTGTTAATATTAACCTACATGATCATAATACTCGTACATACTCGTATGGCGGCCCTCACTCCCCCCCGTCTTGGCCTATTTCCGAGACGAGAATCTTTTCAGTATTGTCACGGTTCGGGATGGTTTTAACCGGCTATTTCGTAATGCAGTTAGGGAGAGTGTGAAACGTGCCGCCGCACCATCTTAACCTTCAATTAATAAATAGAATTAACTAAATAACGAAATGTCGAGTTCAATAATAGGATCGGTCCATACGATATGCGCCGGGAAATAATATATACCTAATGTTTACACTTCGGGACTATTTTAAGAATAGCCAATTAATAACACAGGTAGACATGATTGTTGCAGTATTGATTGAATGCACTTTTTGCGATTAGGTAGGCACTTATAAAACACCTTTTCATAGAAAATTTCGTAAGAAAAGTGAACGATAGATTGAATGAGCGGGATGTAAGTGAGTTGAGTATTGACGAGACCTGGAAATACTTAAAGGAAAGTTTGTGTGAATCAGCGAAAGAATCGTGTGGTGTGTGTGTACAAGGTAGAAGGAAAGGGGATGCGTGGTGGAATGATGACGTAAAGAGTGCTGTTAAAGAGAAGAAAGATGCTTGGTTGAATATGCTGTCGATAAATAAGAATGACAGAGTTAAGTATGAAAGAGCAAAAGATTTGTATAAGGTATGCAAGAAGAGAGTGAAGTCGGTAGTGAAAGTGCGGAAAGAAAAGCTGAAGGAGGAAGAAGGGCTCAAAATGACAAACAACTTCCAAGCAAATTTAAAAATGTTTTGGAAAGAAGTAAAAAAAGCCCGAAATCCTCCTGATAGTGGATGTGTGAAAGCAAATTTAGACAACGAGGGAAGAATGTTAACGGAGAGTAATATCATACAAGAAAGATGGATGGAATATTTTAAGGAGATGTATGGTGGTGATACAAGCGTGATCGAAAGTATAACAACTAGTGCGAGTGCGGGACCTATGAATGATAATATTGAGAAAATAAGTACGAATGAGATGAAAAGATCTGTGAATGCAATGAAAAGTGGAAAAGCTGTTGGATTTGATTGTATTGCCATAGATTTTATTAAAAGCGGTGGCGAAGTGGTTTCTGCATGGTTATGTAAGTTATTTAACCAGTGCTTGGAGGAGGGATATACGCCGCTAGACTGGAGGAGAGCAGTAATTATGCCCCTGTACAAAGGAAAAGGATCGCGTATGGAATGTGGAAACCACAGAGCTATTAGTCTTTTGAGTGTCGTTGGTAAAGTCTATGGCAGAATTTTAATAGAAAGAGTAAGAAAATTGACGAGTGACAAAGTTTGGGATGTGCAAGGTGCCTTTATAAATGGCAGAGGATGTATGGATCAAATTTTTGGACTTCGTACATTGACAGAGAAGTTTCTGGCCAAAAACCGCAAACTTTTCTGTGCATTTGTCGACTTGCAAAAAGCATATGGTTACGTTAATAGAGAAAAGTTGTGGGAAATATTGTCTGAATATGGAATAAGTACAAAACTGATCACGGCAATTAAGTCGCTATACACAGAAAGCACTGCTAGTGTCAGAGTAAATGGAGATCTTACAGCCTGGTTCGATATCAATAAAGGTGTCAAACAGGGTTGCGTAATGTCCCCGTGGTTATTTAATCTGTATATGGACAAATGTATGAAAGAGCTGAAAGGGTTGGATGTAGGTGCCAAAATGAGCGGAGTGTCAGTAAGCTGTCTCTTGTATGCGGATGACGCTGTCCTTCTTGCAGACAACGAGCATGAACTACAAGTCCTGGTGAATTATATGTATGAGGTATGCATGCGAAATGATCTGATGATGAATGTTAATAAGTCCAAGGTAATGATTTTTGAAAAGGAAGAAACCACGACAGTCTGCAACATAAGCGTGAATGGTGAAAATTTGGAGCAAGTAGTTGAGTTCGTGTATTTAGGTAGTATGTTTACAAGAGATGGGCGAGTGGAGAGGGATATTGAAAGAAGGGTTGGGGCAGGCAACAAAGTGAATGGTGCACTTAAAGTTGTCATCGCAAACAAAAACCTATCAAAAAAAGCTAGAATGGCAGTGCACAATGGTGTTCTTCTTCCGACCCTTATGTATGGAAGCGAAGCATGGAACTGGCATGAAAGTAGAATAAATGCAGTTGAAATGAGATCTCTTAGAAGAATGTGTGGATACTCTGTGTACGATAGAGTGCCGAATGAAAATATAAGAAGTGAATGCGGTGCGAATGATAGTGTCATGAACAAAATAATGAAAGGATCATTAAGATGGTTTGGACATATTGAAAGAATGAATGAAGAAAGAATGGTAAAAAAATTATATGTTAATGATGTAAATGGAACCAGAAATAGAGGAAGACCGAGGAAAACGTGGCACGATCAAATAAATCAAATATTGAATGTCGGCCATGTGAGGAGTCAGAGAAATCGACGCGCGTGCATGACACGATGTATGAATGTTGAAGCGAGAGAAATATGTCAGGAAAGAAAAGTGTGGCAGTCCATTCTTTCTGCCTACCCCTTCGGGGAGACGGCGTGATGGTTAGTTAGTTAGTTAGTTAGTTCATAGAAAATGGCAACCATACTAAATCGCGTTAAATGTCTGATATAATGCTAGGACCTCAAGGTATTGCTGTTTTAATATATACCTATTTGGGATGGTAGGGCAACAGTAGGAAAGATTGGCCTCATAGAACTTCTTTTGAACATGGTACCTATACGTACCTACTGCAAACATGCCCCCCTTGTTAACCCAAAAAAGTTGCTTCTTCCACCTTTCTATATTAAGCTTGAATAATGAAAAACTTTCTCAAAGTCATGCACAAAGAAGATAATGGTTTTGAGTACCTAAAATAAATATTTCCTCGAGACAAAACCATAATAAAATATGGCATATTTATTGGACCTCGGAAGCTTCTAGGTGATTTCCGTTTTTAAGAAAGAAAAAAAAAGAAATATAATTAGAATTGGGAAGTGAGTGTGAGTGGAAGTGCAGTGAAAGGATTTCTGGGCAACAAGAAAGACGAACACTATAAAAAGCTCGTAGATGAACTCTTAAAAGCCAATGAAATGGGAGTCGCGTGTCCTAATGCATGTTTACACTTCCGTTATATTTTTTATTTCACAGAAAATTTGGGTGCGGTAATCAACGATCGAGGGACTGGTTTCACCAGGACATCAGGACGATGGAACAAGATACCGGGGATGCTGGAACCCATCTTGATCATGATGCAGAACACAAGAGGAAAAAGTTTAAGTTGTTGTCGATATGGTATCTCATGGTACATATTTTTTATTCACATAATCGTCAGTAATGTCATTGCACAGATTTAACACGTTTTACATATTTATATTAAACAAATATTAGATTGTAAAAATACACTGTCTCCTATTTTTCCCCACCACCCACCCCTGTAACAAAAAAAACTGTACGTTTAATAAATACTATAAGGTAATCTAATTACGAGTACTATATATAATTGAATATAAATATTCGGCCAGAGGAGATGGGGCTATGTGCAAACCAGTTGAAATGGTAGGGACACTTGGCGTCCCTACGGTGGAGAAACTTGTAACCTCTGGGAAGACTGGACTTTGTGACAAATCCGTTAATAAAATATGAGTGTGGGAGTGGAGAAAATACCAATCGAGGGAAGTTACTATTGTGCAAAGATTCGTACAACATAATGAGGAAAGTCTGGTTGCGCACGTCATCTGCGCCGCTAATTATAGTCCACCCACACGACACCGGCGGAGTTAGGAACATGCGAGGATTTACATTCCGGTTGTGAACTCTGCGATGGAATCGTTCGTTGTGCGATAGATAATGCGGGTAAATGGAACAGAGGAACTTTCCGCACCATTTCAGAGATTGGTTATCTATCTTAGGTGGGGTGTCTCCGTTTCCCTCGCCCAAACTGAATGTAATGGTTGGAGACCGCGGGTCCAACGCGATGTACATAGCCAGGTGGAAGACATGAAGATTGGCCGATACTTGCTGTATACCTATAGGTTCCTCGATTAGTCGCGCAGCAATGCAGTTGTAGTGAAAACCTTAGATAAATGTACCAAAATAAACGGCCGAGTGCGAGTGTAATAATATATGCGCGAGGACCTTGCGGCGAGTCCCGTCCAGCGCGGCGTATGTAGGGCGCGGGGCGAGGAAATTAACCTCAGTTTAGAACCATTTGGATTCGCGCCAGATGAGCTTTTTATCAAACGAGCTTTCTTCGATCGCGGAGACTCCCGCGCGCGCCCTAAACTTTGTCGAATCGGTCAATACGCACACAAATTACAACATCTGTAATATAACAATAATCTGATAACTTCAAATTTGATGATTCCCTTACGTTTATTGGGGGCGTCACGATGACGTGATAACATTGGTATTTAAATATGAATAATTCTCAGTCAATCCAATACTTGCAACAAGCGTATTTTCCTTTTGACTTCCATGTGGTCCAGCGTGCCTCGGAGCGTGGCAGATTGCTTTATCTCGAGGTGAAGTCCGCGGAGAAGCAATACATTGAGATCGCCGGTCCTCGGTGGCTCGGAGAAACATTACGAAGTAACACTGATTGGTCTTGTAGTTTTGCGTGAACGCATTATATCATTTCATAATACAATTGCCTCTCAAAGGTGAATCAACGCTCCCAGAAGGCTGGCGCCCGGCCAACTACCATGACCGGTCCTCCGCAAAAAGTGTACCTAACTCCAACCTGGCGTGTAATCTCCGTCCATTCATCATGCAACAGGTAGGGCACGAGGGGGGTGGCAAGCTTCATTTAGGTGCGGTGCGCTGCGCCTGCTAATGGTAGCCCGCACACACGTGGGATCAAGGGTTACACAAGTATCCCTTCTTTTTCGACTTTCATTTTTGGACGCATACTCTCTCTTGCACTCAGGAGTGAAGTTCTTATTTTTTTTTTATTTGGGTCAGGGGAGAGTACATTACTTTCTCTGGGAGTCTAGTAGATGTATTGTTATGAAATAACCAACCCGGCCCAGTCCTCGGTGCATAATAGCTGTCTCGACACTTGTGTCATTTGGCCTCAGCAAGTATGCCGTCATTTGTACGAGTACGTTAGTTCTGCCATTTTCTGCCACGTTTCGGATCCTTCGCTGACAACGTTGGTGGTTCCAGAGTTTTATATGACTTCCATATCGAATCCATATTTCTAAGGCATACAGGTATGTTGGCAGGGAAACGGCCTTATAAACTAATATCTTGGTGTCATTCCTGGGGTCGTGGTAAACGAAGATTTATTTTCTCAAAAGCGGCGCTGCTGATTTTGTGCGGTAATGATTGTATTCGCCGATGTGTATGTTTTGGGAAATATAGGTACACGAGTACGGGTAGTGTGGGAATGCCTCGAGTGGAGTGTCTTTTAGATATTTAGGGTGTTTTTTTAAGAGCTTGAGAACTTTAAATAATAATACAATACAGAAATATTGTTAGAATGCTTTTTTTATTATTATAATCTGGTAGATAATTTTATGGCATTTATTTTTTTAATATAATTTTTGCCATATGTCCGCCACGGCTACGAGTTACATAGTCCATTCGATCAGTCTAATTTTTCAATACTTTTTCCAATAAATCTGGCCGTATGGCGTCAATGGTGGCTTCCAATGCTTCAAGAGTTGCTGGTTTGTCGGCATAAACCAATGACTTAACATAGTCCCATAAAAATAATCGAGAGGCGGTCTCACGAACGAGGGGGCCAGTTAACAGGGCCACTTCTGGAAATAAAGTTGTCACCAAATTAATTTTGCAATAAATTGATGGTTAAGCGCGCTGTATGGCAAGTTGCGCCGTCTTTTTGAAACCAAATGTCGTCGATGTTTAGCTGATTATTTTTTGGAAACAAAAAATCAGTCAGCGTGGCTCGATAGCGCTCGCCATTCACCGTAACGGCAGTTCCTTCCTCATTTCGAAAGAAATAAGGACCGATGATGCCGCCAGCGTGTAAACCGCACCAAACAGTCAATTTTAATGGATGTAATGGTGATTCGTTAATGGCTTGAGGATTGTCTTCGCTCGATTGACGAAGCCATTTAACCAGAAATGAGCTTCATCACTAAACATCTTCGCCCAGTTTCAAATTAGTCCAATCAGCAAAAATGCGACGTAAACGATGGTCATTAGGCTTTAGTTCTTGCATATTTTATAGGCACGTAAGCCAAGATCCATTTTCCACGTAGTCGAAAGACAAAGGCTGACAAGTTGAGAACGGCGACTTCAACACTTCTTCAACACTTCGCCCTACAGCAGCAATATTCTCTTCGGTCTGTACATTTCTTTGTCTTGGTTTTGAATCGAGATGAGTAAAATTAGTGCGAAAATGATCAATAACTGCACGAATTGCTTTCTCATTGGGCCGATTATGTTGGCCGTAAAATGGACGAAGTGCTCTATGAACTTGGCGAACAGATTTATTTTTTCAAAGTAAATTTCCACAGTTTGGAAGCCAACGCTTCTGGCGTTAAACGATTCACGATGAATTGTCAAACCTTACTGAACAAAAATGTCAACACAATTTGACATTTTCAACTGTCAAACCATAGACAACAACCATCAAAACTTCTCATGCAGCTTAAAAAACACCCTTTACATATCAGGGGTGGAACAATGTTGAGAGATTTTTGTTTTGTTTAGTATACCATAAGACATTAGTTTTCTTACAGTTGACCTAATTCCATCATCTCGCAAGCTTCCATAAACACATGTGCAGGAGTGTCAACAGTGTCATGTGCATACTGCAGTTCAGTCACGGACAGGTCTCGCCTGATCCTTTCTATTCAATTTATATCCCAAAACAAACATGCACCTGTACTCACAACAGAGGATCTGCACCTTACAATTGTGATTCAGATCGTTTATCTCATTAGGTATACACTTTTTGTGCTTGTTCCTCTTATCGGATGGATGGAAGTTAGCCGTGTTTCCATATGAAATTAATTTAATCCTATTTAGGAAGACGTTATTCTGTAGTATTCCTCGCACTTTAAGAATTGGTAACAATACCTATATCATCTCAGTGAAGAGTAACAATTTCATAACAACTGGCACGTTACTTCGAAAAACTACTTTATTTTTATTTTTTTATAAAACCCCGTGGGCTTATATGAATACATTTTTAGATCTTACTTGTAACTATATTATATTTCGGATATATTGTATTTTAATTGGTTTCTGGTAAAAAATCTCTGTGTCTTTTGATAGGTTATTGTACAGTTTCAGTCCACGGTTCAATATCCTTGATTATCCTGAGATCGTGCATTCGGTAAGTGATATCTGTCACAGCTCCTGGTCCAGTGTCTGTGTGCGTCTGAGTTTTTTTATTAATTTGTAGCTGCTGTCTGTTGTCTCTTCCGTAATCACTCTGTGTACAAATTTCAAGGTGTCGAATTTGGTCAGGTCTGATATGTCCATTTATTTTGTCTGTCTGTACACTTGTAGGGTTAGGGTAAGTTAGTTAATGTTATAAACTAATTTTATTAATTTATTTTGTTGTCTTCGGAGTCTAGCAATGTCCTTTAGATTTCCTGTCCCCCAGAAAGAATCATATTTGACATAATAGTATTTTTTTATTTTGTAGAAGAGGGAGTATATGCTCTAGTGATGCTAATTTGTTTGATATGTTGTATTTGTGTTTTTTCCATTTAAGTTTTTGTCCATCGTTAGTCCGAGGTATTTTACACAGTTGAGTTCGGTTATTGTGTCATATTTTATTTTTCATTCGTATCAACTCCACCTAAGTCCCTCTCTGCCGCTGTAGCAGAAGAAGTGCATATTGCAACCCTCGACGTGCCGCGATGCGATGCGGCACGGGCTAACGCAGTCAAAATAATTAATTTCCGAGTGTTTTGACACGAAGCAAAAAAAATGAAGATTATATGGTACGTCTAAAAATAAAGGACACCCTCAATGTATCATATATACCAGCATTTTCATATAAAAAAATAATACTCTTTGTGCGCATTGAAAGATGAGGTCACAAAGCACAGGAAATATTTATTTTCCCTAAAATCATATGTTTGTAAATAAATTAGAGTTTATGAATAATGTTTTTAACAGTACCTACCCATTAAAATAAGTAAATCTTATGCAATCAAAGGTGAAATCATTTTGAAGTAGTGAAAACAGTTGTGAAACTACGAGTATAATAGTCAAGTCCTATAAGTAGCGAGGCCGCCAGATTGGCTGGCGGTTTTGGGCCCAGCCGATAGAGATGTTTTCTCATAGAATCCAGTTATTGGGTACATAGATCGTATTATTTTACTCGAGTCTAGCCTTCCTAAATACTCGGACGAATCTGACAATCTGATACGCAAGACGCCGCATCGCCGAGTCCCCTTATTTCGAGTGGTGGACGTCACAGAGCGTCCGCGATCGGTCGATACTCCTTTTCTCGGTCGTCGGTCGGTAAACTGGAATTTGTATCGTGACAGAGACAAACGCCTAGCTCGGAATTCCGGTCTATTTAAAGCGGAACAATTCCTTCTCAACCTAACCTAACCTAACGCCGCGGCCCGTGACGTCCTCTAGCCTCCGCTCCTGAACACCTGAACCGGAGTCGAGGTTCTTCAAGTGACTTTACTAGCGCGGCGTAGCCACCGGTTTGATTGCTATAATACATACATTCACGGAGTTGACTTACTTTATAGATAAATAATGAAAAGAAAAGATTATTTACAATGAACTTCTACCATGAAATTTCAAATAACAACATTAACATTACGATAATTTGTTTATTTGGACCTGGAAACCTGGAGCCAAAACTTCCCTTCACACGAGCTGATGGCGTGAATAGAAAAGAGAAAGTTGTGCGTCCTCTGTCCCTCGTTTAATTTCCCCCTGCCATGTGTCCACGAGTCTGCTTCTCATATCGCACGTTGAAAACAAAAGTGACACTATACAAAAATCTCAATTTTTCAGTACGGTCACTTAAAGTTTTGCCTGCTTATTAACCTATTATAATTAAAATCAACTAGATTCTGATAGAATAATATCTAAACTAATATATAAAACAACAACATTAGATATATTTCTACTCACAGTCAAGTTATTGACCTCACAAAAACTTTAAATGACCGTACTGAAAAATTGAGATTTTTGTATAGTGTCACTTTTGTTTTCAACGTGCGATATAATCTCGTGTCAATTTTTATATTTTGTTAGTGATCTCGTCGACGGTTTCTTGGGCGGTAGGAGGCAATGTATTATTGGCAGCTTGCCTCGAGGCTGCGAGGAATGATATGGTCTTTCTTGAGAACAAACTGTGGAGGCAAGCGCCGGTCCCTCCTTGAGAGTCTCAGTTGTATGTTTACAGAACTCTCTTTAATATTTAAAATGAACCTCCATCGAGAGATTTCAGTAAAATCATTAGACTCTCTTTGATTTTTCAGATCTAAATATATTTACTTCGAGGTTTCATCGCAAACATCCGACCACACACTCAGAACCATTGTAGCCGGGGGGAGTATCAGTTTGCATCTTGAAGGTGGCGTCCTTTGTCAGCTCGTCTGCTCTTTCATTACCCCCAGTTCGATGAGACGCAGAAATGAGCTTTAAATAACCAACAAACTTATTTACCAAAAGCTGTTCATCATTGTTACCAAAGCTCTGCCTAATCTGCTGCTCAGACAATCGCTAGTAGGGGGAGTTATCTAGAATACCCCCAGAGGTCTTCGGGGAGAACTCTTATTACATGTGGCCAGGATCGGTTGTCCAGCGAGAGCGAGCAGTTGCAGCACTTCATTTCCGCTAGCGACTTGCGGCGTGTCTCACCGAACCGTTGTCTCGAGAACAGCCGTGTCTCCCCGAGGGCGGGAGTTATTTCGAGTCGCAGAGAAAATCGAAAGAAGCATCAAACGTATCTGTATCGACAGACGACACTGCCAGCCCACTCGCGCTAAGACCGATTGTTTTATCCGGGCGTGTCTGCCGCGACCCCTCAGATGCTAATATGAACGCAGCTATACAATTTACAATGAATTTCGTTGTTTCCCCGCAGCGGTGGATAAGTAATTAAATAATTCGCGATTCTTGAGGGCAAACGGATCGAATTGTTTCAATATATCATATAAGATGTACGTAATTGTAATTAAAGTATTGTGACTCTTTATTACTTGCAGCAGCAAGGCATTCCACTCCACGTGGACCGAATACATACCAAAAACAAAGCCACCAGCGAGGGAGAGCCGCGCCGCAGCCTTCTCGGCGCGGCGCGGCCACTCGAGCAATGTCAAGGTGCGTCCGGTACTCTTGGCCGTGGAGAGAGGCAAAGCTAAATACTAAGCAAGAACTACTGCGGAACTACTCGCAGGTACTTTCAATTACAGCCCCCTAGATGCACTCGTACGTCCAGAGTGGCGGGCCTGACGCGCGGCACGAGATCTTAGAAGAGATAAACAAACATGCGCCTGTATTAGCGAAGCAGCTGCGGATCAAGCGTACCCACGTTCTCCACGATTATTTTGAGATCTTCTAGGATTACAAAACGTTGAGAAAGACATGGTGGCGTAATGTATTTTAGAAAACAGCACATATTTATATCCTAGTGATAAAATATTCAGCAATCTTTCGGTGCCGTTCTTTCGTGGGTCAGTCGATGCAGGGTGTCACGCTTTATTTAAGGTGTTCGAAGCCTGGGTATAAAAAATCCGAGCATTAGTCTTGTCTATGAATATAAATCCGTCTGCGTTACACCGAGCAGTTCGCAGATCGAAATGTTCTGGCCGGGCTCGTCAAAACATTCCCAGTGAATTGGGACACATGACACAATTCACGGGAGGCAAGGGTGGGAGCCGTGTAGATTTCCATGCCGCGGCAAGGAGCGCAGCACTGCCCGATGCACTCGCGCTCATTTAGTTGCGACGGAGGAGGCACGTAAACACTCTCGGTAGTTAATGAAACAAAAGGAAAGTCCTTACTCTACTCGGGCCACTCGGCAGAGTGGCTACGGAGACGCGCGTGGCCGAGGGCGCCACGCGCACGCGCGGGAGACACTGACCATGGAACATCACACACAGACACAGTCGGAGCGCACTTACACCAGTACACGGCGACATAGTCTTTCTCGTTGAGCACCCTTTCCAGCTGCTTGGCCGTGACCTCTTCGATGACGGGCTCTTGCTCTTTGGGGGGCGCGGGGGGCGCGGCGGGCGCCTTCTTCGGGGCCAGGCCCTGGGCCGGCAGCAGCAGCGCGAGCACCAGCAGCGGGAGCGCGCGAGCCAGCATGGCGGGCGGTGGACCGACACTGCCGCGCTCCTGGCCAGCCCGGCGGCCCCCGCCCTCCGGCCCCCGCCCCGCCCCCGCCCCGCCCCCGCCCGCGCGCCCGAGCCAAATTTACCTTTTACTGCTTAACACACCGATATATCCCTCTCGGCGGCGATCATCTGGACCGGGGCTGACCAGATGGCGGATTTCACTGCCATTCCAGCCCGGGGGGCTCTACAAATATTCTTCATTAGAGAGTGTGTACCTGTCGTGACGCCGTTAATTAGAAAATAATTAAGTTCCGTACTCAATAGATGTGCATAATTGTGTCTATCTTCTGTGAAGTCTGATTGGCGTAACTACGCAATAGTTAAATAACGAACTCGGCCGAGAAGACAAGAACCACCAAGTGTCCTCCGCGGACCCGAGTACTGTCAAATATTTAATCTCGTTTCCTCATACATCACCCTAAGTTCTCAACATGTTTCTTAATTACTTTAATTTATAACCACGCCGTCTGTTGACTTTACCTCCCACGCGCTTGTCTCGTCGCATGGCACCTCTACCGGTCCCCTTATCCCAGGCGGGTGCTCCGTGTCCAGAGCACTCCGCCTTCCGAATAACGCATCGCTGTCAGTCCCATCATCGCCACCATCCTGTAGTCGAAATGTTGTCTACATATTCGAACTGGAGGCTATTTGATTGGTATTCAACAAAACTGTATAAATAAATGTTGCGGTTTCAAGAAATGTAGCGACGCGCGTGCCAAGTCCGGGTGCGGCGGCAGGCAGAGCAGGACGCAGGCGGCGGACTATATTTAGGGCAGCCCTGGACGGCGCCGGCGTGAGGCAGATCCGCCTGGGAACATTGGCGCTTTACTTTATCTACACTATAGCATCTGATGTTGCCTTTAAGAAATCTCCGTGAAATTTAGCATAACATCGGGTGACTTCCCTCTCAAATTACGACCCAAACACCTCCAGCCGCGACAAGCGCCCAAAATCGATCCTGCTTCAGAGGAACACTCCGGGCCATACAAATCATGCCCCCGCATAAACTAACAACCCACCAAATCACCTTCCAACAATGTTCCCATCAGACGTAAGAGGAATAGCCACTGCGCAATGTTATGGATAAGAAACAGGCCTAGGAAGTGCAGCGAGACTGGCGAAAGGACGTCGCTGCGTCCTATAAGAGTCGCGGGTGGCGGTGCGGTGGGAACCTTCTATATCATCGGGTCGTCCTGCCCTTTGAGACAAAGAACGTAAACGATATTTCGGTAAGTTTTAAGACATATCACCACTCCGGCAATCTTAGTTCAAAGGTGAATATTGTAAACCTCTTATCTGGCTTCTGATCAAGCAGACACCAATCCTATTCGGCGCTATATGGATGTATTTGAGACCTTTTCAATTGATACTCGATACAACAAAACAGAGGCTACAATGTCCAACTGCAATAGACGCGCGAGTAGGGCCCGTCGGTGTATATTTCAGCCGCGGAGTGGTGAAGCAGAAAGATTAAGTCTGGCCGATATTCGATACTGAAGTCGCATTACTTCGCCCAGGGGGAAATAACCTTTGAATTTCATTCCATTCAAGTCGGTTCACTCTAATGCTCAGCCTCGCTTTCGGGGGGGACAATTTAATAATTCGTTTAAACTCGTATTTGGAGATAATGTATTTTCGTCAAGAAATAAAGCTTTCATTATTTAAGCTTAATTTAACATTAATATTCGGTGTTGCAAAGATTTAATAACGTTTCCTCGATATACTTTGGATTTTTTGATTACATATTTTTTGCAGACGACCTGAAACTATTCGCAGCTATTGAGGATTGTAAAGATTTCTACAAAACGATATTGAAGTTGCTGAAATGGTCGGATGACTACCAAAATGCTATATGCTAATAAGCTCCAGAATATGAGAAGAAGAAGCTGAGAAATCCAGTCATATAAGCAAAAAAGGGGGTCCATCTCGTAATTAGAGATAATAAGCTGGAAACTCGGTATACGAGTACACCTTCATTTTGACGTTCTAAATGTTGTCTCAGAAGCCTCGTGTCCGCGTCGTAAGTTTTTCAAGGGTCAAAGCTCACAATTTTTTTTTGCGATTATCCAAATTTCTCTAGCTCCTATCTCCTATGATGTTAACACTTATTATAAAAATTGCAGAGCTGTTTAAAAAATGGGAAAAAAATCATCAAATTACTACAAAAACATGCCAATTTCGACCAACTGGCTTAAGTTTTTCTACAAGAAAACTGCCCTGAACAACAATTATACGAAAATGGAGTACGGATCTTACTAGCGATATACCTGTACAATGCTCCTAAATCTGAGGACAATATCAATCATCTAATATTAGGTCCTTACATATGAAATTGGCGTTTTGCCGTACTGGCAACTTTGATCTCAAATATCTTTTCTTTGGTTAGGAATTCCAAATTCAAATTTATACAGCTATTTACTCAAGTATTTGTGTTTCGAAAATTATAATTCATTTGTTTTTTCCTCAATTGTTTTTTTTCTTTGTGTCACTCAGTTTACAAAATAGAAAACTTGAAATATCGCGTTATTTACGAGTACGAGTTCCACCGTGGCACCAGTGCTGCAGAAACGGCTCGAAGGATTAATGATGTGTATGGCGACGGTGCCGCAAAAGAAAACACAGTACGTTTTTGGTTCCAACGTTTTCGTTCTGGAAATTTCGACCTGCAGAACAAGCCCCGTGGACGGCCGGAGACCAAAGTTGATAATTTATTTATTTATTTATTTATTTATTTATTTATTTATTTATTTATTTATTTATTTATTTATTTATTTATTTCTTTATTTATTTATTTATTTATTTATTTATTTATTTATTTATTTATTTATTTATTTATTTATTTATTTATTTATTTATTTATTTATTTATTTATTTATTTATTTATTTATTTATTTATTTATTTATTTATATATTTATACATTTACAAATGAGACATAACAAACGATAAAACATTTAGACGACTCATTTGGACACAAAACGGTATTATAAAGATAAAAAAACAAAACAACATGAGACCAAAAAAATCATACATATCAGAAGGAATCCAAATATGTCGACGTCAGTGAGGCAGTACTCTTTCCAGAGTGTGGTCTAGCGTTATCATGAAGCAGCAGTGGCCTAGAGCGATTAAGCGATTAACGACGAAGAATTAATTAATGAAGAATTGAAGGCTATTATGGAAGCGGATCCATCGCTAACCACGTCCGAGTTAGCTGCAGGCTGCGGTGTTAGTGATAAAACTGTTTTAATCCACTTGAAGCAAATTGGGAAGGTGAAAAAGCTTGAAAGGTGGGTACCTCACGAATTGAGTAAAGCAAATCAACAAACGCGCGTTGACTGCTGCGTTGCATTACTCAACCGGCACAATAATGAAGGGATTTTGAATCGAATCATTACCTGTGATGAAAAGTGGATCCTGTATGATAATCGGAAGCGCTCATCGCAATGGCTGAACCCTGCCGAACCAGCCAAACCATGCCCCAAGCGAAAATTTACTCCAAAAAAGTTACTTGTGAGCGTTTGGTGGACTAGTGCTGGTGTCGTTCACTACAGCTTTCTTAAATCTGGCCAGACGATTACGGCAGATGTCTATTGTCAGCAACTGCAAACCATGATGGAAAAGCTAGCTGCTAAACAACCGAGGCTGGTTAATCGCTCTAGGCCACTGCTGCTTCATGATAACCCGAGGAAGAGAGTGCATTTGACCCGGAAAATCCAAAAAGGTCTGGAAACAACGACTCAGGACAACGAAAATGATATCAATGAAACAGAAATTTTCAAACGCCCGTAAGATGGCGACGATGAAGAAGAAGAAGAAAATTATTTTGTTCCTTGAATTGTTAAAGACTCGTGAATGTTCACTTCACTACAATTTAAATTGTAAGAAAAATATAGCTGCTGAATAAAGATAAAATTAAAATATATTTACTCGTTTTATTTCTACTTAAAATCTACTTTCAATAAAATTATAATATATAAAATTAAGATATACTAAAAGTCTTTCATTTAATGAGTTTTGTAATTACTCAAAGTAGGTAAGTATCATTAAGTGAATATATTAGATACCTATGTGTAAAATGTTACAAACGTTTATAGAGGGTATTATTCAGCTGTAGTATGTACTCGTACTGTAGTATGTACTCGTATTATGGCTGCCCTCTCCGCCCTCTGCCTCAAAAATGGAAGAGCGCATGAAAAATGTTTGGAACAAAATTTGTCACAGATTTTATTCTCTACAATGTTTATAATATTATAGATGTTAACATAATTGGAGCTATCGAAACCTAGATAATCTCAAAAACCCGATTTTTGTGACCTTTGCCCTTGAATAACTTACGACGCAGGCACTAAATTTTATGATACTTTTGAGACAACTTAAAAAACGCCAAAATAAAGGTGTATAAGAGTTTCCAGCTTATTATCTCTCATTACGAGGTGAGATATGTTTCCACTGTTTGATTACAATCACGTTGATCATTAGATCTTATGGGTAGAATGAAATTATTACTATTATCATTATTAGGTACATTCATAGTTAGACTCAATTAATCAATTAATTAAATACATTTAGCCAAAATGTCTACAAGCTGTGAATCTCCGACCGCTCGATTAGATCTGGAACTGGTGGAGTGAATGATGGAATGAAGACACCGATGGATTTAAAAGGTCTGCCAATCCACGGATGTAATATAAACGTGTTTTTATATTGATTGCATGTGAATATATAGAACAAGTAACATCAATACTTAGAACATTATTCGACCTAAATAAATGTATGGTGGTCAGGTTGTGTAACGAAACCAGCGGGTTGTTGACCCCTGCAGGGGTGATAGCGCCTCGAGAGGGCGGAGGTGGGAAGGTACAGACAGTCTGCCAGCAGCCATGGGACAGGAAGGTCAGAAGAACGAAGCGCAGAAGAAACTCCACGTGGCCATCGTCGGGGGAGGACTGGTAAGTATAACGTTAGGTTAGGTTAGGTTAGGTTCTGTTTGTCTCTGCGCCCGTGCTGGGAAGGGCCCCGCTTGGCTCACTATAGAACCTGTCGCCTCTGTTGCAGGTGGGGTCCCTGGCCGCGCTGTTCCTCGCCAGGAGGGGGCACGACGTGCACCTCTACGAGTCCAGGGAAGGTATTCTAACACCACGCCTCGTGCTACGACTATTTTAGAGGCACAAGATTGCTCGGAATTTATCATAAACGTAAAATCGCGACAACTTCAAAGAAGTGTTTGAAGTATTTTTATTTTATTTTTTATTTTTTATTTTTTAAAACTCCAATTGGGTTATATGAATACATTTTTAGATCTTATTTGTAACTATATTTTGAATGTTGGTAGGTCATTGTAAAGTTTCAGTCCATTGTTCAATATCCTTGATTGTCCTGTCTTTGTTCGTGCATTCGCTAAGTGATATCTGTCACAGTTCCTGGTCCAGTGTCTGTGTAAGTCGGAGTTTTTTATTAATTTGTAGCTTCTGTCTGTTGTCTCTTCCATGATCACCCTGTGTACAATTTTCAAGGTCTCGAACTTGGTCAGGTCTGATATTTCCATTTGTTTTGTCTGTCTGGTATACTTGTATGGTTAGGGTAAGATAGTTAATGGGAATCAAATTTATGTCAGTCAGTTTTTAACATACGCTTCGTATGTCATTTGTCGATTAACACCGCCTCAATTACGAGTACCTCGAACTGGGAAAAATGGTAAACGGTGAACCGCTCCGTTTCAAAGAAAAGACATTTAATGTGCGGCGTGGCCATGGCAAATTCCCGTCAATTTGGATACGACATACTTCCACATCCACCATATTCTCAAGATTTAGCCTCCAGCGACTAATTTCTAACTTTGCATTTAGAAAGGCTTTCCTCGAGGTCCAGCAGAGATATTGTAGGTACGCGTCATACTGCCATTGTATGCAAACAATATTTGTCTATTAGGCGGAAGTGGAGGTGAAATCAATTGAACGTGAATATTGTTTTGTTTGGCGATTTATATGAATTATAACCGGCAGACATTCGGAAAACGAGCCACGTGCGCGGCCGAAGCATCAACCTGTCCATGTCCGCGCGCGGCATCCGCGCACTGCGCGCCGTGGGCCTGGAGGACGCGCTGCGCGCGCACTGGCTCCCTATGGCGGCGCGCATGCTGCACGAGCGCGGGGGCGGCCTGCGCGCCATCCCCTACCACGCCGACCCCTCCAAGGTGAGGGCAACAGTCACTGTGTGCATATTCCTGCAGGTGGCGATACTTACGTTTAAAAATGACTGTTTTTCGTTGCAGTGCATTAACTCCGTTGGGCGGCGGTTTCTGAACGAGACGCTATTGACAGGTGCGTTATACATATTCGTTCTGGAAAGGGATGATCTTGTAGGGTATCAAGTAGGTACATGGCCCCCCCCTGCCTCTGCGGTTCTGCACCCGTATCGTGTTTCCCGAGCTGTTTGTGGCTGTACAGTGCATATATTATGGAATATCAATATATCCGTAATACTCGTAGGAAGACAGTTTCGTATTTCACGAAGGCGACGACTTTTTCAGAGACCGAGAAGTACCCGAATGTGACAACCTACTTCAATCACAAGTTAGTCAACGCCCGGTTGGCAGAAGGACGGCTTGTTTTCCTTCAGTAAGTTTTATATTATTAGATATCTTTAAAGAAAATTCATTCAATTATCTGTTAGTTTAACATATTATCTATAAACTGAACACTTATTGCCAGAACCAAGGTCGGGAGAGAGGTGGAAGTGGTATCCGAGCTGGTGATCGGGGCGGACGGCGCCTTTTCTGCCGTCAGGAGGCACATGATGAAGGAGCCCCTGTTCGACTTCAGCCAGACCTACATAGAGCACGGCTACCTGGAGCTCTGCATCCCGCCCACTGGAGCAGGAGACGTATGGCCTCTCTCTATCTCTGTCACTCGCTAGTTGGTACGACGTTGCGCAGGCGCCACGAGTCTCACTCGCATTGTTTGCAGTTCGCGATGGCCCACTCCTGCCTGCACATCTGGCCGCGCGGAGAGTTCATGATGATAGCTCTCCCCAACCAGGACAGATCCTGGACCGTGACCCTCTTCATGCCTTTCGCCGAGTTCAAGAAACTGGACACCCCGGCGGTGTTGCTGTCTTTCTTCGAGGACAACTTTCCCGATGCTCTTCCGCTTATTGGACAAAACAAGCTAATCGAAGATTTCTTCAAAGGAGAGCCCTTGCCGCTCGTTTCTATAAAGGTAAGTTAACCTTTACTTCTAGTCGCCAAGATGCTGTGCGTCATCTCAGTAGGTTCGAGTACAAAAGGCAGTTGTGTTTACTTTTGTGCTTCAACTTAGTGCAACCCGTTCCACGTGTTCGGGCGCGCGGTGCTGGTGGGGGACGCGGCGCACGCCATGGTGCCGTTCTACGGGCAGGGCATGAACGCGGGCTTCGAGGACTGTCTGCTGCTGGACGAGCTGGTGGCGCGCGAGGGGCTGGCCGCGGCCCTGGAGGCCTTCTCGGCCCAGCGCGTGCAGGACGCGCACGCCATCTGCGACCTCGCCATGTACAACTACCTCGAGGTACACAGTCCCCGCCTAGTTGTAGTACCTATGAAACCGACTTGCACGGGCACCCGCTCGACTAATATCGGGGATGATGCAGATGAGAGACCTGGTCACGAGGCGCTCCTACCGTTGGCGGAAGCGGCTGGACGACCTCCTGTACCGCGCCTTCCCGCGCCGCTGGGTGCCGCTCTACCCCTCCGTCACCTTCACGGACATGCGCTACAGCTGCTGCGTCAGCAACAGGCAGTGGCAGGACAAGGTATTCAAGGACTCCTTTCATTATATACAGAAGATTTTTATTCCTGACAAAACTTTTCAATGAACTTGACTAGCCTCGAGAGAAATGAGAAGAGTTGAGGTGTGTCGAGTGATGGCGGAATAACAGTTGTGGCTGGTGCGACAGGTGCTGTCGCGACTTCTGCTGGGGACGTCGTGCGCAGGCGCGCTGCTGGCGGCAATGCTAGCCCTCGCTCTCCTGTGGGTGCCCGGCGCCTTCCCTTGACTACTCCTTCTTACTCCACGCACCCAGGATACTTCGCCGGCCAGAGAGGAGACAGGAGAGGAATGGCGATAGGAAACACGACGTTCCGGAATATTTATATAATATTTATAAACATAATAAAGAAAATTACAACAATAAATAATATGCGTATTTATTACACATTGGAGTTGTCCAACGAGCGGCACGAGCCTCCAGGGGTAGTGATGTACGTGGCAAGCAGAAAGGAAATGCTTTAAAGATAGCTACTACAATAATTGGTGTTGGGGGCCTTGAAGATGCTGTATTGTTGATGTTACTCGATGATGAGAGACGTGTCCTTGGCATTGGCGATGTACTTATGCTTCTCCTGGTCGAACATGGCCAGCAGGTTGCTGGTGAACTCCTCGTGCACGCGAGAAATCTCCTCCTCGGACGGGTCCAGGTTCTTTGCCACCTCCATCGGCTTTCCAACTGAAAACAAACAAATGTTGAAATGTCTGGCCGTGTCGTATAGTAATCTCGTATTCGGACGGTTGATGCGAGAGAGAGAGAAGAGCCCTCACCGACGGTGACGACCGGCCTCCTCTGCGGAACGACCCCGACGGAGTACTGGAAGACCCCGCGGCCCAGCGGCAGGACGGGCGCGATGCCCGTGAGCCTCTTGATCCACTCCTGCGCGGTGCGCACGAGCCCGCCCGGCGGGTTGCGGGGCTGCTCGAAGAGCTCGGTCTCCCCGAAGGAGAAGACGGGCACCAGCGGCGCGCCGTGCTTCATGGCGAGCTTCACGAACCCGCGGCGCTTGCGCAGCACCACGCGGTACTCCCCGGGGTGGCAGTTGAGCGACTCGGCAGCCCCTCCCACCATGAGCGCGGCGCAGCGGCCGCGGCCCGTGGCGGGGTCCAGCAGGTGCGAGATGCTCTGCGCCGAGGCAGAGGCCACACCCAGCCAGCGCAGCAGCTCGCGGAAGAAGGGCACCATGAAGTGGCCGCCCAGCACCAGCATATGCGGCGTGAGACCGGGGAAGAGCTCGGGGAAGCCGAGGGCGTCCGTGGCGAAGCTGCCGAAGGCGCCCGTGCACAGCACGCCGTGCGGAAACACGCAGAACAAGTAGTTCTTCCCCGGATCCAGGTCTTGCGTCTTCACCAGCTTCATCGGGAAGTAGTCTCGGAAGTTACTCCACCATCCCCAGTTTCTCACCCATGACCACCTGAAAAATCAAATGAAATCATATCGCTAATTATTACGAGATTGACCTTATATCACGTGAGTAGTGTGGGTAGTCTATAACTACTATTAGTCTCGTTTAGTCGGACAAATCTCTACGTTATTAGGGCACAAGCAGTTGAAACATTAAATATAGCTAGGTATGTATCTAGAAATAATAGTAATAATGTGAGAGCGGGTACCCCTGAGTCCCGAAATTGCAGTTGTCCCTATTCCTGGCGATGACGATAGCGTAGATCAGCATGAGCCAGTAGTAGTCCGTGCGGAGCAGCAGCACGGCCAGCGCGATGGCGGCCAGCTCCCCGAAGAGCATGACGCAGATCCAGGCCGCCGCCGCCAGCGTCTGCAGCCGCCGCTCGCGGGGCAGCTCCCACGGGGCGAACTGGATCCCGAGCAGCTCCATCAGGGACCTGCCGCACACAACATAACTTGTACCTAAACAAAATGATTCAAGCCCTCATCTATTGTAACGCCGCTCCCAAATATCACGGCGGCAGCTGACTGCGGAACAGATCAATAATAATTCAACTTTTTGAGTTTTAATTTAATCCGTCACTAGGTTCTATTATCTTTCCAAAAGTAATCTCGATATTACCTATGTGTCGTCCATCACAACAGCGAAATAAGTGTGTATTACCGTAAGTACAGATTCGCGGTACAACACCTTCCCCAGTTTTAAAGAAAGGATGATAACATACTTATGTTATCGGGAATAGCGAGGACAGAGATAAGTTCTTCACGGTCGGGGATGATTGCGTACCTACATAGGTATACCTGCGTTACACGTTCGAGCACAGAACATATTTACAAACTTAAATCATACCTGAACGCGACGTCACAAGTTAGACCAAATTTATTAAAATGAAACATCGCTGAAGAGTGGACTCGGTGTAATTATTTTAAAATGGATCGTCTCTGCACTGCAGCCGAGCCACGGCGGGCCCGGGCCGAGGAGCCGAGAGACTTGGAGGAACGTCGTCGCGCCGCGCCGGTGACCGGCCGCAATCTGTGTGAACAGCCAGCATGACGTACCTGTGGTATGCCTATTGCCGCGTGGACTAGGGTGACAATACACCATTCATACCTACTGATTTGTACAACATCGCTACAGCGCAACGCCGCGCCACTGACGTCAATTTTGGAACATTTAAGTCAAAAATGTTTTATTTATCCTAATCGTTGGGCATGTAAACAGATAAAATTCGGATATCAACTCATCGGGAAACTAATCCCCTCCGATCCACCAGCCCCCTTGCTGCAGACGGCATGTAGAGTTTAGGTAAGTTTGGTGTCTTCGCCAACATTCGCGTTGGAAACAATGAAGGAAAACATTTCCTGACGCACAAATAGATCAGATGTTTTTTTCCCACCGAGTCCAGTAGATATGTTACGTGCGACAGTATTCCAAATTACTGCGAACCGTGTTTCTGTACCTACCTACCTATAAAACATTTATTTGTATTCAGTTACATTGAAAAAAGATACATCTGCCTGGAACAAACTCTGAGCTGATTGCGATTACCTACGATTAAATGCACCATAGGTAGGTACTTATCATTAATAAATACATTAACTATTTTTAGAAATTGGTCAGAGTCTACTTTTAATTATCAAAAAACAATTCCATTTTGAAGGAAATGACTGACGGGGTACACTTTGGATAGTCTCATACGGTGAAACAGTAGGTACCTACCTAAGTTATTGAACGTTACAATGAAAAGGCGAATTACATAACGAAGAACTCTGCCCTCCATCACGATAAGGGTATGTTTACAGTCTTCGAATCGACATGGTGGTATACAAAAAAAAGTTGAATGGTATGATCATACCGAAATGCACTTTTGATATGTTCCAAGTAATAAGCCATGTCGAGGTCTCCGTCCCCGTTCCGCTGGGGAACATCTCGTCTCTCCGGAACCATCTCGCGGCTCGGGGCTTGATCTGTCGGACCTGAAAAACGACAGAAACAGTTGAAAGTTTGACAATACTTGCCTATCCAATCGTCGATAGTCGCACAACAAGAGCCCGCGACCCACCGCAGTCTACTTAGTGTGTGCCTACCCGCTGTATCATTTGCCGTGGCTGCTGGCTGACCATCCTGTCCATCCTGGAATACCTACAACTACCTACCTATTGGATTTTAGCGAGTCCGTGAAACTTAAAGCATCCACACTTCCCAACTCCATAATTGTGGAGTAAAAAGCTAAGTTAATTTAATCATATTGTATTCTTAGAATATTCATATTTACACTGATACTCACTACACTAGGTACACATTTCCTCGTAGCTGCATAATAAGGCAAGTAAACAAATGACGTGATAACTCGCAGTCGGCGTCCGGCCCTAGGCAATACGATAACGAGTTAACTCGCATTTGCCAGTCGGCGTGTTCCGGGCAGGTGTGCGCTACGGATAAGGACGGGGCAAAGGGCGCGAGCTCTCCGCTACTTGTCCAAATCCAGTAAAGAACGCAAAGGAAGAGACACAAGAAATATAGCAATAGATTATGATAGCCTCCAAAGCGGAAGTTACATATTTGTGTACAAGAATAGAATAGAGTGCACCTCACCAGATTTTCTTCCAAAACACTAAACACCTCCCAGTGTAGGCACTTGGTGCAAATCGTACTTCTGTTATCTCAAGATATCTCGCTCAGTGGCGCGCGGTGCCGATGCCGCATGCCGTACACTCGCGTTGCATTGCGCACTCCACGAGCCACGAGTGAAGGCGCGGCATGCAGCAGTGCACGCGAGTTAGATTGACACCGTGGAAGGTACAAACTACAACATATATTTTAAAGGGGGTCCACAGTTGCGGAAATACTATCTCTTTAAAATGTAAAATTACTATAATAGCAATACTAATAACCAATATTTATGTACTCTCTCTCACTCTGAAGAGACAACTATGGTCATCTCCTGGAATCCGGTTTTGGTCAACATCAGAAAACTTAGTTTGACGCTCGTACATCCGAGTGATCCAGATGAGAGAAGCTTGGCTCCTAACTCCTAACCCGGTTCCTTCTACATAAAATTTAACTATTTCTGCTCCTATTGGAAATTGTTTAATCAATTATTGTCCCGTAGATATTTTTGTACGACAAAAAAAGTCTTCAATGACTGTACGTGGGAGTCAAATCTGCTAGAACGATGAACACCTCCAAAACTTTTAGTCGGTGCACGCTAGCAACCCACAGGCCGCCTGTGCCCGCCGAATGATGATAAGAAGGCGGGATCTAATCAGTTGGACAAACCATTATAATATTATTATCGTGATAAAGGGCTGGCGAATGTGAACACACCGAGCACCCGGCACGGCAGCGGCAGCGGGATGAAAATCAAACACAATAAATCTTGTACGGAATAACACATTATATTTATAATTAATCACAAATTCAGGAGAGTTATAAAAAATGACATCTGATTACTTACTGGCTTGGCTGCGGATTGGTGACTAAGAGCACTTTTGCACGAGCCGCAATCCCAAAACCAAACTCGATGGATACATTCAGACATACGGAAATTACATTTTATTATTACAACTAACGCTTTGTCTGCAGGTAGATTTGCGCGCTCGTTGACACGCCTAACTTGAAATTGAATGACAATTATTTCATTAATTTTTTGTACATTTTAAAATGTGTTAAAAATCGTCTTCATCATAAGTCTACACCCGTCCACTCCTGGACGTAGGCCTCCTCCATCTGCATCCATGTCGTGCCGGCGGTCTCTTTAATGTGGTCCCTCCATCCAAGTTGCGGATGTCTCAGGTTTCAGGTCACAGTTCTAGGATACCAGCAAAGGAGGCGCTTTGTCCATCTATTGTCAGAGATGCGAGCGTCGTGGTATGCCCAGCACCAGTTTAGCTCTGCCACTCTTCCCATGATGTCTGACAAAGCCTTCAACATTTATGCTGGTTGTAATGTCTTTTGAGTAAATAAACTGATTGGATTTGACACTCCTGTTGGGGCTCGGTATACTTCCAAATACAGAGGAACCTCTCACAAGAGAGAATATTCGTTCCAGAATCTTACTCGTTATGTGAAACACTCATTAAGCCAAACAATTGTTCCCATATAAATCAATGCAAAATATGATTATGCGTTCCATGCCGAAAAAGAAATTATTTTTAAAAATATATTTTTAATGTTTATTAAAATAAAATTACATACATATAAATTGTTAAGGAATGTAATAACCTGGAATGCGATTTCGATTTGCAAAAAACAACAAAAAAATTTTAAATAACTCATTTATTATTTATGAATTTACGACAAATAATTGTCGAAAGTTGTCTAGAGGCATTTGCTTTTGCCAGCGGTTCCAAAATTTGTGACACAGCATTATCATTGAATAATTTTTTTGCAGAACACATAGCCAGCCACCTCCTTGTTAGGGTAATGGGGTTTCACATGCTTTCAGCATTTCTCTTATTGTGGTAGAAGACTATTGCTCTGCTACCTCCTCGTCCACTAACAAACTCTCTTCTATAACTTCTTGCTATGAAACACAATGGTTGTTATCCACCTCTAGTCCCATGGTATTGACCAAAGACACAATCGTTGACTATAGAATCCACAGGTACTGGTTCACACCCCTCAAAATGCTCTCTGGCCAAAGCTTCTTGCCAGCAGAAGTGAGGGTCTTCTTGGTAACCCTTTCCCACGCCTTGCAAATCATCTAGAGCATAGGTTCCCAAAGTGGGCTGGAGGGAGCTGAGGAGGTAATTCTGGCTCTGGGGGAGTAGGGGAGCCCTGGGAAGCAAAAGGGGCCATGGGGTGCTAAAATTTATAACCGTATAGAAAAAAGTAACCGATTGCAAATAGTTGGCTGCGGAGATTCGCTGATGCTGCTGACTAAAATAGAGCCAAAAATAGAAAACAAATAATGGAAGAACACCAAGTTCATCCTTCACATTAGAAATTAATTAAATTTTACATTATTTCTGATAATAATTTATTTTTTCGAATTGTTTTATTCCCAATGAAATTGTTATTATTATTTTTCCTCTAACATTTTCAACACCTATAAGCATTTTTAATGTCTTAATCCGCCACCTGTGCATACCACCTGTGGTTTAGTACTTGCGAGGCTCTCTAGTCGTGAAGTAAAACATTTGATAATGCCCGAGAAGGGCGAAACATGTCATTCGATATAAAATTTAATAAAACTCCTGGAAGACAGACGTTTTCATTTATATTAATTACTTCAAATTTGTTTACCAATTACGTTCACGGTATTCACACCTCAAATGGCTCTAGACCAGAGGTTGGAGAACAACAAAAGTCAGTCTTTGCACTTTGCTATGAGAGTGTCCGTGGAGTTATACTTCACCCTCTAGAATTTGATTCTTACTCTACTTGGGATAATAGTAACTTTCACAGTTCAAGGCGCTATAGATCATCTTGTATAACTTTAGTGTAGGTACTGATTTGATTTCGGAGGCGGTCGATGTTGTGTGTTATGTCCTTGTTGACTTCCGTGTAGGCCGGCGCACTGCTGTGGCTGCAACTGTACGCCTGCAGGGACAGCTGGGCCTCCAAGATTCTGCAACCACAACACACCTATAATATAACCATTCTCACCATTCCAGACACCTCGTCTAGAGACAAGTGAATCATTATACCGGGCTTTCAACTCCATGAAGTGATTCTTGACATCGTAGAGCTGCACGGCGCCCGCGGCAGCCTCGAGGGCGGGCCCGCGGCGGTGCCGGGCCCAGCGCTGCAGGAGGCCGCAACGGCGCCCCTGCAGTTCCACCGCACCCGCCAGCTGCAGCAGGTACTCCTCCGAGAGCTGGCGCAGCCGCCCCCTCTCCCGCTCGGCCCTCCCCCCCGCATCCCGGAAGTGCCGCAGCCAGCGGGGGTACTTCTCTACAATCTGATTCTCCAACTCCAGCTGTAGGCACTTTTGTTCGTTGTAAGTAAAATCTTCCAGCTTCATCGGTGATAAGCCTGTTGGAGACACAATGAAGAAATGAAGCGCAAAGCTGATATAGATATAAATGAGAGATCAAAGAGTTATTTCAAATGTTGATGCCAGGAAGTGACAAAATGTGAAACGATGTACAAACACAGCAAGATCACAGGGCAGTGGTCTACTAGGTCGTCTTCGTAAAGGCTAGGGGATAATGTAAAAAATAGAAGAAGAAAAAAAGGATACGCGAGAAATGAAGAGTAAGCAAGGAAAGATTACACACCAAAAATGTTGTTTGATTTGTAGTCACTGTTATATGGTTTGTGAAGGCTTGTGTGCAGCGATAAATCCACATTAGACAAGAATTTACTCAATTTCTCTCTCAAAGAATCCGTTAAACTAAATTCGTTGTCACAAATATCCTTTAAAAGACTTATTAATAACTTCTGTTTATAATAATTAAGTTCCGGGTCATCCACAAAAACACTATGTTTTTCCATTATAAAATTCTTTATAAGATTACTTAGGAAGTTACAAAAAAAACAATCAATTGACTAGAAAGTTATTGCTAAAATTATGAGATACTGCTCTAAAACTAACTGCTAAGCTAAACACAGAGCGTTTGAACGTCATTCGTAAAATGTGCAAAAGTAACGGAAAACAAACTGACAGCAGTGACAGGTCTCCCGGCAGTGCTGCCAGCATAGAATTTAATGTTTGCAAACGTTAACATGAATTAAAACGCTAATAATCCATTAAAATTATCGTAATGCCTGGACGATTTTCTGACGTACGGTGGAAATCTGGTTTGGTCGTTTATCGGAAGTGCAGATGATTTTTCGCTGCTGGCGATTGTCTTCGGATAGCTAATGCGGTACCCACTTTCCAAGCTTGGATACTTTCCTGATCTCATTTAAGCGACGAAAGACTGTTCCATAAGATCCATACTTTGCCTATCTGATGCACTGTTAATTGTGGCTCTTACTCCACAAGACTTTTAAGAACGTCGTTGTCAAAATTAACAGGATGTCCTGAACGGGGTTCATCATCTATACTGCTATCTCCGTCTTTAAAATTTTTAAACCATTTCTGGACAATATTATTCGTTTTTGAATAACAAGCCGTATTAAGAAATTTTAATAATACTTTAATTTAAAGATAACAGAAAAAATTCAATCTGCTTATTAGGTTTAACATGAAGATACCTATACAGAAGACAGAATGATAATTAATTAAAAACGAAAAAATAAATTGCCATCTTGAACAATGAACAAAAGATGGGATTGTTCATAAGAACAAATTGTTAGGTATATTTCGCTGTCACGGGGTGAAACACGAGATATACTCGTATCTCACTCCCGATCTCGAAGCAACTCCTCACAACGTGTTGCCCATGTGCTTCGCCAATGCTAATTATTATTTTGTTAATTGAGATTGCTCCGGGATGTATAGTGATATGAGATTGAAACCAATATTTACTATTTACAATTATATTTAACCGTCGCGTTGCCATGTGGTCAATTGAGTTTCCACTGCCAATTTAAAGTTGATTTTCTTAAAACCTATGGACCCTAATATTATAAAAAAAATTGTAATCCTCCATTGAAGTGTTCTCAATATTTCGTAATAAAAAAAAAAGCAAAAAATTAATTCCTTCATCCCAAAAAAATATATTTTTTAAGACTGCCCTCACCTTCATTCGTGTTAAGGTAGAATTTGTTTTGCTAATATTTACAACTTTATCAAAAGTGACAAATACTTACTCGCTGTTTTGAACGTATTATAAATTATATATTTGGCCTTTTCTCATAGGTACGTAATAATACCGACTGTGGACGGAAACGCAGCACGCAACTTAATAATATCAGAACTGTGAAAATATTAACACTTTACCAAAAGGGACAAATATTAATACGTACTCGTTGTCTTGAACGTACTATACTTTTTGCCTAGGTGCCTTTATCATACGTAAAATTATAGCGGCGCGGCCGCGGCGCGGCGCGGCGGAGCGAGACAAGTTCATACTTGGTGTCAGTCGCTCATATGCTGTGACGCATTCCATATCAGAAATCGCATGGTTCCAGAAAAAAATTAATAATGATATGTTTTTCAAATAATCCATGTATGTTATAGATATCGATCTATTCCTAATGAAATTCCCTACAAGATGACATAAATTAAATTTTGATTCATCGAGTCATATGCTTGATATTTAGATAAAGTTAGCGGTAAACTGAATTGACCACATGGGAGCGAGCGTTTTGTTTTGAACACGGTACGTTGAGGGTTAATGATACAAAATAAAGAAACAAGATTACTAATGAACTAAAGGGGGCTTACATGCTATTCGTTGGCCAACGAACTAAAACTAACGTAACTACGAAAGCGGTGATCTCTGGCGAGGACCGACGCTGGCGGAAGCCGGCGTGACGGCGCGGCTGGTTGGCCAGCACGAGGACTGCCGGAGGCTGCACGGCACAGAAGCATCACGCGGATGATGGACCGCGGATGGCGTGGGTCCCGTCCGCAGCGACAGCAGTGGCCAGCATCGGGCCTCCATGATGATAATCTGGGCCTTGGTTGCTGGCGCCATGCGGCATGTATTTCACGATCTCATCCTCGTTTAGATTCACTTCCACCGTAGGTCGGTGACAGACTACTCGCGATCTTTTGAGATTACCTCCCCGGCGCGCGTTCGCCGGGGAGAGATGTTCCTTCCCGAGGGCCGGGGACAGACTGACTGACTGACGACTCGAGCTCAAGGGGGGTTAGGTCTTCCCCCCCCAAAGTGTTGCCGTTCGGCATAATTCGGCCCGGCAGTACTTACGAAAATTGCGATACCGGGGCAGAACGCTATTTTTTTAATCACAAAATTGTCACTTCACTTCTTTAAACACTATTATTGTTTTTCCTACCCACTATCATTGTTATTCATAGTCTTATCACTAATTAAAATTAAACTTAACTAAGATCAAACAAGCCTCCAGAGAGAAAACGTATTTTCGGCCATGTAAAATTTGTCTAGTGCATTCTCACCTAGTATGCCATGAAACATGGCTATATCAATATTTCTTTAATAAATCAATGGAAAAACGAAGTGTATAAAGTTGTTATAGAAAAATAAAATTGTATTAAAAATTTGTATGAATAATAAAAAAACAAAAGAGACAAATTAGCTGGCTATTGCACTTTCTTTCTTTGGCTATGGACCACTCTTACAATCCTGCAAAATCCCATCCCAAAGTCAGTTTTGTTTGAGGGGTCCTCAACTGCTACATCAATTTCCATATTGGTGACAGAGAGTGACTTTGATCTTGCACTACTCATATATTTATTTACAACAACAACAAACCATCACGCCGTTTCCCGGATGTGAACTCGATCTTAACACACCTCTCTAGCTCCATGTCATCCACATTTATACCCGCACATCTAACACGGCTGACCTTTAAAATTTGATTAACTCCATCATGCCAAGCTTTCCCCGGTCTCCCACGACTCCATACTTCATTCTCATCGTTCACATACTCGTATACCCTACATTCATAACCATTCTTTCTTTATCCACAATCCTTTCATAATACTTTCTTACGTCTAGGGCAGAATTTCCCAACCTTATTTGTACGATGCCCCAATTCAATGATTCTCCCCCCCCCCCTATAATTTTTTTATTTACCTAAAAAATCCTGAAAAAAATAATGAATTGCTTGAAATAAAAAATGCACATACTTATGCAATATATATTATTTTTATTTAATTTTCATAAATAAATAATAAATATGTATATTATATTACATTACTACTCAAAAGAAAATTAGTGCGGTCCTTGGGTTTGATGTGAGCTGCAAAGAGTTTTTATGTGTGGTACTAATTTGGTCAATTTTAATCTTAAATCTCTCTGATGTGTGATATCAAGACGATTTACATTTTTTTTTCAATAACAATTATTTACAGCACTAAAATCGCATTCAACCAAATATGATGATGGGAATGGCAACAGTAATTTTCTTGCTAAATTTGTCTTAATCAAGCATTTAGTTTCTGTCTCGGCACAAAGCCACGCCATTGTATTTTTTATGTTGAATAGTGCCTTAAAAGATTCATCATTTTGCAATTCTAGAATTTCTTCTTGATATTGCATGGCTACATAACTACCAATATTGGTTGAGTTATTCAAGATGGGAAAGAATTTTCTTTTAAATCCGCAATAAGAATTACATACAGCTGAATCACACACTTATTTAGCCAATAAAATGGCTCAAATTTGTTGTCCATGAAGCCATATTATATTATGGTATCTTAGATTTAACACCAATAAGGGTCTACAAGGAGCACCTTGTACTTGTTTATTTAGAATGTTTCAGTTTCAAAGATGTCTGTCAAATAACTCAATAATGCTTGACCCGAAGTCCGATACATTTAAAAATGCGTTTGTGTAAACAATGTAACAAATATGTATTAATGATTTAGCCCCCCCGAGACATTCAAATTGCCCCCCATGTTGGGAAACACTGGTCTAGGGGATCTCACATATGGCGGCGATGTAACATACGAGTATGGCAGCTAACTAGCCGTGGGCAGTTGGTGTTTCTCCTCACCGGGGACAAATAAAACAAATAATGTTTTGAGAAATAATATATTTATTTTCAATTTCTTATAATCAAAATAAACTATTTAGGGAAAATAAGTACACTGGCATCATCATATGATCAGACGAACGATGAGAGAAACAACAGCCCTAAGTGAAATGAGGATGCACAGTTCAACTGTGACGGGTCCTGGCAGAAGGGGTCATTACCAGTGCACAAAGCAATATTTATTACCTTTTATAAACTAAAATAAATCTAAAGGAGTTATATAATTACTGACCTACTCCGAAGTTTCATATTGGGGCAGTAAAATTAAAGATCAATAACCTTATTAAATTTATTCGGTGCAAACGTTTCGACCCATTCTTGGACAAGTTCCACGTTTTTAGAAATAAAATTTGTTTTATTCGTGACAATGCCCTGTCCGCAAGAATGATTCTCCGTGTAAAGAGGAATTTTACAAAAAGTCTCTAGTTTGTGTGCAGGAGACTCCCTTCAACAACTTTCCAGCACGTGTGAATCTACGCGTATTTGACGCTAACATTAATATTAAAGTAACTACTGCTATTAACTTTGAAGAAAACATTCTATCATACTTTGCAGATTCCCAAATAGGGTGGCCGTTCTCTATATCCATATAAAACAACAGTATTGAATGGAATTGAATTATCTGATATCTTTAATGGAGTAGACCTAGTCAGCAACATCTTTTTGTATATAAACACAAACCCAACACCTAATGTCATAACTATAATAATATTTAAATCACTGGAATAGGCTCCGAGAGAAAACCTCGATCAAACGGAAAGGAAATTGAATTACTGGCAAATATAAACGTATTGGTGGACTGGACAATGGCAAAATGCTGATTGCTTACGAACTAAGGGGAAACAAACCTCGGCCCCCGGTACCGCGAGTACAGCAGCACTGTTGGCACAACTGAACTGTCAGTCAGTACATCAGCTTCTAGACAATACTCTTTAATAATACTCTCTAACGTACGAAGTTTCAACAATCTATAATAACTATGGTACATTGTAAATAACAACAGATGATGTACCTATATCACTTGATCGGGAATAGCTCCCTTCATAAGCTTTGTTTGTTTCTAATCAACAAGACATCCGTAATTAAACCAAGTCCTCTCCCTTACACAACAGAATGGGTGTCCGTAGCGTGTCCGTAGCATGGTCGCAACAATACTGTTTCTCCAAAAATATTAAATCTGTTAAACGTGATGCCTAAATTCTCCTTACAAGATATTACAAAGAGAAGAGAAGAGACGAGACCAACCAAGGGGGCCCTTCCAACTGCGAGATTAAGTTCCATCCGTCTGCGTGTGGGATACAACTAGAGAATTTTTAGTGTTCTTATTCTTAGACTTATTCAAATATCAACAACGGTTTAACCTGAATCACCCTAAACCAAGTAACTCATATCTTCAGGCGTCCGAAACAATACAACTTTAAGCGGCACACATACAATTTTCATCCAAAAGTTTATTTTATCAAAAATTCCGTCTTCATTGAAGAGCGGTACGTGAGCGGCACGACCGCCCCCCTCCTTCCTGCCGGCTGCACTTGTTTACTCTTAATCTATAATATAATATTAGTCACCTAGAGTATGATATTGCTATGCGGATACTTCTTCAGGCTTGGATCACTCTAATTAGCTTCAGTCCTTGGATTTATAAAACAACTGTAACTGTAACTGTCCTCCGTAACTGTAACGGATCACTTGTTGCGGCGCGGATGCCTCCATGGCATGCCTGCATACCACACGCTTGCCTTACGTGCTCGCCGGATCGGGCTGGAAGTAGTGCAGGCCGTTGACCTGCGGACACCAAACACAAATCAGTCAACTGGGTAGGACTAAAGGCTAGGTGAACGAGTGCTAATTACATAGCATACTGACGGTCATATCGTATTCCGTGATGTAGGCGGGGATCTCCAGCTGGTCTGGCTCCATGACGGAATAGAGGAACTCCACGCCGGGCAGGTTCTGCACCTTCTGCTTGATGGCCGGGGCCATGAAGGTCGTGAACCACCAGGTCATCATCTTGGTCCAGATGGTCGGGTGCACAATGTAAAATGCCTTGAGATTCTTCTTGTATCTGAAAAACAAATGAAATGACAATAAAAAGAATGTGTTGTGTTATTACACGGACATTGTGTTATTACATGGGAGGGAGGCGGCACTCACTTGTAAGGCAGTATGCTGTAGACCTCCTTGAGCCAGGCGAAGGAGGGGTAATTGGCCCCGGAGGTGAGCGTGTGGAAGTAGGCAATCACGTAGTCCCCCTTCACAATGGGGTCTAGCAGGGCTATGAGGTACAGCAGCGCCTGTGGGTGAAGCACCAAAATATTCATCGATAGGTCACCACCGTTCTGATTAGTAGCAATGGACTGTTCATACCTTGTCCAAGTTGAGGTTGCTGAAGGGAAACCACTTCCCCACGAAGATGACGACGGGCCGACCGAGGCGGTCGACCCCGCTCTGGTACAGGCAACCGATGCCCGACACTTCCGTCAGGTCCTCGGACTTGGCCCGTCGCAGCAGACGCTCATATCTGTAAACAACACACTCGACAACTTTAAAATCAGAGTCACACGTAGACCTGATGGAGTGAGACACACTGCACGAGCACTAGCTCAACTGAGATTGGATTCTTCCTCAACAGGGGTACGATAAATACTATTGTATTGTAGTAAAAATATGGCTCCATTCTGACAACTTCATATCACTTGATTCTTGAAACTACAACTATAGCAGATGAAGAAAAGGGCAATAATCAGATCCTGGCAATTAGTGGGGAACATCTCTGTTAAGCGTATTTCATCAGCATTCTGAGGACCAATCTGGAAGAAAACAGAACAACGATAAGGGTTCCGAAGAAACAGAACCACTGCACACACCATATTCATAGTGCGACAAATTAAAGAAAAATATTTGGAATACATCAAGATAGCAAACCTCACCATTATTGATTTGACCAAAGCCTTTCATGGAGTCCAGTTGGAAGATTTTATAAGAATTTTACTTAAAAAAGACGTATCACTCTCCATTGCCTAAACTATCAGAGGCATAAACTCCAACGGCTTCACAATAATAAATAATGAAAACAAAAAAAAATTGATCCAAATTTCTTTATTATTAGGTATGTATAATATTTAGTGAGCTTCCACTTGTGTTTATGTTCGACCAGCAGTCAGCAAGCTGCCGAAACCGGTCGAACATAAACACAAGTGGAAGCACACTAAATACATAATAATAAAGACATTTTGTATAAAAAAAAAATTGTTTTTATTATTTAAATTGAACTTCTACCAATAAATTTCAATTAAAAACAGCCACAATAATAAGCATTGACAAAGTTATTCTCAAATGACGTTCCAACACCAACTGAAGCAAGACAAGGGAACAGTTTAAGGCCATTTCTCCTTAACCTAATCATGGATAAGATTATATAAGAACTTGCTAATCTTCATTTTTAATACAGGGGCGTACTTTAGGGTGTCCCTTATTTTTCGAAGTTTTAATTTTACAATGCATAGACTATTTACTGTTTTATTCATTTGGGCCTAAAACATCTGAAAACATTTTTTTTTTCAGTGTAACCCATGCCGACTTGCGCGCAAAGATGTCCATACACGTTGCAGGAGCGGCGCGTTGTCGTTGTTATCATCATTTAGTCTCGGCTTGTCGGGTAGTAAGCACGGATTGTTTTATATTTCGAATATGTCAGTGGAACAAAGAAGCAAAATAAAAATAAAAATTTCTTGGTTGGTGAAGTAAATCACCAAATAACAGGTGTCAACTACCATCTAATCGTCAAGTTCTCGCAGTTCGATTTTTCAACGAGACAAGATTCATGATTTACATAGGCGCCGCGAGGAGAACTTTCAACTTGAATTAGATCATTTATTCGATATCGCACACGCTGATGCTCTTGAAAGAATAAAAGTCGAAGAAGATAAAATATTATTACAAAAGCAAAGAGAGCCAGGCCATCCGGGATGCTTAGAGGGTGTTAACAAAATGTTGACTGAAATTGAAGAAAGGGCCAGGCTGAGAAAACTCGCAGAAGATAAAAAGATACTTAAGCAAATGCCTTCCGAGAGCTCATTGGAATCTGCTACTTAACAGAGCTTTGATACACATGAAGACATAGAAGAACAATCTACAAGCTCTGAAGAAAGCCTGGAAGAACCTCTGCCATCCACATCTTAATCTGTAAGTTCTTTAGCTACGTCGCACTACATACGATTCGACCAATCTAGCTAGACAAAAGTCGGAAATCATTATGTTGAAATATTGCTTTTCTTAAGTATTACTATGCTCTTGAATGTTTTCTTCAACCGATAGCGCACTCCAAACAAATATTGGCGCCACAGTTCCATTACTGTTGTTGAGCGAAATCGCTACAGTGAACGTCGACGTGTGCGGATGTCTTACTTTGTTCTGTGTGATTTCAAGTGCTTTTTAGTAATGGATTGTTAAACTAGAGGTAACTATTGATTTATTGTATTATTATAATCCACCAAAATACTTGTGAAGGCTTCGGGATACTGTTTTAAAGAACATCATTTTCAAAACCACAAAAAAACGCATAAATTGACTTTGGATAGTCTTAAAGTCTAGAGTCACGCCGGGTCACGTCATGATTTAGGTCTTAAAATATTTTTGCATCATATAAGTTTGTTGAGAACATAATCGTTTTTTGCTATTATGTGCTAGAATAAAGATTTATATTTTTTTATTTATAGGTGCCCGGATTTCGCGAAAGTCATTATTTGAATTTTGGCGTTCTACCCCGTTCAAATGCAAATTAAACGAAGTTATAACGTTTGTAAAGTCAAGATTTGTTAATTTTGTCCTCAAACAAGATCAAGAGAAGACCTTAAAGATCTTTCTGAAAAGGGAATGCGAAAAGATTCGTTCGAAATGGCTTCGTAAAAATAGACAATTACATTTATTTTTAAGTGCACACTAGGATTGGTCAAATGATGAAATTGTATTTAATGTTTTAAGAACCGCTCCCGAAACCGAATCCCAGTGTTGGCAGATCGAAAAAGCGTTTTGAAGATAGTTGCACTAAATCGAAACAGCGCAAAGTTCAGCATTTATTGGAAGAATATAACGATGCACAGCTATCTTTTGCTGCACAATTAAGTGTGCGAGGCAGTGGTAAACGAGACGCTGCTAATTTAATACAGGAAGTGTCTATAGCTTCGCCAAGACGAGCTACCGAGTATAAAAAAAGCTAGAAGAAGAATTACCATATACAAAGAACAACGTCCTTACACCCCGGAGGAAGCGTTGGCTTTATTTGTTGCAAACAATTTCACTGTGCAGATGTACAAAAATATTCAACAAGAGTAGAATGAAAGAGGATTCCGTCTATACCCATGTTACGACCATTTAGTTGAAGCAGAGTTACCCTCCCGTCGAAAAACTAGAAAAACGTCGAATTCAACCACAATCGTAAGAGAACCTGATGAAAACATGCTTGCATGCTTATATCCGCACAATAGAATGCCTGCTAAATATTACTTATAGAATGGAAATAGCTGAGTAGCAAGTTAGGGGAGAGAAAAATAAAGAAATTTTTAAAAAGAAGAAGGATATGATAAAAGGTCAATTCAAAGAAGTTGGTCTCAATATAGACCAAATTAAACCAGGTTTTGGTACAAGTAACGATGGCAACACCGCAAGAGCGTTTTTTCACAATTATAAAACAACGGCTCGTATCACCGGTATTGAAGAAAATTATATAATTCAGTTCGTAGTAGAAGCACATGGTCTTAGTTCTGGCTATTACCCGATCAACAAATCTTCTATTCAACGCTTTCGAACACAAATGGGACAAGATAGAGCGGGAGAATAACGTGCCGAAAGAAGTTACTGTTCATTGGGATGGAAAATTGTTACCTTGTCTGAACGTAAGAAGTTCTATAGAAGAACGTCTGCCAATTATTATTTCATATGACGAGAAAGGCTCTTCCGGCAAAGATCAAACGAAAGCAGTATGAAAAGCGCTTCATGATTGGAACCTAAATGATAAGGTACAAATAATATTCTGTGATACGACATACAATGATACAGGAAGCTTTAACGGAGCTTGTGTGCAAAACCTAGAAAGAAAGTTGTTACTCATTGCTTGCCGCCATCATATTTACGACCTGATGCTCAAAAGTGCGTTTGAATCGCAAAATCGATTGTACGAGATAATTATAGCGAACTCATTGAGCTCGCTATTGGTTTTCTGGGTGGAGGCAATGAAAATAAAATAAAAATCAGACCTCCTGGCCCAATGCATCAAACACAATGGATGGCAAGAGCTATTTACTCCTTAAAAATACGTTTGCTGTAGTCCCATGTGCGCTAATGACAGATTAGCTTTACGAGATGTTTATTTATTTATTGTGGCAGTTTATGTGAAGCCCTAGCTTGGATGTAGTTTGGCGATAAAAGCGCCGAATCAAGAATTTTGTTTTTTAAAGACCTTAAAAGATTACGAAAAAGTTGACAATTTCCAAAGCGGCTTTAAATAAGTTCAGTTAACACTTGTGGTACTTGTCAGAGGAAATAGCCGTCCTTTTAATTTTTGATTAAAAGAAAGTTTTGGTGATTCGGGAAAGAGATATGTTCCATCGAAGGAACAGATGTCTGGCTCTCTTGGTACGTAGTAGTGTTTAATTTGGTATTTAATTTAGAACTCATTCGTTTTATTTAAAGGTACTACAAGTTTTTGTTATCTTGTTTTAGGAAAATTTTTGACTGATTTTGTTTATGTCAAGAGTAAAGATTTATTTTCACGACTGAAACTTAATAGTAGTTTCCTTCACGAAATTGTATCTTCATAGAAAGACAACGCGGCGATTGTGGACGCTAAAAAGAAGGTTTCAAGCTTAAAAGCAGTTAATAACACAGCTGAAGGAGCTGTTAAACTAATGACAGACTTTCGTGATTTGATAACCGCAGATGAAGAACATAAGCAGTTCTTATTATGTTGTGTGCAAGAACATAGAAAAATTTACCCAGACTGTAAAAAAGTGACTTTGAAGAGGAAATATCCAAATAAATAAATACAAAAATTGTATCTTTTTTGATAATTACAAGAAAGCCATTATATAAATTAATGTTTTCATCAATATTTATCTAATACATAACATAATGGTTTTAAGTGATCATCTACAACTACATTTAAAATACACTTTAAGCAGCTATTTTCTAAAATTTTGAGGTAAGTCGGCATGGGTTAAAATTAATGTAAGAAGTTGAAATTCTGTATTTGGGTAACTAGTAGACTAATAAACATAATTAGGGGGTATGCGTTTCAATAACTGAAAAAAAATGTTTTTATTGAAAATGATTGCCTCCAAGAGATACAATACATCCATCTCAATTAATAACACTAAATGTATGACATTGCGCAGAGAACAGGTCGGATGAGGTGTGGTAATCGACGCCACACCAATCGAATAAGTTTCAAAATATTTGGGTGCTAGCATAAAGACCAACAATTACTTCTGGATACAAGGCAAGGTGAGGATGTATTACACCAGACCTGCATATGTCCCGCCATGCAACCTACAGCACATAATCCAGAGACGACACGTCAGAACCTTGCCAGCCTACTATAGGGACGACAGAGAAGGGTTCTGGAGTGAACGTGTAAGCTGAAAGGCAGAAACAAGGACCCTGAGGAAGCAGACCTCGAGCTGGCAATCCACCTCTCAGGAGAAGTAGAATTACTCGCACGTTCAGACACCGTCCCCTGTATTGTAGATCGACGGAAGATCGCTCGATCTGCGCGAGCGTGCGCCAATTCATTTACAATATAATAATACGTAATTTATTCTGATCTCGAGTTAGCCAGCTTCGGACGTCGTATAATATAATGTTTCGAGGTTGCACGATCACGTTACGTTCTCGTAATCTCGAGATTGTAATTAGAATTATTTCAATCGACAGGGAGAAAATTCGAATTAATCGATGAAACCTGCCATTCTGATTGCGATTCGGAGTATGCAGGACTAAATCTATCTCGGGGATGTAAATATCCTAGGCCGTATGAGACTCTCGAGACTATTGAAGACGGCATCACACGAGCAATCTTTATTTCTATTGAAGCATTATCATATCTTATTTAAAAGTAGTCCGAAGTAGCGATCAAACAACAGCGCGGCGCGCGGCACAGTTGATCGCGGCCATGCCTACTCGTATGTTATACGTATATTGATTATCGTTCATTGTGATTGGCAGAGGATCGAGGAGATGGCAGATGGAAGACTACCCGGGCTGCCATGCCAGTGCAGGAGACAGTACTGCCTACTACGACATTGCGCCATGATTATTCATAATGTTGCGGTCTTCGTGACGGAGATAATAAACCTCCGATTAATGAGCAATCGGATGGAAAGTCGCGTGAAACTATTTTTTGCTCGGCGAACTGGCCAACTAGCCAGCAATGAAGCGGACAATAAAATATGTCGAGGTGAACACGGCGTGAACAATGGTGAGAGCGCCCGCGCCGCGCTGCCGCTGGAGTCTCCGCTCCGGAGGCGGAGCCCCGCCGCGCCGTAACCCATAAAGCTAGATTGACTATTGCAACAGTCCCCACCTACTTGTTCACGGATCTACTCCGTCACATCCGAGGGTGCAGGGTAGGTACCTGTTAGAGCAATCGACGGTGCGAGGGCCGCTATTGCAAAAACCATGTAAATTACAGGAAACAAAGTGGCCGGTGAGACGGAATATGAGAGTCGGCTCGGTTGGTTTCATAAAGAAATGGGGAATAGCGGCGAGTATTCTGCCGAGCTACGAGCGGCAGCCGTGCGCTCCTCGCACGACTCCGCCTGTGTGGTATACATTAGCATAATTATTATATTAGCAGCGTACTTTATGATTGCAGAAAGCGTAAATTATTGTAAAACAGTTGCTTGAAGGAAAACATTTTTATCGCGATTCGTCAGCCAATGTGCGGGAGTGAGGCGGCTCGAATAAAAACGTTTACAATTTTCAATAAACTGAAGGCTAGATGATGGCTGCTGATGCCTACCCTCGAATGGTGGGTGTGGGTGCGTTTCTGGAGATGAGGACGCGATGTCAGTGACGGCATGGGTCACGTGTTGCGCCGTACAGAAATACGGGAATGTTTGTGAATGTACGCTTCCCAGCGCAATCTATAATACATATATCGGTCACCGTATAGTATTATAATATCTACGAGTGCGTGCTGCGCGCTCTGCGTGTGTGGCTCCACGGTCAAGTCGATGACGCGTCATCCTTATTTCCACTAGAAGGAAGGCGGCGCCGCTCGTGTTCCTACGGAAGGTGCGATATCCGAGGGAGCCTACGTGCATGTTCTGCAACTTCCCGCCTAAGGCTGCTGGCGCGAGTCAGCCGGGCCAAAGTGCAGCCACTGCCTGGCTGCCTGGCGGTCTCCACACATAGTGTGTACTCGTATATTAAATGTCACTCTCGAGAAGACTTTCTTCATATCGTACTGTGCCTACTAAGGGGCAGAATGATCTTGTTCCGCTTCTATCTTGGCGTGTCTGTGGATGAATGAAAGGATATAGTGCTAGCTGCTCGTAGCGTCATCTTACCGCTCCTCCGCCGTCTCCTCCAGAGCCGGGGCCGAGATGACCGTGGTCCCCGAGAGGACGGACGGACCCATCGGCTCCGGGATCTCCACAGTCATCGTGCTGGACACCATCCTGATCCCGTCTTCGCTCGACCCTCTACACCCGACGGCGTCAGACAATCACGCGCGCGCACTTCACGAGGGAGCTGCTCCGCGATCTCTCGCAATCGGTCAGCAGAGTCATTCGGATCCCGGCTACAGAGGCACTGACCTTTCTTTGAACTAGGGGATTGTAAGTGATGCACAGATTAGTATAACGCCACAGCTGATGGCTAAACCCTTCGCTAGAGACGCGGGATGGTGCAGTTGACGCAGTTGAATTGTGTTCCTAGCGCAACTACCGAGTTTGTGTTCGCCGGGTTTACGCTGACCGCGAGGGACTGGCGACAATATTAATGGCACACTAAACTGGCGAAACACGACTCTCGAATGATATTGAAAACACGAATTGTGTACATGTACTGGAGCGATGGAATAGCGGTTTGTGGTCACTAGTGTTGGCACACACACGGTACTGAGTAATATGTATATGGCTAAGGAATGGATTCAATATTTCGGTATTATATGTAAAAATAACTCAAATCAACTGCGTCTTATGCGCGCCCGTCTGCTGGACTGCCGCCCGCCCGCTCTCTCGCTCCACACGCGCGTGCAGTTGCACATGCAGTGGCATGCTACTGACTCCCGCTTTATACCGACTAAATGCCAGTGTATTGAGGTTACATTTCCCACGGAAAGCTCTCGTCGGCAACCGGCGGACCGGCGCGGCGCCTAGCCTCTCCGGTCGAAGAAAGCGGGTTTACCCAGATCACCGATACACCGATAGAATCCTCGGGTAAAAAGAGTCCCACGGCTATGGCCGGTAAATGAATGAACCTAAGAAAGAGCCGGTGAACGGACGAAGGGCAACGTCACTAGTAGCGAGACCGCGCCCCGCGAGATCTGACGGCAGACTGACCGCGGACCGTCTCGTGTCTCGTGCGCTGCGAAGATCGAACCGGTGGTACGTACAATACGAGCGGCGTTGAGCCGCTGGGGTGCGCGCGGCGCGAGTCGTGTCGTCATCGGCCGAGACGCCCGGCGTCGATACCGCTCGGCGTCTGTTCCCCTTCCCACCCTCCGCCCGTCAGCACTCAACACTCGACACTCTGCCCGTCCTGCTGAGGGAACGCGAGGGCTCGCTTGAACATGGGTGCACTCGTGTGCGTGCGTTCGACTGCAGAATGCGGGTGACGCACGCCGCGCCGCGCCTGTCAGGAGGTAAACACTCCAAAGCTACTGCATAATCTATTTATTGGGGCCTCCGTCTCCGTCTCCGCCCTGCCGCATGCCGCATGCCGCACGTGATCCCTCCGAGGTCGCGCAGGAGCTGTTGACGCGGGCTTAGGACCGGACTTCTCAACATTTTAATGGTATTTTAAACGAAAAAGAAAACTGAGAAAACACAATTATATTGGACGAATATTTATAATTATAATACGAATGAAGAGATCTGTTTTCTAGAAAATTTATTACATTTTATGAGAATGACATGTTTCGATTTGTTAAAGAATTATCAAATGTCATTTGATATTGCACCAGCAAGACGAAACATGTCATTCCCATAAAATATATAATAAAACTCCTGGAGAATAGATTGCTAGGTCGAGGCGTCCAGACTCCAGACGTCCAGACCGTAAAGCTGAGTGCAAAGTGATACGTAGGTATAGCATAGCGGTGTTAAGGACTGCCCGCAGGCTGTGACAAGCTGCGGTACTAAAACTCGATTCAGTAATAACTCACCTGGCGCCAACCTATTATAGCTTCGTCTAAACAATCTAAGCACTTCGTGAATCGCACATGCAATCATTCACATATTGCCATCTATACGCCGTTGTTATTGTACATACGTCACATGGACGAACTCGGTAAAATTAGACAACTGTAGGTACATGAACATCGATGTTAAAATTTTCGGCAAGTTTCTCCCCTTGCTCTCAGAAGAGGAAGGCTGACATTGTCCACTACTCCAACTTCATATCTTTCATTTCCAGACCACGGCCTAAATTATTACCATCTGCCTTATCAATAATGACCCTTTACCACCGAGTAATCCACCATCATTCAGTCCTTTACCCCTCCCGCAATACCATTCTGGCGCTGCTCTTCTTCTCTTCTTCTCTTCCCCTCGGGAACAGACTTTTTTAAAATATACAATCCCAACCCTAACTGGTCTTCCATTCCCTGGTGAAGGACCCTTTCGCCCTCTTTGCGGAGGAGCACTCCGGGTCACATATGAAGACTACAGGGGAAAAACAAGGAATGTCAGTAGAAGGTTAATTTGAATAAATTGAGAATAAAGCTAATCAAAGTCCATATATTTCTTAGCAATTAGCAATCGATTATCTGGCCATAGTTGATGACACACATGATTTTTGAATATGAAAATTTTACTGTGGATAGATACGTACAAATGCCACTAGATGGCTTTATTACATTTATTTTGAATTTTAACTGACATTCCTTGTTATTCCCCTGCAGTCTTCATATTTAGGCCCAGCATAAAACAGCTACCATCACATTCCCTACAGACGCAAACGGAATAGGCAAGTGCGAGGTAAGGTGCGAGGTGCGAGGTGCTAGAGCTAGAGCTAGAGATCGCTCTCGCCCTGCCCTGCCCGACCTTAGCTCGACATTCTGAATACGGTTATTAGCATCTAGCGCAAATAGATCTAAGACTCAAATTTTCACAATGTTTGCTAGTCTCGATAAGGCAGGCGGGAGTGGGCGCGTGTCTCGAGCGATTCAAAACTCTATACCTACAAGATACCTACAGTCGCAATACAACAGATACACAAAGGCGAGGCACATTTAATATTACATTGATTTGGTCGATCTTACAGTTCATGTACTTTCATTACCATTCTTTCTTCATTAACCATCTTAACGATCCTTTCGTTTCCACCAGTCAGCGCGCTAAACGTGCCGATACAGGTAAAACTGTTTTTAGAAACTCGTTTAATTTGAATGACAATCCCGAGGATGGGCCGATCAGGTGCCACTTGGCGCTCGGTGTTTGCCTTTGCTGTTGACTCGCGCCGCTAATTCCGGAACAGTTCGGTTTCATTAGCACTGACGTGACGCAGAGCGAGGGACCTGCCCGAGGGAGGAGGGCGCGGACCGGACTGGACTGGACTGGTCTATTGGAATTGTATTTTATATTCTTTTCTATAAGCTGTATAATATTGTGTGGGAGAGACACATTATCCCTTTCGTAATTTTATTTAGGACGCATTCATCCGCCTTACATTCCTTTCTTACTTCATCATTGGATATTCTATCAGACATTATTTTTCCGCACATTCTTCTTAGTGACCTCATTTTTACGGCATTTATCCTACTTTCATCCTTCTTCTGGCAACTCCAAGCTTCACTTCCACACATAAGGGTCGGTACCAAAACTTCATTGTGCACTGCCATATTTGCTTCAGTCGATATATTTATTTCTATTTGCGGTAATGGCTTTGAGCGCATCATTTATTTTGTTTCCAGCTCCAACCCTTCGTTCGATATCTTGCTCAAATTTCTCCGTCATATACGAGTATTCTTCCTTTTCCAACAGAATGACATGACATGCTCATTACAAGGTCACATTTATTGCAAATGCCCTCTAGTTCTTTCATACAATTGTCCATGTATAGATTAAACAACCACGGGGCCATTACACTACTCCGTTTGACACCTTTCGTGATATCAAACCAAGAAGTAAAAGTCCTGTTTACTTTGACACACGCGGTGCCTTCATAAAGGGAAGCAACTGCTCGTATCAGCTTTGTGCTCACTCAATACTCGGCCAAAACCTTCCATAGACTTTCTTACATATGTCAACTCGGTCATACGCTTTTTGCAGATTTGCAAACGCGCAGAAAAGTTTCCGATCTTTTGCCATAAACTTCGTCCAAAAACATAGGAGTGCAAAAATCTGGTGCATGCATCCACGTCCACTCATAAAAGCTCCCTGCACATCACAAATCTTTCCAGATGTCATCTTTCTCACTCTTTCTGTCAATATCCTGCCATACAGCTTACCAAAAGAGCTCAACAGACCGATTGCCCTGTGATTTCCGCAGTCTAACCGAGATCCCTTACCCTCGAATAAAGGCATGATAACCGCTCTTCTCCAGTTAAGCGGGGTAATCCCCCCATAATGTTTTTCAGGGGGCGGTCTAAGCAGTTCTCGGCCTCGCCCCTAGCTGCAGCAATATTGGTACGACTGTTAACCTTTCGCCGCGCGACGCGCGTTATACGAAATGCGCGAGCACACTGCAAGTCGTCGAAAAACCGCCCGAGATAATTTTGAAAGATCGGTGTAACCAAAAACAAGAGTGACCAGAGATACATGACAAATGGAAACAACAGTCCGCCCAGTGGACAGAAGCCGGTTCTTCAGCCAGGCAGGAGGCGAAGTCAGGAAGGGATTGGCAGCAGAAGTCACGGTGTCAGTGTTTTGGGATGAGAAAACAAATCCTATCTTGTTTTCTCATGCCAAAATCCCTCTGAATAATTAGGGAATACTGTCATAACCTTCTATTATTATTATTATTATTACAGCGCGAGCCAAATCGACGTAAAGGGTATAGCTATCATATTGATTCTCGTGACATGCGATAGGTAGCTAATCTATCTCAATTTTATCAAATTTTACACCAGACCAAAGACAGTGTGACAATCATACTGCCATTGCCGGGAATCGAACCCGGAATCTTCGATGTGACAGTTAAAGCACTTACCACTCGGCCACGAAGATCTGAAAGTGGAAACGAAGAACACGGCGCATGAAATGTACAGACTAGGTGAGTAGTATTAAATAAGATGGCATCATTATCAATATGCGAGTACAATGCCGAGAACTCTTCAGATCCGCGTATTGTGAACGGGGAACAGAGCGATATTCATGTTTTACGAGTAGGTACCTACTTGGGGTGCGGGCGTTTTCAACCATTCCCTTACTTGAGAGCTTTACACAGCGATGACACTCGTAGGGGGGAGATGGAAGAACGCAGTGCAGTCAGCTAATAATGATTAACTGCCCGGGAGAGATATTCTGAATGATTGGCGGAATAAATAAAACTGAAAGGTGGACATGCAGAATGTGATCGAATCAATCACATTGCTCGACGGGGATAGGTACGCAATATTGTAGGTAGGTATTCTACTATTCGTTTACACTTGCGAGGTTGTACCTACGAGTACATTGTTATTTGTCAATGGAGAACCGCTGTCATGTGTTATTACCTACTACAAAATAATATTGTCCATAAAAAGCAACATTTCAATAAGGAAAACAGGTGGGCAGAGTCATAATAAGCGTGCTACATGTACATGTAGGTACACACAGGTATAATAGGTACATGTCATTCGTGGCTAACTCGAGTTCCTAAGATGCTGCTGCGCCTGCGCCGTGTGTGTATCTTGTTACCTGGACGATATGATTGTTTATGATGATATAGACTTGTAATAATGTTAATCAATGCAGCAAATAGGTACATATTGTATGTTATACTCGTAAGAGCGCGCAAATGACAATGTTCAGAGTTAAACATTTTAGTCGTTAAATGTGTAAATCTTATTTGATGTTTGTATTATGAAACTTCAGTCAGAGTAGGTATAATATACGGAATAACATGAATACATAACTATAAATGTTTTTGCAACAATATTTGTTTTATTGATATCCACATTTAAACTTTACACAGAGACCACAGACCACAGCCACACGACTCGCATTTGTGAGACGGGCAGGTCAGCGCGCGGCCTATATTTCCTCATTCGTGACCAATTGGAGGAATAATTGTATTTTCATCCGGGGTTGACTGAATTGCAATAATAAAATGAATATGATACCCATCACTCAAAGTTTTTCTGCGCAATATAAATATAATAGTCGATTCTCGGAGGAGAGTTGAGCTGAACGGCAGGTGCTGCTGACATTGATATTAGGGGGGTTGCCCCTCCCCCTATTCACCCGAATTGGCGCCTTCGTACTATCATCTTTTCCAACGTTCAGGAGGGCGAGTGTGAAGAAGTGGCTGAAAAGCCGGTGCCCCAAATACAGAAATGTCTCAATAACAACGGGATTGTGTTGAAAAATAGGTTTTTTTTATATTTGCGAATTATCTTGTGATTTTCAATTAAATATGAGCATTTTTCGATCCTACATAAAGGTTCAACATTACATTCTGGATGACCCCCAGGAGCAGCAGCCAAAATGACAAAAGAGAAGAGCAAGTTGTAGATTGTAAAGAACTGACCTCTCCTGGTGCTCCAGCTGGCGCGCGCGCACCTCGGCCGCCGGGTCCAGCTGCGCGCGCTGCTCGCCCAGCAGCCGCTGCCGGTCCAGGTCGCCCTGCATCTGCCCGAAGGCCGCGCTCAGCCCCTCCAGCTCCAGCGCCTCGTCGTCGGCTGGAACAGTGCCCCACCTTTACATAACGCCATACATCTATCTCTCCTTCTACTGCATTGCCTTCTGCCTGCAGGGCACGAGTGCCAAGGACGCAGACAGAAAACATCAAACATCGCATTGTTTGTGGCATGCCGGAGGTCGTGAGTTGGGTGGCGTTAAATGACCTTTGCGATACCCCTTTTAGAATCACTGTAAGAAATGGCGCATTCCGAGTGGGGGTACTCCGCGGATTACTGCGACGTATTTCCCTAGGAAATGTCGCAAAAGAAGAGAACGGGTAGAATAAGAGGGACAGCGTCACGTGAGCATTATATATGGCCGTATCAAGCGCCGGATGCGTGCAGGCTCAAAATTGGTGTAAATATTTGAGCGTCGCAAATAAGTTGCCCAAACGGTTCGAGTGTGTTGATATTTCGATTAAAAGAATCACGCGGATGATAACAACTGTCATGCTGCGCCGTATTCAGGGTGTCGTACATGATGGCTGGAAGCCGTCGTTATCCATGGCGCCGGCGGCTCGTCACTGGCCCCACTCCGCGCCGTGTTCCAGGGAGCGCGGTAGTGTGGTGGTGGTGGCGGTGGCGAACAGGTGGTGAGGTGGTGAAGCGCCGTACAGACTAACTTGTCCGAGGCGAGTGGTGCGCGCGAATGGCAAAACCGACGAAAGTTGAATTACAACGGTGCGGTGCGTGGCACCGGCGTACGGTAGGAGCGTTTGATATTGTATTCAGACGCGAGAAATATTAAAATTGTGAAGAATGTTGAATGGAAATGTACGTGACTCGGTCCGTGGAGGTATTTACATTGAGACCATCACGCGATAGCTAAAACCTCGGGTGGAGGGGGCAGTGCTGGTGCAAGAAGCGGGACTCCTTAACATTGGGACATTATTTGCAAGACGTGTGTGTTGTAATATCCCGATATAATATTAATCAGGAGCCTTATGGGAACACTCTGCCCCTCCCCTCGAGTCTAATAACTATACTTCTTTACGCACATTTATGTTGATTCGTATTTCTTGTTTCATTTTACGTTCTATTCAATCAGTTTTTTTTAATATAGTACCTACTTCATTTAGTAGAAGAGTATTCCCACGCCTTTGAATTTCCGCAATTTGAGAAAGGAATCAACTATCGGTGCCTATTGTATGGAGATTGGCGAGTCTGTGTTTGTGTTTATACTCGTGGCTCGGGTCGGGAGTGGTGTCCAAGCCCGACCTCCCCGCTGCCCGTGACTCGACGGTCGGTGTAATAATATGACTTGACTTGACACCATTGTCTCGCCAGGGCAAGTGCCACCATGAACTGCTGCCATCTCATAAACACTTTTCCCTCTTTTCTTAGGAGAATAGGAGTTTTTGTTAGAAACTCTACCTGTCCTAATATAATATATACTCGTATCGTATGTAGATTAATTGCACTTCAACCGGAATATATCACATCACAGATCTCCCAGCCATCCTTCGCAACAAGGATACACTCTGCAGATTCGTTGACTTCGCAACCGCGGTGGTGGATCGGCTGCGAGAGGCAAACAAATAACTAACATGTGTTTTTTACAGGTACGTCGCGTCCCGACTGAGGTTTTCCATGGTTCCCTCAGTTGTAAGGCAAATGTCGGAATGCTTATTAGCTAGTCCATGGAATCGATAGGAACTCCACTTCTCTTATTTTCATTCTCATTCTTACTCATTTCTCTTTCTCCTCACCCCTCTCACCTTTCTAACTTTCGACTTCTTTTGGCCATCTATGCCCCCCCTAATAATAAAGCCAGATTGCTTCGTAGAATCACAAATCAAACATATCCACACCGCCCTGATAATTAAAACGCAGGGCATCAATAAAAATATATAAAAAACAGAATATATCTTCTTCTTTTTCCTCTTAGTTTAGGTCGTATGACCTGTTATGACGGTGAGCCGTTCTGGGATGATGATGTTCAACCATCTCTCTATTTTTTTTGCGGCCTTTCTAGTAATCTCCTGCTGCTTGGGTTTTCTTCTTTAACTTTTCTTCTTCTTCTTGGCGCTATCCCAACTCATTGTCTGTGTTGACTGTTGGGGTCGGCTCTTCTCGATCTCAGGCTGTACTTCTCGCGGTTCTGAGTATCGCCTTCACTCGAGCCATTTCTCTGCAAGACGCTATAGCACTGAATCATCCATGCTCCTAGGTCTTCCTCTGGATGAGTGACGAGGAAGGTCTATTTACTATGTGGTCTGGTGGTCTCCGTTTTATATGCCCGTACCACCTCATCTGCCTTTCTACAAGCTTATTGTTTATATCAGTAACTCCCAGACTACTCTGAATGCTAAAACTTTTTATTTTGTCTCTTAGCGATACCCCAGCGGACCACCTGAGCATTCGCATTTCTGCCGTTTCCAGTTGCCTGGTGATGCCGCTGTACATTATCCAGCAGGTCTGACAATAGTCACATAATACTCCTGTCACTCCGATTCCGTGATCAACATCCGCTGCGCAACCTCCGTTTTTATGAATGAGTGAGCCCAGGTATTTAAACGTGTCACAATTAGTTAACACTTTCCCATCCAGTTGCATCGAAGGAGTTGCATTTGGGTTTTCAAATGGTAGGTACATACTCGTATATTCTGATATATGGGTTTTCTTCTTTAACATTTTTTGCAATTCGTGTATTCTCCATGTGGTCCACGTGGTCCTGCTTCTTTCCCATCTTATTATGTCCTCAGCACCACAGACAGACCTCATCGTTTCGAGGGTTATGCCTACAATGGAGCGTAGGGTTCGCATTTCTGCTACTCTGAGAAGGTCCTTAGTCTTATTGGTATCGGCTCTGACTTCTATTCCATACGTCATGATGGGGCAGACGCATGCTTTGTATATTTTGACTTTGCTTTCGGTTAGCATGTATTTGTTCTTCCATATGGTGTCGCGTAAGAAGCCAGCTACGGCTGTCACTTTGTTAGTGTGTGCTCGCACTTCATCATGTAGGTCACTGTAGCCTAGGTAAGTGAATCTCATGACTTGCTGAATAGCTTTATTATTTCTAACGTTTATTCAAATAAAATTACATACTTATACTGTTCAGGAGCGTAACTACCTGGAATGTGATTTTGATTTGCTAAAAAAAATTAAAAAATCTAAATAACTAGTTTATTATTTATAAATTAATGAAAAATAATTAATTATATTTTACTAGAAAGCCTAGAGAAGCCTTTGCTTTAAAATTTGTTGAAAATGTGACACAGCATTATCATTGAATAATTTTGTAAAACGCATAGTCGAGCTGCCTCCTAATTAGGGTGCTGCTTCTCAAAAGACAGGTTCCACTGTTTTCGTATTCATAAAGTCACAAATAGCTAGGGCTCGGATTTAACCTTACGAGTATGTTTGCTGTTAACTGGAAAAAACAAGATCTTTTATTTGACAAACAAATTAAAACTGTTTATTGGACAATTTTTTTTTTCTTCTATGTTTCAGTCGATCTTTTGCAACTCTCGAAGTTAGTCAGAGACAATAGGAAAGAAGTTGTAGATTGCGCAATCATTGATGGCGGCGTCCACGTGTTTTCCCTGCAGGATGGATGATTTTTTTTAAATTTCTTCCAAGTCAGTTTTTCGGCGCAACACAGCTTCCAGATTTTTTTCGGAAAGATCGCCCTTTTCTCCTGCCCACATCGACGATTGTTTCTTTATTTGCTGAACAATTTCCACAACCAAAGTCAAAATGCGACGCACCTATACATAGTCACACACACACACACACACACACACACACACACACACACACACACACACACACACACACACACACACACACACACACACACACGCACGCACGGATGCAGGCACCTACGCATGTTAATTCTTTCTTCATTTAAGTTCAAAATATAAACACACAATATGCTTAAAGTTATATAATAACATGCCACTTAATTGTTCTCACCCCGAAAACCCTGAAATATGGAAGAAAATATGTTTTTTATGTCAATTCCGAGCCCTAGTAATAACACATGATTTTATAACATTGATGAAAATGCTCTTCTGCGTTACATTTAGGTAGTTATTTAAACATGGCTGTGAATGGGGCACGCTAATGGGCCTAGCATGCCCCATTCTCAGCAGAGCAACCATACTAAAAGTGATATACAGGTATTGCTAGGACCTCAAGGCGGTTTCTATGTTTTAATATCTATGGGAGGCAGGAAGGGCAACATGAGAGTATTATAGTAGGAAAGATCGGTTAGCATTACAATGAGAAGAACTTCTTCGTAGAACCCGGTACTGCAAACATTGTTAACCCAAAATATGTGGTTCTTTTGCCTCTACGTATTAACAGACCAAAGGTCTATAAGGAGAAGAAGAAAAGAAGAATTGTACACCAGTAGATGTCCTTCATGTAAAATTATATTTTTTTCTATATTTTTGGGGGTAAAGTTCATTCCATCTCCTTACCTATTGTCTCGACTGACTCAAAGTTGTCTTGACTTATTGTCTTGACTGACATTGATGACACGCGCGCCGCTTTCCTGCCACGGCAATGATTGTTTTTTGGTTGCAGAATAATTTCCACAACTGAAGTCAAAACACAACGCATCTGCACACACACACACACACACACACACACACGCAGCAACGCACGCACTTACGAGTATACTTATTGTTTACTTTATTCTTTCGAGACTACATACAGTAATAAAAAAATGACATTTAACTCGACCCTGACATTATTCTTAAATATTTGCTAAACCCTGAAATATGTGATTATATTCTCTAATAACTAGGGTTAAAGGAGATCTACAAGCCCAATGCTTTTAATGTCAATTCCGAACCCTAGTGAAAACATCTCGTATACTCACTCTGAGAAAACTCAATTATTGCCATACCCCATGAACCACGAATAATGTTAGTTGACAGCGTGTCAATCTAATGAAGGATTTGGGTATCACACTCTACAAGTCCAACCTTACATTTCAATTGCAAGCCAACAACAAGCTTGGTTTGGTTTCACGAAACGCAAGTTAATTTTCTGACTTGTATAATTATATAAATGTTCTCGATTAGAAACTTTGGGATATTTATTTTCCAGCGGAACAAGTAAAACACAACAGACAGCAGATGTAAAAAATAAGATATTGCACTCATTACAAATCCATATGAGGGCGACGAGACTGTTGTGAAGGTAAACAATGTCATCTCGAAACCGTTCAAACATGAAAAGGATATCTGACAGGGATGAGTCCCCTAATTTGTTGAATATCTACGGCCAGTGAATAATACAAAAACCTAGAATCAACAACAATATTCGTGTCCTCGGAGTGAACTTGCACATATTTTCTTCTGAAAATACGTGCAAGTACTCTTCTGAGACAAAAGGGAGGGTGAAGTGGTGGGTGTGAGGATCAGTAGATGGAAAACAAAGATAATGAGAACAAACAGAGCTAACTAAATCACAAATACGGGCCTTCTCTGAGTCATAATTGTAAATGAGTTTATCTCCCTGGGATCAGTGACGGTTTCAAGTTTTTCACGAGTAAGTAAAGGTAATGTAGAAAACGTAAGGAAGGCTGCGTGAACGGTAAGCATAAAGCAACTTCAGCCTGATGATATAACAATAATAATCATAATTGGGCTAATTTGTATAGCTTAGTTTTCGTGAATAACTCACCCCAAGGGCGGGGCCTGATGGAGAGCAGGGAAAAGCAGGCCGATGAAAGGCAAAAGAAGAAGGAAATAACAACACGGTTAATTCCTTCTACAATAACATGGCTGTAACAAAGGAATGCCGAAAGGTTGTACCGTTGAAGAAAGGAAGCATCAGAGGGGGGGTTTTCAGTAGGTAGGTTTGCCCACGGGCAGTCAAAGTTTTACCTCTGAAAGCGATAGCAGCCATGGCCCCTTGCAGACTGGCGCTCTGCCCTGTTCCCTGTTGACTAACAAGGCGAGCATCCTCGAGTGAGGGACTAATCAGAATACCAACAGAGAATTATCTCTACAGATAAGATTAAAATCCCTCTGAGTAATACAATACAGTCACTAAACTATTATCTCTGAGGTTTTCGCGGAGTAATGCATAGCTTTGCCTGTAATTGTATCTAATAGTAGCGAGGCCCCCGTGACTTGTCTAGAATAGAGAAATTAAACGATAGTCAATAGATCTCGCGGAATCTTTATCTTCTGGTATCAAAGAGCACAATGTCGGATGAAAACCAAAGAGTAAGTGTGGGTGGTTGTGCTAATTCAATATGGATAGGATTATTAATAAATCCAAATAAGAGAAAAACATGCTACAAGAAACAGAGAGTAAAACTTTTTATGAACATTAACATTTTCAGAAAATTGCCAAGACCAACCACGTGACAAAATCAATCAGTTTAGTTGAACGAAGGTAACTATTGTACTGTAGTAACAACATATTGGAGCACATTTCGTAAATAGATCACATAGTTGCACATAGTCAAGGAGATTCCTGTTGAACAGGCAGGAATCATGCCAGAACAAATACTAAATATAAGACAAGGCCATTAATTGAGAAATGACGTGAATTTAAAATACCCTTCCGCATTATGTGCTTTATTCATTTCAAGAAGGCCTTTGACTGTGTGAATGGGATCGCTTATGGGACACCTTGCCTCCCTCACCGTAACCCTCTATCTGGACAATACGGCTAGACTCAGAGTAGATAACATGTTGTCCTGTACTTTCACCACCCAAAGAGGAGTCCCGTCAGGGTTGTGTTCTCTCCCCCATCCTATTCAATCTGTACGGGGGGAGCAAATCATGAGACGGGCACTAGAGAACTGAGAGAAAGGCAATAAGGTTGGTGGTCGAATAATGAGCAATCTTCCATTTGCAGATGACATTATTGACAAAAAACGAATCTGACGTGGCAGAGCTGATCGAACGGGTGGAGAGAGAGAGAGCCGATATTATGGGATAAAGATCAAGAAACATAATCAACCTTATGATCATTGTCGGGGGAAATCTCCTACAGATGTCGTGAAGACTGTATACCTGGGTTTTCAAATCAGCGCCGAGGGTGGGAGTGAGTAGGAAATAAAAAGACGAATGGCCACAACTAAAAATGCTCAACTCGATTGAACAAAATCTGGAAGGATCGAGGTATTTCCAATTCCACCAAAATTAAAATTATATTCCCTTAAACCTCATATTCCCAATATTTCTTTATGCTGCTGAAACTTGGGTAATTAAATCCCCTGACCGCGCCAGGATTGACACCTTTGAAATATGGTGTTGGCGTCGCATGCTGAGGATACCGTGGACTTCAAAAAGTACGAATGACTTAGTCCGTAACGAACCATAAATAACAGGAGGACTATCTGTAAAGTTTCTTTGGTCACATTGCCCGGAGAGAGCTAGGTAACCTGTAAAAAAAGTATTGTCACAGGAAGTGTTCCAGGCTAAAAGAAGTAGAAGCAAATCTCGTGGGTGGTGGTGCGACCGATTAAGAAGATGAGCGGGGAAAACCTCACTCGGCGGTGTGGGCTGCGAAGAACAGAGAAGATTGGAGGCGTTTTATTTTAGCCACGGGCAGTTCCATAGATCACGACCCTCAAAAACGAAGAAAGAAGAAAAATAATTCTACAGCACGTCACCTGAGAGTAAGAGGGTTCCAACTAACAAAATTTCACATTTGGTTTTTATTCGTGAAAAGGGTCACTACTAACCTTATCTATACGAAAAGAATCAAGTTCCATCTGATTATTTAAAACGCACGATTCACTGAAGAAGGACTCATTTACATTGAGATCTTTATTATTCCAACTGTTGCCAGAAAAAATTTACACGCTTCTCGGTAAAAGAATTTCATCTGCTTCAGATGGAACCCTTTTATTCCAAGATACCCGGAACCAACAAAACTTTGACTTCATTTTTCTCGGCTTTTTACTTTTGACAGTTGGAACCTTCTTACTCTCAGGTGACGAGCAGTTGAATTAAATTAAACATTTAGGAACAAAAATTGCAGTTTTTATTACATTAAATTAATTGGAATTTTTTGACATGATCTTTTAATCTGAAATAAATAGTCTCTCATAGCTATTGGTAAATACCTTTTTAATTAATTACATGAAAAATAGGTAAAATATCACATTTCATTGTTGTTGCTGACACATTCAGTTTGGAATTTCTAATCAAGAAATCATGGGGATGTATGTATAATATAAAATGAGAGTGCTCGTGACTCACTATCCATGTTGCAGGCGGTGTGCTGCGGGTTGTCTATGATGCGGATCTGTCGGTCTGGCAGCAGGGGCTCGCCCAAGGTGCCGCCAGTGTCGGGGGGCAGCCGCCAGCAGGCGCCCCGCTCCTCGGCCGGGCCTCTCGGCAGGTACAGCGGAGCGAGCGCCTCCAGCAAGGACAGCTCGCAGCGCAGCGGAGCCACCACCACCACCGTGTGGAGGGAGGAGCCGTAGCGCTCTAGGAAGCGGCGGATCGTTCCTGTTAAGGCATTAAATATTGTATAAAAATCATTATTCTGTACATATATGTATGTACCTACAGTGTTGTTGGGTAATAGGGCGTGTACGTGCCATCTTAGCTAACAACACTTCTTCATTTGTAAAGAATTATCGATTCCACCTGTATTTGGGAATTTGTATTTAACATTTAGTGTTTTTTTTAATTTTTTATTAAACTTAATTAACGTTAATTAATGGATATTTTTTACTTAATTTTGTTTTCTATCTATTAATATAAAAACGTAAATCTTATTCCTTGAATCCCTATTATTATAATAATTCAATATTAGTAATCGTTTAATTTTAATAGGTTTTTATTAGTCTTTCATTGTTTAGTTTTTATTATATTTTTACACCTGAAGATGGAGGGGTATCCTCCGAAACAAGAAAGTTTTTCAATTTCCTAAGTATTATATATTAATATGGAGTGTTAGTTCAATAAGTTGTTTAATTTAATGTGAAAATAGCTCTGTCTTAAAACATGAACTGAAAATAACCATGTCTTAGTTCATCCATAATAAAATTCCTATTACAAATAAGATAAATAAAAAGCAGATAACATCACTGGGATAACAATACAAGGTTTAAGTTCATTAAGGAATTCCAGTTTTAACGCCCAAAGTTATTAAAGTGTTCAAAAAAACTGTATTTCATTTAATTTAATATTGGAGATTGAAACCACAAAGCAACCTAATATGGAGTATACTCGTATATTATTTTAAAAACATGATGCTAAGAAAAGTAATGATTCCTAAGTATGTTCAAATAAGTTAACGAGTGATAAAATAAAAAATGCATAATATTAGGGAATGTGTAAATACTCACGCAGAGCAATGTGGACTCCGAGATCGGAGGGGAAGTTCCTGCGTACGGAGTGCAACAGGCAGACGGCGAGCGACTGCACTCCCAGCTCGTGAGACTTTAGCAGGATGTTCCTGTAATCAATTGCCAATGTCATGCTTTGGAAAGTATTCAACATAGTGCCTTTGATATACTAGGAAAGTACCGGAGCCCTGATATGTAGGAGGAATGTGGCCCCCGTCCAGAAACCAAGCTGGCAGTGAGGATGGACACTCTTCTTACATGATTCCGATAGAATGGCCTTGGAAGCAAGCACCCCGGAGGCGAGTTACTCACGGCGGCGGCGGCTCTATACAAATTATTCTAATTATTATTATTCTGGAATCGTTGATGGCCCATCTGAGGCAAACAAGATTTATAATGTATATATTTGTATAATGCCCAAATCAATCTATCAAGTTTTTAATGTCGGCCCACCACAATGCATGATTGCGGAAGAGGCGAGAGAAGTATGTGTTCACTATTTTAGCTTTATAAATTACAAATAAATGAAAAAAGTATAATAGGTAAAGGCCTCCACTAAATACTCCGCTGAGAGGTCAGCAAACTCCACTTGTTGTCAGAGTTAAAAGATCGTTTTACCACAGAGGGCTGTGGCTCTGGCTGCTTCAAGTCTTCAAATCTGGGGGCAATTAAGTTCAGTTCGCAAATGTTTGTCATTCTCACAACATTTGTTTTATCGCTCCTTAAAATGTCGACTTTCATGGTAAATAAGAAGCGTTTGCGGGAAGTTCTGCTGTTCTGTTTTAATTGAAAGAAGAGTGTAGCTGAGATGCATAAAATGCTTCTGAAAGTTTATGGCGATCATGCCCCATCAGGTAAATCATGCAGAGAATGGTTTATACACTTCAAAGCTGGTGATTTTAGCATTGATGGCAAAGATTGCCTTGGAAGATAGAAAAAGTTTGACCGAAAAATGAACTCCTCAAACCGGGTGAAACGGTCTCGGGGTAAGTCTACCAACAACTAATGCGCACTGGCTGAAAAACGACCAGAATGGGGGAACAGGCACGGCAAAAGAATTGGGCCGATGCCTGGATTACCTCAAAAAGATGAGGATTCAACTATTGCCAGAAAGATGGGAGAAGTAGTGGCTAGCTTGATTGATGTGTTTTTTTTATTTTATTTTACCTTTCAAATAAATGCGGTTTTTCGACGCTATCACCAAGCGACCCGAACTTTCCGAAACACCCAATATATAGACTAGGGATGGCGAACCTTTTTCCCAAGTGGGTCAAATTTATAAATAATAAAAAAGCGACGGCCAGGTTTTTCATAAAAATGAAAATCGTGACACATTTTTATTTAGAAGGAAGTCGATGGCTACCCTTTTTTCCGAAAACGACCCAGAATTCGGTATTGACCTTTTTTTTTGTTCGTTTCATAATCGACCATCCAATTTTCACGAATGACAAAAAAAAAGCCAACATCTCTGCTGATGTTTTCTTTTGATTCATGAGTAATTTCTCCCGCGGGTCCGTGGTTCGCTATCCCCGATATACCTAGACTAAATTTCCATCTATTGAATTTTTTTAATACTATTTTCGATGAATTTTGTTGTAAGCTAAGACTCGAACCATTTATTTAAAGTGTAATTGAGTTGAGTTTGTAGTGACCTGTAGCACATGTGCAGGGTGCTCTCGGCGGCCGTGTGGTACTGGGGGGAGTAGTGCGGCCCCACGGTGTGCAGCACGTAGCGCGCCGGCAGGCCGTGCCCCGAAGTCACCTTCACCTCGCCCGTGCGGCACTCTGCAACACGCCCTTAGCATGGAGTATGGCCCTACACAAATACCTGCACCCTTCTCTTCGGTCACCCTAAAACTTTTTTATTTTAATAATGACAGTGGAAGACTTGAATAATTGACTGAAGCTAACGCCGCCATATTTACTTCAACTTATTCAAATTTGCGGTCATTTTCTAAGGCGCTAAGCATTACATATCGGAATTCAATGAGTAAAGATAGCCTTAATGCGTATGTACTCTAAACAGATAATCTATGATGGTCGTCTGACATTTCATACTCAGATTGAGAAGTGAAGAACTATTTCAATTGTGAGATGAATATGGTTAACACTCGCATTACAGTGCTAAATTGATATTTTACCCTTGGTGGAGCTCAAGTAAAATGGTTTTATCTTTAAATAAATGTAAAATAATATAAAATAAGTGCACACACAACTTGTGAGTCACTAGTAACTGGAGAAAAAAGAATATCAAATACATGATCACTGACAAATGTACACTCGAGGGTACATTGGTGTCAGATATGGTAGTTAAGTCCTTAATTAGACTACAGGTTCAAATGTACAGATATAGTAATCACCTTTAACATCGAGATGTATTTCTTCCTTGAGACCAGACCCAGCTCGCGCGAAGATTCCGTCGCTCATAATGTTCTGCTCATCCAAATGTACACTCGAGGGTACATTAGTGTCAGAAATGGTACAGGTTAAAATGTACAGGAATAGTAATCACCTTTAACATCGAGATGTATTTCTTCCTTGAGACCAGACCCAGCTCGTGCGAAGATTCCGTCGCTCATAATGTTCTGCTCATCCAAATGTACACTCGAGGGTACATTAGTGTCAGAAATGGTACAGGTTCAAATGTACAGGAATAGTAATCACCTTTAACATCGAGATGTATTTCTTCCTTGAGAAGACCCAGCTCGCGTGAAGATTCTGTCGCTCATAATGTTCTGCTCATCCAAATGTACACTCGAGGGTACATTAGTGTCAGGTATGGTACAGGTTCAAATCTACAGGAATAGTAATCACCTTTAACATCGAGATGTATTTCTTCCTTGAGACTAGACCCAGCTCGCGCGAAGATTCTGTCGCTCACAATGTTCTTCTCATCCAAATGTACACTCGAGGGTACATTAGTGTCAGATATGGTACAGGTTCAAATGTACAGGAATAGTAATCACCTTTAACATCGAGATGTATTTCTTCCTTGAGACCAGACCCAGCTCGCGCGAAGATTCTGTCGCTCACAATGTTCTGCTCATCCAAAGACTCGTTTGTTGCATTGGTGATAGCGTCCACCTCTAGGAGGGAGATGTCTCCGTGCCTGGAAAGTGAAGTTGGTGGAAAGTGGTGTCACTAACTCAGGGGAGGGGACGCACTCATCACCGGGGGCGAACTCACCAGAGCACGATCTTCCTGTTGATGGCCGGGTCCTCCGGGAAGGGGGCCCGCTGGTGGCGCGGGCCTAGGCTGTACTCGGCGCCCCGCTCGCCCTCGCCCGCCGCGCCCCACCGCGCAAGCGCTGACACGCTCACGGCGCCCACCACGCGCATATCACCACTCTGCAACACACCTCTCCAGTTCAATGCTGTGCAAGTAAAGGTATTATTAACATACCTTCATATTACTATTGATAATATAGGCTTTTTCATTATGGACGTGTTGTTAAGGCAACATCTTTAGCGAGGAGGAGTCTGGAGGCCCATTTTTGGATGAAAGAATGTGTGAACAACCTAATTATCAGATTTGGGACGACCAGCACCAGATTCATCCTGAGAAAGTCACTGCTTGGTGCGAGTTATGATATGGTGGAATCATCGCTCCGTGCTTCTTCCGCCACAACCGTTAACGGTGAGCGCTACAAATCGATGATAAGCAAAATCTTGTGGCTTAAACTGGTTTCTGCTTCCGTTATGACTAGGGCTAGGGTATATATTTAAAATATTGCACATGACTTGACAATGACAATAAACAGTCACATCTGCTCTCCTCTCTAGCGGGCAGACTTATAAGTTACAATTGGGACACTCATCCCCTAAAACCACATTAGACCACATTACCTCTCTTCTTATGAGTTTAGTACGAATTCAATATTTTTCGAGTTGTGACAATCTTGCACACAGCGGACATTTGGATGGACATTTTGTGAACTGGCCACCGAGATTGTTTGATTTTACCCCTTTAGATTTCTTCCTTTGAAGCTATCTTAAATCACAGGTCTATGCGTATAAACTGCAAACAACTAATGACTTCAATGTCGACATAATATGTGCTATCTGGCAAATTCAGCCAGATTTATGAGTCAAAGTTATCGAAAATTGGACCTTCCGAATACGTGCCACCAAGCAAAATTGCGGCGGACATTTGAATGACGTAGTATTCCATACTTAATGCCATAAAATATTCTTTCAAACAAAATACTTTTTGTAGATATCTCACATCAACTGTTTTATTTATCTTTTGAAAGACCCTGTATTATATTATAATAATCAGCGTCTTTTTAATTAATTAACGATTTAACAAATAAAATAAATAATAGTAATTAACAAAATTAATGAATGGACCCAGCAGTGTTTAAAATAAAATATATTTATTGTTCAGCATTTTCATTTAAAAAAAAACGGAGTATTTACTAAAAACTTTTCGGAACTCGCTAACCACGTCATTGAAAAAGATTATTCGTTTAATAAAGACAACCTTTACTATTTCACCTTTACCTTTGTATTTGGTACATAAAACAAAGTCGTGTTAGTTACGCCATTAGTTAGTTACACTCAAGAACGGCTGGACCTATTTTGATGATATTTGATTTGTTGGATTTGTCTCCGTCCCGAATAGCAGAATAACTATTAAAACATTTTGTACGGAACGTATTTGACGTTGAAATTTCCGTTAAACCTTCAAACTGAAAAACCGACACGCAAGATTGCGAAACACTCGGAAATGGCCAAAGTTTTGGTAGCAAGTAAAATGGCGCACAGTGGCGCACAAACACGCATTGGAAGCATCAAACTATGAAATATCTGCGCAATGAATCAAGATGTATTGGAGGCGCAATGATTCTAATATCTGGCGATTTCCGCCAAACACTACCAGTCATTCCAAGATCGACCAATGAATGCCGATGAAATAAACGATTGACTCAAATCATCGACTCACTGGCGCTGTGTGTATGACTGGCGCTATGACGATCACCAAATCACAAGACCAATTCTTGGGTGTTTGTGGTCTGAATCTAGAAAATGATTGTTTCTCTCACGGTAAATTGTACGTAGCATGTTCACGGGTCCGCAAACCATCTGTTTTATTCGTTCTCGCACCTGACAACAAAACGAAAAATGTCGTATATCACAAGGGGGTTTAACGAAGGTAATCGATCCGAGTGCAACTCATTCAGCAAATATAAAATAGTTAAATAGAAAGTAGTGCAACAATACTCCGCGAATCATTTCGATTCGCTTCAATAAATCAAATCCCTTGTTGCCACGTGAATTACGTTCATTTCAATGTAATTAAAATACTTTTCATTTTGATTTTTGCACATTTATTGAACTTAATTCATTTTCGTATTCATTTTAACTTTTGGGGTATGACAGGCCGTCGTCGGGGTCACCACTTTGGGGGATGACAGGCCGTCGTCGGGATCACCATTTTGGGGGATGACAGGCCGTCGTCGGGGTCACCACTTTGGGGGATGTGGTGAGAGTTAAAAGCAGTGGAGGTTTCAGCGTTTATTGCAGATCACAAGTAATCATACGTTAACAGTATTATGTACTCGTGATGGAGCGTGCGCCTGGACGTCGATGGCAGCAGGGGCTGATGGCTCACTGGGCAGTAGCGTCGGTTGGCTGGAGCGAAGACTCGTCGGAAGTTACGTGGCGTAGCAGTGTAGACAGTAGCGTGGCTCGGTGGGAGAGTCGGTTAGACGTCGCAAGAAGGAATGACGTAGTAGCGTGGCTTCGTAGGTCGGCTGGAGAGGGAGTCCGAGATCTCTCGTAGCGTAGACTTATTAACGTAGACTCGTGTCTGTTAGAAGCCGTAATACTGACTGACGTATTGGGTGGTCGGAAGTACCGCTTTTATATGCTTTGCTTTCCTTTGTACGCGATGCCCTGCTCTAGTGACCTAGTGCAATGTATGTCATCATTGCGATAAGTAGGTCCTAAGTCAGGCGTTTTCGGTTATTCGTGTCATATATTTCATCATGAAATATGCTGATTTAGCAGTCGAATTCCACTTATGTGTGTCACCTACAAACTTAATAAATACCTAACTGAATTTAATTCAGCCAATAAGTTAACACAACATTTATTGATTCTGAGGTGGTACGAAGTTCACCGGGTCAGCTAGTATGTTAATAATAAGAACAAAAATAAACGAAATAAATTAAACTTTAAACTCAATATTCAATACTAATGGAATAACAATTACCCCTACATGTAGACTTAAATCCGCCACCTTTCCTTTGATATAAATATGAGTAACGATTATATACCATTCAATTATTAAAATGTGTACGACGAACAAGGACGCAAACTATCCGAAACATGTATGCGATGAACGAAAGTGTAAGAAAGTGCAATTATTTATGAGCCGATTCCTCATGAAAAATATATAGTTTGTTCTGTATCCACCCTGTTTGCCGAAAGCAGACATAGGAGCGGCATTTTTCGCCTATCTAGGGCATAATAATGACACTACCTATAATACAATAAAATCTGCAGTGAATGGACGTGCGCAAAGGACGGACGGTCTAATGATGTAGGGACATAGTGGTCTCCCACCGCTTTCCCGAAGCTGTCACAGGCGGAAAATTTGCTCTATCAATCCCTAGACCCGTCCCTTGTCCATGCGGGACTTACGTTAAACTTTATTTACCTTGGGATTGTGATAAAAGAAAAAGAAGACGGACCCAGGCCACATTTAAACTACTCATTTCCTCTATGTCCCGCTGAAACGTAAATTTATTTACCAAAAAGAGAATACAAAAATAAAATAAAAAATTCGTGTAACGACGTAAGTAGGTAATATTCAAAATAAACTATAAGGCCCACCGCGCACTAGGCAGCCAGTCCGACATATGGCGGTGTTAATAGATTGAAAGCAGGCCCTCGGCTGGGTATCGTTGGCATGTGCGGCGCGGCGCTGTGATTATGGTCGTGGGAACAGTGCCCGTGGCGTAACCTTCGAAAACTGGAATGGAAGCAAGGCAAGTGGCAGTGAGGGTTTCGCCACCGACAAGCGTGTAGGCACTAGCCTGGTGCTTAGAGCTAGGTGACATATCCTAGCGAACCAATCAACTGTATCCTCAATCTTCACGCGGAGACGGCACCTGACAATAAAGCACAGAAGCCAAGAGAGAGAGAAGAGGTGCCTCAGTACTACTACAGCTATGCACAGCCGGTAGTACCTAATACAAACACCACGAAGTATGGTAAGTGCCGTTAGTTGTCTGATTGGGTCACACGATAAAAGCTGTAACCCAACTCCGGGCAGGAAGAAAGCAGAGTCAACGGGATGTGGCGTTATTTGTAACCGCCATCATTTGGTGTCAGCTCGTAGAATGTTACAGCCACTATTTACTATTTTTTTTTTCACTCGAGTCTGAAATATAATACGATGTGTCACAGACAAATCCAATGATAAACTCCATAGTGCGACTGTGTTTGTGGAGCTAGTTTCTATGAATGGACAGTAAGATAATCGTGAATACGGATAATCAGTAATCCCCATTGTGGCGCGCCCAGTGGATATCAGGTACACCCCCGGAGCAGCAGCTAGAGCAGGCCCGAGTTTCGGTGCGCTGAACTCGTAGCGTCTGTGCCGCACCGTGTGCCAACTAACTCCCATTCAACAGTTCGTCTGATATACCTGTATGTAGATAGCTCCATGTATACATTGTAAACAGAAGCATTGGTTCGATATCGTGTACCAGCTCGTACACCTATTGTCCGGAGCGAGGGAAACGGAATCATAGTATTGTACGATATTACGTAATACATCCCGCACTGTACATCCGGCACCTGTACGGTGTGTGGCACTTTCGCTTCGCCTCCTCTGCGAGCAATTTATTTGTTATTACTTTTCATATGTCGATACCTCCCTAATAGGCAAAATGGCAAATTATATGTCTCGCGCACTGTCGCGACGAACGGTTGCCCCATGACCAGATATTCAGTTAAACTCTGAAGGATAATTCATTCCCATTACGATTTCCTCGCGAGCTGCCGCCAATGTCTCCAAATCACGTATCGCAGAGTCCGGCTGCTGAGGTAATACTCCTCTCCACGAGCCGTAAATCAATCAACTCGCTGCGAAGATTAGTGCGGGCATAGTTCTGCGTCGCCTGTTGTATGCACGTACGTCATTCAACTTTATTGCTGTGCATCGGTTTTGCGCGATGTAATTATTGTATTACCAATACGAGCGCAGGCAGCGTACAAGATTCAGCGGGAAAGGAGAGAAAACTTCCGACATGAAACAATTGCATGACTGAGAATTTTCCTTCTAGCGATTCTAATCGATCAAACCCGCCCGACCTTGGTTCGTTTAACTCACAAAATAAAACGTGCCTGCGAACATAATATATATTTTTATACCAATAGTTCGGAAGGAACTCGCCGGTGATTGGTTTGTTCTCGTTAGCATAAAGAAATATTCCATGTCGCTGTGAACAAGCCATAAGCCGAGTGGGCTGGAATCCGAATCATTCATCGAGCACCCATTATAATATAATTATAATAGATTCGTTTGGAGAGCTAAAATAATCATAGGAAGAAATGCTAGTGGGAAAATTATTATTAATTTTGTTCGCAACAATACGATGCTTGTCGATAGTTCTCTGGGCGGGGTAGATGAACCATCCATGAACAACGCACGCCTCTGCAGCGCGCGAGCGGCCAGTGGTGAACAATAAAACTACGGCAGTTGCAACACTCAACTTTTAGCGCCCCAGTGATTCCCAAAGTGGTCTATACAGACCCCCAGGGGTCCACGACAACCTGCAGGGGGTCCACGAGATGGTTCAAGTAAATTAAAGCCGAATATTGAAACGCAAAACGAAATCTTCAGCGAGCTTTTTTTTAGCTCGACGGTGAGTTCCGGCCAGTAAGTAGAGGATTCGACGGCGACCTTTTTTTTTTTTAAATAAGTTGACAGCGACTTCCGGCCAGTAGAATTAGGTAGCGACCATTTTTTGCAATCAATTCGAAAAATCAATTAGGAAAGCAGAGAGTCTACACGAATTAGAAAAAAAAAATTGGTAAGGGGTCTAAGGGTCAAAAAAGTTTGGGAACCTCTGCTCTAGAGTTTCACAATTCACAATATTATTGCAGACTCTCATGCTTTATTATTATTCGAAAATTATTCCCTTGGACCTATTCACATCCTTCAACAGGTCATTTTACATATGTACATACTAGATGCCGAGGCTTGCAGCTCAAACTCCAATTCTGTAAAGAGCACGGTGCGGCGTCATTCACACACAAAAGGTAGCATACTGACACTTCGCTCAGTTTGGCGCCTACACCTCATCCTTTCAGCTCTTTCATACGTTCTAGTAGCGCGTCCCTTGCACGGCGATGGGACTTTTGATCAGAACTTTTCTATCTATACCATATACTCGTATTATACGGGGTACCGTTCATGAAGAAAGGGAGTGTCGGGAAGAGTGTCAGAATAGCTGGAACGACCTGAACGCGGAAGGGACAAGAGGCCAGTGAAGATCTACCAGTGAATAATAAGAAAAATACCATTTCTAGAGATGGCCTTCATTCACTTCCCAAACTGCGTTACTAGTCATCATACCACTTTCTAATAGATTACTGCTCACACTGCTACTCCCACGTTTGTATCACCGCTGTACATATTGAAATATCCCACCCCATGTCGCATTGGCACGTCCGCATTCAAGATGTCGGGTTTTCTCAACTATCTTCCAAAACATTTTGAAGTTGTCCTGGAAGTGGTTTGTCATTTTGAGACCCTTATCCTCCGATGTTTATATAATACATGAATTTGAAATGTCCAATAACACTATAATTAGATATTTTAATATTTATAAGTAACAATGAAAAGGCTCATTTCATTAACTCTTCATTGCTAAGTAAGATTAGAGAAGTATGGTAGTACCCGAATCGGAAGTGGTCAGTCCATATTTACGGCTCTAAACCTATTTCTTCTCGTGTTAAGAATGTTTTTCGGTGAAACTCATGACCTGGTCAAATAAACAATGTACGAGTACCAACCGACGCGACGTGGCGACACACAGGCCAAGAGTGAGACAGCGGGATAATTGTATTGTTTATGCTGTACACACGTCCCGCTCGGTATGTCACGGCGAGCTGCAGCGAGAGGCAGTTCCGCGATGGCTCTTGTCCTTAGGACTGTTCTCGCCGTCGCACTCAGGGTATTCCCTGTAATTAGCCGGCCATAAATCGAATTCGTAGAATTTATTCCCGATAAGAATATGTTACAATGGTTTTTGGGAATCTTGAATAGACACCAAACAATGAGCAACCCTTTCCGTCATCCAATACAAAACGTGGGGTGGAGCGTGTCTGTTTGAATTAGACTGTCGTTCTAAGTGTTCGTATCTCTTTAAGGAATTCTTGAAAAATCAGCGATTTAAAAAGTAAATACAGTAGAACGTCGTTTATACGGACGTTAGTTAACCGAAACGTCAATTATCCGGACAAGCAGAGACGAGGAAATCTTGTTAAAAAAAAAATGATTATTTTTCCAGCACTACAGTACAGGGTATGTTAATGTAAGTCTTTTTATGTACATGTACTACATCATACCTACATCTTTGTTTTTTAATCAATAAATGAGCCGAGGAAAAACAACGATTAACATCTTATTTTGCTAAAAGAATTAGTGCCTGTTTGATTATCTGGAAAAATCGGTATATCCGGTCAACAACACCTCCGTCCCAATTAGTCCGGATAAACGACGTTCTACTGTATATTAATTTAGAGTTCGCTTGGGAAAATTTAGTGACGGTTTCGATTATTACAGGTAAGCGTTCAAATATACTGACAAGTTTTATTTATTGTAAATATATTGATAGTCAAATATATTTTAGTAAGTCAAAAGTCATGTTCATTATTTTTGTAAATAATTCTTTGTTTTTTTGTATTCAAAATGGTTATTGTTGTACTTCAGGGTGTGTCCCCATGGTCTTATCGATTGTAATTAAAATAAAGCGTTTGCACATATTAAATGCATCAAACTGTCCGTAATCAATGTTTTTAGGACCATTGAATCATATGGTACTATTGCAAAATCACCTTTTTTCAAGATAAATTTATTTTTGGAGTTGTCTGCGGAGGAGTTTGTTCATGAAGCAACTGAATGGAACTCGGGTGAAGAAGGATGGGATTCGTCATTATGATGAGTCCACTGAATTTTATTTCTCGCAATAAACGACTCTTATGTCAAATTATACTCTTCTATAAAATATGTTCACCAAAGGTTAAATCTACCATAAATTTAAGAAAACAAATTATTTAAAATAAAAATATAATGAATATATTATAATTGAATTAGCAGAAATACCCCTACCCTATGTGCGTTATCTCGGTTTGGCTTTACCTCTCAGCGCCTCACTTCTCTCATCAGACATTGTATGTACCTACTATACGTACGAGTACTATTTTAAAGAATGCGATATTTTTAGTCTTAATTGACCACCGATCTTGCTAAACAAAAGCAAAATATGCTCCACTCAAATCACATTGACGTGTTAACATCTACCATATACCGAAAGTCATGAGCTGACTTTGTAGATCGGTGTTCCTTGAAATAACAATCCACTAAGAATAAGCGGACGGTGAAGATCGGTTCCTGGAGATTGAAAGAGTTTCATGCTGTGCCAGTCATAACAGAACATCGAGGACAGATGATACAGGCTTCACTATGGCGGATGATATACGGATTCGGGGTTGAGTGCTACCTAGAGTATATCCGTAAGCCATCATTACTATGGATGCCGTTGGGAGCAGGGGAATGTACTCCACTCACCGGCGACTACCGTGAATTGACGTAATATCTTACGTGTTTCAAAAAGACTGACCTTGGCGGTGGGTCAGACCCTAGCCGGAGGGCGGGGCTGTATTCGGGGGGCTCTCGCTCGGCGGATGGCCGCAGCTGCTCCCTCATCGGGCTACTTCACTCGTCACTCGGCTCTGCTACCACGTGCTGCGAGCGCAAATCATTTCTGAAACAACACATCTCGATATTATTATTATTATTATTATTATTTTGTTGAAAAAACTCCTTATATCATTACAGCGCAAGCCAAATCGATGTAAAGGGTGAAAAAAAAAATATATCAAAGGAAATATACATAGAACCTTATGAATAGGAAAAGCCAGTTATTTGCTTGCTGCCTTTATCATAAGGGTATTTACGAATTCGCCATAATTGCATCCAAAGAGGTCTATCTCTTCTGCAACCTCGTTTAATAGACGAATCGCTTTCAATACAGGAGAACTTCGAAGGGCCTCTGTGCGGCAATTTGGGGCATAAAACAATATATGCCCCCTTGCTCTGCTATAACTATGGGGAACGTACAGATTTAGCTCTCTCAGTATTCCTGGATTGAAAAATATTTGACAGTGTGCTTTATAATTTTCTATAATCGGTCTGACCAAGATCCGGATAGTATTGAAACCGGTCCGCAGTCGAGGAGTAAAACAACAAAGTATGAACGACGATATTACGATGGGAGACCACAACGTTAAAGAGCTTAACCTATAGAGGACACCCGCACCACACTGGCAGCGTTCAAAGTTTAAAAATACTAATATGGAAGCTTTGCCGAACGAAAAACACGGAGACACGTGTTATATTGTACGAGCATAATCGAACCGTACTATTATATAATATATATGTACATCAGCGGAAGGCGGTAGTATTCCAAGAGGGTAGAGGCAAAGAGAGCTCTGAAAGTAAAGTAAAGTGAAAGGTTCTGCGAGGTTTGTTCTCATCGTGTCACCGTCCAGTCTTTTCATCTCTGATATTCTGCAGACCAATTCATCAACAAACTAAGAGAATACGCCAAAAGTCTGATCCAGACCCCGCCTAAAAAAAATACCAACTCCAAAAGGAAATATAAACACTGGACATACAATGATACATCTGCGAGTCCATGAGATACGAGTATTGGCGGCCGGACGTTGAAAGACTTCAACTTGGGCAGGCTAATACTAATGACGAGAATACAGAAACAGGTCCCCCTATGAGTGGAGTTAATATTGAACTAATCACTATTATACCTAGTAGTATAGTAGTGCCGTATCACGGGCGGCCACAGAAGAAAGAAGAGGCGGCTGAGGGCCGAAGCAAGCGCTAGCGACGGCGACGATAGAGATTAACTTAACCCGAGAACACTTTCTACGGAGGGACAACTGCGCGGTAATTCTAAATAAATAACATGTCGCTACTTAGTTGACCATTTTCTAAAGAAGCATTGAGCCCAGCCTATAATGGTGGTACACAGACTGAAGACAAAGACTCGGAGTTTGGTCGAAGTTAGATCATTGTTATGTTGACATTTACAAATCATGAACCACGGTTTCCTTGTCGCATTTGCATATTTATTTTTAAATAAGCATCTTATTACATTCAAACATTGTTTTTGCACAGCAAAATGTAAACATTTTGTCTGGTTCTTTGGATGTTATCTGGGTATTTTTAATGTGGCAGTTTTTCGTTGCTTTCCACATTTTTGTATACAATGCGTTATTTGAAACCAACAACTGAATTCAGTTTTTAGTTAGGTATTGATTCTCATGACAGATGATAGGTAGCTGGTCTATTGTCACTTGAATTCTACCGGATCAAACTCGGCGTGATTTTTTTCGCGCTGTCATCGCCGGGAATCGAACCCGGGACCTTCGGTGTGGCAGTTATAGAATTTGCCACTCTGCCAATTTATTTTATCAATCTGAATGAAGAAGAGACGCGACGGGACCCCAATATATCCTGCTAATCCCACACAGACTCTACAGACGGTGTGGTAGAGCAGCAGCAGGTGTAATATTATATTATAATATCTACACGCGGCGGTGATCGATGCGACGGTTGCCGTCCGAAGTATCTTATCTAATCTTGAAACACCTTCTCTCCGTTCTCCATCATCACGGCGCGGCGCAGGTAAACACATGACGTCACGGCATATTGATTTAAACAATTCAAATGTAAAATGAAACAAAAGTCATTTTGTACATACAGCAACACACCCACACAGCAACTTGGTGAACTATTTCGCAATTAGCTCAATTTAGTTCTGCACGCATATACGTTTGCCGTCGCGTATTAGAGGAGGCGGTCGTAACAATTATTACACACTAATATTTCACGGGAACGGAGTTGATACTAGAATACTTAGCACTAACAAGATGAAGGAAGCCCCACGCGGGCCGCGGATTACCAGGGTGACGCCGCTCACTGGACGACGCGTCCACTCCGGTCGCGAGCCAAGAACACACTGCCAGTAGTCCCTCGCGAGCAGCCGAGTGGCGCTGTACTAGCCAGGTACTAACGGACACCGTTTCTTGGATCCTTTTTCAAATAAGAAAATGCCTTTTTGTTAGAATCAAAGTGGAACGTCCTGTTTACGTACGCCGTTGACTTAGTCCACTACGAGACGAGGAATGGAAAGAGACCCACCGAGTGAATTTCTTTCAACTGATAAGCTGGCCGCGGAGTCCTTATACCTGTAGGTACTTGTATTATCTCACGCTCACACGCGCATCGTTGCCACCCGACAGCTGCACGCTGCACGCTGCACGCTGCACGCGCCTCGCTGCTCCGCGGAAGGAGCAGAACGATTACGCCAATGAAATAATTATTTTTATAGTGAACTCGTAGTATAAGAGTTGACGAACATAAAATTCATTCATCCTAGGTGGGGGGAGGAGGGGACTCAGTGCGCCTCTTTGTTCTCTCATTCAGTTCCTCCGGCAGCCGGGCCCGCGCACGCGCGCTGCTCTCCTGTTGATGCACCTCTCGCTCCATCTGGGCCACTGGGTCGGCGACCGGGCCCCGTGACGTCACGGGGGGGCCCTCTGACGTGGCGGCATGCCCCACTGACCTAGGCTCCACCCGATTTAATATTGCGCATTGAAATAGACTCCGCTATTAATAGGCAACTCGGGTCGCAGCACCCCCTGGCCCGTTTGTGCTGGCTGTTGTCGGTTGTCGGGTGGCCTCACCATACTTAACGTTGACGTCTTCCCGAGCCTTAAGGGTAGGCAGAAATAATGGAATCCACTGCATTCATACATCTTGTCATGCGCGCACGTCGATTTCTCCGACTCCTCACGTGACCGACATTTAATATATTTTAATTTCGGCCATGTGAGGAGTCAGAGAAATCGACACGCGTGCATGACACGATGTATGAATGTTGAGGAAGCGAGAGAAATATGTCAGGAAAGAAAAGTGTGGCAGTCCATTATTTTTGCCTACCCTGTCGAAGAGACGGCGTGATGGATAGTTAGTTAGTTAGAATTTTACATTTAAATTTTAAAATAAAATATGTTGAATATATCCTTTATTTAAACAACCAAAAACCTTGGTTCACTGAGGAAGGGAAGAGATTATTTTTACTGTATACTCGCAAGTAGTGTGAAATTTAACATAAATATTATAAATGGGTGGTATTTTCATTCTTCTCAATTTAACTAAACTGAGCCAGAGCAACTCGTGGCCGGGTCATCTTCTTCTTTCTCTATTTCATTGCAGATATGATTTCACAAATCCGAGACCCGGTTATCTCTCTACTCGTATTGTACCTCCCCTGCATGTAGCGAGATATGTACAGGTATTTCTGTAGGGAGAGAACGGCAACGGGAGATGCAAACTCTCTGTGGACAAGACGAGACAGGAGACAGGAGAGGAGGTACAGTCCCGGACCGTCAAACAGGCGACGATATGAGAGGGCTCGGCTCAGCAGAGTGAAGTGTATCATTATTTCTGACGAACGTCCATATTGCCAATCACCAAACTGTTCTATCCGGACATACTTCTCTCGTTCCTCCACATTCGTACATCGTGATGTGCACGCAAGTCGAGTGGACGACATTTAATATTTGTTTGCTTTGATCGTGCTACGTTTTCTTTGATCTTTCTATATTTCTTGCTCCATTCACATCGTTAATGAATAGTTTCATTCTTTCCATGTATCCAACTCCAACTCCGCCTCCGTAAATAGATGAACGCATTTATTTGAACGACGGTGCCGTTCCCAAGCTCGGATAAAGGAGGAGGGAATTTCCTGACCCCATCTTATTCCATATCATAGTTTCACTTCCCATCCTCCGTGGGAGTCAGTTACTGCGGGGATCAGCCTGATTCGCGGGCTAACCTAAATCTATGGATGGTCCTTGTCGTCTCATTCCACATGTGCCACAGGCCTAACCACCGCACCGCACCGTAGTACCGCGACCCAAACTGAGCCGGGTGCGTGAACGGCTCTGTATTTATACGGCAGCAAGCACAAAAAGATGGATCGATCTGATAGTTACGGAGGCAAAATATCTCTCCAATCGGATCTCCGGGTAGAGGTGCCTGTCCGATCGAATCATCGCAATAAGATGAATTATTCTTCTTAAAGTGCCCTGTCAGGTCCCCCCGACGTTGGCGATCACTCTGGTGAACTCTTCCCTATCCTGCGCTGTCCGGAATAGCTCCTCCACAGTTTCGATTCCCGTCCATTCCCTCACATTGCGCAGCCAAGAGATCCGCCTTCTCCCTGCCCCCCTGCGGCCCTCCACTTTTCCCTTCAAAATCAGATGCAGCAGGCGATATTTCTCTCCTCGTAGAACGTGACCCAGATATGAAATCTTGCGGACTTTGATCAATGTCAGCAGCTCTCTATTTACTCCTGCACGATTCAGGACTTCTGTGTTCGTCACTCTGTCTGTCCATGGGATCCTGAACATTCTTCGGTGAAGCCATATTTCAAATGCCTCTAACCGGTTCATTGTATTTACTTTTAATGTCCATGTCTCACACCCATATAACAGAACAGACCACACATAACACCTTAACATCCTCTGTCTTAGTTTTAAGTTGACATTGTCAATGCAAAAGAGTGACTTCCTTTTTTTAAATACCGTTCTTGCTGCTTCAATCCGACATTTCAACTCTACATCTGGGTCAAGGGTGTCTGTAAGTATGCTGCCGAGGTATCTGAACTTTTCCACCTTTTCAACATTATAACCGTTCAGTTGCATCACCGAATCAGTATGATCCAGTCGTCCGAATGTCATCAACTTAGTTTTACTGACATTAGTAGTTAAGCCCAACTGTTCTCCGGAATTATTAACCATATTCAGTAGGTCCTGAAGAACAAGCACATGCGTGTCGACAGCAAGATCAGAATCTATAAAACATGCGTGCGACCTATCATGACGTACGCTGTAGAGACGCGTCAGCCCGCGTCTCTAATATGACTCTAATATGACTCATCAAACTAATCAGTCTATAATCCCTGCATTTTTTAGGGTGCTGCTTTTTTGGTAACGTCACAAAGGTGGATTTAAGCCAGTCTTGGGGTAATGTTCCCTGTATCGTAAATTGTGTTAAACAACCTCAACAGGTAATCAATATTATCATCACTGATTAGTTTCAACACCTCAACTGGAACATCGTCTGGTCTGCAAGCCTTTCTATTGTCCGATATTTGTATCGCATGTAGAATTTCCGATCTTAAAATTGAAGGTCCATAAAGCTGTTCCGTAGGAGCATTCATATCGGATCTGTTATCCTTAAATGCGTCAGAAATGTATTTCTCCCATGTTTCCAAAATATCTTTCTCATCCAATATCAATCTATTGCACTCGTCAATTAAACATGCTGGAGTAATCTTTCTAGTAGTACCTGTTATTTCTTTCAATTTCATGTGGAGTTTGAATGCATCGTGACTGCAATTGTAGGACTCCAGTTCTTCACACTGGGCTTTTATCCACTCCTCCTTCGCTTTTATAATTTCTCTTCTTATTGTCCTTTGCAAATTTCTATATTGTGCTTCATTATTTTAATATTATTTCATTATTTTAATTTTAATGATAATAATATGAATAACAAACGGAATCATTTTGTGGTGTGCACATGGAATATCAGAACTCTGAGAGATTCCAAGACCATTGCCCACCCAGAAAAAACAACACTCATAGATAGAGAACTCATAAGAGTCAAGGAGGACGTGGTGGCCTTGAGCAAAACTCGCCTCCTGGATGAATAATGCTCGGAATAAAAACACTATACTTGCTACTGGAAAGGCTACCCTGTTGATTTCAAAAAGACATTGCATGCAGTGGCGGTACTCCCATAGAAGCCCAGAAGCCCAGCTTGCGTAAGAAATTTTAAATCAAAACCCCCAAATCTAAGAAATCATGCCTCCGCATAAACCAACAACCCACTAAATCACCTTCCAACAAAGTTCCCATCAGGCGTACGAGGAATAGCCACAAGAGCTGAACCTCTGTAAGCCAGAAGAGGTTTTGATTCAAAATTTCTTAGGCAAGCCGGGCTTCTGGGCTTTTATGGGAGTACCGCCACTGATTGCATGGTGTCGGATTTGCATTCAGGAATGAGCTTGCTAGGAATTTTGAGGAGTTGCCAATTGTCATATCTGAACGACTTATTATTTTACGGACAAGTATCAAGACTGGACCATGTCCTACTACTGGGGGACTTTAATGTTAGGAAAGGTGTCAAAGGGAGAAACGGAATTGGGAACATGAACGCCAACGGAGAATTGCTACTAACGAAGTGTGCAGAGCATAACCCCACAATTACAAATACCTGTTTCCCGATGAACGATAAATTTAAGGATACATGGCGACATCCCCGATCGGGACACTAGCACACTTTGGACTACATCATAATAAGAAGACAAGATTAACATTGAGTTCTGGAACGGTCACCGTCTTGTAGTATTCAAACTAAATATAAAACTAAAGCCAAAGTTTTTTCATTAAGCAATCACCAGGAGGAACCAATTTTAGGTAGAAAATTTGCACGATCCAGAGGTGAGGCATAATCTCTGCTCCCTTGGAAGAGAACTCAGTGCAGAGGAAACTCGGAACATCATTAGAAACATAATGCTTGTGATTTGGCTTTGGGAACTTCAATGGGAAAAATAAAAAAATATTGGTTTGATGAGAGTTATGCTCTATTGGTGCACACCACACACAGATAAAAAATATAAGGCCTTTCAAAGGACATTAATCGATCCTTACAATGCGAAGACAATATCGAATTACAGTGGCGCTAGGTCAGATCTGAGACGTGAAATAAGATCGGCAAAGAACGCTTGGTGGAAGAGAAAAGCTGAAGAAATTTAGAATTATGCAAACTGCCACGACCAAAAGAACAATAGTAGCTACCAAACCTATTCTCGACGAATCTGGAGAACTTTCAGAGACGAGGGCCGAATTAGAGAGAGATGGAGGAACCATTATGCCAATGTATTGAACTGCAAAGGAAATTTAAATTGGGACGTTATTGATATGATACACAGCTATCAATAATAAGAGCGCAAGGTATGACGGCATCCCTGCTCAAGTATTTAAGGGTCTAGCTAGCAGTAAAGCCGATCATCTCACACGTTGTGCCAGAGGACTTCCGCAAGGCAATCATACAAAAATAAAGGAAATATCTAAGACTGTAACAACTACAGAAGAATCTCCCTGTTATAAATATGTATCGGGGAAGATATTTGGCAAAGTAACGGTCAACCGATTGATACCCGTATTGGAACTACTACTCCCTGATTCCCAATGTGGATTTAGAAGGTAGTCGAGCAACATAAAACAATACAAATAGTCTTTACACTTCTGACTTCACAAAGGCGTTCGACTCGGTCAGTCGCGAACCTCAATGGAGAATTATTGAAAGAGTCGGCATCCCTCAAAACTTTGTTGAGGTATGTAAGAGGATACACACAGACAATCATGCCCAAATCTTATGCGGTGGCTCCCTGGCTGAACCTTTTTCTCACAAATACTGGCGTTGGCTCCGATTTTTCAATGTCTTTGGGGTGGCATTGACTATCATCGTTGATAAAAATAAATTATTAACAAGAGGTATTGGAGTCCGATATACTCGTAGATACGACGGTGGACGGTTTAATCTTAGCCACCACTTAGCAAAGTCATTTAGAACAACGAATCACCTATACATAACTGAGCTGCAGTATGCCGATGACTGCGCTCTGATTTCACACTCTTCACATATTTGGATTATTTTGGGTAGTATTGCGAATGATAAAGCAAACATGGATGACGAGATAAAGAATATGCAGTTTCTCGTCTATTCTGGAAACTACAAAAGAGAGTCTTCGACAATCAATGGGTACCAAGATCGTAGTGTACAAGGCTGTAATCACTCCGACACTCACCTACTGAAGCGAGACATAAGTTAGTTATAGACTCCACACCAAGTCCCTGGAAAAACTTCTGCAGCGACATCTTCGCCAACTACACAGGATACGCTGGTTCCCCAAAGTCTCCAAGGCCGGGGTGCTAAGGAGATCCAACTATTTCAACATGGAGACACTGCTCACTTGCAATCTCTTGCGCTGGTCAGGTCATAAGCTGCGCACGAGCGACAACGGGCTCTCCAAAAACGTTTTATATAGCGAACTAATAACAGGGAAAAGGAAGCACGGAGGAAAGCGTAAAAGATATAAGGGCAACCTGGGAGCAGTTCTGTTGGCAACCGATAGGGCGGAGTGGAGAAGAGTTGTCGCTGCGTGCCAGGGGAGAGGACGGAGTCCAGCCTCTAATTTATTCTGATGGGTCAACAGGTATGGGTGTAGAGGTTCCGCGGAGACCAGGTGGGAACAATTAGATCAACAACTCCCCACATCAAAACCCAGGTCGCTCTTATCGGCCGTGCTCGTATCTGTATCATAAATCTGCGTGTCTCAGCGCAACCGCACACAGCACACAGCACCTACTAATTGCGAGTTGAGATAAGGGGATTTACAACATTATAAACGCTGCACATATTTCACACGCAGGTCATTCTTCTGTTCTCGCATGCGCGGTGTTCACATATAATACCATATATACCTAATATTACCCGCGTATCTTTATAATATACAATTGTTGTAAACCTGATGTATGATACGAGTTTCACTAAAATTAGCGCCCATTGAAATTAGAAACTTGAAGAGCCCGCTGCGGACCTGCCCTGGCTAATGAAGTTCGTGTCTTATCTGTGTTGCTAAACCTCCCCAGCAATAAGCCAGAAAGGGTGAACACTTCAAGCTCCCTGCATTATATTATATACGATTCGAGACAGGCTCGTAGTCAAGGATCAGCGAGCTATACTCGTACAACCAAGGTCTGTGCTTACTAAAGCTGATGAGGACACATGGAATTGCTGACGAAATCGTGTCAAAAACGACCTCAAGTAAGTCTGACCAGAACTAGCCGCCTTGTCACTATTTGACGATGAGGTTGATCAAGAAACAAGGGGAAAAACAGAAAAATTTTAATAATAAATATGTACGGAGTTATCACAATTAGTCATATCACACTAATAGTTGGTCAGGTTTGGTCAGGTAGCGCTCGGGGTGGAACAACCTTTCTTTCGCAATACCTTTGTATAATATTTTTGCCCTTTTGGCATAGCGGAAATACGCTTACATCGTATTGATAAGACATGGCGTGTAACCGCATGTATACGAAATTAAACTTGTCCAAGCATTAGAGTCAGTTTAGCTGGAAAGTGCCAGAGTTTCCAGCTAAACTGGAAATACTGTTATTATACATTGTATTAATAGGACATTGCGTGGAACTGCATGTACACGAAATTAAAGTTTAGCGGGAAAGTTTATCGTGTATAGTCATTTTTTTAAAACTAATATGCCTAACTATCCTTAAAAAACTCGAGGTAATATTGTTCGAAAATACGTATCTATTTATAAATAAGTGCGGGGAGAAATTCGGGCCCAGTACAGAGCGCTGTTACTCCACTACTTGGCGGCGAGATTAAACATAATCTCAGCCTAAATTGCTGCTGAGATATTCCATGAAGGCTGCATCTCCATTCTGAGAGCTATGCTTAAGTAAAATATAATTGTTCCCACCTAAACCGAAAACACGAGGTTTTTTGAGGTGAAAAGTATTTTTTTATTGTATACTTTTTTTTATCATTTTAAATGTTTGTTCTTTCACTGCACACGTCTGTAATTGATAAATAAATATATTTTTGTTTCAGATTAATAGAAAATGCAGTACAAGTGCAGCACTTTTCGATGTCACCCAAAAGACGCCTTTAGAAATACCTTACAACGCCACCATTGTGTTTTATAAAAATATAAAATAAATATTTTCCTACACTTCAGAGTTGTAATAAAATAATATATATTTTTTTACAATGATGCGTTTATTTTATCACCTTTAAAAACATCATAAAAATGATTCATTTTCGGGCGTCTGAAGGGTTTGCTTCCCTTAATTTGTGGTGTGACATTATTAAATTAATATAATAATAATAACACACTTTGTATATAAACCACTATATTCTTTACAACCACCAACCGGTTTCGCTCCCGCCGGAGCTTCGTCAGGGTAACATAAATATACTGACGGGTCAAATGCAATATAATCGTTGTAAAGAATAAAGTGGTTTATATACAAATTAATTTTACAAGTGTAGGTATTATTATTATAATTAATATGTTTCTAGTTTGGGAAATCGAGATATAAAGAACTATGTGGCGTATTAACTATTGTATTATAGACGTATATATTATACCTACGAGTATTTACATATTTACGAGTAGGAGGGGAACAAAACAGTATTCGCTTAGTTACTCGTACATCACAAAATATAATATAGAAAAACGAATATTTCACCATTATTTGTATATACACATATTTTTAATTTATTTCACGCATCCTGGTTTTGGTTATTGTGAAATTGAACGCTATTTGATGTTTTAGCCTATCATCTCGTAGTCATTTTTAAACATGTTTTCGCTCACCTTAAAAAGTGAATAAGTCTGTCGGTAAATAAGTGCCACCGAACCTGGTATCTCCTGTGGCGAGTGTTACTATTATAGTATTAGGCGGACCGGGAATTAACCCATTATTTAGCAATGTCACATTCAAATTTCATTTGTTTTGCTGAAGTTACCCCTTGCCATCTATTTTGTAAATTTTCAACACCTCTTTTATTAAAATTAAGGGATTTTGAATTAAAATATCGGATTAGGCCAATTTCAACATCGACCACATTTTGGATTTTTTATCTTTCAAGGAGTGCTCCATAAACCGAAATAGACAATAGTCAGATGGAACAAGGTCTGGTAAATATGGAGGGTGAGGTATAACCACCCACTTTAGGTCTTGGATTTTTTCACGGCTTATTTTTGCTGAGTGAGGGCGTGTCTGGTCTTGATGTAGTATTACTCCACTTCGGTTGACTAAATTTAGGTGTTTTCTTTTAGCTTCGGGTCAAGTCTCTCCAATTGCCGACAATAAACTTCTGACGTTATTGTTTCACTTAGTTTTAATAATGCGAAGTGAATGATACCTCGAATATCCCACCATACCCACAAAATAACATTTTTAGTGGGTTGTTTTAGCTTCGCTAGCGGAACGGGTATTTGATTTTGTGGAAGCCATTGTTTTTTTCGCCTTACATTATCATAAGTTATCCACTTTTTGTCCCCTGCTATAAGTTGTGCCAAAAAATGGTGGGTTTTTTGTGGTTATAATAAAGAACTGCATATATTATTATATGTTCACGCGCGCTTTTCGTTAGCCGTGGATAAACTGCGCGGCATCCAAATACTCGTCTAAGGCACTTTTTCAATCCGGCTTAAATAAAACTGCACTATAGCACTATAGCACTATAGCACTATAGACCAGAAATATTCGAGTTTCTGGCTTCATTTCTTCAATGGTTTGAAGTCGTCCTCTTCTATGAAGGTCTATTAGCCTCCTATCATCCGATTTCAACTTTCGAAACCAGGATTAACATCTATCGACTTTTAGAACATGTACCTACATACATTCTGTTACTATTAAATAGGCATGCAATAAAGTATTATTTCGACGACATGACAGTTAAAATGCAACGAAGGCTACTAAAGCTATTTTAGTAGCCGAAATATAGTAGCATGCAGTGACAGTGACGCAGATGTTCGTCATCGATTTTGAGCTTAGATGTTTTACGGTTCAGAAATAAAATATGCACGAAAAATAAAGCTCTACAAGAATATCTAATACACGTATTATCTCTGTCGTATACAGACACAAACTGGTTCAAACCTGACCGTTTCAAAATAATGGTTTAATTCCTGGTCCACCGAATGTAATTTATAGGGTATTAGTATTTCATATCGTAAAACAATGTTTGGTCTATATAGGTATATATAATATATGGAACACCCTAAGGTGTAAAAGCAACTACATATATTGGAATTATTACGGTTGTGATGTTGTGCGAGAGAGCATCCCACCACATAAGCGACGTCAGCAGGCTCAGATTTGAATACCAAAGGTATGCCGTATACCAAGGTACGTAGAGCTATCTATCATCCCCACGCCCGCGCCGGTTAATATTTATAAGATAAACACTAAGGGGAGACGGCGTGATGGTTAGTTTAGTTATAAACCCTAATGAAGCAACTCACTGGAGATGCGACGTTTTCACCATTATTCCGAGAAGCCTTGCGGGATGTTATTGCTCCTCCGCGTGTTGGATATTGTTGAATGGTGAGAGGAGGGTTTCTGGAGTAGTCTATGCGGGCGGTTGCTTCTCTCTGGAAGGAAGGAAGGAAGCACTGCCAGTGATACGGTACATGGGGACATCACGCCTTGGTTTGATATCGCAAAGGGTGTTAAGCAGGGCTGCGTGATGTCTCCATGGTTGTTCAATCCGTATATGGACAAGTGTATGAAAGAACTGAAAGGAATAAATGCTCGTGCTAAGATGAGTAATTTGTCTACGTGGACGATGCCGTTCTCGTGGTGGATAGTGCGGACGAATTACAAGTCTTTGTGTCGAGAATGTGCCATACGAGGTAGGTATGCAAGTCAAACGTTTTAATGATGAATGTCGGGAAAGTCAAAGGTGTTGAAAGGGAAGAGTTAGTAACATAAATGTGAACGAAGACAACTTGGAGCAGGTAAGTGAATTTGTGTATTTAGGTAGTATGTTCACAGCGGATGGCCAAACGGATAGTAACGTCGAAAAAATGGTTGGTGCGAGTAACAAAGTGAATGGAGTCTTAAAAATAGTTATTGGAAACAAAAATTTATCAAGGAAAGCGAAAATGGCCGTTCACAATGGAGTTCTGGTCCCAACACTTATGTATGAAAGCGAAGCATGGAACTGGCAGAAGAAGAATGAGAGCAGAATAAATGCGGTAGAGCGGAGGTCCTTAAGACGTATTTGTGTTAGAACGATAGATTTTCAAACGCCTGTATAAGAAAGGAATGTAGAGCGGAATAAAGTATTATGAACAAAATTATGAAAGGATCGCTGCGTTGGTTCGGGCATATGGAGCGCATGGATGAAGAAATAATAATTAAGAAAGTATACGTTTACGATGTAAATGGAGTACGGAGTCGAGGTAGACCGAGGAAAACATGGCATGGCCAAATTAATCAAATTTTAAAGGTTGGTCATGTTAGAAATCGGAAGGATCGACGAGCGTGTATGACCCAATATATGAATGTGGATGAAGCTAGAGAGGTGTGGCGGTCCATTCTCTCTACCTACCCCTACGGGGAAACCGCGTGATTGTTTTGTTAGTTTGTTGTTGTTGTTGTTGTCAGTAGTCTATTGTCAACTTTTTACCCAGCCGTGGCACTCGGATCCCATTTGTGTAGTGTAGACATGTATATTGGTCATCGAGCAATGACGAGCAACATTCCAAGGCAACCTTGTCGACCTTCAAGGACTGAGGGCTTCATATCAAGGACTGAGGGCGAATGTTATGCAACGACGTTTAGGATAAAAGGCCTGGAATAAGCGGCTATAAACAGATTACAAAGAACGAAGATGGAAAGTCCGCCGGCCCTGGCTAGCAATATTATATTGTACCTACTAAACAAGTGTTATTCGAGGGCAGCTAATTTGACAATGCCATAGCAGGCGATATGTGTCACTCCTATGAGATATTATAATACATATATGTAGGTACAGGCGTTTCTATTCCGCCGCAAAATATTTACAGAGAGTGTCGGAATACCTATTATAGGTAGGTACGAGTATACAGTATAGAGTAGTAAATATAATAATATTCACCATGTTCCAGCAGAGAGGCGTGTTACGGGGCGCGGGGCGCAAGGGGGGGGGGAGGGAGGGAGGGAGCGCAGTGCCTACCCGCAGGCTCGGTCCTGAACAGATGTTGTCCTTGAACGGTCGCAGTCGATACACGGGAGGAATATTATACCAATACGACCTATATCTCCTCCTTACATTATTACCGTTCACAAGGGACAGTATCTAGAGATCTATTGTACCTACTGGGTGCTCCCTGAATACGGTGACAAATTTCGGAGGGATAAGCACGTGTACTGTGGGTGCTGAAGGGTTAATCCAGCCAGGCCCTGGGACACTGCCAACTGACGATCATGGAAAGGATCTATTTGATAACAAAGCTTCCAATAACATTTCTGAAGGTTGGTCAAGAACACAACGCCGCGAGGAAAAGTGCGTCTCTAAACAGGTGTCTCTCAGCAGTCTCGGGGCCGAAGGTAATACTCGCGGTAAAGCTGGAGATGGACAATCGTGAGGTGTGAGGTGGTCGCTGTTAGTCGCTGAGAGAGTTAGTCGGGAGTCGGGCGAGCGGCAGGCGGCGCCCACTCGGCCGGCGGCCGCCCGCCGCGCTCCCCTACTCACGGTGAGACTCCGGGGGCTCCGCAGTAGGACACTTATCGCGGCATTAATCACATTATCACATACTCGACGACCCGTTTCTGCCGCACGTCACACGACCTCCTAGCGCGACACTCGACTCGGCTCGGCCTCGCTCGGCTCCTTTCGGTTATATTCGGTAAGGTGTGCAACATTACAACATTTTGGTCCGATTGCGCCTCACGTCACGGTAAACGCATGACAACGAGAACACGTAGAATCTAATAAAATCCCTTACAAAAATGACAACATATATTTATGAAAAATATCTATATGGTTGTGTTTTTTATCATTTCTTCATCTAGAATGATGATTTAATTGTGGTGCAATATTAGTGATAAACATTTCATTGCAAAGTCAATAAGTATTGTATAGAGCCCGATCTTTACGTAGTTACAGAGTTGAAAAACAGATGTCTCTATAATATAGCGAGGACTCGAACCATTGGCAAACCTCACCTCCCGCTGGTCGACTAGAGGGCGCTCGCCTCGAAGCGGGCTCCAATCGCCGCTGCACCGCGCCTTCTGGGCGGAAATCTTATGTTTCCATATGGTGGCAGATAGGCACCGGTCGAACTGTTTCAATCCGATGATGAATAGACAACTAAATTAGGCGTTTCTGTTTATGAATTATTTGTTTTCGGCATTTCGTAGATAATACGCAATAAATGTCCGGAGAATGTCATTGCGAAGCCAAACGCATTCGTGCGAACAAGAGCGAAATTATTATTCTGGATGGTTCTCAAAGAATTGCTTTCACTGGCGATTTGATGCATGTATTAATTGGAACACTTATTTAACGCAAACTCGGAATAATCATGTTTACATAATAGTTGCGAAGGAGCGGGGACAAGCTGCAAAGAGAGTGTCGCGCATATTTCTACCTACGAGTATATAGCGGGTCTGCTGCAGTCGGGAGGGATGGGGAATCGCGCCAGTAATCACAAAGCTTGGGTCGCAAGGCCGTTTATTAGAGAAAGGAAGACATACAGTAACAATTGTCGGTCAAGGGTGATTTACGTAGTTTCTGAATAGGACTCTTCGGAACTTCTGGACTTTGGTGTTGGGGTCGTCCGCCGGCGGCAGCAGAACTGCCAGGGAGGCGATGGCGGCTATGCAGCCCACCACCACCAGTCCCAGCACCACCAGCCGGACCAGCATGCCCTCACATTCGATACCCACGCACGCAGAAAGTGAAAATAAAACGCTGTCACTACGCCTGTCGTTTTTTTGTAATTCCTTTGTTTCCACCGCTAAGTTAATCTCACGGGCTGGTGGGTAGGTACTTGTTTAATATTATACCTATTATAATATTACAGTAGTGAGCTACATAAGTAGGTAGGTAGCTGTAGCCGAGTAGTGGCAACCGCAGTAGCTATGCCGGGAGACCAGGAGGTAAACATTTCCCCCGAGTCGACACCTACCGGTAGCAGCACAGCTGTCAACCAAAAGTGAAGGCACGCTCGACTCCGCGGAGAGTTGGCGGTTTATTTAAAAAAGTCCGATCTTTGCAAAATACCTACATAATGCGCGCGCGCGTGTGTGTGTGTGTGTGTGTGTGTGTGTGTTGCTAGCGAAGATAGCCGGGCGGGCGCGCGGCGAGCTGTTGTTGATCGGCCGTAGTCAGTAGCCAGTAGCCTGTTCTACTCCAGATTAACATAAACATCTGCGTGCACGCAAAGGTTATTTTGAAAGTCAACAAATTGATTAATCATTTTAGAGTCAAGACAATTGGTCGCGCGAGTACAAGTTGGAAAACTGTAATATTTGATATTGACGTTTCGTTATATTTCATATTTGATGATGCTTTGATAGATTTCCATATATATGGATGACTCGATATGGAGTTTTAGCACATTGTTCAAGAAATAATACCTCTCCTGTCTGGAAGTCGCGGGCAGGCAAGGCAGGCAGGAGTACATATCAGGTTCGTAGAGGCCACTCCCCCTAGGATCTCCACGGTGGGTGGCCGCAGTAGCGCTGTAATGTCGTGCATCTTCCCGCTGGGTCATGTCAGGTGTGCAAGTGTCCAGCTGGATTCCGCGTGACACGTGCGAGTTCCGGCTGATAATCCTGACGCAGGTCAAGCACCATGCGGTGGTTCGAGTCCACGTCATTGTCATCGTTATGTACCATTATGAATTCGTCGCCTAGCATATGTTTGACTTTGAGAAGGATCTTTTTTCAAAGAGACACATTTATGAGATTTTTTATATAGGTGGGTACTGGCATTAAAAATAAATATTTAGTTTTATTCCACTCGACCTTCGAGTTATGAAAGGTTTATTTGTGCCATCTTCTTAGATAATTAATGTTTTTAATTGAAATTTCTTGACAGAAATTCATTTTAAATAATGAAAACAAAAATTTTTTTTAGAAAATTTCTTTATTATCGTGTATTTAGTGTGCTTCCAATTGTGTTTATGTTCGACATAAACACAAATGAATGTTCGAAACCGGTCGAACATAAACACAAGTGGAAGCACACTAAATAAATGATTATAAAGAAATTTTGTATCATTTTTAAAATTTATTTTCACCATCTTCTTAGCTTTACGAATGCGGTTTTTCGCATTACATGTGTATTGTGGTATTTTCAAGACGAATTCGAAATTGTTTTGATAAAGTGAACTTTACACGCGTGGCGTGGTCTCTGACATTACTGTGTGCTCGAACGTCATGCTCATTCACGCGGGTCAGTACGTCGTATATGTAACATAACATAGTACATAGGTATACCTATATCTAATATTAGATACCGCTGTACATTAAACTATCAATAGTTGCATCCAAGCCGCTGGCTGCCCGGGCTGGGTCCTCCCAAGAGCTGCAAGGCTCCTGACTAATGTTTCCAGGGGTTATATTGTCGGTACGCTCCTTCGTTGGCGGTTTTATTCCAACACTAGATTGGCTCATTAATAATGACTCGTGCTCGTAGCAGATATTTTGAATAATGCGATATTATCTCGTATCATTCGATTAGATAAATGCGTTTGTTGAACCCTCGAATTATCGCATATAAATGAGTTATGCGAATATGTACGAGTTGATGACTGAATGTGTTGAGTTGGAGTGAGGTGGTAGAGAGCGCAGCTACCTAGTCGCGTGCCGGGATGGACGGCGATCTGTGGTTATCTAGGCGGGTAGCGATTGATCGCCGCAAGATTAATTACAGATACACGCGGCAATTGTCTCATCAGCACAAGGACCGTTCTCCAGGCGAGGCGCGAGCGGCGGGCCCGGGCGGGCGGCCTCTCGGCGACAATCCACTTCTGGCTACAGCCGAGTGCGGTGTCCTTCACGGTCGTGATATGAAAGTAATTTAAACAGGTTTTGTGTTGTCATATTTAAATACATACCGATCTATTTTATGCCGGTACGGTGGTACAAAAATACAAAGAAACCAAAACACACAACGCCTGTTGATAGCGACACTATTCAAACATTGGAGTCCATTTAGGCGCTCGTAAGAACTTTGAATAATTGATCGTTAGATTATCGATTCGTCCCGTTCGTTGGAGTTCGTAGTGTAGTGGAGCGCCGTCCAAATTCTGCGGGCAATACATCAGAAATCTGAATAATACTTTGCGCTGATAAAAACGGGTTCATTCACTCGCCTGAGACCTAAATATCGCCTCATCACCATAACTCGTCCGCGATTCGTCTCCCCCTCCAATATTCTGAGTATTTGTATTTTCGATTAATGATTACAAACATTTACATTATTGATATGACGACTGGCTGGTGTGCCGTACATGGTGCCAATGTTTTCTTACAGAAATGCTGGATATAGATCATTCCACCAGCACGTTGAACCCAGCAGAGCGCGAGTACGTCACACAACAAACAACGGCGCGAGTTCCTCGCAGGTGTGCGGCCAGCCGACACTCGTAGACAAATAAGCTTCTCGTGCCTGCACTGAGCCGAGAGAGCCTGCTCGTCAGGCCCTGCTCGGTGATCACCTATATCTATAGTCGCGATAGTCCGGGTCACGTCCCTCCAGCCGAGCCGAGCCGCCTGCGCCTGCCCGCAGTTCCGGGACGCGTGCATACGGATACTACTAGTATTAGCCATTCATGTCCTCGTCAACACGAGACCAGGGTCGCAGGGTTGGCATCGCTCTTTCGTTCCAGTTTTTGAAAGTTGGTAGAAGGCAGTTGTCCTGGTTGCGGAATTACAAGTGGCTGTGACTCTGCTGCAGTGATCGCCAACGTTGGGGGGATTGACAGTAAAACCTGGTATGATGTCAAACAGAGTTGCCTAATGTTCCTGTGGTATACATGTATGGACAAGTGTATGAAAGATTTGAAAGGGTTGAATGCAGGTGCCAAAATGAGCAGAGTGTCAGTAAGCTGTCTGTTGTGCTACTTGCAGCCGGCGAGCTTGAACCACAAGTCCTAGTGTTTAGTGTGTATAAGATATGTATGCGAATATGTCTAAAGTAATGATTTAGGAAAAATAAGAAAATGGTGTTTTTTGGTACCAAAAGATACATTTATGTATTTAGGGAGTATGTTTACAAAGAACATACGATTTTTAAAAATGTCATCGCATACAAAAGTCTACCAAAAAAAACTAAGATAATAGAACGCAGCGATGTTCTTGTTCCAACCCTTGCGTATGGAAATGAAGCATGGAACCGGCAAAAGAAGGGAGGTCTCTAATTATGTAAACGACCGAGTGTGGGTCGCGGATAAGGACAGGTATCATCAAATAACGTTGATTTCAGTTTGCAGGGCATCTCGGGTGGTTCGAAGGTGAATTTCACTGGTCCAGTATCTCGGCAGGCACGATTATTTAAATGGCTTGTTTTTAATGAGGTTGGCGAGCGATAGTTACGTAGCGATAAAAAAACAACATTATCTCGAAACAACAAGCGTAAAATGTGTTCTACCCGCGGTGAGCGACGGCTGTGCTTACCGCGAGGTGTGGGCAAAATGGATATGGGCTTAGTAAACAAGATACACACAAATATAATGCACCAACATCGGTAGGTACCCGCGTACCTAGGTGCCTACCTACCTACCTCGCCGTGCGGCCGACTCCGCGTTATTTGTGAACAGAAATAATACGATAACATACCTACATATTATACAATGTAGGTACCTACGTACGAGTACAATATTAGGTTTGTACGGGTTACCGGGCTACTCGGGTGTGTGTGTGTGTGTGTGTGTGTGTGTGTGTGTGTGTGTGTGTGTGTCCGTATTGAGATCAAGGCCATGGTCACACCATAACTCTGTATTTTTCTAAATTTAAATTCTCCAATCGGAAAGTTTCGATAGCAGTTTATGGCCTCAGAACCTACATATTGTAGTACATTACACGCTCAATCGTGTCAAGTTCGACTGAAATAATGTAACCGCCTTATCGCGCGCCGCTCGCGCTGCGCCGTGGGCACCTACTCCCCGCGAGCACGGCACAGGCTCCAGACTCTAGCTCTAGACTCTAGAGTGCTGTGAAACTGTTTCTCCACGGCCCGGCCCGGCCTGGCGCAACTCGGCCGACTCCGCGCATTCCTTCGGTAAAAGTGAGAATCGCTCCACGCCGCTCGCCTCGCCTCGCCTCGCCTCGCCTCGCCTCGGCTCCGCTGCCTGGTCCACGGTTCGCTGGCGATGTCTCGTGTGCATTCGGAGCCAGGATTCAGTCGGCAAATTCTTGACTTCTTAAGCCAATCGTTCACTTCGAGCGAAGCTATGGCCGAAGTTTGATACATATCTATAAATACGCCGGTTTAATTCGTTTAATTATTCGTCGATTACGAAATCGAGTTTTCCAATCCGAACGTCTACCGAGAGCGGAGAGCGGAGAGCGGACAGCGGCTACGGCGTGTAATACTGGCCGCCAAGGTTAGCGAGAGTCAATAATCTTCATGTGATCACATTTTTGTTCTGGTCAAAATTACGCTTCAGTCGCGAGAACTTTTCGCTGGTTTTATCTCGGCTGTAATAATACAATGCAAATGATTTATTGTCCCAGCACACACATATTAACCATACCCATCTCGTGGCTCGGTAGGCAAGTTTGCGCCTACGCTGTACTATTATATTATAATATATCCTAATGCTGTCCGCACGTCCGTGTTACTAACATGTTGTCGAGGAATACATAGAAAATAAAAGTTGCGCGGGGAGGTGAACGTCGAGCTATTAAGGCCACACTGGAAAGTGAATATTTACGCTTTAGACCACACCCAAAGTAGCTGCCTGGCGAGTTGGTACCTACAACTGGCACGCGAGACTATTATGTCCCAAGCACAATATTCAACTGTGAGTGAACTACATGCACTTCGCCCTGCGTCTGAACTACGCTGACAAATCTCTGAATAGCGTTTCACTCTATAAAGGTGCATTTATCTTCAGGAACGTACAGTTTACAACTTGTTCAAACAGCCCTAGCCTCGAGAAATATTCTTTTAACCAAGAACAATACAAAACATAACTGTTACCCCCGGAGGTGGGAGTAACTACTAAAATGTGTTGGACACATGGCCCAGAGAGATCGGGACAACCTCGTAATAATGGCCACTGATCCCATCAAATGAGGGCCTGGCTGGCCTTTCAGCAGCTGGAGCCAGGAGACCAGGTAGTAGTTAACCACTTTTCCTCGACATTAAACTCCATGGCAAACCCGTTTCCCATTTGGGAAGATTTGATGTTCTCCCCATATTAGTCGCACTCCGTCCGACGCCATTATGAACGGTGTTGTACTAGTTTAGCATAAAGCTGTTGGGTAACAGCCATTATCTGATGTAACATAGGGGCCATAGGGGCCATAGGGGCCGAGTATTGACAAAATAGAAACAAACAACTTTGGCGACGGGGCAAAAAAAAACGGGCCGTGATATTGAACTTTCGGCCGCCGGGGGACGGCGCGGGCGCGGCAGGCCGGACAGGCCGGACAGCCAGCTCGTGTGCGCTTCCATCCGATAGGTGGCATGGCACAGCCGAAACAACATGTCCCTCGCGTTAATTTCTCCGCCTAATAATCGACAGGGCGGCCAGCCTTGATCTTTAGGAACAGAAAGTAGTCCTCGCGGCGCAGGACGGCCGAGGCTCGCGCGCCTCGTACGAGTACAACCTCACTCAAACTACGAGTATTCGCCATGGGATCTTGTCATCCATACAGGAATGAGAACGATTGGTCGTGGAAAGCTATAATTATCACTTAGCACACGAACCAATAACAGATTAGGAGTGTACGAGTACTCGTATTACCACAGCACTACACCTTGTATTATCCTAATCTGATGTAACACGTTGTCCCGTTGTACGGAAGTAGTGGAATCGATCAAGTGCATAATAAACTATTAAAACATAGTTCGAGCAGAAGCAGCTGGTGCCAAGCCAGTTGGATTAGGATCAACTCTCTACTTGAAACTGCTGCGAGACCATGAAAATCACTACAGGTCAGTGTCAAGACAATGAGGCTAGACAGGACAGCGGAGTCGATATGAACGATACTGTGTTGTTCTCAGTCGAAACAAGTTTCAGCTTGTGCACACTAAGGCTAGATTAAAATATCCATAGCTAAAATACATTTATTATAAAGAAAACGTCTACTATGTAAGTTTTATTATGTATTATATAAAGGGAATGACATGTCTCAATGGAGTGGAGGAAAGCTGTAATCATGCCTCTATACAAGTGAAAAGGGTCTCGTATTGAATGAGGAAACCACAGGGCTATAAGTATTAAAAGTCGTTGGTAAAGTCAGTGGCTGGTTTTTTAATGAAAGAGTTATAAAAATGACGAGTGACAGAGTTCGGGACAGGCAAGGTGATGTGGAAATTATTATCTGAATGTGAAATGAGGACAAAGCTGATCACGGTAATTGCAATGCTGTACGAGGGAAGCACTGCTAGTGTCAGATTAAGTAAAGCCTGGTTTGATATAAACTACGGGCCAACTATCAACAGGGTTTTGAATATAGGTACTAATGAAAGGATTAAGATGGCTTGGAATAAAGAAAGTATGATACAGAAAGTACCCGTAAACGATGTGAATGCAACAAGAATGACGTATGTATTGTACTAGGTAGCCGTTACTTTAGCCAGATAACTCACCGAGTTGAAGCTAATTATTGAGCTCGCCAGGATCAGGCGTGTGGCAAGTGGCAATACCGGCAGGCAGGCAGGCAGGCAGGCAGGCAGGCGGGAGCTCTCTAGGTTAGATTCGTCTGATACAGTCGTAAGTTGATTGCTTTGCGCGGACGATACCGTTATCGACGCAGATAGTGCAGACGAATTATAAGTCTTGGTGTCGCGAATGTATGAGGTATGCGAGGCTAACGATCTAATGATGAATGTCGGAAAGTCAAAGGTGATGGTTTTTGAAAGGGAAGAGGACACGACAGGCTGTAACATAGGTGTGAATCAGGAGAACCTAGAGGAGGTGTATGAGTTTGTCTATTTAGGTAACATGTTCGGGTAACAAAGTGAATGGAGCTTTACAAACTATTATTGAAAACAAACATTAAGAAACGGAGTATGGAGTGGTCGGCCATATTCAAAGTTGATATAAATTAACGTATAAAAATAAATCATTTATTTGCTTATAATGTAAGAATTGATTCATCGAGAGGGAATGTTGTGGGCAAGACGAGTTCATCCACTTTTAAAGGTCGGCCATGTTAGAAGTCAGAAGAATCGACGTGCGCGTATGACTCACTATATGAATGCGGAGGAAGCTAGAAGGGTGTGTCAGGATCGAGTAGTGTGGAAACGGCGTGATGGTTTGTTGTTGTTGTGATTGGTTGACATTCCACTATCGCGGACGACATAGCTGTTACTATCGTATCTAACTTGATATACCTACGCGGGATATTCACGTTTCTAAACTAAACAGTTTACTCTAATTGCGGGGTAAAAAATAAAAATAAAGTTAATATGAATGAAAACGTCTACTTCTAGGAGTTTTATTATATTTTAGATGGAGTGATCAAATTTAAAATATAGGTAATTAAATTCAAGAAGACAGGCGTTTTCATTCATATAAATGATTTAATATGGAATTTTACATTACTGTTCAAGAAACAATAACTATAAATAAATTATATACCATAAACATTGATTCATCGAGCGGGAAAGGATGAAGAAAGTCGAGAGGGAATCTCGAACCCTGTGTCGGCTCTAGAGACAAGTCTCTTGCCTATAAATAATTAATACATATATTATAATATGTACCTACATATTTAGTTTCATTCCACTTGTTTTGTCATCTTCTGGTACCTACCGAACTTGAAGAAAGAAATTCCAATCAGTGGTAGGTATTCCCTCGCACGCTAATTGCAGGGAATGGTGTACACTGATGTAGTTTCATTAATCGATAGTCGCGAGGGCCGCCATGCGCCTACCTATAATATTAGGTATATTATATTATAGAATAGAATGTAGGTATTTGCCGCCTGCCGGCCGCGGCGCGGCGGGGCCGAGCGGACTCACATGTGATAGATTGATATAATAAATACATATTATCGCTATTTGCCTTCGATAGAGGATTTACCGTCTTCAGCCGTACAGCCGTACAGCCGCCGGCAACCTTCCAGATACGATCTCTAGAATGTCGGACGGAAAGGAAAGGATGCTCGCCAGCGTGCCAGCAGAGGAGTAGGAAGTGAGCACTAAGGACGCCTCGTGTTACCCTTGTGCATAGCTCGCTTGATCGTATCCGCCAGCGGGCGGCCCATTTCTCACTGCACTGTTGTATAATGTCAATAATACGAGTACTCGTATAACAAGTCTCTGTGTGCCGGCACACGCAGCGCAGGTACCTACGGAATATTTGTGAATGCTAATTTGTCTGCCATACGCGCAATCTCGCTCCAATTATAAGCAATAAAGTATTGATTAGGCGAGGCCGAGACATAAACATGCAACTTGTGCAACTTCATCAACCTTTTTCTCATCAGTTATTCGCTGAAACGGCATTATAGGTTCGCGGATAACCTCCGGGCGCGATATCAAAAGAAGGCATTTTACATCTGTAACTTTGGCAACGCGCGAGGGATTCGTTTGAAGTGCAGTATGACGCAACACCAAATCGCCCTTCTCGGAGCCTGTGCCGTGAATAAGGACCGCCAAGGTATGCGAGTGTGAAGGTGCCGCGGCACGGAGCCATGCCCCCCCGAGGAAGAGGTACTCCTTGATCGAGTCGCTGAGGAGGGAGAATGAGGGAAATGTCAATCTGCCGTTTGCGCTACACAGGCTTCCCCATCGATTGCCTTTATTTTTATTTTATTACAATATAACCCTCAGATAAACATTTCCACATTGAATTGGCACGCGTGGGTCCAATAGCAATACATCTGTACATACAGGTAGGTAGGTACGTGTGTAATGTGAAGCAGCAAGTGTCGTGTGTGCGTAATCAAGCACACTTTGCCATATACCGGAGAGTAATTTACAGAAATTGGCCAAATATTCGCATTACAGTACCTGCACACGTGATCGAGGTAAATAACAAAGTACCTACACTGTTAACATTGGAATCAACTTTGGAGAAGAGCTACTTTAACTACACTTTCCAAAGTTGTTTTCTTATAAGTAAATATATGTGTATTGATTCCCAGTGCCAGCTGACTAGACTAGGAGGCTCTCGGCTGTATCAATCATTGCTATTATTTATCACGTGCAAGGACTGGTCGCTAGAGGTCTCTCCCTCCCGCCAGACACACCCAGGTTCTATAATATAATAGTAATAGGTATGTAGTAGAAACAAGGAAGTCAGAGAGGAGACAGTCTCCCCAGGCACAGCGATTAGATACGCATAGCAAATGATGCGAGAAGTTGGACATTCTATTCGCGCGCTGTGTTGGTATAATATAATAGTTGATAACATTACACAAATATTAATTGGCGCTTCCACTCTTCCACTTTTCCACTCGCGCAGGATGTGCTGGGGGCTGTTACAGTGAAAACCTTTTATTAGAATTTATTTTACAATCTTCGATATGAGCAGAAAGTCGCTCATTATCACGAAGAAGGAATTGGGACCCGAACGTCCAGGCTCGAACCCATGTCCCCGGGATTAGGAGCCAAGCGTTCTGTTCCCTAGACCACCACCCGATCTTGTCAAACTTTACACGGATCGATAATTAACCCGAAGAAAATCATTTTGTAACTGTTTTGGTTAAACTAGAATTATTTCAATTCATTGACGCCATGTCGCTATGTGACGTCCGACTCGATGGAAATATTCAGTGTGCTGTGTTAGGTATAAACAAGAAGCTCGCACTTGATGATGTACCTATCTGGCGAAGGTATACGTACATGTCGCTGGTACTCTACCACTTACCAAACACGAGAGGGAACGATAACTCACAATAAAATGAAACTTCTGAAATGATTACACCCTCACTCTGTAGGCTAACAACCTGAAGTCAGCAGACTCTCCTCCCTGGACACCTAATTAGGATAATAGATGTATGCGTACTCTGCGCACACCCTTGCGACAATAAAGTAACAAGGAGCCCCGTCTCCTGTCGTCTTCCTTCCCCGGCTCGCGTACTGCAGAGAGCGTGCAAGGCCTGAAAAGGAAAATATAATAATAAGGCCAATGGCCTTTGGAAATGTTGGATGGATATTACAATAAGCCGAGATATTGTGAAAATCTAGACAAAGCGGAAATGAAACTGGCAAGACCTACCGGAATTTTAAATGATTTCAAATTTTAAGAAATCGCCTTTACAACACTGCTCGGTGACCTTAATTCGTCGTGAAAAGTTACATTTCGCCTCTCCGGCGAATCGTATAAATAAATGCACCATTTCTCAAGATATTTGAGCTGAATGATGTCGCCCTCGAGTTACCCCGAAAACAGCCAACAAAGGTTGGGTTAGATAACATCGAGTCTGGCTATTGGTCACCTCCCAGCCCCGCTGCGGCCGGGGTCCGCCGACAGCGGAGCGCTCCAATCTTGCGAGGCACGCCAAGGCCAAATGCCTAAAGCAAGGGCAATATTCGACCTTTACTTTTTGTTTTTGCTTGTATCCAATTTCTTACAATTCAGATATTTGTGCGATCGACAGCGAGTCTCGAGTCATGTTCTAGGGTGTGACAGGGAGGACTCCTAGACCTGAAGATGATCTCGAAGAAGAACTGTGACCAGAGAGCCACGTACAGAGCCATATCGGGCAGCGCCACGCGCGTACCTACCGACACCGGCGCGGCGGGCAGTGGGCCGGTGAAGGTATCGAGTGTTTTTTGTTGCGAAGAAAGGCTCCAAGGCCGAACCGCTAATGAACGGCTAACCAGTTCTGTATCAAACATATTCGATTCTGCGCTTGTTTATTATTATGTATCCAAACCGGTATCCACCATTTATGCTGAATGCGCAGAGCGAGTGTCTGGAGAATACATGTGTTCGTTCCACATGCACTTTACTGTGCTCTACGTGCGAATGGAATACAGCGACGGTATTCCGTCGCTCTGCACTGCGCACTCGCTGATTGCTACTCAGCTTCTCATTCTTGTATTATAGTTGGAATGTGGCGTGGTCTGTAGCGCCCGACACTGACTACGTGGCGGCTGCGGCTGCGGCTCGGCTGATCACGAAGGATGTCTGACGGATGTAAACCGTCTTGTTTGATACACTTGCGCTGTAGAGTCTAGATTTTCGTTTTAGGAGTCAGGCTACCTATGGAAGTCGTAGGTACTCTAGTGGCCTCGTGAAGTGAAAGGATTATATCCCATAAAGAGGATAGAAATGATATAAGAATACCTGAAAGATCAGACGTGACGTGACGCAACCTGTACAAACCAAACGTTATATAATTATTAATCCCGCGGCCCGGCGCTGTACTCGATTTTCCACTATTCTAGGAGTTTAGGCCGAGCTGCAGCGCGCTACATAGCATAGGTATACTGTGATTGCGAAATAATGGATTTAGGTGAATACTGTAGTTTGGGGGTATCCCACAATTATTTATTATGTGTGTGTTCGCCTTTATTAAGGTGCTATGAGCGCGGTGCGGCGGTGGAATGTTCTTGTTGGATCAAGCGAGAATGTAACTAAAGCGAATGGTATTTACGATGTACGCGGAGAAGATTTACAGGTTTGTGAGAGGAAAAGTTGTTTCGAACGAATGCAGGAAGATACACCAAAGGTCGTTTCATTAGTTTTACATTATGTCACTTGCATAACTTGTAACCGAGTGAATGTGCCGCTCTTCTCGCATATCTCTGCGCTGGGGAGTAACGTGAAATACGAGTATTACTCGGTGGTAGCGGACGCTTGCTATCTTAATCTCCTTATCTGTATATATTTATATTAGTATAATCCTTCTGCCAGAGCCAAAACAAGATATCGAAGATGATCGGTATTGCCATACCGATCAAGTACCGGAGCCGGTCGTCAGATGGAAATTAGTTTATACCTACATTTGCGATGGAATTTGAATGAGCTAATGCGATACGCGCGACTGCCGGAGTTGGAATGAAACTCCTTGCAGTGTTTCATTGACGAAAATGAAAGCGAAAACACCGGAATCTCTGAATGAATTTCATCAGCTGACTGGAGTTTTTCATCATTTCTCTAAACGAACAAATCTCACGTTCAGCTGCGGAGAGTTGCGAAATGGTTCAACTCCGGCGAGATGCAGCGACCAGCGGCGGCTGCGTTACCTCTGGCCCGCTTCTCTTCCCCTTCCAGGGCCACTTTGTTCCCTTAGAATGCTCTTAGTATTACAAATTATTGAAACATTCAGGCGTTGCAGAGTTTGGCTCAGCTGCGCCATCTAGAAAATCTATTTCATATTGCGCACGAAGACTTAAATAATCCCATATTTGCAGCCGCTAAGAATGAGAGAGAGAGATGACCGCTTGGTATAAAATATTTTCACAGTTTATTACAAGCAACACGATTCTTCATTTATTGCTATCGGCTTGCGGAGTACCTAACGAATTCGAACGAAGTTGATTGTTAACGTAACATACCCGAATTTATTACCTTTCACTGGGATGGAACTTTCTAGATACTTGAATAACGTCTTCCTATTGTTATTTCATATAGAAACACGGAGCAACTAATTGCTGTGCCGGTATTCATCAATTTAACCAACATAAGCTAGTTTAAGATGTTGTTAATGTCATAAGCGATTGGGATCTTAATAGTTTTGTGCAGATCCAGCTTCGAATACAGGTTGAATCAACAGTTCCTGAAAGATTTTGGAACAGAAGTTAAACAGGGCATTGCTTGCCGCCACCACTTCTAGAAGCTAAAGCTTAATGTTTTGATTAGTCTGGATTTCCACTTTCCAAAATGAGATACAATCCTACAATTGCTACAGTTCTATGGAGCTAACCTTTCCGAAAATATGACAAGAAATGACTACGTACGGAGAGTTATATACCCAGATCTTATTTTGTGTTGTGGATTGATAGTTAAGTCACCACCTACTAACCTAAAGGATGGCGAGAACAATTTATTATCTTTCGCTACACAGTTTTCAAACCAAGATAGTGTGATTGTTTACTGTGACAATCTGCAATATTTAAAGGTATTGATGCAATCTATTTTAGGGGTGAGGCATACCTGCTAGTAATAGCATGGGTGGAGGGTTGCTCTCTGTTCCACGGTACGCTACTCCCATCTGTAAACACTATCCTGTCGCGGGAGGTTTCTTCTCGGAAGCTGACATTGGCACACTTTTTGTGAACCTAATGCAATAAGTTCACGAAGCGGACTTATTCATGCAAAGCTAATGTACCAAATCACCTGCTCATAAAAGTGACCTTTAGTGAGTAAAAAGTTTAAAAAGACACACGGCGAGTGAACTGTTCAGCTAGAACTAGGAGCAGGGTCGAGGAAACTTGACTTCCTTGAAATCTCCAAATAACCTTCAGCTAAGGCTCAGGCACGACAGTTCCCATGGTTTAACTAAACACCGCCAGCACGCCTGCTCCTGGAGTGGAAGACACTGTTATGCCGGCCTACCCTACTTACCCTGTTATGTGTGGACTTCCTCAATATTCACACATCTTTGATTTCTTCCATTATTTCTTCTTCCTTCAAATGTACTAAGATGGTTTGGACATATTTCCACGTGCCCACAACTTTAAGTGCACCCGCCCGCACTAGCGACTCACCGAAGCGGCGCGAGCTCCGCATCCTCGCGGATATTGCGCCGCCGCGCCAGCGACAAGGCTGCTACGCGCTAGAAATCTCCATCGGAATTTGTGAGACCAGCGCAGCGGACAGACACCGTCACTCACCAGTGATCGTGAGCGTGCGCGAGCGGTGCTGGGGTGCTGCGGTGCTGCGACAGGACTCGAGGGTGGGAGGAGGTGCTGTTTTGACTAAAACACTCGAATATTTGAATCACGATTTTTTTATTTTATTATCACTTTTTTTGTTGCTTTTAAGATTTAATCTTATGTTACAATCTCCTCGAACTTAACACTAGTATCGGAGCGGGCAAGTCTCGGTCCGTCCCCCGCGACGGAACAATAAATTAAATCACTTTAGACTGGAATCATACTTCTCCATGTTGGCAGATTCGGTATGTAATTATAATATTTTATTACAAACGTGTAGACTTTTACAAAAATACACTTATCGGACAGAAGCCGAGGTCGTGCTAGGCGAGGGCGGGGAGGCAGGCTCCCCCCCTCGGGTGCGACCCTCTTAACTTCTAATTACATACGAGACGACAACGATAATAATTATAATTTTATCTTCTTAACCTATTCACAAGAAATAAATCACATTTTAGAAAGGATAGCCGCCGAAGCCCGCCCGACGATATACCGTATGATGGAGTGGGCGGCGATGGAGCTGGAGCCGCGGGTCGCGGGCGATCGGTAACAAATCCGTGTCCGTTTGCGTTGGAAACAGATGGAATCGTCCGTATCATCTATACGTACATACCATAGGAATTTAATATTCATATAAAAATTATAGCTAATTGGAATTACCCTAACCTGGGAATGAAAGGATAAGTCTTTAGAGCAACTTCATGTTCACAACATCGGAAAATACAAGAGGAGTCCCAGAATAGAAGACTTGCTATTATGCAGGCATTGGCAAAATAGGTCCAAGTGCGCGACAACACTTCTCACCGGTCCGGCTCTCATCAGCAGCGGGGAGGTGCACCTCGCAGGAGAGACTACAGACTACAGACAGTATGGCACAGAGACAGCCTTCACGCCGAACACCAGACTTCTCCACCGAATACACCACTAAGGTAACATTTTACCGGAAGAACATAATACACATCTTCTACTCGTAATCCAAACTAACATAATACGTGAAATTTGCATAGATCTTTTTTTGGTAAACAGTTTTTAGTAAGTATACTTTTTGTCTAGCGGGCGCACGCGCAGCACCCTCACGTGGAGCAGGCCATCCAGCAGGCGGGCGCCGGCGGCGGGCAGGAGCAGCAGGGCGGGTAGCAGGCGGGCAGGATGGGCGCGTAGTAGTAGCCGTTGGCGTACAGCAGGCCGGGCTGCTGCGCCGCCAGCAGCCGCCGCCGCTCTTGGCACAGCTCGGCGCAGGCCAGCTCGTCGATGAGCGCCAGCGTCTGCCGCCGCTCGTGGCCCATGAGGCACACCGTGGACTCGGCGACCACGGAGTGCAGCAGCGTGAGGAACTGGTACTTGAGCTGCTCCTCCTCGGGGCCCGCGAAGTGGTTCCACAGGTAGGCCTCCAGCTTCGCGCGCTGCTGGTTGATGTCGGGGAAGTCGATGAAGTAGCGCGAGCACATGTACCGCTCCAGCGACTTGATCTTGTCGGGCCGCGCGGGCCGGTAGGCCTTGACCAGCAGCGTGCAGTACTTGAGCAGGCCGCCGCCGCGGATCTCCTCGGGGTGGCGCGTGCAGATCAGCTTCTTGTGCAGGTGGTACAGCGCCTCGCGGAAGTCCCCGTACACGGACTCGCCCACCACCGTGGGGTAGAAGTTCTCGCCGATGGGGAGGCGCGCGCACGCGCAGAACATGAACAGCGAGTCCAGCACGATCTGGAACGAGTCCACGGAGAACTCGAACTGGCGCCGCATGGTGTCCACGAACTTGAGCTCCACGTTGCGGTGGCCGCGCGAGTTGCCCAGCGAGATGAGCGACCAGCGGTCGCCCTCGTTGTTCACCTTCACCATCTTGCCGACGTAGGCCTCCTTGATGCCGCAGGAGGACACGCGGCGCCGAGCCATGCCCTCGGGCAGCAGGTCGCACAGCGAGGCCAGCACCGCGCTCTTGACGCGCTCGTAGTGGCGCCCGCTGGACAGCTCCACGCCGAAGATGAGGTCCACGTCGTTGTAGGGCTGGCTCTCGGTGGCCAGCACGTGCGAGGCGGCGCGCCCGTTGAGACGGATGTCGCGCACCTTCATGCCGGCGCCGCCCTCGGCCGCGGGCGCCTCCAGCTTGGCGCGCACCGCCGTCACCAGGTCGCGCAGGCGCACCTGGATGGGCGGGAAGTTGCCCCGGCCGTGGATGCTGACCACCTCGTCCATAACGTCACTGAGCCTGCGCACCTGCTCGTAGCTCAGCACGGCGAGCCGCGCGGCGCTCTCGCCCAGCGCCAGGCCCTCCATGCTGCGGCTCAGCTGATCCCCGATCCCGTGCACCTGCGGACAGCGGAACGGAACAGGTAATTATCATATTACTACAATACTATACTACATATAGGTACTACGGCGCGACAACTAATAATCTCTCTCTCTCTCGAGTGCTCACAATAGTTTCGTGAAGTATAAAATGTGAAATCAATATTAATCTAATCCTCAACAGTCCTAGCACACCTGTGTACACCTAGAGTCCACTCTCTATCTCTACCAACAGCCGGAGACGTGATAAGCTAACGGCGTCACACCAGGCTGCAGTTCCACTTTCACTGCTCACTGCACTTCCAGACTAATCGCAGGAGGCCGCGTGGAGCTGACACTCGAGCCAGCTAATATTTAAAATTATACTTTACTACGATACGACGTACGACGCGCGGACGTCACGCGACGCGGCGGCGGCCCGATGTATGCTATCGCACAGGTAAAAACATCTCAACAATAGAAATAACCCAATTAGTTGAAATTTGTACTGAAATAGTGCGACACAGAATGACGAAATAGCAGAAATGTTCCACCGCACGTCGGAAGCACTATTAATAGGTCGACTACCTACATTCGGCACATTCCGAACCAATAGTTGACTAATGAAAGTGTCACAATACGAGTTGAAGAAATCGAGACGAAACGCACTCCTGGCGATAATTAAACGGCACGAAAATGTCATAATACGTTTCAATTCGCTCGGCACTCGCGGATGCGTAGTTCATATGCCATATCGTGGAAATTGTAAAATGATTACATACTTTGGTGTCTCGGAAACAGATCTCGCGTGAATGGGTACTGTCAAGAGTCACTTCGGGGTCCATGCTCGCGGCTCGAGGAGACTGTCGCGACTGGCGAGTGGCGACTGGCGCTGGCGCTGCCGCCGTGCAGCGGGCTCGGGAGCGCGGAGTGGGGGCGGCGGGCTAGCGGCGGGCGGGGGCACTAGCTGTGGCGGACGCGCGCCGCGGGGGAGCTGTGGGCGCCGACGTCGCTGTTCGCTGGCGCTTGGCGGTGAAAGGGACCCTTCTCGGACCTCACCGCGCACCACTGGACCACTCGCCTCGCTCACTTCGCCCGCCGTCGACGTGCGTCACGCGTTACGGCGGATCGATCCCTCCTTCCCTCCTAACCGGATTAGGGCCTATCCCATTACGTTGCAGAGTGACGTTTGGCAGAAGCGTTATCTTCTATCGTCTATCTATTCCGAGTGACGCGATAAAGGATGGCTCGCAATAGTCGGTCTGCCGTAACTGCCCTCGGGCCTCGTCCAGAAGCGGTCGCAGGCGAGCCGATTAGTGTTTTCACAACTGTCGTATTTTGCACAACGTGCCCGAGTTGCGGTTGCGATAAGACCGAGCCGAATCCCCGCAGAGCGCGAGGCCGCGGTGTATGGCGACAGATGCTCTCGCCAATCAAAATACTTACGTATTAGTTCTATTTTCAAGAATTCGGAGTAAGCGAGTAGAGTAGACGAAAATGCGCTCCCTCTCGCTTCGTAGTAATCTTTTCCATTCACGGTGTTAGGGATGATAGGTGTCCAGCGAATGGAAGAAGATCGAATCCCAGAGAAGATTCTCAATACACGACCAGATGGAAAGCGAAGTGTAGGAAGGTCATAATATATATTTTTCCATTTTTCCGTCTCAATTTAAACATACTTTTCAGATAAACAAATTGGACCTTGGATATTCTCTTTTCAGGAATACTAGCCCGGAGGCTATTGCTCCCTCACAAAGAAATTTCATACTTGGAAGTTGAGGTTGGATACTGTTGGATGGTGAGAGGAGGGTTTCTTGGAGGATGTGGTTGGTTGGAATCGACATTTGAACCTAACTATCTGGGTAGAGAGGAGTTTGAAGGAGTCGGGGGTGGCCTTGGACATGGGTCTGAGGTCTTGGGTGGAAACCGAGGAACAGTGACAGGTAGTGGCCATGGTTGGGGGCTGTTTGGTCCTGGGTACAGAACCAAATGGGACGAAAATGGGTTGGATGTGGGCCGGTGGTTCTTTTAGGGGACCGATTGAGCCATAGGGTTGAGATACAGGATGATGTAAAAAAGGGTAAAAGGTAGGCAACCTTCATAGCCGAGTGGCAAGATCTATGACTGCCACACCGGAGGTCCCGGATTCGATTCTCGGCGACGGCAGTGTGATTGTCAGACTGTCATTGGTCTGGTGTAGAATTTGCGCGAAAATAAAATCGGGATAGATTAGCTACTTATGTCAAGAGAATTAATATGTTACGTATACCCTTAACATCGATTTAATTCGTTCTGTAATGATGTAATAAGCGATTCAACATAATAATAATAATAACAACAACAACAAAAAAAAAAGAATAAGAATTATACCGATATTCACCCTGTTTCTGTCAAATAAATATTTAAATAATGATGGTTCGGACACATGGAAAAATTAATGAAAAGTGTTAGTTATTAAGAATGTTAACGATGCAAATGGATCTAGAAATAAAGGCCGAAAAAAACGTGGCACGATCAAATAAATCAAATATAGAATATCGGTCACGCGAAGGTCGGAGAAATCGATGTGCGTGGATGACACTATGTACGAGGTCTGTCCAATAAATACGCGAACTGATTTTTTTTAAATTTTATTTTCCAAATTTTAAGGTGGATCAATGTTAGCCCCTTCAAAATGCTCCCCATTTGTATCAATGCAATTGTCCTACCTCCGTTTCCATTGTTCAAAACATTCCTGGAAGTCTTCATGTGTCAGGCTCTTCAGCTGCTCTGTCGTTTCGCATTTAATCGTCTACACTTCATCCCAGTGCCGCTCCCGCATGCCATTTTTACATTTCGGGAACAAAAAGAAGTCGCCAGGGGATAAATCTGGTGAATAAGGAGGGCGATCAATCACAAAGATCACATTACGGGTCAGAAACTGGCGGACAATCCGTGATGAATTTGATGTCTCATTGTCATGATTTTCAAATGTTCTGTAAAAATCGTGTGCACAGACGATATCCTAAATTTAGTTCATCAGCAATCATCCGAATAGTTAATCGATGATTAGAAAGCATAACAGACCGAACACCTTCAATGTTTTCATCAGCACAAGATGTCGACGGTCGTTCTGAACTTGCATCGTCCTTGCAGTCATTACGGCCCTCACTAAAACTCTTGATCCACTCAAAAAGAGCAGTTTTCTTCAGTGTCTCCATCAACAGCCTTTTCCCAAGTTTCACCAGAAATTTGATGTTGACTTATTGTTCCATATCTGTTTGTCAATCTCCATTGTCGACAAGAGCATAAAACACACGCTACAAAAAAATGCCCCGTTCGAGCGATAAGTTTACCTCGATTGTTTGATGATTACGGATTCACTGAGTGGCTCACCCGGCAACAAAGTAGCCAGTGCTCTTGTAAGAATTTCAACTGAAGACCACTCAAGCAACGCAGTTCGCGTTTTTAATGGATATACCTCGTATGAATGTTGAGGGACCGAGAGAAAAATTGCAGGAAAGAAAAGTGTGGCAGTCCACTCTTTCTGCCTACCCCTTCTAATTAGTTAAAAAATAACAAACAAAAAAATATATGTTATAATGTAGTTCTGGTCCCATCACGAATGTATGGAAGCGAAGCATGGAACTGGCAGAAGAAATATGAGAGCAGAATAAATGCGGTAGATATGAGGTCTCTAAGACGTTAGTGTGGTAGAACGATATACGACAGAATCTCAAATGCTGATATAAGAAAGGAATGTAGAGCGGAAGAAGGTATTATGAACAAAATTATGATAGATCGCTGCGTTGGTTCGGACATCTGGAACGCATGGATGGAGAAAGAATGGTTATGAAAGTATACGTTAATGATGTAAATGGGGTACAGGTCGAGGCAGACCGAGGAAAACATGGCATGACCAAATTAATCAAATTTTAAAGGTTGGTCATGTTAGAAGTCGGAGGAATTTATGACTCGTTGTATGAATGTGGAGGAATCTAGAGAGGTTTGCCAGGATAGAGTAGTGTGGCGGTCCATTCTCTCTGCCTAACCCTGCAGTAAACGGCGTAATGGTTTGTTTGTTTGTTTATATTTTATAATTTATATATTTTTATTCTGGCAAGACTTTCTTGTCTCTGTATGGTGGGGTACCTACTGGCACGCGCCTCCCCCACCGCGACCCCTGCGTGTCTCTGGGAGGCAAAAGGCCCTATTTAGCCTGAATCATACATGCCTCCCAGTAATATGATTTTCTCATACATTTTCCCAGGCCTCCGTCGTAATAGATTTAACATTGATATATCGTATTTGGGGGAAAATGCCTTTAATAAAATATGAACAGGATATTTTTTGATACGATACTTAAGAATATTAAATAATGTCATATCTTTCGCTGTGTGCGTGTATTTTTATCATACCTACTTGTTTTATTTACCACTAGCGAACCCGGCAAAGCTCCGTTATTGCTATATTTGAGTACTCGTATATGCATATATGAACAAATAGGTGCCTTCACTCAATATTCAAAATCTATTGGCCCCAAACGGTGTCAAATGCCGCTCTCTGGACTATGGCAGCCAATTAGAGAGCAAGTCGCTTGACGCAAATGGCAGTGGATCGGTCACACTCTTAGACGGAACCCAGCCTGCATCGCTCAGGGTGCACTAGACTGGTCCCCTATGGGGGAAAAGAGAAAGCGAGGCAGACCTAGAGCCACCTGGAGAAGAACCCGGCAGGACAAGGTTAAGGCGGCAGGCCTCACTTGGGATGATGTTAGGCATCAGGCATGTGATAGAGTCGAGTGGAGAAGGTCCCTTGAGGCCCTATGCACCACGGAGGTGTGACAGGACAAAAAGAAGAAGAAGAAGAAGATATATGAACACCGAGCTGCGCCTTTATAACACCATCATCATGCCAGTGGTGACATGGTTCTGAGTCATGGACAATGATTTCAAAAGAACAACAAATAATATATACTGGTTTGAGAATATAATACTCAGAATTATCCTGGGACCCAGACCCGGTGTGGCAGCGGGAACTTGGAGGCATAGGACCATTCAAGAGATCCGTACGATGATCCAGCAGCGCCTTATAATGACCACCGTGAGAGCCGGTGGCCTAGCATGGATTGGGCACGTATGCCGAGCCAAAGAGACCAGAGCAATCAAGACTAGACCGACTGGAGTAAGACCTCTAGGAAGGTCTAGGCAGCGCCTAATGGACAATGTTCTGGCTGACCTGGCTAGGTTGGGCGAATCGAGTTCGTGTATTTAGGTAGTATGTTTACAAAATATTGGTGAATGGAGTGATATATTGAAAGAAGGGTTGGGGCAGGCAACAATGTTAATGGTGCAATTAAAGTTGTCATCGCAAACAAAAACATATCCAAAAAATCTAAAATGGCAGTGCACAATGGTGTTCTTGGAACTGGCAAAAGAAGGTAGAATAAATGCGGTAGAAATGAGATCTCTTAAGCGAATGTGTGCAGCTTGTCTATTACCATTTTTATTGTCAAATGAATTCTACCAGCCAACAGACAGCGTGATTTTTTTCACACTGTCATTACCGGAAATCCAACCCCTGGAACTTCGGTATGTCAGTCATTGCTGTCGTCACTCTGCCACGAAGGTCGTCATGATTGAGTATCATAGTGCAACACAACAATAAACCATCACGCCGTTTCCCCGCAAGGGTAGGCAGAGAGTATTGATAAATTCTTGTTGCCAATAACTATTTTTAAAGCTCCATTCACTTTGTTACCCGCACCAACCCTTCTTTCAACATCACTGTCCGCTGTGAACATGCTACCTAAATACACAAATTCCCTCACCTGCTCCAAGTTCTCTTCATTCACACTTATGTTAGAAACTGTCATTTGCACTTCCCTTTCAAAAACCATCACCTTTGACTTTCCGACATTCATCATTAAATCGTTTGACTTGCATACCTCATACATTCTCGACACCAAGATTTGTAATTCGTCCGCACTATCCGTAACGAGAACGGCATCGTCCGCGTAAAGCAGACAATTTACAGACAGATCACTCATCTTAGCACCAGCATTCATCCACATTTAACCACACAAAGTGAACAGTGATTACTATCTTTACCGAATAATACGTTGTTTTGAACAAGTTTGATTGTATCAATCCGTAAAAAAAATTTCAATAAAACCCTTAAATGCGGTTTCATTGAATTATAGGTTAATCCATTATTGAGTGCGGAAATCTGGTATCTTTTAATCAGGAAGGATATTAAGTTGTTACAATGGCTCACCGCCTCCCCTCGCGATGATGTAATCAGTTAGTTATTCGATACACTTGTTAGTTACAGCCAGTGTCCAATTACTAAGAAGCACTTTGGGGGAGTATGGGTACGTTGGCACGCGATTTGATATCTTTAATACAAAAAAAAAAATTGCTAATTACAGTCCCACTGATCCATTAATGTTTGTGTCTTTGATCGGTTTCGGCAGCTTTATTAGAGTCAGAACAGCGTCAGAGCCTGCATGTCGGACATCATCGGACGAGTGAATTCATACATCTTGTCATGCACGCACGTCGATTTCTCCGACTCCTCACGTGACTGACATTCAATATTTAATTGATTTGATCGTGTCACGTTTTCCTCGGCCTTCCTCTATTTCTAGCTCCGTTCACGCCGTTTACATATACCTTTTTTACCATTCTGTCTTCACCCATTCTTTCCATGTGTCCAAACCATCTTAATGACCCTTTCGTTATTTTGTTCATAACACTTTCATTCGCACAACGTTCACTTCTTATACTTGCATTTGTCACTCTATCATATACAGATTTAACACACATTCGTCATAGATATCTCATTTCTACTGCATTTATTCTACTTTCATCCTTCTTTTGCCAGTTCCATGCTTCACTTCCATTCATAAGGGTCGGCACAAGAACACCATTATGCACTGCCATCTTAGCTTTTTTGGATAGGCTTTTAATTTATTTTAATAAAAATCGCAAACATTACAGACATATAATTCCAGATCGTTTGTAATTACATTATAAGAATTTAAAAGAGAAGCATAAAAAAAATTAAGCTTAAGAATTAGAAAGAATCATAACATTGATATTGCATCCCTGAGGCAACTCACACTATCACGAAATATGTCGACCTCCGAGACAACCCGATTAAGAAATAAGATTGCCCTACCCACAGGCATAATTATTGGCAGGTTGGTTCTGCAGCGCGGCAAATAAAACAATCTGTGCTGCCTTTGACGAAGGAAATTCAAAATTACTCAGGACGTTTTGTATATGGCCGCCAATCAGCTGAAAGAAGTGAACTCCCAAGTGAATGTTCCTCTTTCTCTCCAATGATTGGCAGCTTAGCATACCTAGCAAGAATTCAGTTGGAAATAGCCACGGGTAATAACCTCGCTCCCTTAGGTAAAGAAAGCGCAGAATTATTTCTGCACTCGCTCCACCATCAGAGAATATCAGATCCCACTCATCCACGGAGGAATACCTAAAATCTTAACCTTTTATTTATTATATTTATAGAGATATTGATGGTTATGAGATAGAAGATACCCATTATAATTATTATTATTATTTTGTTGAATCGCTCTTTACATCATGACAGCACGAGCCGAATCGATGTAAAGGATATTATTAACATGTGATAGGTCGCTAATCTATCGCCATTATATTGTCACGTGAATTCTACACCAGACCAAAGAAAGTGTGACAATTACACTGCCCTCGCCAGGAATCGAACCCGGAATCTTCGGGGTGGCAGTCAATGCACTTACCACTCGGCCACGAAGGTTGGTCATAGCGAAGGGAGGGTTAAAGAGACTGCCGATACGCTATGGATGCGTGTCACCCAGGATAGACAGACATGGAAGCAGATGTAGAAGGTCTACGAATACAGGCTGATGATGAAAGGATATAACATTGTGGGAGTCCATTCTTTCTGCCTATTGCTTTGGAGAGACGGCGTGGCGTTACTGTACTTATGATACTGCCACAACGGTGGCTTTGTTTGTTTTTTCTCTTACTTTTTCTTTTATTCTTGTGTGTGCGAGTATAAACCGTTACGATCCATTTTTATTTTCGGTTTAAAAGCATATCTAGCATTTTAATTTGACGGCAACCTTTAACCTTTGACGGTGAAATGATTGAGAGACGATGCGCCATCTAACGGCAGTTGTTCTCCCCCTTCGTGCCTTCTGTGTTCTCTTTCCACCCTCCATTCCGTGTTTCTTTTGTTTAATGCACTATCAGAGCCACCCTTTATATAAAAAAAAATTACAACAATTGAGAGATATTTGAGTACATACACACGACATTGAGTACATGGCGACCTTCGTGGCCGAGTGATAAGTACGTTGACTGCTACTACGAAGGTTCCGGGTTCAATTCCCGACAAGGGCAGCGTGATTGTTACACTGTCTTTGGTCTGGTGTAGAATTCACGTGACAATAAACTGGCGATATTAATCCCTAAAAAAACTCTGGGCAAAAATTGGACTAAGCTGGGCAGCTTTCGGAAATATGGGTTACATCCTTAAAAACCTGAAAATACCGATTGACCTGAAATATTAAGTTATTGTGTGCCTGTGTTTTGCCAGTTTGTACTTATGGTCTTGAAACTGTAACATTGCCAAACAAAAAGCCGAGAAACTACGAGTGACCCAAATAGCCATGTTAGGAATAAGCCTAAGAGACAGAGTCAGAAACGGTACGATGAGAGAAAAAACAAAGGTCACTGACATCATCCACTGGGCGGCGATTCTAAAATGGCAATAGGCAGGTCACGTAACCAGAAGCTCAGATGAAAAATGAACAAGAAGACTGTTGACTTGGAGACCGTGGACTGCAAAGAGAAGTGCAGGGCGACCGCAACTACGGTAGAAGAATGATCTGAACAGACACGACGGAATAACCTGGATGCAGTCTGCACAAGACAGAGTGATATGGAAACGAATGGAGGAAGCCTTTGTCCAGGAGTGGACGAGAATAGGCTGAAGAAGAAGAAGAAGAAGAAAATACAAAAACATGACATTCATTTTAACTTGTAACATTGGTCCCAATAAATGTATAAATATCACATCGTATTTTTCCATGCGCATTATTATTTTTTCCTGCTGTAATATACTTTGGTCCTTTTGAGTTTCCAATTGATCGGGAAATATGGATGCTTCCACTTCCGGTTCGGCTTCCACTTTCCACCTGAACGGAACAACACTCCAACGGCATTCTGTCTCGTTTCTTTGTTTTCTTGCATTCGATATTTAAAATCGCAAAACACACGGTGTTTGTAGTTCTTGTTTCAATTATTTATACACCGATTAAATCGAAACATTAAAAAGGTGTTTACACTGTGTTATTCCATTATGTTGATAGAATATCTAACGATGAAGTAAGAAAGGAATATAAGGCGAATTAATGCGTCTTAAATAAAATTAAGAGAGGGTCACTAAGATGTTTTGGACATATCGCACGCTTAATAGAACACTGGCTTAACTCAAAAAAGTAAGTTTTGCTAAATCTGACATGAGTCGGTGTTTTAATAAAAACAGTCGAAAAACACGTACTAATGGATAGCGCTAACATTGTGAACGATTATCGTACGTACGAATGGATAGCATTAACATTGTGAAAAATAGATGGATAGCGTTAACACAAGTCTCTGTCTAATGTTAAATCAATTATGACCTAAACCATAATCGGTCAGTTTACTATATGTATTGAATGGATGAGGGAAGAATGGTTATAAATAGATATATAAAAGTAGTGTGAATGGAAATAGAAGTGGAGGAAAACCAAGGAAAACATAGCATGACCAAATTAATCAATTAATCAATTACAAATAGGAACAATCGACGGGCGTGCGTGTCACGATGTGTGATGTGTGATAGAACAGTGTGGCGGTCCATCATCTCTGTCTACCCTTAAGGGGAAACGACGTGATGGTTATGTAGTTAGTAAGTTATTAATAATAAAGTTGAAATATTTTTTGTATCATGCTGTAGGTAAAATATATTTTCTATCGATATAGTCAGTTCTCTCATGAAGCGTGAATAAAGATCCTTTGGGATTCGGAAAGCATCGGAAAAACGGAGTATAATTGCGACAAAACTTATTGAAGTGTGAATAGTCTGTTCCTCACAATGTGCCCCTTGAATCATTTCACAATATCTCCGAGGGTTTCATATTTCCAATGAAACAGACTATATTTGATTCCTAGCGTAAAAATTAAACGAATGGTGCGTTTAAAATTGTCATCGCAAATACAAGTATATCCAAAATGGTTACAATGGTTGTGCTCTTGTAACTTCTTTATAAAATAATTAATACGAATGAAAACGTCAATTTTCTAGAAGTTTTATTATATTTTATGGGAATTGCATGTTTCACCCTTCTAAGGCATTATCAAATGTGAAGAAACTTCAACCCGTTGCTGTTTATATACACTAGTACCTAAATGGAGCAGAATATGGTAATTAACGAAAATTGATGTGAATTTATACATTTTCAACAAATAATTATTTGGGTAGGTCCAGAAATATTGGAAAGTGTTTCTTGGAACTCGTTAAGAAATTTTGTGACAATGATTACATGGTTTGGTTACTGGATGATATTATATAAATCAAAAATAAGTTATTTGAGGTAGGACGAAATAAAGTGTTAAGAAGAGTTGAAAACTTCTCGAAAACTGACGATTTCATTCGTATTAATTATTTAATATGGAATTTTATATCATTGTTCAAGAAACAATAAATAGGTAAAATCTAGTTAATTCACAATAGTTTTAGTAACACCTCCTACCCTTAAATTGGTTATTAAAAAGCTTTATTATGAGTTTATAGCGTTAGGTCTACTCTAGTAGAATAAATGCAGTAGAAATGAGATTCCTAAGACGAATGTGTGGTAAATCTGTGTATGATAGAGTGTCAAATGCAAGTGTAAGAAGTGAATGCGGTGCGAATGAAAGTGTTATGAACAAATGAGACATAACAAACGAAAAACATTAAGGTAACTCATTTGAACACAAAACGGCGTAACAAAGATAAAACAACGACATGAAACCATCAAAAGGAACCCAAATATGTCGACGTCAGTGAGACAGAACTCTTTCCAGAATTTGTAATATATGGATATTTGAGGCATCAGGGGTGGAGAAGGTTCCATGAGGCCCTATGCACAACGGAGTTGTGACAGGAAAAGAAGAAGAAGAATAAGAAATAAATAATGCATATTAATACGCAATTATAAATTGCATTCGCCTTATCGTCACCTGAGAGTAAGAAGGTTCCAACTGTCAAAAGTAAAAAGCTGAGAAAAATGAAGTCAAAGTTTTGCTGGTTTCGGGTGTGTATCTTGGAATAAAAGGGTTCCATCTGAAACAGATGAAACTCTTTTACCGAGAAGCGTGTAAATTTTCTGGCGACAGTTGGAATAATAAAGTTCTAAGTGTAAATGAATCCTTCTTCAGTGAATCCTATGTTTTGAATGATCAGATGGAATTTGATTATTTTCGTAACATAAAAATGACGATACTATTACACGTTTTTTTTAATTGTACGTATAGATAAGGTTAGTTAAAATCTTTTTCACGAAAAAAATACAAATGTGAAAGTTTGTTAGTTGGAACCCTCTTACTCTCAGGTGACGTGTGTGCAACACATTTTTTCTCTTTAGATTTATACATGATAATCGTATGTAACATTTAAATTGGAATATTCCAAGTGTCACAAGTAGGCAAATTTGACAGTTTGCCTATTCAAATCGCAGCTCAGGGGTGCGATTTTATGATGAATTAAAAACACACACACGGGGGCGGCCTTTGTGCACCCCCTCCGCCCTCGCCCCATTGTATTAGATAAAAGCAGTATTTAATCTTGGGTGGCTTGTATTTACTACATTTATGGATTGGACCGTTTGGGACACCGTTACGCAGGGTCAAGCTAAACATTCTAATTTTTGAAATTTAAAAAAATAATAAACACTTTAACAGTTTATTCATTTCATAGATAATAATATATGTAAGAGTTTTATCAGTTTATTTATTTATTTAAAAGATATTACAAACATATTTATAATTTGAGGTATCTATTATATTTGAGAAACGGTAAAGTATCAGGATATCATCCACCGGGTGGTGACTCTAAAATGGCAATGGGCAAGTCACGTAGCCAGAAGCTCAGATGAAAAGTGGACAAGAAGACTGCTGACCTGGAGACACGTCGAAATAATCTGGATGCAGTCTGCACAGGACAGAGTAACATGGAAGCGAATGGAGGAGGCCATTGTCTGAGGAAGAAGAAGAAAAAGTACCAGGAATGCATGAGAGATGGTTCTACTTAAGAAAGACAAGATACTTTCTAAAGTATAGAGTATTTGTCTTCTGAAAGTACTTTTACTAATATGAAAGACGTCGATCTCCGAGGTAATCTTGTTTATCAGGCTGATTGCTCTTCCCATCGGCATCATTCCAGGCAGGTTAATTCTTACGACCGGCAGAAAGAACAATAGGTTGTTGCATAGATGCTGGCGCTATCAGAGATATCTATCGGGAACAAAAGGCACACCCTTCAACACGGCCGAGTCCTCAAAATATACCCTGATTAATCTAAAGAAATGGGTTATGAGAAGCTGCAGAGAATTGGACCCCAATATTCCCAAAAGAAACGTCGTGGGATAGAGCCACGGATAGCTACCAAACTCCCTCATGTAGAGATATCTCAGAAATCTTTTCTGAACCCTCTCTAACATGAGCGAGTATCTCGCCTCGTGGGGACTCCATATCACCGAGCCACACTCGAGCCGGCTCCGGACCAATGAGTTATACAAAATTCGCAAAACAAAGTGATTTCTGAAAACTCTACCAGTTCGGAGAATAAATCGCAGCATTTTCAGTGCAACTCCACATATTCTCTCTATTATTACAATTGAAGGTGATAGCAATTTATTAAATAAATAAAGAACGTTTTTGTTTATTTCAATATTTGAATATAAAATGATATTGAAATATTTTTTTGCTTTTTCTATTGTCACTGTCACCCACACTATTGCAAACTACTTGTATTCCTACCACTTTCTTTTTGTGAAATTAACCGGTTTCACTCTCGCTGGACTTTCGTCAGGGTTACAAAATAAACTATTTGTTTTGTTAGCCAATTTTTTTTATTTTTATTAAGTGCTTCATTCGAAAGTTAAAAAAAGAACCCTGATACTTCATTCACTGTTTCTTGAACAATGGTGTTAAACTCCCCGAAGGTTCCGGGTTCGATTCCCGGCGAGGGCAGTGTGATTGTCACACTGTATTTGGTCTGGTGTAGAATTCACGTGACAATAAAATGGCGATAGATTAGCTACCTATCACATGTCGCGAGAATCACTATGATAGCTATAATACCCTTTACATCGATTTGGTTCATGCTGTCTCATGATGTAAAGTGCGATTCAACATAATAATAATAATAATAATAATAATTAAATAATTAATACGAATGATAACTCCGGTTTTCTAGAAGTTATATTATAATTAACGTGAATGATATGTCTCGCTTCCTGTTTCGGTTTCTGCCTAATTGCATGATTTGGCCAGGATATGCGTATTCTTGTTCCAATTCGAGAACCGAGCCAATGAAGCCAATTGGTTATGGGATAATATTTGCACTATACACGATAGCTAGTTAGCTTGTTGTTTTTATATTTAAATTTTAAATGACGTTCTAAAATCGAACGGTTTGGTTTTTGTCACCCCTGCTACACGTGGAGGGTTGCTCCCTACTCAGATCGGCGCAAAAGTAATCACTCAGATGTTAGACGTCAAAGAGGCCTCCGGATTACTCCCGTGCGCTGTGCGGGAGCAATCGCCATCTCTGCAGCCTCCGCCAGGGGATGCAGAGAAATACCTTCAATCCATCGTACCTTCATCCAAGACATCCCAGTTCCGCTCTTGAATGTATCATCATTTCTCAATGTATCTCCAGAAAAAACTTCTCTAAGACATAAAAAAAATTATTTTCATTTATTAATATTAATAACTTATTTGAATATTTTAAATTTAATAACACTGCAAACTATAGTATTTAAAAAACGGTGGATTCGTGGAACATAAATTAAATAGACAAATGTGCACCATCTAAAAATAACATTTCGTATTAAATTATTTTTATTTTGTTATTTTATTTTATATCATTGTATTTTATATTATTTGTTTTAGATTTATTTTGTGGATGTTGGAAGATCGAAGTGTGCGCAGGAGATGCCTATTGGTGGCGATGAGGTTCGCAACCCATCACACCGCGTCTCCCGCGGGGTGAAAAGAGAAGGATGGAGTGCCGCATCAGTAAAAGTGTGACAGTCCATTCTTTCTGCCTACCCTTTCGGGGAGACGGCGTGATGGTTAGTTAGTTAGTTAGTTAGCAAACTATAGTTATTCTATCAATTATTAATATCAGGCACTGTGTATGTTAATCGCTCCATTGGTAATATTCAACTTGCGAAGTAATTTCGCGCAGATTCCATAGACAACAAGATTGAACAAGATTCAACATTGTCACCTCATATGTGCCATACGACCGCAGTGACAAAGTTCTGTTGTCACGTCAGAGGTGACTTACGTCCGTTGAGGGTTAATATTAATAAAAACTAATACTTACAGGCTAAAACTTTTAGAAAACATCTGCTTTTATTTGTATTACTGATTTAATATGAAGTTTTACAATCTTATTATTAAAAAAAAAACAATCTGTAGATCGTTCTAACGAAATCGAAATACGAAAACAGGGTTTTTAGAACATTCAAAAGCATAAATGAAGTCATGTAAATTATAAAAAAAAAACTTATTTATTGTTTCTAGAACAATGAATAAAAACTTCATATTAAATAATTAATACGAATGAAAATTTACATTTGATAATGGCATTAGACAGGCAAAACATGTCGTTCACATAAATTATAATGAAAATTCTAAAAAACAGACTTTTCCATTCGTATTAAAAAAATATATTTTTTATATATTATAATATGTACTTTATTTTAATTCCACTTGATTTTTAACTTCGACCGGTTTTGGCTATTCACTGGCATCTTTTGACCAGAAGATGGCAACAAGCTGTCAAAACCAGTCTAGCTAAAAATCAAGTGGAAAAAAACTAAATACCAAATCCTTTTTTTTACAGAATTTTTTTTACAATTTGTTTATATTGAAGAATTTTAAAATAAGAAAATTAAAATAAATTATGTTTAAAACAATTTTATAGAAGATAATTGTTAGACACATCAGCCTTCACTTTAAGAAATATCCAAAGCAATGATGTGACAGTACATAGGGATGTTGCATCTGGGGGGTGTAGGGTGCGTTTTATTCTCCATGCCTATCTATGGAGATGTTTCGACCTTTATGCCGGTGACCTCGTACTGACTGCGATACGTGATTCTATACCCCTGACATGGGATGTCAATAAAATATATGTTATACATAAATGTATATTTTTCATATTTCGGCATTTCTTTTAGGAATGCTCGGAACCAATTCTTTACAGCTTCGAAGAGATGGGCATCTCATAACCCATTTCTTTAAATTAATCAGGTGATATTTCGGGAAACTCGGCCGTGCTAGAGGGTGTTGGTCTTTTTGTCCCTGATAGATTTCTCCGACAGCGACAGCACAGATTGTTTTACCAACCGGCCACCAGAACCAATCTGCCTCTGGTGACACCGGTGGGAAGAGCAATTAGTCTGCTAAACGCGGTCTCCTCGGAGATCGACGTCTTTTATATTAGTGAAGGTACGTTCAGGGGACAAATACTCTTGACTTTAGAAAGTATGTTGTCTTCCTAATGTCGAACCATCTCTAATGCGTTCCTGGTACTTTGTTGTATTTTATAATATTTTACCTGCACTCAATAGATGCCTTAAACATTTTCCTGTTTGTAATGTCTTTTGAGTTAATAAACTGATTTGATTTGATTTGATATATTTTATTATTTTATTAAGGATATTGGTCTTAATGCGTAAGACCAATAATAACATATGGCGTCGAAGCAAGGGCAGACAGTAAGGACCAAACAAGTTTTGAGGACTTCCGAAATTAAGACACTGAAGACGACATGAGGCAAGACACTGAGAGATCGCGTGAGGAACATCAGCATAAGAGAGATATGTGAGGTTGAGGATATTATAAAATGGAGCACACAGCGAAAAAGGGACTGGTACGGGATGTTCAAAGAATGGACACCACCAGACTCCCCTATATTGCATTGCATAATCAGCCTCATGGGACTCGTCCTCGTGGAAGACCTCCTAAAAGATGGAAGGACAGCTGGGAATACACATCACAGGAGGAGCAACACTCTGGAGAACAGACCACATAGGTCTACAACAAGAAGAATAAGTAGAAGAAGAAATCGACCTTCGTGGCAGAGTGGTAAGAGCTCTGATTCCCATTCCGAAGGTTCTGGGTTCGATTCCCGGCGATGGCAGTGTGATTGTCACACTGTCTTTGGTCTGGCGTAGTATTCTCGTGACAATAAAATGGCGATAGATTGGCTACCCGTCACATGTCACGAGAATCAATATATCAGCTTAAAAACAAATTGTATACTATAATTGGGTTCAAGCAACCTGTTGTATACGTAAAAAAAAAGAAGAAGAAAAAAAAAACTATGGATATTCAACTACCTTTTTAATCTGCAATCTTAACTATTAAAAAAACATATTATATTTAGCTAAATAACTAACTTACTAATCATCATGTCGTCTCCCCAAAGAGGTTGGTAGAAAAAATGGACTGTCACATTGTTCTTTTTTGACATACTTTTCTCGCTTCCTCAACATTCATACATGGTATCATGCACTTACGTCGATTTCTCCGACTCCTTACTTGGCCGACATTTATACTATATATTGATATATTGACATATTTTTATTCTTCTTCAAGTGCCCTGTCGGGTCCCCCCAACGTTGGCGATCACCTCGGCGAACCTGTCCCTGTCCTGCGCCGCTCGGAACAGCTCCTCCACACTTTGGATGCTGGTCCACTCCCTCACGTTTCGCAGCCAGGACATTTGTCTCCTTCCGGGCCCTCGGCGTCCTTCAATTTTTCCCTCCAATATCAGTTGGAGAAGGTGGTACTTTTCCCCACGCAGTATATGACCCAGATGTGAGATCTTTCGATAGCTTAGATATATTGACATACTTTATTTAAAAATAAAATAATTTGTAAATAAAGTGTAACACTTGTGTACTTTGTTTTAAAAAAAAAAAAAATATATATATATATATATATATATATATATATATATATATATATATATATATATATATATATATATATATATATATATATATATATATATATATATATATATATATATATATATATATATATATATATATATATATATATATATATATATATATATATATATATATATATATATATATATATATATATATATATATATATATATATATATATATATATATATATAATTTCTTTATTATTATATATTTAGTTTGCTTCTACTTGTGTTTAACGTTGACCGGTTTCAGCCGCTTGCTGCCATCTTCTGGTATCTACTTCAAAATTTATTTGGTTTATATAATAAATGATAGTGGTGGGGGTTAAATTTTATTTTAAAATGATTCTACATAATGTAAATTTATTGTGTTTTGGGTTAGTTTGTTTATTAAAAAGCAATTACTAGGGTGGCTAATTCTCGGAATGATTCAATATAATGTAATTTTTGTGCTTGGATTAGTTAAGTTTAATATTTCAAATGTCTTGTGGCCCGGTTACTGCTGTCTGGGAATTTCCCCTTGGAGTTCTGAAACAAATATAATTTTGGCAGATTACATATTTTTTAGAAGGTAAATACTATAAATTACAAACGCAATCTCTTGACCCAGATGTAGAGATAAAATGCAGAATTGAGGCAGCAAGAGCTACATTTAATAAAATGAAATCACTCTTCTGCAATGATAACGCAAACTTGAAACTCCGCCAGAGAATGATCTCATGCTATGTGTGGTCTGTTTTTTGTACGGATGTGAAACGTGGACCTTGAAAGCTAACTCAATGAACAGACTGGAAGCATTTGAAATGTGGCTCCATCGCCGAATGCTCAGAGTTCCCTGGACAGACATGGTTACCAATACCGAAGTCCTGAGGCAAGCTGGAGTTGACAGGGAACTGATATCAACTATCAAGGTTCGAAAGATCTCACATCTGGGTCATATACTGCGTGGGGAAAAGTACCACCTTCTCCAACTGATATTGGAGGGGAAAATTGAGGGACGCCGAGGGCCCGGAAGGAGACAAATGTCCTGGCTGCGAAACGTGAGGGAGTGGACCGGCATCCGAAGTGTGTAGGAGCTGTTTCGAGCGGCGCAGGACAGGGACAGGTTCGCCGAGGTGATCGCCAACGTTGGGGGGACCTGACAAGGCATTTTAAGAAGAAGGTAAATACATATTAGTTAAATAAAGGTTGGGATTGAATTATATTGTTTACAATGGATATCGGAGTGGTGAGTGTACGAGTACGTGCATCAAATGATCGTTCAATATTTTTTAAAAGTACGTATTTTTCTTTATAAGCCCTGACTCCGTCATAACACAAACTTGCTGACATTTCCTTTTTCATCTCGCGTCTTCTTTCTAGACCAAATCTTTTGTAATCACTGCCACACGAGTCATTGATGCACGCCACAAAAGGATTCTGAAAACACATCCCTCTTACAGCAACATACATAACTCTAACAAACGTGTGCTTGTTCTAGAATACTCTCACGAGAGATAGGTGTGATATGGAGAAGGTGCAGAAATTATAGATAGAGCTTTGATAGCGAACGAAATGTTTCATACGTTAATTTTTGTATCAACTGTCTGCTAAGTTTTAATCCAAGGGATTGGTTTGCAACAAAGTCTAATAACTTTCAACAATGTTTATAACTTTGTAAACAACACTAAGTTCATTAATTTAAATAAATAAACATGTTAAGTTAAAAAAAACTTTGTTTTATGTATCACAATTGTATTTTATTGTAAGAGACAGCTGTTTCGTCAACCTATGTTGACATCGTCAGGTGGTACAATAAAATATCAAAGGTCAAATTTTCGTGATTTTTCGAACTTTTATGTGTATTTGTTCTTATGTCAATTTGAATCATTTAAGTTTTAAAAAAAATCTTCTGTTTACGCCATACTTTGTGTTGTTATGATGCTTTATTTCTCTTTTTATTTTTTGTGTACTTTGTATATACAGCACTTATATTAAAAAAAAAATTACATAGACATGTTTCGGACAACCAGTCCTTCTTCAGTAATACATATTATGATTGTTATAACAAAAGCATAAACGTTCCAAAATAAATATTTATAACATCTGTCAGATCATGTAAACAATTTTATAATATTTAAAAAATGTATATTTATAATATGTATCACTGAAAAAGGATAGGTTGTCCAAAACATGTCTATGTATTTAAAAAAATATATAAGTGTTGTATATACAAAGCATATAAAAAAGATAAATAAAATATACATATAATTCAAATTGACGTAGGAACAAATACACATAAAAGTTCGAAAAATCACGAAAATTTGACATTTAATATATTGTTATAACACCTGATGATGTCAACATAGGTTGGCGAAACAGCTGTCGCGTAAAATAAAAATACAATTGTGATACATAAAACAAAGTTTTTTTAATTTAACAAGTTTATAATGTTAAAGTATCATAGCGTTTCGGCCATGGAGTATTAAAAATTAAAATACAAACTTGTTTCGGGCACAGAAGTCCTTCATCACCTGTAGTACCCACGCGGTTTATTTTGAAGTACGTACTTACAGAGTTACAAAAATATAAGTGGTCACATAACCACCAACTAACCAAGCCCCAGCAATTCTTCTAATGTATTCGGACCATCTTGTGGGGGTTTCCCTCTGTTTCATTTGTCTTCGCAAGGTCTCTACTCTACCACCCTTCTGGTCCGTCTATCGTCTACCAATCTGGCAACATGTCCCGCAAATGACCATTTAAGCTTCGCTACCCTTGCGAGTTAAACAAAGCTAAACCAAACTGCTGAGAGTAGTGATGTCAGGAGTTCCACTAAAGAACACCAAGGAGTTTGTCTACCTCGGGAGCAATATAACATGGGACGGTCGTCTAAGAGCGAGGTCGACAGCCGTATACATCAGGCTTGGCTTGCATTTAATAAAAGGTCGAAAATAATAAAATCGAATAATATAGACCTAAAACTGAGAATACTCCTTATCAAGGCCTATGTATGAAGTATCTTGATGTACGGTTGCGAGACATGGTGCCTATCCGGAAGTGATAAACGGAGACTAGAGGCTTTTGAGATGTGGTCCTATAGAAGACTATTAGGAATTTCCTGGAGAGACCACATCACGAATGAGGAGGTTCTTCAAAGAATCGAAGGAGGAAGGCTCAGGACCTTGTCCGAAAGGCGCGCAAGATGGATCGGCCATTTAATACGACAAGAAGGCCTCTTGCATGGCATAATGGAGGGTATGACCGAGGGGACAAACTCTAGGGGACGCCCACGCCAAGAGTACCTGGAGGACCTGTTGGTGGACGTACGCTGCTCATCATATGCAGATTTCAAAAGAGCCGCACAAGACAGGGAAGAATGGAAGAGAAGAATAGAAGAAATTGCTGCAAACCAATCCCAGGATTAAAACCAGAGTAGTAGTACCCTTGCGACGACATCTGTTACTCCCGACCTTCTACGTACTTCAGTATTATATTAGAAATATGTAATTAGGTCTATTCCATCGAATTAGGATGGAGGTCACTGAAGACGAAAATAAATCTTGAGGCATTTAATAAAAAGGTAAGAATGGTTATCCAATTTCTCCAGCATTTGATGGGCTATTATCAAAATGAAGTCTATTTAGCTCGTCAATTATCTCAATCCATCCCATTGAGTTGAGATTAACCTCTCGACCATTGTGCGTGTAATCGATTGGAGCCGGAGGGATGAAGGGCGGGGAGATAAGCTATCAGAAGCCCCTATTGTCAAGTGCCGGCCCTATTAGGCTTAAATCCTACAATTACCGAACTACAGGGTGAGTTTGCGCTATTCTCGACTAGTTTGCACCTGAAATGCGTTTCTCCGAATGTAGCTTTAGCGAATTTATTCTATATTCCAATTCACTTTGTGTTGTGGATTCATATTTGTAAAAAATACAATAAAATAACACTGAGAATTTTCACAAAACTTTATTTTTTTAGGTAATATAGTAGAACGTCGTATATCCGGACTAGTTGGGACCAGGGGTGTTCCGGATAATCGATTTTCCTGATAACCGAACATTCTAATTCTTTTAGCAAAATAAGGTGCATTTGTCTTTTCCTTTTTTATATACATTGTATTTTTATTGTTGATTAATTTCAATTTTGACATGTTAACCCTTAACGTACCGTGTTCAAAACAAAACGCTCGCTCCCATGTGGTCAATTCAGTTTACCGCTAACTTTATCTAAATATCAAGCATATGACTCGATGAATCAAATTTAATTTATGTCATCTTGTAGGGAATTTCATTAGGAATAGATCGATATCTATAACATACATGGATTATTTGAAAAACATATCATTATTAATTTTTTTCTGGAACCATGCGATTTCTGATAAAGGCACCTAGGCAAAATGTATAGTACGTTCAAGACAACGAGTACGTATTAATATTTGTCCCTTTTGGTAAAGTGTTAATATTTTCACAGTTCTGATATTATTAAGTTGCGTGCTGCGTTTCCGTCCACAGTCGGTATTATTACGTACCTATGAGAAAACATATAATTTATAATACGTTCAAAACAGCGAGTAAGTATTTGTCACTTTTGACAAAGTTGTAAATATTAGCAAAACAAATTCTACCTTAACACGAATGAAGGTGAGGGCAGTCTTAAAAAATTTTTTTTTTTGGGATGAAGGAAGTAATTTTTGCTTTTTTTTTATTACGAAATATTGAGAACACTTCAATGGAGGATTACAATTTTTTTTATAATATTAGGGTCCATAGGTTTTAAGAAAATCAACTTTAAATTGGCAGTGGAAACTCAATTGACCACATGGCAACGCGACGGTTAGTAAAATAATTACAAATAACACATTAAATAATATTAAACCAACAATCGTAGGTCCTCACCATAAAGAAGTAATTCTATGCTTGGTGAGGGATATCACTACATAAAAATATATCATACATATAATATAAGAATGCTTAAAATACAAGGTAAAAGTATAAGGTACTATATACTAACCAATACAAAAACATAATAAAGTATAAAATATTACACATTAATTACAATAAATACTGTAAGGATTTTAGCTCATACTCTATATAATGAATTTAGGTATGAATTTAGTTCATTTTCTTCTTCTTCTCTCTATGTCCTGTCAGGTCTCCCTAACGTTGACTATCACCAAGTGATGACCTGGGGAAAAATATCCAAAGTGGTATCCCCTTACCTTCTCTGGAGGATTTTTTGTCGGGGTTACCTTCCCTTAGCTGGGTGTATCCAGTTTTATGGCGCTGGAAGCTCGCCATTCGTCCTTTCTCTATCTTCTATGGCACTAAGTAATATGTGCCACATTTACGACATTTTGTAGAGGCATGCTTTCCAGTAAAACATACCCCATCATAGCCCTACTACCCCTTTGAACCTTAAGTTTCATTTTAAATTAACTTAAATTTTTAATTTTTTTAATTCCTCAGGTAGAAGGTTGTGATTCTTTATTCCCAAGTAAATGTGGCAATTTTGGTAAATTTTACAACACTAACTTTAAAGAAATTAATATTACATATCAGACATGTTTCGGACAACCGGTCCTTCTTCAGTGATACATATTATAAAGATACATATTTAAAATATATTAAAATTGTTTACAAATATGAAGAAGGATCAGTTGTCCGAAACATGTCTGATATATAATTTTAATTTTTGTTAAACATAAAAAATGAAAAGACTAATAAAATATCTATGACACAAAATATGGCGAACATAGAAGAAATAATAATGGTGTTCTTCTACCGACCCTTATGTATGGAAGCGAAGCATGGAACTGGCAAAAGAAGGATGAAAGTAAAATAAATGCAGTTGAAATGAGATCTCTTAGAAGAATGTGTGGATACTCTGTGTATGATAGGGTGCCGAATGAAAATATAAGAAGTGAATGCGGTGCGAATGATGGTGTCATGAACAAAATAATGAAAGGATCATTAAGATGGTTTGGACATATTGAAAGAATGAATGAAGAAAGAATGGTAAAAAAATTATATGTTAATGATGTAAATGGAACCAGAAATAGAGGAAGACCGAGGAAAACGTGACTCGATCAAATATATCAAATATTGAATGTCGGCCATGTGAGGAGTCAGAGAAATCGACGCGCGTGCATGACACGATGTATGAATGTTGAGGAAGCAAGAGAAATATGTCAGGAAAGAAAAGTGTGGCAGTCCATTCTTTCTGCCTACCCCTTCGGGGAGACGGCGTGATGGTTAGTTAGTTAGTTAGTTAGAAGAAATAAGGTGTAAATCGATTTTTTTCTTTTGCTAATTTATTGATTATTAAATTACAAATTTTACTGCAAAACAAGTATGTACTTTATGTAGTACATGTCCATAAAAAGGCTTACATTTCTCTATAGTACTGGAAAAATAATCAGAGATTTTTTTAACAAGATTTCCTTGTCTTTTTTTGCTGCTAAATCGCGGATTCGTTTTAATAAAAGCAACTGAGTTGAGCTGCTTTCAAACCATGATAGCGAAATTCATAATGCTGTAAAGGCTTCTCCGTGACTGATTCGTTCTCCTTCATCATCATCCTTATCCTCAAGAAACAATTTCATCATCGTTTAACATTTGGAAACCTGGTTCATCCTCACTTTCCAATCATGCTTGTGCATCTTCCCTATCACAATCATCGAAGCCAGCAATTTAGGGAAATAACTCACTCATCACCTCTTCCAAGTCTTACTCAAGAGTTACGTAGTCTCAACAATCTCTTCACTTCGTCCTGTCAATTTATACCAGGTGTTTCGAAGATTCTCTGGCGTTGTTGGTCATGCGTAGGTCACGGTACAGAACGCTTCATCATCTCGACTTGTCCGGATAAATGAAGTGTACTGTACAATGATTATAAGACCTGTTGATGCTAACATCGGTTGGCGAAACAGCTATTTGTCGCTAGTCACGAGAAAATATAATCAACTGTGATTTTTATAATAAAGTATTTTTATTTCTTCTGGATACGCCAAACTGTGTTGTATTGATGGTTTATTTCTATTTTTCTTTTTTATATACTTTGTATATACAACACTAATATTAAAAAATTAAATTACGTAGACATGTTTCGGACAAACAATCCTTCTTCAGTAAAGATACATTTTTAAAAATATTATAAAATTGATTAAATGATCTGACAGATGTTATAAAAAAATATTTTGGAACGTTTATGCTTTTGTAATAACAAATATTATTATGACTGTTTGTCTGAAACATGTCTATGTAATTTTATTTTTTAATATAAGTGTTGTATATACAAAGTATACAAAAAAAATAAAAAGAGAAATAAGTTGTTTTATTTTTAAACAGTTTAAAAAAATTAATAATAATAATTAGATGTCAGTAAAACCTAACGCAGGTTTTATATATTTTTGACCTTAATGTCAGTTCTCAAATGAAGACTACAGGGGAAAAACAAGGAATGTCAGTTAAAATTCAAGATAAATGTAATAATGCCATCTAGCGGCATTTGTACGTATCTATCCACAGTAAAATTTTAATATTCAAAAATCATGTGTGTCATCGACTATGGCCAAATAATCGATTGCTAATTGCTAAGAAATATATAGACTTTTCAATTTATTCAAATTAACCTACTACTGATATTCCTTGTTTTTCCCCTGTAGTCTTCAAATATTTATGTTTCCATATGATCTCTTTGAGACAACCAGTATAACTGTGTTTCGGCCCAAACAATGGATTATTTAATTTTTAAAATTATTGCAATTCGAAGTTACCCCAGTTGCGTAATTGTTACCCCATCTTACAACATACACTGCTCGACATATACATTTTTATTACGATGTCAAGTAATACCGGATTCTAGCGGGAGTAAGCACCCGCTCTTTGGGTCATTAAATAATCATTTCGTCACAAAGACGAATACATGGACGTCCTTTCGCTTCCATTCAGACGGAGGGGGTTGTAAAAAACCAATCAGGGTATATTGAAATGAATCAGAGGGTAGAATAACAATGGGAGGGAGCATGTTTGATTTCGTTTTGACTTTGAATGAAGCCGTTTTGATTTGGTTCCGCGGCGGGCGTATGCATACGAAAATTAATTCAACTCTTCACAATCAATCAGCAAAATGATTAGTTTCATTTATTGTTTCTTGAGCGATGTTGTACAATTCCATATTCAAATCAAATCAGTTTATTAACTCAAAAGACATTACAAACCGCAAAATGTTTAAGGCATCTATTGAGTACAGGTAAAATATTATAAAAATACAACAAAATACCAGGAACGCATTAGACATGGTTCGACATTAGGAAGACAAGATACTTTCTAAAGTCTAGTGTATTTGTCCCCTGAACGTACCTTCACTAATATGAAAGACGTCGATCTCCGAGGAGACCGCGTTCAGCAGACTAATTGCTCTTCCCACCGGTGTCACCAGAGGCAGATTGGTTCTGGCGGCCGGTAGGTAAAACAATATGTGCTGTCGCTGTCGGAGAAATCTAATTGTGATCTTTATTAAAAGTACAATACCAATGATTGACTTATTGAACGCTAAGGCATTAACACTGTGGAATTCCATCGTAATATACTTAAGAAATTGAAAATAACTTTGTTTAATCCACAAAATATTTTTAAAAAACACGACATGTTTCGGAGGAAACCTCTATCTTCAGATATACTAATATAATAAAAACTAAACAAAGAAAGACTAATATAAAAACACATTTAAAATTCGGGTGGTGGTCTAGGGGATAGAACGCTTGGCTCCTGATCCAGGGGACATGGGTTCAAGCCTGGACACGACCAGATTCCTTCTTCATAATAATGAGCTATTTTCTGCTCACATTGAAGATTGTAAAATAAATTCTAATATCATTGATGTAAATCCTTGATGTTAGTCTATGATTACATATGATTACGTTAATAGAGAAAAGTTGTGGGAAATATTGTCTGAATATGGAATAAGTACAAAACTGATCACGGCAATTAAGTCGCTATACACAGAAAGCACTGCTAGTGTCAGAGTAAATGGAGATCTTACAGCCTGGTTTGATATCAATAAAGGTGTCAAACAGGGTTGCGTAATGTCCCCGTGGTTATTTAATCTGTATATGGACAAATATATGAAAGAGCTGAAAGGGTTGGATGTAGGTGCCAAAGTGAGCGGAGTGTCAGTAAGCTGTCTCTTGTATGCGGATGACGCTGTCCTTCTTGCAGACAACGAGCTTGAACTACAAGTCCTGGTGAATTGTATGTATGAGGTATGCATGCGAAATGATCTGATGATGAATGTTAATAAGTCCAAGGTAATGATTTTTGAAAAGGAAGAAACCACGACAGTCTGCAACATTAGCGTGAATGGTGAAAATTTGGAGCAAGTAGTTGAGTTCGTGTATTTAGGTAGTATGTTTACAAGAAATGGGCGAGTGGAGAGGGATATTGAAAGAAGGGTCGGGGCAGGCAACAAAGTGAATGGTGCACTTAAAGTTGTCATCGCAAACAAAAACCTATCCAAAAAAGCTAGAATGGCTGTGCACAATGGTGTTCTTCTACCGACCCTTATGTATGGAAGCGAAGCATGGAACTGGCAAAAGAAGGATGAAAGTAGAATAAATGCAGTTGAAATGAGATCTCTTAGAAGAATGTGTGGATACTCTGTGTATGATAGAGTGCCAAATGAAAATATAAGAAGTGAATGCGGTGCGAATGATGGTGTCATGAACAAAATAATGAAAGGATCATTAAGATGGTTTGGACATATTGAAAGAATAAATGAAGAAAGAATGGTAAAAAAATTATATGTTAATGATGTACATGGAACTAGAAATAGAGGAAGACCGAGGAAAACGTGGCACGATCAAATAAATCAAATATTGAATGTCGGCCATGTGAGGAGTCAGAGAAATCGACGCGCGTTCATGACACGATGTATGAATGTTGAGGAAGCGAGAGAAATATGTCAGGAAAAAAAAGTGTGGCAGTCCATTCTTTCTGCCTACCCCTTCGGGGAGACGGCGTGATGGTTAGTTAGTTAGTTAGTTAGTCTTTTAATATTAAAAAAAAAAAACGATACAATATATACCAAGAAAATGCGGTACGATAAAGCTACGGATAGCTACTTAATTCCCTCATCTCAGAAATCTTTTCTAAACGCTATTAAACATTAGCTATGTACCAAGAGAAATGTAGAGAGATTAAGGGTCACGCAGCGTTCCATGGAAAGACATATGCTCGGCGTCAGTCTCCGAGATAAAAAACAGAAATGAGGAGATTAGACGCCGAACAAAAATAACGGACATCATGGAACGACTAGCGAGACAAGTGGCAATGGGCGGGTCATGTGGCGAGACAGAGTGAGGATAGATGGACCCAAGAAATAATAAGGTGGAAACCATGGGAGAATAGGAGAAACGTCGGCAGGCCGCAAAAAAGGTGGGCCGACGACATTGCTGCCGTGGGAGGGGGGAAATGTGGCTACGGCTGGCAGAAGATAGAGACGAGTGGAAGGGAAGGGAAGAGGCCTTTGTCCAGCAGTGGACTGATAAAGGCTGACGAAGAAGAAGAAGAAGATGTTGATATTGAAATAAAATGCAGAATTTAAGTTGCACGAGCTTCATTTAACAAAATAAGAACATACTTTTGCAACGATAATCTTAACTTGAAACTCCGACAAAGAATGATTAAATGTTATTGTATATATGGTCTGTTCTACTATGTGGCTGGGAAACCTGTACTATGAAAGTGAATGTAATGAACCGGTTGGAAGCGTTCGAGATGTGCATATACCGCAGAATGCTCTGATTACCGTGGACCGATAAGGTCAGTAATACAGACGTACTGCAGAGAGCCAGAGCCAATAGAGAGCTGTTGTCGAGTGTGAAAATTAGAGAGGTCTCATATTTGGGTCATGAGACCTATCGAATTCGACTGATATTAATGGGTATAATGGAGGGACTCCGGCGAGTTGGTAGATGGCAGCTGTCCTGAACATCAAAGAGTGGACAGGAATAATAAGAGTTTAGAACCTGTCCCAAGTGGCGAAGGATAGAGATGCCTGCTACAGTGATCGCCAACGTTAGGGGGACCTGACACGGCACCGAAAGAAGATGAATTTGGACATAAAACGGTGTAACAAAGATAAAACAACGACATGAAACCAAAAAATCATACATATCAGAAGTTATGATAATAACAGTGTGGCGGTCTATCATCTCTGCCTACCCCTCCAAGGAAACGACGTGATGGTTACTTAGTTTTATAAATTAACGTGTAAGACGATCTCTGAGACAGAACTCAGCCTGCATCGCTCAGGACGCACTAGACTAGTCCCCTGTGGGTGGAAAGAGGAAGCGAGGCAGACCTAGAGCCACCTGAAGAAGAGCCCTGCAGGACGAGGTTAAAGCAGCAGGCCTCACTTGGGATGATGTTGGCATCATGTTTGCGATAGACTCGTGTGGAGAAGGTTCCTTATGCCCTGCGATGTTTAATAAAAGCAATGAGTACTAGTTACGCAGCACCGGTAAGGGAGTGTTAATACCCCGTTCTCTGGGCAGATTTCCCAGCCGGAAACGCAAGCGGATTGCTATTGTGAAAATGGTTGAATGGGCCTATTCAGAAGCGTGCGGGGCTACCGACTTGAAGTTGGCCAATTATCTACGCCCTGCGGCAGTTCCTTCCTCCTTGACTGGATCCTAATTCTCTATGAAAGGATAAGTCATATTTGTATACACATGCATGGCAAGATTTATTCAAACTTTGAAAGTAAACGAGAATATAACTTTTATCGAAAGCCGTATTTTATTTCCCTTATTTATTAAAATATATCTAAAAGGCGGCCATGTTCGAAGTGGGAACAATCGACGAGCGTACGAGTCACAGTGGGTGAATGTAGAAGATACGCGAGAGTTATGACAGGATAGAACAGTTTGGCGGAGCATCCTCTCTGCCTACCCCTTCGGCGAAACGGCATGATGGTTAGTTAGTTTTTTTTATCATAAAATATATATATATAAAAAGCCTAAGATGGACCAGTGCACAATGGTTCTCTTGTACTGACCCTTCCATAAAGATGGAAGTATAATAAATGCATAAATCTGTATGAAAAAGTGTCAAATACATACATGGGTATATAAGAAATGTAATGTAAAATTTATGTACGAAGCGTAACTGACATATATGATTCCCTTCTGGGGGGCAGGAAACCAAAAGAACATCTGCAAACTCCAAAAACAACAAAATAAAATAATGAAATTAGCATATAACATTAACTACCTTACCTACCTACCTTACATACAAATTTACAGACAAACAAAACAAATGGACATATTAGACCTGACCAAATTTGAGACCTTGAAAAGTGTACACAAAATAGACATTGAAAAGTGTGAGTGACCATGGATGAGACAACAGACAGCAGCTACAAATTAACAAAAAATTCAGACATACACAGACACTGGACCAGGAACTGTGACAGATATCACTTACCGAATGCACGAACTAAGACAGGACAATCAAGGATATTGAACAATGGACTGAAACTTTACAATGAACTACCAAAAGACACAAAGAGTCTCACTACAACTCAATAAAATATATATCTGAAAAATTACATAATTAATAGTAAGATTTAAAAATGTATCCAGATAACCCAATTGGGTTTTAAAAAAAATAAAAATAAAATAACAATAATAAAAAAATGAATGCGGTACGAATGAAAGTGTTATGAAAAAATTAATGGCCGGGTCATTAAGATGGTTTGGACACATGAAAAGAAAAAGTGAAGACAGAATGAAGAAGAAAGTATATGTTAACGATTTGAATGGAGCTAGAAATAGAGGAAGCCCTAGTAAAACGTGGTATAATCATATCAATCAAATTTTAAATGTCGGTCACGTGAGAGGAGTAGGATAAATCGACGTGTTTGCATGACACGATGTATGAATTTTGAGGAATCGGGAGAGGTATGCCAGAAAAAAATAGTGTGATGGTCATACTACATTCACATTATATGTCTTTATTCTATTGTTTATCTTAATTCCACCGTATTAAGTCTACTTTGATCATTTTTTGTCAGTTCCGTGATTGTTTTTCGTACATAAGGGTCAGAACAAAAACACCATTGTGCACTGCTCTCGGATAGAGCTTTTTTAGATGGATTTTAATTTCTGATGACAACTAGTAGCAGAATTTTATCATTCTCTCAAAATTTGCACGAGAAGCAATCTTATTTATAATATTTATTAAAAATGCCCCACAAATATCAATGATGTCAGTACCTATTTACATGTTTCCAACCACAAAATAAAAATATTCACTCTCATGTAATAAAACAAATATTTTCGTTCGATCTCAAAAGAGAACTAATTTGAAATTCAAATAGTGCGTTTCTTATTTCGCGCCGCCATCTTGAATTCAAAACGCGTGCCGCCAAGCGGAAAAATATAAAATTGCACACCGTCTAAACAGGACAGGTAGCGGAGTTTTCCCTCCAATAGCCACGACATCAAATCCCATTGGTCGGTTCTGAAAATTCTTATACGTGTTTTGTCTATGGCATTGTTCCAGTATGGGACGACGCACACACGCGAAAGAATTTATCCAATTTGTTCAGTGAATGAAATTTGCAATACTTTTTGTAAATCTGGGATACTTTTTCAATTTATTTGTATGCTTTGCATATTTAACAGGGGCGTATTAAGGTAATAAGTTTTATTTAGTATTTATAAAAAGTTTTATACCAGAAATACGTTGCTTAATGTGACATTTAAGTTTGAAGAAACATTGTTGTTCTTCTTCTTTTAATAGATTTGACTAGCTGTGACACAGTTATCTTGTCTCCTAGGATGTTGAGGACCAGTTTTCCCTCCATCTTCTTCTGGATCTAGTCCACCGAACGATATTATCTATTTCACATGTTTTTCTCAAGCCTGCATTGCGGAAATAATCTCGGAGAGTTTTTCTAGTAATGGATCTTAGGACATTCATCTCAGATGTTCTTAGGATTTGTACAGTTTCGGCCCGCGTCTCTATATCATTCGTCACGATAGGTCGCTCGCATGTACTTGTTCTTCCAGACCAGATTCTTCGGACATCCTGACACGACAGAGCGCTTTTGACTTGTTCTAGTACTTCAGTATAAAATTCATTATGGCTGCAGATCTCTACTCCTAAATATATGAAGTTCACATATTAATTAATTTATTTACTTAAAATAGTACACATGTACATAACACATGTTCTAATAAAAAAACAATTAAACATTCAATTATAATAATCCACTTACGCGTCAATATAAAGTTACATTTTGTTTACATATTTATTTAATTCTATTCTAAATTTTTGTTATGCTCTGCACACTTTTGACGTCCTCCGGTTTATCTTCATAAATTTTAAATGCTTTATACATAAGGGAACTCTGAGATTTGTTTTTTTTTAAATGGAAACCTTAGTTTATTTTTCTTTCTTGTTTCATATTGATGTTCATATTGGTTACTTTTAATCTTCCTTAAAATTCTTGGGAGGTGTGCCCATTAACAATTTTGTGAATTAGTAATAAAACGTTGTTCATTACTTGCTCCACAGGTATAACTTCAATAGCCAGCTTACATCTTGTAGATTGTCTACATATTCAAATCAAATCAAATCAAATCAAATCAAATCAGTTTATTTCATCAACAGACATTACAAAATTTATTTTTAAGGCATCTATTGAGAACAGGTAAAATAATATATTATATATAGTATACTACCAGAAACGCATAAGAGATGGTTCAACATTAGGAAGACAGGATACTCTCCAGAATTAAGAGTATTTGCCTTCTGAACGTACTTTCACTAACATGAAAGACGTCGATCTCCGAGGAGACCGCGTTCAGCAGAGTAATTGCTCTTCCCACCGGTGTCACCAGAGGCAGATTAGATATTGTGATACTTTTTGTTTTGCTGACTGATATAGCCATATTTAGCTTTTGTGATACTATGTGGAATTTGTACAATATTTTTTGCAAGTCATAGAGATTTTTTGTTATTACTAAATATTCTGACTTTATTAATAAGTCTTCTTCTTCTTCTTCCTTATTGTAGACCTATGCGGTCTGTTCTCCAGAGTGTTGCTCCTCCTGCGAGGTAGATTCTCAGCCGTCCTTTCATCTTCCACTAGGACGAGTGAGGCTGATTGTGCTGACTGTGTTAAAGTTATGTTTTCTAGATGTCTGTGAAATGGCCATTAAAAACTCTTTTTCAAAATTTCACCCATTGATTGTCGAAAGTATTGAAAGAATCGTCAGTTCTGCCTACTCCATCTCACTATGTCATTTATTTTGCAGGATCTGTGAATATTTTCTATGAGTATACTATATCTAAGGGATTAAGGATTACTTATGTCCACGATTGGTCGCAATATTTATATTTCTGCTGTTATTATGAGATATTTGGTTCTGACAGTGTCTGCTCTTGCTTGAATTCCTTAATCATTGATATAATTTTATAATTTCAGGTAATCTACGCTTTGATCAGCAAACTCCTCAGCAATAGACAGATTTGACGAGCGCAAATTTCGTGGACCGGACTTTCGCGGTGAGCGAGTTTCAACTTTTATTAAATCGTATTTAATAAGTAAGATTCCTAGAGCCCTTTTAAAAAAATATATACAAAAACTGGAGAAATTCTCGATTTCGTACTACCATTTAAACAGAATATAGTAAGTAAACGCCTATTTTCTTAACCATCGTTTACTAACTTTCTTGAACAAAGATGTAAACTCTACATTGAATATGTAATACGAATGAAAACATCTGTTTTCTACATGTTTTATTATAGTTAATTTGGACGGCATGGTTCTAGATTTTTTTAATTTTGGACTCTTATTTCATCTGATTTGTGTATTTAATAGTATATTTTATTGTTGTATTTAATCTGATTTGTTTGTATGCAATTGTCTTATTTTACCAGATTTTTGTATTTCTTATTTATTTTGTGCTATTTCCAATTTTACCTGATTTGTGTTTTTCTCCTTTATATTTCGCATGTGTCTTATTTTACCTGATTTGCGTATTTCTTCAATATTTTGTGCTATTGGATTTTTTTAAACATATTTGTGAATTTCTTCTATATTTTGTGCTATTGTATTTTTTTCCCGATTTGTAATTTTTTTTTATATTTTGCACTTGTCTTATTTTACCTGATTTGGGTATTTTATTTTTTTGTGCTTTTTTTACCATATTTGTGAATTTCTTATATATTTTGCCCTATTGTATTATTTTACCTGATTTTTATATTTCCCCTATATATTTCGCAATTGTCTTATTTTGCCTGATTTGCATATTTCTTCAATATTTTGTGCTATTGTATTTTTTATACCATATTTGTGAATTTCTTTTATGTACGAGTGTGTTACTGTTTTATTTTACCTGATTTATATATTTTTCATATTTATTTCGCATTCGTCTTATTTTACCTGTTTTTTGTTTATCTTCTATATTTTGTGCTCTTTTTATGCGATTTGTCTATTTCTTCTATATTTTTTGCTATATTATGTTTTTTACCAGATGGGAATTTCTTCTATATTTTGTGCTATTGTATTATTTTACCTGCTTTGTATATTTCTCCAATATATTTCGCAATTGTGTTATTTTACCTGATTTGTATATTTCTTCTATAGTTTGTGTATGTTTTTGTTCCTGACTTGTATATTTACTGACATCTACTTCATATCTCTGCCCGTTTAAAAGCAGTAGACATTATAAATCTTAATTAATTGTTACGAATATAAAGTGGTTTCGGATTTTTTGTTAGATGCATGAATATGCTAAAATCACTTCATTCTTTTGTAAAGGAATGCGATGATCATTTATGCATCTAACAAAAATCCGAAACCACTTTATACTCATAACAATTAATTAAGATTTATAATGTCTGCTGCTTTTAAACGGACAGAGATATGAAGTAGATGTCGGAGCAAGTAATGTAGAGGATTATGTCCTCTATAATCCCTACTAAGTTTGGTTTTGACGTATCCAACTGATTCCGAAATAATTGCAAAAATCAGTTTTGCTTCATACAAAAAAAACAATAACATTTTTTTTCTTGGAAATTAGCAGTTATATCAAGAAAAGTTTTAATGTAAAAGTGGTTTGGAATCACACAAAGGACCAAATTTTAAAAAAATCAGGGCAAAATTCGGAGTTCGACCCCTAACTCCATGTTTTTGCCAAATGGATCCAGTGTGCGTTGGTTCGGACATATGGAACGCATGAATGGAGAAAGAATGGTTAAGAAAGTATACGTTAATGATGTAAATGGGGTACGAAGTCGAGGTAGACCGAGGAAAACATGGCATGACCAAATTAATCAAATATTAAAGGGCGGTCATGTTAGAAGTCGGAGGAATCGACGTGCGTGTATGACTCGTTGTATGATTGTGGAGGAATCTAGAGAGGTTTACCAGGATAGAGTAGTGTGGCGGTCCATTCTCTCTGCCTACCCCTTCGGGGAAACTGCGTGATGGTTTGTTTGTGTTGTTGTGTTGTGTAATTTTTCCTTAATTTGGAATCTTTTTTAACCTGATTAGTTTATTTTATCTTAATATTATGCTATTCTTGTATTTTATCTAATTTGTTTTTACGCTATTGTCTTGTTTTAACAGAATTTTATTTTTATTATTTATTTTGTGCTATTTCTTATTTTACATACCTTTTGTATTTTTTGTGCATTCCTTCTTTATCTTGTGCAGTGGTCAAATTTTTGCTGATTTTGACATACGAGTATATGTTCATATACTATGCTATTTTTTATTTTACTGATTTGTTTATTTTCTATATTATTATTTCTTTATTATTATATGTTAAATGGTATATTTCCTATGTTAAAAAAAATATGTAGTAAAAACAATTTTATACGTATACACATTTTTAACAATTCCTAGTTCAGTCCTGCGTCTTAAAACAACGTTCCATTTTTCAAATTGGATTTTGAAACAAAGTCACAGGTTTTCATCGCACCATCTGCGGAGGGGTGGGGACAAAGATAACGGTTTTTCCGTCACGTCGGAAGCGGAAATAAGGTGGTCTCTATCTTGCGTCACTTCCGGCGGGAGGCGGGAAAGATTACTTTCCGGTTTTTCAATTTAACGCCTGATTAGATACCGGAATCTTTTCCGTGAGGAAAATTTCAATGAAAACTCAAGACCCCGGGATACATTTCTTCCCCGGGATACTTTATAATTGTTTGTATTACATAATTTTAAGGTGATGCCATTTATGTTTAGTATAAAAGTTTGGAGGTAACACCTCATGTTGAATAATGAATATAATTTTTTAGTGTTTACCAAAAATATTCGGTCTTACAAAGGAATAATTAATACTAACGTGTTCGCTAGAAGATGTTTTAAGATGGCTATCATTAAATTAAAAGATGTTTTAAGATAGTTAGGAGAGATGAAAAGAATAAATGAAGATATAATGATAAAAAGGTATATTATAACTATGCAAATAGCGGATAGCTATAGAAATAGCGGAATACCGAGGAGAACATGTTACTATCAAATAATTCAAACATTGAATGTAGGTCACGTGATTAGTCTAATAAATCGACGTGCGTGCATGACACGTTGTATGAACGTTGAGGAAGCGAGAGAAGTATTTCAGTAAAGTGTGGCAGTCCATTCTTTCCGCCTACCCCTTCGAAGAGACGGCGTCATGATTAGTTATTTAATTAGTTTTTTGAACAAGGATGAAAAGTAGGATAAATGCCGTAGAAAATATGTCACTAAGAAGAATGCGCGAAAATACAATGTATAATATGATAGAATATCTAACGATGAGGTACAAAAGAAATGTAAGGCGTATGAAAGCGTGATATATAAAATTAAAAAAGGGACACTTAGATGGTTTGGACATATGGAACGAATGGATTAGGGAAGAATGATTAAAAGAATATATATAAGTAGTGTGAATGGAAAAATAAGTCGAGGAAGCACAAGGAAGGCATTGCATGACCAAATTAATCAAATACTGAATGGCGGCCATGTTCGAAGTAGGAACAATCGACGAGCATGCGTGTAACGGTGTGTGAATGTAGAAGAGGCGCGAGATTAATATCAAGATAGAACAGTTTGGCGATGCGCCTTTCTCATGTAAAAAAAACAAATAGTTTGTTTTCACTGTGATACCTAGGTTAAGTTCACTAAATGATAGCTAACTAACAAACTAACTAACTAACCATCACGCCGTCTCGTAGGCAGAAAGAACGGACTGCCATACTTTTCTTTCCTGACATATTTCCTGACACATTTAATATTTGATTTATTTGATCGCGCCACGTTTTACTCGAACTTCCTCTATTTCTGGTTGCATTTACATCGTTAACATATACTTTTTTTACCATTCTTACTTCATTCGTGCTTTCCATATGTCCAAACCATCTTGATGATTCTTTCATTATTTTGTTCATAACACCATCATTCGCACCGCATTCATTTATTTTTTTTCATTCGACACTATCATACACAGCGTATCTGCACATTCGTCTAAGAGATCTCATTTCTACTGCATTTATTCTACTTTCATCATTTTTTGCCAGTTCCATGCTTCGCTTCCATACTAAATTATTGGATTAAATGCGGTCTGGCATCCCCTAGCTATTGATATATATTAAATGTAAATCCCGGATGGATGGGGAACAGGCCTAGGAAGAGCATGAGCGAGGTTGAGGAAAGGGCGACGCTGCGCCCTATAACATCCTCGGGTATGTGGTGGGAACCCCCTTCTCTGTAAATAATAATAGTTTGGCGGTCCATCCTCTCTGCCTACCCCTTAGGAGAAACGTCGTGATGGTTAGTTAGTTAGTTTATAAGCAACACATATTTTTTTAAATTAAAATTATATAAAACAGTTCGTTTTTATTTAAATTAAGTCATTAATCTATAATAAATAACTGAACAGTTCATTCTTATACACAATACATAGAACGGCCATTAAATAAATCTCAAAATGCCGAGTTCAACCATAACGATAATTGAATGTACTGAACTGGTAAATCATCCTACCCGCGTTATCAAAATCATCCCCAAATTAACTATAGGGTGTTTATGATTTACCAACCCAAAAAACTACTTCTTCTTCTGCTTCATTTAGGACTGTGTCCTGTTATTTCTCGGAGCCTGATGTCCAACTGTCTCGCCATCTTTTAGGTGGTCTTCCTGCAGGTCGATTTCTTGTTGGTACGTTATATGCGGCTATATTTATCACTCTTTCAGAATATGCTCTTCCCACATGATCTCTCCAGTAGCGTCTTCTCAGTCTTCCCCATCGCACGACCTCTTCTATATTGCAGATCTTTCTTATTTCAGAATTTCTTATTCGGGTCGGAGTATCGTTCCCGCAACGCATCGGAGAATCTTCATTTATGTGGTTCTTAGGAGATTTTTTGTTCTGATGGTGTCAGCTCTCGTTTCTATTCCATATGTCATTATAGGACGTACGGATGTCTTGTAGAAACGAATTTTGCTCTCCTTTAGCATATTTTTATTTTCCAAACAGCATTCGTCAAGCAGCCAGCCACAACGGCGGCCCTGTTTGTTAGTTCACTTACTTCTCCGTAGAGGTCACTGCTGCTTGATACATCAACACCTAAGTACTTGAAATGCATCACTTGTTCTATTATTTTATTACCTAATACAAGCTTGCATCGTACTGGTTGCCTTGATGTAACCATGCTCTTGTCTTGTCTATGGAGATTTTCATGTAGAGTAGATTTTCATGTAGTTTTCGGTAGAGATGAAATCCCTTAGATTTATGTATGATAAAACTATGTACGAGGCCTGTTAAAAAAAAGGTGAATTTTGAATTTTCGCGGGCTGTGTACATTCGATTATCCAATTTATTTTTTTGTTATGTTGGCACACATTTGTTTATCATATGTTAGCATTATCAGCCATTTTGGATTAGTGGTTTGTTTTTGACAACTGGAAAGGTTAGTCACGTTTTTGTGTGTTCTTCGATTTTTTACTTTTGAAAAAAATGTATCAAAGAATATGTATTAAATTTTGCGTTAAAAATGGAGTAAAGTGCTCCAACTCACTTAAAATGTTGACTGTGGCATTTGGCGAGTCTACTTTGTCTAAAAAAAAGTGTTTATAAGTGGTACAAGCGCTTTACAGAAGGCCGAGAAGATGTTAATGACGATGAGCGTCCTGGAGTTGCAACCACGTCAACAAACGAAGAAAATATCGAAACAGTGAAGAAAATGGTTTTGGAAAATCGTCGAATCACTATGAAGGAAGTTGCAGAGGATGTTGGCATATCAATTGGCTCATGCCATGTAATTTTCTCGGATGTTTTGGGCATGAAACGTGTGGCAGCGAAGTTTGTTCCGAAATTGCTAAATTTTGAGCAAAAGCATCGTCGCATTAGTAACGCTCAGGAGTGATTTTTTGGCCAAAAAACAACACCGTAATCATGCCTCAACCACCGTATTCACCAGATTTGGCTCCCTGTGACTTTTTCCTATTCCCGAAACTAAAGAGACCAATGAAAGGAAAGCGTTTTGCCACAATTGATGAGATTAAGTCAGAATCGAAGAATGAGCTGATGGCCATACCGAAAAGCGCATTCCAGAAGTGCTTTGAGGATTGGAAGAAGCTCTGGCATAAGTGCATTATATCTGAGAGGGATTACTTTGAAGGGGAGAAAATGGATATTGATGAATAAATAAATACTTTTCGAAAAAAATCGAAATTCACCTTTTCTTTTGAACAAACCTCGTATGAGAGAATTTCAAATGCTGCGTGCAACTTATTACGGAAATGCGACATGTTCAAGTTAACCATTAATGATAAATAACGTCCGGACATTTCACGCGTGCCAACTCACAAATTGCGAAAACTTGACATGAATGAAGTTAGTTGTAAAAATAATAAAATAGTATCAACGAACTTTCACATTTTAGTGGGGTAATTTGGAATAGGTATATTATTCATAAAAACTTTTTAATAAGAAGATAGAACTTGTACTAAATATACTAGTACTTTTTCTTCTGGTGCTATGTCAGCTCCCCTCAACGTTGGCGATCACTGCAGCAAAGGATTTCTATCCTGCGCCACTTGGAACTAATTCTCAACTCTGTTCATTCCTTGACTTGTATGTTGCATTTAAAATGTGAAATAAATACAGTACTGAATCAACAGTTATTTGAATCTAATTACGAGTATATATCGGAACTACATTAAAAAAACAAAATAAAATCGTTTTATATTTGTTTCTTGACCATACTGTACCAACTCCTAAACGCATAATGGGCCGACATATGGCCTGTAATATTTGATATGAATCCCTTAGCGCTAAAATTCTTTTGTCCTTTTACCCTACGAGTCCCTTTGCAGCGAAGGACTGTTCGCGTTTGTTTTTTTATTATGCAGTCCATTTAGGGAACATGTTTATTTTTTATATATCATTAACTAGATCATCCATACTTTTATTGAGATTTCTTTGTATTTGAAACTTATAACGGTTTTTTATTTTGAAGATTAACTTCATAATCGGAAGACTGATATAAACTGTTTATAACGAAATTCTATGAATTCGAAACTTATAACGGTTTATAATTTCGAAGATATTATAACTTCATAATCGGAAGACCTGTTATGACGAAACTCTATGAATTCGAACGGTTTATCATTTCGAAGATAGTATAACTTCATAATCGGAAGACTAATATAAACTGTTTATAATGAAATTCTATGAATTGAAACGATTTTTTTAATGTATGTAGTTTGGGAAAACTTAATAATATGAGATTATATGATTTAAATCCATTGAGAAAGACAAGAAAATAATCGTTTTTTTTTCGAAGATACTATCGCCATCGCCATCGCCAGGAATCGAACCCGGAACCTTCGGGATGGCAGTCAACGCACTTACCACTCGGCCACGAAGGTCGTCATATATCATCACAACCCCTTTAGTTTCATCAATATTCATACAACTTCTGACTTCTAATATGACCAACCATTAAATATTGATCAATTTGGTCGTAGCATAGTTTCTTCGATCTTCGTCGACTCTTAATCATTAATTCATCCATGCCTTCCATGTGTCAAAACCAGCGCAGTGATCCTTTAACAATTTCGGTCATGATACTTTATTCTGCTCTACATTTCTTCTATCACCATTTGAAATTCTATTAAATCGTTTCTACTTAATTTATTAAAAAAGGGATTTCATTTCTACTTAATTAACTCTGATCTCATCCTACTCCTGACAGTTTCGTGCCTTTTCTATACATAAAGGTCGGAACCAAAAATCACTTTCATTGATAATCTTTTGTTTCCAATACCAACTTCTAAAGCTTCATTCACTTTGTTACCCGCACCGACTCTTTGAAACCAGTCATGAAATTGTTGCGATAGCTGATTCGCCAACCAATGTTGGCATCATCAGGTGACATTTGAACCAAATTACAGCATTTGATATTTTTAACTATTATATTGATTCTCGTGACATGTAGTTAGGTAGTTAATCTATAGCCATTTTATTGTCACGTGAAATTTCCACCAGATCAAAGACAGTATTACAATCACACTGCCATCGCCGTGAATTGAACCCGGGACTTTCGGAGTGGCAGTCATAGCATAGATAAGAAGGGATGGGTGCACACTTACCCATTTCTTCAGACTTTTTAGGGGATTCTTTGAGAATTCCGTCATCTTGGAGGCTATCCATCTTTATGTTCCGGATGGTTATCTTCGACAGCGTCAGCACAAACTGTTTTATCTCCCAACATGCAGAACCAACCTGCCTCTGGTGATGCCGGTAGGGAGAGCAATCAAACTGCTGAACACGATCGCTTCGGAGATCGATGTCTTTCATATTCGTGAAAGTACATTCAGAAGACAAATACTCTTGACATTGGAGAGTATCTTGAATTCCTAATGTCGAACCATCTCTCATGCGTTCCTGGTATTTATTATGTTTTACCTGTTCTCAATAGATGCCTTAAACTATAAAAAATGTTTGTAATGTCTTTTGTGAAAATAAACTGATTTGATTTGATTTGCCACTCTGCCAGGAAGGTCGTTTTATAGAATAACAGTATAAACTGTTGAATTTAAAAAAACTTTGTTTTATGTATCACAATTGTATTTTTAATTTCGCGACAGCTGTTTCGTCAACCTATGTTGACATCATCAGGTGTTACAATTATATATCGAATGTCAAATTTTCATGATTTTTCGAACCTTTGTGTGTATTTGTTTATATGTCAATTGGAATTATTCAATTTAACGTAAGAACAAATACATACAAAGGTTCGAAAAATCACGAAAATTTAACATTTGATATATTATTGTAACACCTGATGATGTCAACATAGGTTGACGAAACAGATGTCGCGAAATTAAAAATACAATTGTGATACATAAAACAAAGTTCTTTTATAACAATAATTAAGAAAAACGATGTTTTTTAACTATTTCCACTTTTGTCTTTATTTCGACAGCGATCCTGGCGAAACCGGTCGCTGTCGAAATAAAGACAAAAGTGGAAGTAGTTTAAAAACATCGTTTTATTTAATTATTATTTTAAATGAACTTCCATCAAGAGATTTCAGTAAAATCATTTGATTATCTTAAATAAGTTTTTTTATTTCAAAGTTTATGATGTTGAAGTATCATAGTTTTTCGGCCAAAACAATGGACTATTTAGAACAACAGTGTTTCTAAATTAAAATATTTAATAATGTCGGAAGTTTCATAGCGTTTCGGGAAAATAATGGATTATCTAATAAATAATAATATCTCAGTCTTTATAATACGTGAATTAATTTTCAAATGTTTCTTCGTACTTACTTTACTTTACTTTGCGTATGGCGGCAAAAATTTTTTTTCTGGGCCATTGGGCCGCGTCACAGGCGAAGATCCAGACCCTCCATCCACCTCACTGCTCCTGGCGTGGCTCTGTGAAGGTCATCAAGGCCAGGAGGGTATCTTCTGGTGGGGCAATCCTCCACAATGTGCCGGATAGTCTGGCTCTCCGCCCCGCAGTCACATCCAGGAGATGGAGTAAGTCCCCATCTATGCATGAGGAAGCCGCACCGTCCCTGCTCTGTTCGGATCCTATTTAGGGTCGTCCACAGCCCCCTTGGGAGACTGAAACCTGGCGCCTCCTGGTGTGGTACAGCAACTAGTTGGTGATTTTTCACGGCGTGCTCCTCCCATATGGACTTCCAATTTGCCTCAACATCCCTACAGCGATCATCAACCGTCCAGATGGGGTTTCTAGACTTGAGACGCTTATCAGGGTGTTGGAATATGTCCTTGAAAGCAGGTTTCTTCGTACATTCGGTTTCATTACATTTTTCATTTTAATTTGATTTTTCCACGCGAATATGAAATACTACCCAATTTGAAAGGAGTATTAAAGCTAGGTAAGTACTTGAAGGGTAGGTACGTACCCTGATATGTCCATTAGTGGTGTCGTCTCCCTGGAGAGGGGTGCAGACCCCGGTTATAATAATTTTGCGGTACATTTGGTTTTGGCTTCGCAGGGGGTGCAAAACCTCGTTTTTGGTACTTAATCTATGGTGTACATATTATGACAGTATCTATGGATTTTTCCAACAAAGCCGCAGTCGAGTCAGGATTGTAGAATATTTTAAAATTAATACATATATAAAATAAAATAAAATAACACTTATATATTTATCACGGAATTGTAATCATGCCAACTGGTTTCGCTTGTACTCAAGCTTCATCAGGGCAATATCAAAACTAAATAAAAATACAGATTTACATGAATTTATAGACTTGTGGCGTTCTATTGGACATTTAAGCGGCTGTCAAAAAGTGTATTTTTGAGAAAAAAGAAAAATTTATTTTTTGGATTTTTTTTTTACCAACTAACTGAAACGGTGGAAGAATGGATCGCCACACTGTTCTTTCGCTGACATTCATACATCGTATCATGCACACACGTCGGTATCTCCGACTCTTCACGTGGTCACATTTAATATTTGATTTATTTTTCAGTTCAGTTTACATTGTTATAATATACTTTTTTAACCAATTGATTATTTTTTTGCAAATTTGTAAAAATGCTTTTTAGAATTTGTTTCAAAACAAAATGTAATTGTTTCATCGGAGTTCTTGATCGTGCTGAATCAAGAAATTTAAATAAATACAATTCAATTTTACTTTCAAACATGTTCTAATTAGTTCTTTTAAAAATGCACTTTTTACAGCTGCTATAATGTCCCGTTGAATTTTCTTACCACAGAAGGACGTTTGCAGTCCGAAACCAATTCGTTAAAAGAGCAAAAGGTGTAACGAAATATAATGTTTTTCAATATTTATTCAAATGCGAATCCATAGCACAAAATGATAGCTAACTAATTACCTTACCAATCATTACGCGATCTCCTCGAAAGAGCAGGCAGAAAGAATGGACCTACTGCTCTCTCCTGACACATTCCTCTACATCTATACTTCATGTCATGCACGCACACCGATTTAATTAAATAAAATAAAAGAACAATTTATATTAACCACGGAATAAAATAACACTTTGTATATAAAATAACCAACTAACCATCGGGCCGTACAAAGAATGGACCGTCACCCTGTTCTTTTATACATACTTCTCTCGCTTCCTTAACATTCATACTTCGTGTCAAGCGCGTACGTTGATTTCTCGGACTCTTCTCGTAGCCGACATTAAATATTTGATTGATTTGTTGGTCTCTGTTTGACTCGTTCTTCCTCCATATCTCGTTCCGTTTGCACCATTAACATATGCTTTCTTTAACATTATTTATTTATTTTTTACATTACGAAATTGTTAATTGCTAATTATACAATGCGAATTTTCATCTGGGGAAATGGCGTGATTGTTAGTGAGTTAGTTTTGTCACATTTACACCGCCAATTCGTTCAGTCACCAACCATACGAAAACAGATTATCCATTCCATTAGGTTATCTTCGGCCTGATCTATAGTCAGGGGTGGGTGTTATAAGGGATGAAGATGCGACATGTGTGTACCCTCGCTGTCTTCTGGGAATTACCCCGCATTGTGTCCAACCCCTCTGATCACAGAGAGCCTTATTAAGGTGCAGCGAAATCACAATATTAAATGGATGTATGGCATCTGTAATTGAGGTCATATTTTTAAAATTATTTGAATGTAATAATCAAATCCATCATACTCGTATGTACCTTTGCAAATACGTACACCCTCCATTTAATGGTGTGCCAAGTTTTCAGCAAATCGAAAAATCTACTAATAAAACTAATTAGTAGGCAGAAATATTGGACAGCCATACTGTTCTGTCCTGACATACATCTCTCGCTTCCTCTACACTCATACATCGTGTCATGCACGCACGTCAATTTCTCCGACTCCTCACGTGACCGACATTTAATATTTAATTGATTTGATCGTGCCAAGTTTTCCTCGGCTTTCCTCTATTTCTAGCTCCGTTCATGTCGTTTACATACACCTTCTTCACCATTCTGTCTTCACTCATTCCTTCCATGTGTCGCAACCATCTTAACAAACTTTTCATTATTTTGTTCATAACATCTTCATTCGCACCGCTTTCACTTTGTATATTTGCATTTGACACCCTATCATATAAAGATTTACCACACAATTGGTCTTAGAGATCTCATTTCTATTATTCTACTTTCATCCTTCTTTTCCCTGTTCTATGCTTCACTTCCAAACATAAGGGTCGGCACAAGAACACCATTGTGCACTGTCATCTAAGCTGTATTTCTAGCTCCGTTCATGTCGTTTATATATATCTTCTTCACCATTCTGTCTTCGCTCATTATTTCCATGTGTCCAAACCATCTTAACAACCCTTTCATTATTTTGTTCAATAACACTTTCATTCGCACCACATTCACCACTTATACTTGCATTTGTCACTCTATCATATACAGATTTGCCACACATTCATCTTAGAGATTTCATTTCTACTGCATTTATTTTACTTTCATTATGCTTTTGCCAGTTTCATACTCTACTATCCTAGATAAGGGTCGGCATAAGAACACCATTGTGTATCTACTAATAATAGTATGAAATATTTGAATTTTATAGATATTTTTGTTGCACGCTACACTTTATAGTCCAATATACCTTTTTAATGTACACAAGCCATCCATCAACAGAAAATCCATTTTTTTAACATTTGGTTGACGGTTGAAACGATTCGATTACTGCCAGTTTATTTTACACATTTTGAGTTTAATATAAAACGTTTTTATTTTGAGTATTTATATCATGGTCAATATTTTATTGAATCTAATAAGAAATTAATAGATTATCAAATAATCTAATGACTCTACTGAAATCTGTTGATAGAAGTTCATCAAGACACGATGTATTAATGTTGAAGAAGCGAGAATAATATGCCAGGAAAGAAAAGTGTGGCAGTCCATTCTTTCTGCCTTCCCTGCGGGAGACGGCGTGATGGTTAGTCAGTTAGTTAGCTAAATAAAAATACAATTCGTGTTTGAATGAGAATGGAATTAGGGTTGGCACCAAAATGTTATGTTAATGTAAGGGCAGCAATTTTCCACCCTAATCGCACCATTAACGCATGCCAAATATGAGAGCATCCCCTTAGTTTAATCACCCTCAAATATTAAACGCGGTAGGTACTTGCTATAATGCAGTACTCATATAGATAAACAAAGTTTAACTTCTATTCACAATGGTTTGTAACTTGTTTTAAATAAACATTATATCAACGTCCGCACTATCCTCACGAGAACGGCATCGTCCGCGTAAAGAAGACAATTTAAGCCTTAGTGTCTAGAATGTGTGAGGTATGCAAGTCAAATGATTTAATGATGAATGTCAGAAAGTCAAAGGTGATGGTTTTTGAAAGGGAAGAGCAAATGAAAGTTTGTAACATAAGTGTAAACGAAGAGAATTTGGAGCAGGTGAGTGAATTTGTGTATTTAGGTAGCATGTTCAGAGCGGATGGCCGAACGGATAGTGATGTCGAAAGAAGGGTTGATGCGGGTAACAAAGTGAATAGAGCTTTAAAAATAGTTATTGGAAACAAGAATTTATCAATGAAAGCGAAAACAGCCGTTCACAATGGAGTTCTGGTCCCAACCCTTATGTATGGAAGCGAATCATGGAACTGCAAAAAAAGGATAAAAGCAGAATTAATGAGGTAGAGATGAGGTCCCTAAGACGTATGTGTGAGAACGATGTACAACAGAATCTCAAATGCGGATATAAGAAAGGAATGTTAAGCGGAAGAAGGTATTATGAACAAAATTATGAAAGGATCGCTGCGTTGCGTTGGTTCAGAACATATTTATGCGAGCCGTTTAAGACATCTATTTGAGAACAGGTAAAATACTAGGAACGCGTGAGAGATGGTTCGACTATAGGAAGACAAGATACTCTCTAAAGTCAAGAATATTTGACTTCTGAACGTGAACTTTCACTTTCACTTTTCTAACTAACTAACTAACTAACCATCACGCCGTCTCCCCGAAAGGGTAAGCAGAAAGAATGGACTGTCACACTTTTACTGATGCGGCACTCCATCCTTCTCTTTACGCTCCGCGGGAGACGCGGTGTGATGGGTTGCGAACCTCATCGCCACCAATAGGCATCTCCCGCGCACACTTCGATCGTGCAACACCCACAAAATAAATCTAAAACCAATAATATAAAATACAATGATATAAAATAAAATAACAAAATAAAAATAATTTAACACAAAATGTTATTTTTAGATGGTGCACATATTGTCTATTAAATTTATTTTCCACGAATCCACCGTTTTTTAATTTAGCACATAATGTAATAACACATAAGTTTTTTTTTCGATGTTGCACATGTTGACATGGACGATCCGGACTTTTTTAATATCGTATAATATAATATCGTACAAAATATAATGCAACGCAGCTCAACAGCGATAAAAAGCACTTGAATACAAGTGCTAAATTCAAAATTATTAGTAATAACTAATATTTTTGAATTTAGTATTTAACGTTCGATTTTAACATGTTTTAAATCGACCAATGTTGAATGCGCCGTCTATTTTCAAACTGCAAAATCATATTAATGTAAATTGACATAAACTAAAGGGATGCTTGGCGTTTTCACCCCTACAAGCCACCGCCCCTAGCGAACGTCACCCGCAATAAACACATGCAGTGTTTAGATAACCCTAATAAAATGTAACAAGTTTATTTCGCTGGATCAAGGGCCATTGAGTGTCATTTAAAATGGATGGGTATTTTGGCTTGCTGCAGATTTTATTTACTTCCATTATAGTGGACACAAACAGGTTTATTTATAATAGAGTATCAACACAATGGTTTAAGTTCTGTTCTTGTGCCAACTTTTACGTATGAAAGTTAATCATTATTTTTCTTTATTGGCTTCAATAATATGATCCATCATTAGATAAAATGAATAAAAACGTCTGTATTCTTGGTGTTTTATTATATTTTAGATGGAATGACGAAGGAATAAGACTAAGAGCCACGCTACAAATTGAGTGCTTCGAACAAAAGTATAAAAATCAAAGTGTTAGTTAATATGTGACCTTTTTTTTTTTAATATATCGAAAAATCGACGTGCGTGTATGACTCGTTGTATGAATGTGGAGGTAGCTAGAGAGGTATGTCAGGATAGAGTAGTGTGGCGGTAAATTCTTTCTGCCTACCCCTGTGGGGAAACGGTGTGATGGTTTGTGGTTGTTGTTTAATATATTTTTATAATCAATAATATATTACCTGTAAGGTAGACTCCCAGCTGTTTTTCCATATTTTAGGAGGTCTTTCTCGAGGAATAGTCCCATGAGGTGAGTCTCACTGTGTATCATAGATACACAATGAAAAACCAGCAACTAACACATGTATCTACGATGAAGGATCTCGGAATCATCTATGAGAGTACACTATGAGAGTAGACTTTTCGTGCACATATCGAGAGGATTTGTGACATTGCTCTTCGAATGTTGGGCTTCATCATTCGGATTGGAAGAGTTTTCAGAAATCCCAATGTGCTCAGATTCCTATACAACGCATTGGTTCGGAGCAGACTCGACAGTGGTACCGTGATGTGGAGTCCTCACGAAGCGAGATATTCCGTTATGCTGGAGAGGGTTCAGAAAAAAATTCTGAGGTATCTCTATATGAGGGAGTATGGTAGTTATTCGTGGCTCTACCCCACGGCATTTCTTTTTAGAATGCTTGGAACCAATTCTGTACAGCTTCGAAGAGATGGGCATCCCATTACCCATTTCTTTAAATTAATCCGGGGATATTTCGAGAACTTGGCCGTGCTAGAGGGTGTTGGTCTTTTTGTCCCTGATACATTTCTCCGACAGCGACAGCATAGATTGTTTTACCTACCGTCCGCCAGAATCAATGTGTCCCTGGTGACACCGGTCTGCTGAACGCGGTCTCCTCGGAAATCGACATCTTTCATATTAGTGAAGGCACGTTCAGGGGACAATTACTCTTGACTTAAGAAAGTATCTTGTCTTCCTAATGTCGAACCATCTCTAATGCGTTCCTGGTATTATGTTGTATTTGCTGTTTGTAATGTTTTTTGAGTTAAACTTGATTTGAACATGATCCTACCAGTCCATTTTTCGCTGTCTACTCTAATTTATGATATCCTCAACCTCACATATCTCTCTTATTCTGGTGTTATTATGTTATTATATATTATAGATATTAATAATTATTTAAAAAAATCTTTTATAGTCTACAGAGCTGACTCAGTCAAACTCTGGGGTCCATGGGCTATATATTCATGTCCCGACATTCGCCTAACAACTGAGAAATCATGGAAAACCTAAGCATTGTACCTACAATGATTTAAAACTCCGTATTAAATAATACATTCGAATGAAAACACCTATTTTCTAGAAGTTTTATTATATTTTATACGAATGGTGTGTTTCACCTGTATAAGGCATTATCAAATGTCATATGAGATATTATTTTACTGCATTTATTCTGCTTTCATCCTTCTTTTGCCAGTTCCATACATAAGAGTATGTCATGAATACATGTCATTATTGTTATAATTAATTTAATTTGGTAGTATGATTTCTTAAATCAAAGCCCGTGTTCTGGCTAGCGGAATCAACCAAAGGCATATGCACAAAGGTGAAAGTTTAATTAATTAACGTTGAATGATTGATAAGTATTCGACTTTCCAGCCACTATGGTTCTTCTTTATTCCGTGGGTACTGTGCGACCTGATGTGTGTACAGTTGGCTACACAAACAATTGAACTGTTTTTGATTTAAAACAATTCAACACAATAATAAATTATATTTCAATATAGTATTAATTATAAACTAACTAACTAACTAACTAACCATCACGCCGTCTCCCCAGAGGTGTAGGCAGAAAGAATGCAATGCCACACTGTTCTGTCCTGACATATTTTCTCTTGATTCCTCTACATTCATACATCTTGTCATGCACGCACGTCGATTTCTCCGACTCCTCACGTGACCGACATTTAATATTTGATTGATTTGATCGTGCCACGTTTTCCTCGGTTTTCCTCTATTTCTAGCTCCGTTCACGTCGTTTACATATATACCTTCTTCGCCATTCTGTCTTCACTCATTCTTTACACCATCATTCGCACCGCATTCACTTCTTATATTTTCATTCGGCACTCTATCATACACAGAGTATCCACACATTCTTCTAAGAGATCTCATTTCAACTGCATTTATTCTACTTTCATCCTTCTTTTGCCAGTTCCATGCTTCGCTTCCATACATAAGGGTCAGTAGAAGAACACCATTGTGCACTGCCATTCTAGCTTTTTTTGATAGGTTTTTGTTTGCGATGACAACTTTAAGTGCACCATTCACTTTGTTGCCTGCCCCAACCCTTCATTCAATATCCCTCTCCACTCGCCCATCTTTTGTAAACATACTACCTTAATACACGAACTCATCTACTTGCTCGAAATTTTCACCATTCACGCTAATGTTGCAGACTGTCATAATTTCTTCGTTTTCAAAAATCATTACTTTGGACTTATTAACATTCTTCATCAGATCATTTCGCATGCATACCTCATACATTCTATTCACCAGGACTTGTAGTTCATGCTCGTTGTCTGCAAGTAGGGCGGCGTCATCCGCATACAAGAGACAAACACTCCGTTCATTTTGGCACCTGCATCCAACCCTTTCAGCTCTTTCATTTATTTAATTTAAATTTTTAAATAAAAGGAGTGTCGGGAAGAGGAATAAAAGGAGTCACTCAAGAGGAGACGAGACATTCACTTGGGTGTTCATTTCTTTCGACTGATAGGCGGTTGTATACACAACTCAGAAATCCCGAGTGATGTAGGTCTGTTCGTCCCTGATAATTATCTTCGATAAAGGGGCCATAGATTTTTTTTATCTCCCACGATGCAGAACCAACCTGCCAATGGTTATGCCGGTAGGTAGAGCAATATCTTTGCTTATTCGTATCACCTCGGAGTTTGACGTATTTTGTGATAGTTTGGCTTATTTGAGGGAAGTACTATCTTTATTATATTATAATTGTTTGGTATATATATTTTATTTATTTGTCATGCATCTTATGTTTCTCTCTCTTTTTTTTAATCTATTATGTATTACTTATTATTGTGTATAACATCTAATAACACTAACTTGTATCTTTAGTGTATTGTAAAAAAAAATCTGTAAAGCTTTAGATATATCTAAAATAAATAAATGAAAGAAAATGAGTGCCATTTTAGCTTTTTGGATAGTTGAAATTACTTACCACCTTATATTCTGTCGAATTATGAATCAAATTTACATATTTTTTGTACGCTTTTTTATTTTTAAATGACGAATTTCATAATTATGTAATTTTCAATAAAGGTCAGGCATTTAAAAAGTGTAGTGTAGACATGTGAGTGTGTGTGTGGGCGCCCGCGGTGGTGGGGGTGTGTGATGCGTATTAAAATTTTTGCCACCGTCCATTTCAGTCTAAAAGTTACTTAAAGCCAGATTTCAAATGTTACGCTTACATAAAACGTTGCATCTCCATTTTAATACAAACATACATTATTATACATTAATAATCTAAAAAAAAATAGTCACTTCTGGCATGTACACCTCATCCAACATGGATCCTAAGATCAGTCACTGAGTCTGAGAGAGAAAGCAAAAGTTGACATCAACTCTTCTACTCCCAAAGGCCCCCTCCATTCGCTTCCGTGTCACTCTGTCTTGTGCAGACTGCATCCAGGTTATTCCGACGTGTCTATTCAGATCATCCTTCCAATGTAGTTGTGGTCGCCCTGCAGTTCTCTCTGCCGTCCACGGTCTCTAAGTCACCAGTATTTTTGTCCATTTTTCATCTGAGCTTCTGGCTACGCCACCCGGTGGATGATGTCAGTGACGTTTGTTTTTTCTCTCACCGTATCGTTTATTGTCTCTTAGGCTTATTCCTAACATGGCTCTTTGGGTCACTCGTAGTTTCTTGGCACTTTGTTTGGACAATGTTACAGTTTCAATACCACCGAAAGAATATCAGAAGAAGCCTTCATTTTTATATTTAAAATACGTTTCAACGCGCCCTTGAGGCGGATCCATCACATACGTCTACTCCGGGTGATTGACGTGTGAAAACTGCGGCTATTCGTTTTTAAACGTACCGTATACGACAAAAAAACGTGCAGTACAATGCCATGTGAATACCCGGCTGATAATGCGTTTCAAATCGAATACGACAAAAAACGTGCATTAAGATTCCAAGTGAACCCAGGCTCAGACAGCAGAGACACAATAATGAAGGATAGTTCTATCCTGCACTTAAATGTCAATTGAGAACTAATCAGAGTTTACGTCTGTATCAGTCCACTCCTGGACGTAGACCTCCTCCATCTGCTTCTATGTCCGTCGATCCTGGGCAACATGCATTCATATCGTACCGACGATATCTCTATGGTCATCATCTAGATACTTCTTTCTCGTGGTAACAATCCTCTGGATTGGTCAGCAACAAGCCTCATTTGTTCCCACCACTCAGTCCTGTATCCAACCAGTCTTTTCATCAAAGTGTAGCTGCCACAGCGCATGTTTCTTATAACTTGGTCCATATAGGCATCTCTTGGGTGGTCTCTGCAATTTCTGTCTTCAACCATTCCCTCTTACTTACTTACTTCCTATTGCCATACAACTATTGGACGATCTTCGTGGCAGAGTGGTAAGAGCTCTGACTTCCATACCGAAAGTCCCGGGTTCGATTCCAGGCGATGGCAGTCTGATTGTCACACTGTCTTTGGTCTGGTGTAGAATTCACGTGACAATAAAATGACAATAAATTTTCTACCTATGACATGTCACGAGAATCAATATAATAGCAAAAAAAATAAATTGTATACAGTAATTGGGTTCAAACAACCTGTTATATACATAAAAAAAATAATAACTCTTGAGAGCAAGAGTTTTAGCCTCCTTGATGATTTTTCGCCAAGCTCCTCGATCCTGCGCCTTTTGCTCCCAGCAGTCCGATTCGTCCAACCTAGACAGATCAGCCAGAATATTGTCCATTAGGCGCTGTCTAGTCGGTCTAGACGCGTACAGGGTCTTGATTACTCTGGTCTCTTCAGCTTGGCATACGTGTCCAATCCATAATAGGCGACCAGCTCTCACGGTGCTCGTTATAAGGGGCTACTGGGTTCCCATTCTCATTCCCTCTGCGATAGTAAAAAGCATTCCTAATGATATGGCCTATCCAATTTGTTCGTTGCTGGGCAATCCTTTTAAGAATTTGACTCGTTTCTATAGATATAAACTAGATATTACTTAATTCTTATGGCCATACAACTCTTGAAGAGTTTTAGCCTACTTGATGATTTTCCTTCAAGCTTCTTGATCCTGCGCCTTTTGCTCCCAGCAGTCCGATTCGCTTAACCTAGCCAGATCAGCCAAGATATTACCATAGGGGCTGTCTAGGCATTCCAAGAGACCTTTTTTCGGTTGGTCTAGACCCGTACAAGGTCTTAATTGCTCTGGTCTCTTCAGCTCAGTATACGTGCCCAATCCATGCTAGGCGACCGGCTCTCACGGTGCTCGTTTTAAGGGGCTGCTGGGTCATCATACATATGGTTTGTCTTATGCCTCCAAGCTCTCTTTCAAGTTATATCTTTATGTAATTTTGTAGTAGGTATATGGGTACAATATTTTTTCCTTACCACGTTTTAAATTGGAATCGTTTGACAGTAGCGTAGTCGAACGGCATAAAAGCGGAGTACGGTTTGATTCCACTTCTTTTTGCCGTATGACCGATGAGAGAGGGATTTCGGCATGTTAATATTTTTTACTTTGTCTCTTTTGCCGGACTAGCGACCGTCCCTTTTGCACGCGCTGCAGACCGCATCTGCCGTCCCGCTCCCCCCACCCATTGGCGGCGGCGTTTCTTTTTCTCCCTTTTGAGCGGCCGCGCTCTCCCTGCACTTTTATCATTTTAATTTGGGTTTTTACCCACCCCTGGTAAAAGGAATATTAGGATTTGTCCGCTGAGGGTGTTTCGGATTTTTTGCTGCCTTCGCGAGCCGTTCTGTGTTTCCGATTTCACGTATTATTTTCCATTAATCAAAAGAATTAATTGGGGAATACGCGCCTATTCTGCATTACCATCGCTTCCCTAGAAGTGGTTATACCTGTACAGAACCTTTGGGCAGAACCCTTAGAGATAAAGTACCTAATCAAATCAAATCAAATCAGTTTATTTTCTCAAAGGTAAAAATTACGACAATTATAGTTTAGGGCATTTAATACCAGGAACGCACGAGAGATGGTTCGACATTAGGAATACAAGATCCTAAGTCGAGAGTATTTAACTTCTGAACGTACTTTCACGAATATGACAGACGTCGATCTGCGAAGCGATCATGTTCATCATTTTGATTGCTCTCCCCACCGGCATCAACAGAGGCAGGTTGGTTCTGCATGCTGGGAGATAAAACAGTCTGTGCTGACGCTGTCGAAGATAACCATCTGGAACATAAAGATGGATTGCCTCCAATATCCTAATGCGCTGGTTTGGCCAATTTTTGTCCTATATAACTAAATAACTACCTTACTAACTAACCATCACGCCGTTTCCCCGAAAGTGTAGGCAGAGAGGATGAACCGCCACACCGTCTAGTCCTGACATACCTCTCTAGATTCCAGCACATTCATACATCGTAACATGCGTGATCGTCGATTCTTCCGACTTCGAATGTGGCCGCCTAATAGTATTTGATTAATTTATTCAAGCCATGCTTTCCTTGGTCTTCCACGACTTGCTTTCTCACTCACCCTGCTTGTTTATATCATTTTAACCATTATTTTCTCGTTTATTCGTTTCATATGTCCAAACCATCTCAGGAATCCTTTTTTAATTTTACTTGTGATGCAATCATCTGGCTTACATTTCTGCCTCATTTCATCGTTCGGTATTTTATCATATATCGTTTCCCTCCACATTCTTCTCAGAGATCTCATTTCTACGACATTTATCCTACTTTCATCATTTTTTGCCAGGTTCAAACTTCACTTCCATAGAAGGGTTGGCACTAGAACTCCATTAATTAGTTTCTACAATGTTACTACAAATAGATGGCACTAGAACTCCACATATTAATTTCTATAATGTTATAAAGTAGAAACCAAAGTTCTTATCATAATAACTAACTAATTAACTAACCATCACCCCGTCTCTCCGGAGGGGTAGGCAGAATGAATGGACCGCCACACTGTTGTGTCCTGACATACTTCTCTCGGATCCTCTTCAATCATATATCGTGTCATGCACGCACGTCGATTTCTCCGACTCCTCACGTGACATTTTTTAAATATTTGATTGATTTGATCGTGTCACGTATTCCTCGGCCTTCCTCACTTTCCAGCTCGATTCACGTCGTTTACATATGCCTTATTTACATTGACAATTTGATAATTTCTCCAATAATATTTTTAAGTTCTTGCTGGTGTTGGATTGTTTTAAGTGCCTAATTACAGTTATTTAAAAGAACAGTGGATACGTGGAATATAAATTAAATAAATACAAAAGTCCGGATCGTCCAGCTGACAACATGTGCACCATCTAAAATAATATTATGTGTTTTTTTTTAATTGTATCTCAATAGAGACGAAGACGTAAACTGGAAACTGAACATGGATGATCAAGGTGTTTACAGGACTTATGACCTGTCATTGGTTGGGTTAAGCGCACGCTTTATGTAATTACAACATTCCCCATTCCACCTTTGTTATTTGTGATCATGCATGACAAATTTTTGGAAGATGTATATATACTTCAAAATCCATATTTATCTTCACGTGGCAGTTTCAGTCAGCCATCTATGTAGATTTGGTTGCACTAGTGAATTTTTTCAAGAATTAACCTATACAACCGACCCACTAACGCCATCTATGGAGAATGATTTTCGGCATTTAGCAAACTACCTTATTAACACAATGTGAAGGCTGTTGACCAACATATTGTTAGAAGCCGCTAGGAGTATTATTCCATTCTATATGCCAAAGAATATTATGTGTTATATTATTTTGATTTGATTTGATTTGAGCTGTCCTGATTCCTCAACATTCATACATTGTGCCATGCACGCACGTCGATTTCACCGACTCCTCACCAATTTTAAGCGAATCAAAGGATCATTGATATGGTTTGGACACATGGAAAGAATTAATTAAGTAAGAATGGCAAAGAAAGTATGCAAACGATATTTACTGTTTCTTTAACAATAGTGTAAAAACCCATTTTAAATAATTAATACGAATGAAAACCTCCGTTTTCTAGAAGTTTTACTATAATTTATGGGAATGCAATTTATACCTATTTATATATTTCGCAATCCCAAAAATTGTAATAATTTTTTTAGGTAACATACGTTTTTATTCGTATTAATTATTTGTATACGACGTAAACGGAACTACAAATAGAAGAAGACAGAGGAAAATGTGGCATGACCAAATCCCTTATTAAATTAAACGATTATTTTTTTTAATAACTGTGGTAACTTTTTTTTTATTTTATTTATTTTTTTATAAGGAACATAGAAGTTCCCGCCACATACCCGAGGCTGTTATAGGGCGTAGCGGCGCCCTTTTATCAGCCTCGCTCGTACACTCCCTGGGCCTGTCCCCGGTCCATCCGGGACTTACATTTAAATACGGCAACAACAAGGGGGTGCCAGACCACATTTAATCTACTCTGTGGTAACTATGGTAACTTTTTTTTTTAAAGGAACATATAAGTTCCCGCCACATACCCGAGGCTGTTATAGGGCGTAGCGGCGCCCTTTTATCAGCCTCGCTCGTACACTCCCTGGGCCTGTCCCCGGTCCATCCGGGACTTACATTTAAATACGGCAACAACAAGGGGGTGCCAGACCACATTTAATCTACTCAATTTCACTTCTATGCTCCGCTGTACTTTATTGAATAAATAAATAAGCATAATATATAATACATTAACATTTCAAGAACATTATATAAAAGATAAAATATAACTATGGTAACTATGTTACTTTCACTTTTCGTATTTATTTCGACAATGATCGACAGAATAGACGACAGACAGTCTGTCACCTAGTCTATCGACGCCAGCTAGTCTGGCGAAACTGGTCGCTGTCGAACTAAAGACAAAAAGTGGAAGTTATAATTTTAAAAAAACATAATAAACTGTTAAATTAAAAAACTTTGTTTTATGTATCACAATTTAATTTTTATTTTACGCGACAGCTGTTTCGTCAACCTATGTTGAAATCATCAGGTGTTACAATAATATATTAAATGTAAAATTTTCGTGATTTTTCGAACCTTTTTGTGAATTTGTACCTATCCAAAAAAGCTAAAATAGCAGTGCACAATGGTGTTCTTGTGCCGACCCTGATGTATGGAAGCGACGCATGGAACTGGCAAATGAAGGATGAAAGTAGAATAAATACAGTTGAAATGAGATCTCTTAGACGAATGTGTGGATAATCTGTGTATGATAGAGTGTCGAATGAAATATAATAAGTGAATGTGGTGCGAATGATGGTGTTATGAACAAAATATTGAAAGGATCATTAAGATGGTTTGGACACATGGAATGAATGAATGAAGAAAGATTGGTAAAAAAAGTATATGTTAACGATGTAAATAGAACTAGAAATAGAGGAAGACCGATCAAATAAATTATATATTGAATGTCGGCCACATGAGTAGTCAGAGGAATCGACGCGCGTGCATGACACGATGTATGGATGTTGAGGAATCGAGAGAAATATGCATGAAAAGAAAAGTTATTTCTACCTACTCCTTCGGATAGACGGCTCGATGGTTAGTAAGTTTAGTTTATAAAGAGATTACAGTAAAATCATTTGATAACCCTTATGGAAGTTTTTGATATTTTGGAAACTTCCTGTAGATAAGCACTACCCTAATAATAATAATAAATACGAATGCGTACATATCTAAATGCCGCCTCAAATAACACAAACAGTTTAGTTTCAATTTACACATTTCAAATCCTACATTTAGGAGGGATGAATGCATTCGCCCTCAGGAGCTTTTTATACTTCCTTTGTAGTGTTATTGTAGTTTAATTCATTACTTCTAAAGCATATTTGCGCAAACAGTGATATGAATGGAACTTTTCGAAGGCCCCTCCCCCTCAAACACGTGAAAAGTGTAAATCTCTTATTAAATAATGCTTTATTGAGAGGGGCGCCCGATAAGTCTGACGATTGTGTTTATTGGCGATAATTTGCTGAGAATGTCAAATGCGTGTAATTACTTATGGAAATAAGATGATGATAATTAGGTTATTAACAAAAAAAAAATATTAAGCATTTTTATTAATAAGTTTATACTCTATAATTATTAATAATATCCTTTTGTTATTTGTAATATTTTTAATGCTTACATTTAAATAATGCCTCGAGTTGAATGAACTAACTAACTATTACACTCTTAGGTGGAAGGCAGTGAGAAAATCTCTGCAGACACTTATATATTGAATTAATACATTTATTGTTTCTTTAACGATGATATAAAACTCCATTTTAAAGAATTTATCAATGAATGCGAAAACGGCAGTTTAAAATGGAGTTCTGGTCCCATCCCTAATGTATGGAAGCGAAGCATGGAACTGGCAGAAGAAGGATGAAAGCAGAATAAATGCAGTAGAGATGAGGTCCCTGAGACGTATGTGTGGTAGAACGACATACGACAGAATCTCAAATGCTGATATAAGAAAAGAATGTAGAGCGGAAGAAGGTATTATGAACAAAATTATGAAAGGATCGCTGCGATGGTTCGGACATATGGAACGCATGGATGGAAAAATAATGGTTAAGAAAGTATACATTAATGATGTAAATGGAGTACGGAGTCGAGGCAGACCGAGGAAAACATGGCATGACCAATTTAATCAAATTTTAAAGGTTGGTCATGTTAGAAGACGGAGGAATCGACGTGCGTGTATGACTCGTTGTATGAATGTGGAGGAAGCTAGAGAGGTTTGCCAGGATAGAGTAGTGTGGCGGTCCATTCTATCTGCCAACCCCTGCGGGGAACTGGCGTGATGGTTTGTTTGTTTAAATAATTAATACGAATGAAAAACTCTTTTATAGAAGTATTATTATAATTTATGGGATATTTGATAATGCCTCGAATGCAGTGAAATATGTTATTCCCATAAAATTTAATAAAACTTCTATAAAATAGATGTTTTTATTCATATTAATTATATGTAAACGAATTTTAAGGAACACAAGGGAGTTTTTGATATCAAATAATATTTAAGAACATTATTACTGTTAACATTTAAAACACTGTTATAATTTTAGAATTTCTTTTTATTCATTGAGAGTGTCGCGACAGCTGTTTCGCTAACCGATGTTGGCATCATCAGGTGTTACACATTAAAACGTTAAAATAAATTGAGTGAATAAAAAGAAATTGTGATATTATAACAGTGTTTTGCAATTTTAACAGTAATAACGTTGAAGTATCATAGTGTTTCGGACAAAACAATGGATTAAAGAAAGTTAACGATGTGAATAGATTACGGAGTCGTGGGAGACCAATTCAATAATGTTAAAGTATCATGTCAAAACAATGGATTTTTTTTTTCTTGTACACAACAGGTCGTTTGAACCCAATTACTGTATACAATTTATTTTAGCTATTATATTGATTCTTAGGACATGTGACAGGTAGCCAATCTATCGCCATTTTATTGTCACGTGAATTCTACACCAGACTAAAGACAGTGTGACAATCACACTACCATCGCCGGGAATCGAACCCGGAACCTTCGGTATGGCAGTCAGAGCTCTTACCACTCTGCCACGAAGGCCGACAATCTTCCTTATTTCGTCGTTAGGTATTTTATCATATATCGTTTTCGCACACATTCTTCTCGGTGAACTCATTCTACGGCATTTATTCTACTTTCATCCTTCTTTTGCAAGCTCCAAGCTTCACTTCCATACTTATGGGTTGGTAGGTACTACGAGTAGAACTCCATCAATACAATGTAATTCAAAATAAAAACGAGGACGAGTCACAATATAGGAGAGTCTGGTGGTGTCCATTCTTTGAACATGACCGTATCAGTCCCTTTTTCGCTGTCTGCTCCATCTTATAATATCCTCAACCTCACATCTCTCATATTCTGGTGTTCCTAACGCGATATCTCAGTGTCTTGCCTGCTATCGTCGATGATTATATTTAAAAAAAACTGTTTTGTAATTTTTTTAGATATGTATGTAATACCCCAAACTTTTAGACGACGCCTCATCCCCACTCGTAGCAGACCAGCACCCCCCCGCGAGCAAATGGGAAGCTATTGTTAAGTGCTATTTGTAACACGAGAACCCGTCTGCTCTTTGATTCCTCCTCTCAGGACTGGACAGGCAGGGTCGGACTCAATAAAAAAATATGTTTTAGCTTTTAATCCTAGGGATTTGTCAATTTATCGATGAAACCAAAAATGCCCGTTCACGTTGTAGTTTTGTACGGAGTATGAATATTTATTTGAATGAAGCCTGCGTTCTGCCAGTTGGAACTTATGGTCTTGAAACTGTAACATTGTCCAAACAAAGTGCCGAGAAACTACGAGTGACCCAAAGAGCCATGGAAAGAGCCATGCTAGGAATAAGCCTAAGGTACAGAGTCAGAAACGATACGGTGAGAGAAAAAACAAAGGTCACTGACATCATCCACCGGGTGGCGACTCTAAAATGGTAATGAGCAGGTCCCGTAGCCAGAAGCTCAGACAAAAAATGGACAAGAAGACTGTCGACTTAGAGACCGTGGACATGAATAGGCTGAAAAGAAGAAGAAGCATAAAACAAGCAGAAGAAGGATGAAATCAGAATAATGAGATCCCTATGACGTGTGGTAAAGCGATGTATGATAGAATTTCAAATGCTGATATAAGGAAGGAATGTAGAGCGGAGAATTATTATGTATATCGAAAAATATAAATGAAAATGGTTATATATACTCGTATATAGAAAAAAATTAAAACAAAAATCGGTGATAGTAAACTAACTAACCATCACGCCGTCTCCCTGAGGGTAGTCAGAAAGAATGGACTATCACACTTTTTTTTCCTGACATTTATCTTGCTTCCTCAACATTCATACATCGTGTCATACACGCGTGTCCAAACAATCTTAATGGTCCTTTCGTTATTTTGTTCATAACACCATCATTCGCACCGCATTCACTTCTTATATTTCATTCGACACTCTATCATACACAGAGAATCCACATATTCATCTAAGAAATCTCATTTCTACTGCATTTATTCTACTTTCATCCTTCTTTTGCTAGTTCCATGCTTCACTTCCGTAAATAAGGGTCGTTACAAGAACACCTTTGTGCATTGCCATTTTAGCTTTTTTGGATAGGTTTTTGTATATGATGACAATGCGTGTATTTATAGAGATATTATAAATATAATGTGAAATGTGTATTTGCTACACAACACCGGCAAGGGAAGGTTAATAAATTACAAATTAATTAAATATCTAGAGCCGTCCCTGAATTTTAACCAATCAGCAAATAGAAACACCAACACTTCACCACATATGTACGTGCACACAAACACAGGTAGACACACAAAGCAGCCATTGTGATTGTCATTTCGAATTTCAAACAATTTGACACCATTTGTTAATGTTAATTCGAATCCAATTCAATTTTTATTACTGCGCCATTGTCGCCGATCGAAAGGAACTATTTTTGAATTCGTTTAAAATACGTTCGATTTCTAAAAATCGTTTGGCAACATTGCGTCATTTAAACTATACGATAGAATACAATGAACTTTATGCCTATCACTCCTATGCGATGAAAAGGTATAAAGGTTAGTTGGTTACCTAGTAAAATAAAGTGAAATTTATATCTAACCAAATAAGGTGGAGCAGTTTAATAGCGTTTTTGAACAAGTTTTGAGGACTTCCTAAATGAAGACACTGAGGACGATAGCAGGTAAAACACTAAAAGATCGCGCGAGGAACACCAGAATAAGAGAGATATGTGAGGTTGAGGATATTATAAGATGGCGCAGACAGCGAAAAAGGGACTGGTACGATAATGTTCAAAGAATGGACACCACCAGACTCTCCTATATTGTATTGCATAATCAGCCTCATGGGACTCATCCTCGTGGAAGACCTCCTAAAAGATGGAAGGACAGCTGGGAATCTACCTCACAGGAGGAGCAACACTCTAGAAAACAGACCACATAGGTCTACAATAAGATAGAAGAAGAAGAAGTTTAATAAAGATGGAAACATCTTTTTAGTATAGGCCTGTTGGCCTGTTTCTCAAGAGTGAATTGGCCTCCTGCGAGATCGACTTCCAGCTGTCGATCCATCTCTTTGGTGGTCTGCCTTGGCGTCGTTTACCTTGGGGTTGGCCGTGAAACACAATGAAGGGGAGTCTAGATAGATCCATTCTCTTCACATGTGTATACCCAGTATCTTCTCCTTTGCCTTCCCCACCTAACGAAATCCTCGACCTTGCATATATCCCTTAACCATGAATTCCTTATTCTATCTCGAAGTGTCTTGCCAGATATGATTCTGAGCGTCTCTCTCTCTCTCTCTCTCTCTCTCTCTCTCTCTCTCTCTCTCTCTCTCTCTCTCTCTCTCTCTCTCTCTCTCTCTCTCTCTCTCTCTCTCCCTCTCTCTCTCTCTCTCTCTCTCTCTCTCTCTCTCTCTCTCTCTCTCTCTCTCTCTCTCTCTCTCTCTCTCTCTCTCTCTCTCTCTCTCTCTCTCTCTCTCTGTGGTGTCCGCTCGGCACTCGAACCCTGATTTGTTAACCCTCTATTTGTTAACAAATGTAATTTTTTAATTTTTTGTCCATTAGCTTCCAGACGTACTACAGAGAGTCAGGGCAAATAGAGAGCTGTTGTAGAGTGTGAAAGTTAGAAATATCTCATATTTGAGTGCTAAGGGAAGAGAAAATTACCACTTCCTTCGACTGATATTAATGGGTAAAGTAGAGGGACGTCAGCTATTTGGTTGAAGGCAGTTGTCCTGGATTGGACAGGAACGACGAGAGTCCAAAACCTGTTCCTGAAGTGGCGCAAGCCAGTGCTTTTGCTGCACTGATCGCCAACGTTGGGGGGACCTGACACGGCACCTGAAGAAGAAGAAGTACTTTTTTATCACAGATCATTAGTACCCTTTACTTTTATTGATTAATTAATAAATATTTATTTTTTAAATGCGTGACATTTTCAAACTAAATAATTCGACAATGCTGTTAAATCAGTCTCCGACATTTTTTAACAGACAGCAAGCGAGTTACTTACTGAAACACTTCGGTGTGACCTTAGCGTAAGACATTATCAAATGTAATATTTGATAATGCCTTAGCATGGCATAAAACATAATGAAACGTTTAGAAAGCATATTTTCATTCATATTAATTATTCTGTAATGGTTACTATTGTGTATTCCATTGTGTACACAATGGAGTTCCAGTGCCAACCCTCATGTATGGAAGTGAAGCTTGGAGCTGGCAAAAGAAGGATGAAAGCAGGATAAACGCCGTTAAAATGAGATCACTAAGAAGAATGCGCGGGAAAACGTTGTATGATAGAATACCGAACGATGAAATAAGAAAGAAATGTAAGGCAGATGACTGCATTATGGATAAAATTAAAAAAGAATCCCCGAGATGGTTTGGATATATGGAACGATTTGGATATATGGATGAGAGTAGAATGGTTAAAAAGTTTTACACAAGCAGCGTGAGTGGAAAAACAAGTTGAGGACGACATAGAAAAACAAACATGGCATGACCAAATTAATCAATTACTATTTGGTTATGGTCATGCCATGTTTGTTTTTCTTTGTCGTCCTCGACTTCTTTTTCCACTCACGCTGCTTGTATACAACTTTTTTACCATTGTACTACTACAAAAGGCGTCCACATTCGAAGTCGGAATAATCGACGTGCGAGCATGGTACGATGTATGAATGTAGAAGAATCCCGAGAGGTATGCCAAGACAAAGCATTGTGGCGATCCATCCTCTCTGCCTACCCCTCCCGAGAAATGGCGTGATGGTTAGTAAGTTAGTTAGTTAGTAATGGTTACTATTTTATAATAAACAAATTGAAGTATACAAAATTTTACCTACCCATAAAAATTGCCAGTAATTTCATTAAACGTTTGTAATTAATTTAATTAAACGATTTGGGTAGTTACCCACTTAAATCCATTAAAATTCTACAGCAAAAATTGCTCAGTCATTTTTTTAAGCACCGGCAACCCCGATCGCCACACGATAATGATTTCGCGATATGGCCACACCGGAATCTAAACATTTGAATTTAGAACGCGATGCTCTTGTGTTTTTTAAACTTTTTTTTTAATTAACATTCCCAAAGTAACGGCATATGCTTGCCGGCGTTAGAATGTATTTGGGCTATAGGGTGGTTATAATGTTTCCGTAGTTTTAAAAACGATACGGCTCTCACTGGAACTAAAAAAAATCATTTAAATAACGTTTTAAGGTAAATTAAGTTTAGAATTATTTTGTTAAACTAAAAGCTGCCATTACTAAAACACTTGTCAGAGTTAATAGATCATTTATTTAGGATGCAGTAATGAGAGAGTCTGTCGAGATCTGATTGGAGTTTAAGGCATTCAGAAGTATCAGAAACCTTCAAGAAGACCTTCATGTCATCAGCAAATAGGAGATGCTTTGAGTGGAGAAAACAGTTTCCAATATCATGGATATAGAGAATAAAGAAAGGGGGTCTCAGATGGGAGCCCTGAGGAACACCGAAGAGATTTCCCACGAAATCTGATTTAAAACCACCAATCACCACAGCTTGCCTACGATTTAGAATTTAGGAGTTTATCCATCTAAGGAGATCACCATGAATTCCAAGTCTACCCAACATATCTAAAAGTACACTGTGGTTTATTCTATCGAAGGCTTTGGCATAGTCAGTGTATATGACATCAGTCTGAAGTCCGCGATGCATGTTTGTTATGGTATAGTCAGTGAATGGTAACAGATTATATATATAAAGAACACCGGAATAGATTGTTAGATGTTAAAGCGGCCAAACTACTTTTCATAAAACTTACCACCACTTAATTTTTAATATTTATGTCATTAAAAATTGTATTTTTATTTTTATTTTTTTACTTTTTTCATTGTATTTACTCTTCAACTTCCGTTTCCGTTTCTGTTTTCGCTAAAATTTACTTTATACATCTGTTTCCGTTTCTACTTCCGTTATAACACTTCCGTTGCATCACTACCCGTTGCATCTTTCCATGGCCTTGAGTTTCGTTACTTCTCTAGTAAAGTCCATGTCTCGCATCCATAATTATTTGAATTGTATGTCACATGAAGGTGGTAGCCATAGAAATGAATAATTAATAATAATAATAATTAGGCTAATTTGTATATCGCCGTTTTCGTGAATAGCTCACCTCAAGGGCGCTTTGACAATGTTTTTAGTCATGAGAGCTGCATGTGACACCAGCAATCAGATAACCGTTGCTTACATTTTATGGGATATTTTGAAAAGGTGGGTTTTAGGTGAAATTTAAAGTTTGTCAGATTGTCAATGCATCTGAGGCGCGCAGGAAGCACATTCCAGGCGGACGGACCTGCCACTGCGAAAGCCCGATCTCAAGATCGATTTGTCAAGGGGTTGCAATTTGGCTCAACTAATCTGCCTATTGTCGAGGAGTTTGCAGATCGAAGCGTAGATTGCCGCAAGCTAGGGCTGTCAGCAACACAAAGTTCAGATATATAGGCTGGTGCCATTCCGTGAAGCGCTTCAAAAACCGTCCAGCATGGTTTATAACGGATTCTTTCAGGACACTTGAGCCAGTGAAGATCTTTTAGATGTTGTGAGATACGCGAGCTTTTTAAACACCTTTTATAAGTCGTGCTGCCGCATTGAGGATAGATTGAAGTTTGTTTGTTTATTTCTTGGGTATGTTGGCATATATGCCGTTGCAATAGTCGAGTCGAGATACGACGAAGGAATTAACAAGTGTTTTTAATGCATCAGTGGGAACATTTCTGTTCTTATGAATGTGCGAAAACCCCGATGTCACCAAGAAAGAGTACGAAAATATTTTGAAAACAAGAAAGCGAGGGAGGAATGCTTCGTTGAATTTTGTTCTGATTCTGAATCTAATTTTGAATTTTGTTCTGATTATTGTTGTATGACTGAATTGTAGAAAACAAAAGGAAAAAAATGGTATTGTTACTTTTAACAGACGAAAAAAAATATTTACATTAAAAAAACTTATTACTGATTACGATAGTGCAGTGAACCAATTTTTTAAAGGGTAGAACATTTTTACTCCCGTGAATATTTCACAGGTTGCAACGAGTTTAAATTATTGTTGTAATATTCCAATCACCCGGTAGTGAAAAGGGCCATTAGTTTCCCTAAAGTCCGCCACGCGCCCGTGGCGCTACTCTCTATTAACCCCCGAATTATAATGACCATTTGAATTTAGAACAAAGGCAGACGGTGTTGCCAGTGGCGTGACAATCTCATTTTAATGTTGCCATCACACGCATACCAGCGCAGCGGCTGGACAGGGGTGGAAAGAGGAAGTTAATTGAATAGATAAATCAAATCTTATAACTAGCGAAAATATACAAAACATGTTTTTGTTTGATTTCATTTATTTTTCGTGATACCCTTTTATTTTTAGAAAATATTTTAAAATATAAATGAGGTCTCTTACGATTAGATGAGTGTGAATTTTTTTTAATTACTAACTAACTAACTAACCATCACACCGTTTCCCCGGAGGGGTAGGCAGAGAGTCTCGTCGATTGTTCCTACTTCGAACATGGCCACCTCTCAGTAATTGTTTGATTTGGTCATGCCATGTATTCCATGGCCTTATTCTTTTTCCATTCACACTACTTGTATCTATCTTTTTAACCATACTTCCCTCATCCATTCGTTCCATATGTCCAAACCATCTTAGTGAACCTTTCTTAATTTTATTTATTACGCATTCATCAGCCTTACATTCTTCCTTTATTTTCTTACTTCTTCATTAAATTCTATCATACATCGTTTATCCGCACATTCTTCTTAGTGACCTCATTTTTACGTATTTTTATAAATATGTAAGTATAAGAAGTGAATGCTGGGGGAATGAAAGTGTAATGAACAAAATAATGAAAGAAACGTTAAGATGGTTTGAACACATGGAAAAAAATAATGAAGAAAGAACAGCAAAAAAGTACATGTTAAGAGGAAGACCGAAGAAAACGTAACACGATAAAAACCGTGAGAAGACCACGCGAGGAGTCGGGGAAATCGACGTGCGTGCATGACAATGTATGCATCTTTTGAAATCGAGAGAAGTCAGGAAAGAAAAGTGCGGCAGTCCATTAATTCTGCTTACTCTTTCGTGGAGACGGCGTGATGGTTGTTTAGTTAATTATGATTAATAATTATATGAATAATTTATAGGCGCTGTAGAAAATGATGCATTTCATGAATTTGTTAAAAGTTTAACAAATTTAGTATGAGGGCTGCACCTGACGCAGTCGATTAACATTTACCATACATCAAGATAATCGTATCTTCATTTGAAAAGGTGCGTTTTTATTTTATACAATTTTCTAACCGATCGCAAATATCTGATGCAGTGTTCATATTTAGATTTTTGGATCTAAAACCCTTAATCCGCCCTTGATTTGTTGACGCCATTAAACGCCTTTAAAAGTTAGCATATTATTATTATTATTTATGATATCTGTGAGAATTTTGGAATACAGTTTGTGTATGTCAAATGTTTGTGAGTTTGAATTGACTATTTTTTTCCCCGTGGTTTCATTTTGGATTTGGATTTTATTTTAAATTTTTTATCTATGTATAAACATGTCTTTTTATTATTCTTCCTTTTCTTCTCCCTTTAGCACATGACCCAAATATGAGACTTTTCTAACCTTCACAATCGACAACAGCTCTCTATTGGATCTAGCTCTATGTAGTTCGTCTGCATTACTAACCCTATTGGTCCATGAATGAAATTAGCCATTAATCAAAATTCTTCTCCTTTTAGATCTTTGATCTGTTCCTATAGTCAGGCTGGCCTCTCAAGGGAAGTAGACTCCCACCCTCCATCTCTCGGCGGTTTTCTGGGGGGGATGGTAGCCTACATGAATCTGATACACCACAACGTGTGGGATTCTCAAAGGATCCATCCTCTGCACGTGCGTATTCCAGTGTCTTTTGCGTTGTCTGCTCCATCTGACAACATCTTCCACCTTGCAGATTTCGCGGATAGCCATGTTCCTCACCGTAATCATGTATTCTTCTTCTTCTTCTTCCTTGTTCTTCCTATGTGGTCTGTTCTCCAGTGTTGCACCTCCTGTAAGCTAGACTCCCAGCTGTCCTTCCATCTTTTAGGAGGCTGACTATGTAGTGCAATATAGGGCGAGTCTGGTAGTGTCCATTCTTTGAACATGACCGTACCAGTCCTTTTTTCGCTGTCTGTTCCATCTTATAATATCCTCAACCTCACAAATATCTCTTATTCTGGTGTTCCGCGCGCGATCTCTCAGTGTCTTGCCTGCTATCGTCCTCAGTGTCTAATTTGTCGTAATTATGTAATCTTTATAAAATTCTTCTTTCTTCTTTCTTAAGATATATTTTAAATGGCTCCAAATTATATATCCGAACTCTGTATAACGGACAGCCTAAATACAAGGAAATCCACACTTCGCTCGGCGAAATCCTCGGCAATAGGAAGATTAGTTGAGCCAAAGCGTTGCCCTAGTACAATTTTCGGGGATCGAGCGTTTGCGGTAGCCGGTCCATCAGCTTGGAACAATCTTCCTTCACACCTTAGATGTACAATTAATCCGACAGACTTCAGATCTAAGCTGAAAACCCATATTTGTCATATTTCATACCCAATTTAAAACCTGCAAATTTTGTTCTATTATGCTTTCTAATCGAACGTCTTAATGCGCCATTGAGATGATTACATCACAAAAACGGCGCTTTAAAAGTAAGCATATTATTATTATTATTTTATTATTAAATGTATTGGAATTTAATAATAAAATAATACACAAACAAACATATGAATCATTGTTAAATTTGTTTTTGGCGTCGTTTAAGAGATGGCAGCACACGTTGGTACATCATCTTGCTCTAGCAATGTCATCAGTCAATCACGGATGTATATTTTGAACCACCTCTGACTTTAAATAAATAAATTGAAATTAAATGAAAATGTATGTGGATGGCTATAAAAAATTATCCTCTCTGTTTACCCCTCCGGAGAAACGGTGTAATGGTTAATTAATGTAGTTAGTAAAAGTCTAGTAGGATAAGAAATTAGCATTCAGTATAACGAAACATGTAAATTGATTTAGATGTCTATATTAATCAGTAAATGTACGAATAGAGGCCGTCTGCCCAATGTTAATTCCGCATATCGGCTACAATTAGTAAACATTAAGTGAATTCAGAGGGAGATAATAGTACAAGTCACGCTTCGAGTGAATAGGGGATGTTTCCCTAACTGTGGCACGTGAAAAATAACGTAGAAAAAGTTATTATTGCGTAACGAAACATAAATATCCAAAAACTTCTGAAGAATGTAAACGAGTAAAATAATAATAGCTTATTCTTCTTTGTATGAAAGAGCTGAAAGGGTTGGATGTAGGTACCAAAATGAGGTGAGTGTCAGTAAGCTGTCTCTTGTATGCGGATGACGTTGTCCTACTTGCAGACAACGAGCATGAACTACAGGCCCTGGTGAATAGTATGTACGAGGTATGCATGCGAAATGATCTGATGATGAATGTTTCAAATCAAATCAAATCAAATCAGTTTATTTACTCAAAAGACATAACAAACAGCATAAATGTTTAGGGCATCTATTGAGTACAGGTAAAATATTATAAACATACAACATTATAACAGGAACGCATTAGAGATGGTTCGACATTAGGAAGACAAGATACTTTCTAAAGTCAAGAATATTTGTCCTCTGAACGTACTAGTAAGAAAGTCGTCGATCTCTTGCTCTTCCCACCGGTGTCACCAGAGGCAGATTGGTTCTGGCAGCCGGTATGTGCCGTTATCATTGAGTAACGAAACATAAAAAATCCAAGAACTTCTGAAGAATGTAAACGAGTGAAATAATAATATGTTTCGCATAAAAAAACTTTTAAAAAATTCTGGGTTACAATTAAGGTTTAAAACACAGATCGTCAGATCTGTTAAAACGATAATAATTTTGGATTAGTCTGTGTTTTACCTTTTTTCAAATTAATTAAAGTCCTGGTGAATTGTATGTATGAGGTATGCATGCGAAATGATCTGATGATGAATGTTAATAAGTCCAAGGTAATGATTTTTGAAAAGGAAGAAACCATGACAGTCTGCAACATTAGCGTGAATGGTGAAAACTTGGAGCAAGTAGTTGAGTTTGTGTATTTAGGTAGTATGTTTACAAGAGATGGGAGAGTGGAGAGGGATATTGAAAGAAGGGTTGGGGGCAGGCAACAAAGTGAATGGTGCACTTAAAGTTGTCATCGCAAACAAAAACCTATCCAAAAAAGCTAGAATGGCAGTGCACAATGGTGTTCTTCTACCGACCCTTATGTATGGAAGCGAAGCATGGAACTGGCAAAGGAAGGATGAAAGTAGAATAAATGCAGTAGAAATGAGATCTCTTAGACGAATGTGTGGATATTCGGTGTATGATAGAGTGTCGAATGAAAATATAAGAAGTGAATGCGGTGCGAATGATGGTGTCATGAACAAAATAATGAAAGGATCATTAAGATGGTTTGGACATATGGAAAGAACGAATGAAGAAAGAATGGTAAAAAAATTATATGTTAATGATGTAAATGGAACCAGAAATAGAGGAAGACCGAGGAAAACGTGGCACGATCAAATAAATCAAATATTGAATGTCGGCCATGTGAGGAGTCAGAGAAATCGACGCGCGTGCATGACACGATGTATGAATGTTGAGGAAGCGACAGAAATATGTCAGGAAAGAAAGGTGTGGCAGTCTATTCTTTCTGCCTACCCCTTCGGGGAGACGGCGTGATGGTTAGTTAGTTTAAAACACTGTTTCCACTTTCTTGTTTAAATTTCTCAACATCTCTTCTGTTGATCAATAGAAACTGATTCTACCGATAGCGAAGGTGTAAAAATATCTACAGTCTTTTCCACTTTTTTTGCTTTATTTAAGATTGCATCATGTTATTTTTCGAAATCTGTTCCTGGGATGTAGATGTCCAACTGTCTCGCCATATTTTGCGTGGTCTTCCTGGAGGTGGTTTCCTTGTTGGTACTTTATTTGCGGCTATATTTATCACTCTTTCAGAACATGCTCTCTCCAGTAGTCCTCTAAGTCTTCCCCATCGCACGACATCTTCTACATAGCAGATCTTTCTTATTTCAGAATTTCTTATTCTGTCTCGGAGTGTCGTTCCCGCAACGGATCGGAGAGTCTTCATTTCTGTGGTTCTTACGAGACTTTTTGTTCTAATGGTGTCAGCTCTCGTTTCTATTCCATATGTCATTATAGGACGTACGTATGTCTTGTAGTAATATCTATCTATCATCATCATCATCATCAGCCGTCTGTCATCCTCTGCTGAATGTAAACCTCTCACAAAGCACGCCACCGCCCCCTATCCATTGCCACTTCCATCCATGTAGTGAAAAAATAAACTTGAAAGTGGAAGAAATGTTTTTTTATTTTATTTGTTAAAATAAAAAATATGAATGCAATTTCATAATATCGTTAACGGCTTAATTTTTTCAATAGTAAATTGAAACAAATACCTGTGCATGTTTTATATGTACGAGTATTTACGATTTGAAATAGCCACAACCGCCAAAATTTAACAATATTTATTGCTTTGTACATCAAAATTTTAAATTAGATTATAACAAACATGTTTCAGACATGTCCATGTTAATTTAACTAACTAACCATCACGCCGTCTCCCCGGAGGGGTAGGCAGAAAGAATGGAACGCCACACTGCTCTGTCCTGACATACTTCTCTCGCTTCCTCTACATTCATACATCTTGTCATGCACGCACGTCGATTTCTCCGACTCCTCACGTGACCGACATTCAATATTTGATTGATTTGATCGTGCCACGTTTTCCTCGACCTTCCTCTATTTCTAGCTCCGTTCACGCCGTTTACATATACCTTCTTTACCATTCTGTCTTCACTCATTCTTTCCATGTGTCCAAACCATCTTAATGACCCTTTCCTTATTTTGTTCATAACACTTTCATTCGCACCACATTCACTTCTTCTACTTGCATTTGTCACTCTATCATATACAGATTTGCCACACATTCGTCTTAGAGATCTCATTTCTACTGCGTTTATTCTACTTTCATCCTTCTTTTGCCAGTTCCATGCTTCACTTCCATACATAAGGGTCGGCACAAGAACACCATTGTGCACTGCCATCTTGGCTTTTTTGGATAGGCTTTTGTTTACGATGACAACTCCATGTTAATTTAATTTCAAATAAAGCGTTTTTTTTTACAAAATCATACATATTGTTTGACTTATGTTTAAATGTGTAGTGATACACAGCAGTGAAGCTTGTTGCAGACCAATCCTCAGTAGTGTAACCACGAAGAAGACACAGCGCGTACTTTTTAAAGACAGTAAGATAAAGGTTAAATAAAAAAATATGACAACTTACCTCAAAGTTTGACAAGCTCTGCCTTAAGTCCGAAAAAACGATACGTGCACAAGTAATCTATGATAGAAAAAATGGTAAATTAAAACATTAAGTCAATTTCACACATCAGGGGTTTCTGTTTTAGTTTATAAATGTATGTACAGAGCTATCAAAGTAGAACCATTTTAAATTTAATTGTATCGCAATAGAGACGAAGACGCAAACTGAATATGGATGATCAAGGTGTTTACAGGACTTATGACCTGTCATTGGTTGGGTTAAGCGCACGCTTTATGTAATTACAACATTCCCCATTCCACCTTTGTTATGATTATGCATGACAATTTTTTGGAAGATGTATATATACTTCAAAATCCATACCTATCTTCACGTGTCAGTTTCAATTATCCATCTATGTAGATTTGGTTGCACTTGTGAATACATTCAAGATTAACTTATACAACCGACCCACTAACGCCATCTATGGAGAATGATTTTCAGCATTTAGCAAACTACCTTATGAACACAATGCGAAGGCTGTAGCCCATAAACGCATTGTTTTAGAAGTCGCCAGGAGTATTATTCCATTCTAATTGCCAAATAGTTGACCAGAATAATTACAAATATTTTATATTAAGAGCGATTATAGAATCATTTTGTTGATTTATTCTTTAAATTTATTTAACAGTTTAAAATCGGGACTCAAATGAAAGAAAGTTCTACTGTGGTATGTACCCTGTTGGCAGGTATGTTCCTAGTCAGAGAAGTCAACGTGTGTGCATGAGACGATGTATACATGTTAAGGAACAAGAGAAATGTGTCAGGAAAGAACGGTGTAATGGTCCATTTTTTCTGCTTACCCTTTCCCTTTTTTGTATATATATACTTTGTATACAACACTCACATTTTAAACAAATTAAAATAAAATATCAAGCATGTTTCGGACTACCCAGTCCTTCCTCAGTGATATTATATAGATATTTAAAATAGAGCGGAAGAAGGTATTATGAACAAAATTATGAAAAAATCGTGGCGATAGTTCGGACATATGGATGGAGAAAGTATACGTTAATGATGTAAATGGAGTACGGAGTCGAGGCAGACCGAGGAAAACATGGCATGAACAAATTAATCAAATTTTAAAGGTCGGTCATCTTAAAAGTGCGTGTATGACTCGTTGTATGAATGTGGAGGAATCTAGTGAGGTTTGCCAGGATAGAGTAGTGTGGCGGTCTATTCTATCTGCCTACCCCTGCGGGGAAACAGCGTGAGGGTTTGTTAGTTTGTTTAAAATATTAATAAATTATTTACAAATATGGTTAGTTTTATCTATTTTTTTTATCAAAAAATACTCCTGTCATCTTCTTTTTCATATTATGGGAAACTAGTATCGTATGGGTGGCACTAAATATAATCTCATCTCTTCTAGTTATTTTAGTATTGTGGTGGAAGGTTTGGACGACTTTGTGTCGTTTCTAGAGATACTGAATGTCTTAGTAACACCACTCTTGGAGCCGCCACATGCCGCAACATCATTTCATTTGTTTATAGCTCTTTTATCAATCATCGTTATATAAATAAGAATTAATAATGACCGGTTTCACCAAATCGATCAAAAGAAAATAGTGAAAATAGTTCTCGAAACGTTTCATTTAATTTTTATTTAAGTGCATTTTCATCAAGAGATTTCGCTATAATCAATAGACTATTCTAGTCCATTCTTTTTTAAATGATCTGTAATGCGCTACTTATTTTAAAATACAAAGTCACGTTCGAAATATGAATTCAAATGTGACGTTTTGGTACGCATTCTTATCGCCGAACGAGGGATTTCATGTCGTAATTAATTAGTGTGGGGCGACCACACGAGACTGTAAAACTGTCGCTGTTCCAAAGAACTAATGTCCGAAACAACTGTTGTTTGTAATTTTATTAATTCTAACGCTTCCTCCCACTTAATTAGAATATATTCACACGACATACTTCACTGCCTTCACGTCCGTGCTTCAGAGGGCATATCTAGAGGGTCTCTCCGAAGGGGTAGACAGAAAGAATGGACTGCCACACTTTAACCGATGCGATAATAATAATAATAATAATAATAATATGCTAACTTGTAACTGTTTTTGTGATGTTATCACCTCAAGGGCGCATTAAGACGTGTTTTTAATCTAAAAATCAAAATTTTCGCGATCGATTAGAAAGTATAGTGGAACAAAGTATAAATTTTAAATTGGGTATGAAATATGAAAAAGATGGGTTTTCCGTTTAGATCTGAAATCTGTCGGATCATTTATGCATCTGAGGTGTGAAGGGAGATTGTTCCAAGCTGATGGACCGGCTACCGCGAACGCTCGATCCCCGAAGTTCGTACTGGGGCAACGCTTCGGCTCAACTAATCTTCCTATTGCCGAGGAGTTCGCCGAGCGAAGTGTGGATTTCCTTGTATTTAGGCTGTCCGTTATACAGAGTTCAGATACATAACTTGGTGCCATTCCATGTAGCGCTTTGAAGACTGTCCAGCAGAGTTTATACTGGATTCTTTCTGGACTTTTAAGCCAGTTAAGTTCTTTGAGATGTTGTGTTATATGGTACTCCATCCTTTTTTATTCGCCCCCGCGGGAGACGCGGTGTGATGGGTTGCGAACCTCATCGCCACTAATAGGCATTTCCCGCGCAAATTTCGATCGTCCAACGTCCACAAAATAACATAAAACAAATAATATAAAATACACTGACATAAAATAAAATAAAAAAATTAAAATAATATAACGCATAATATTCTTTTAGATGGTGCACATGGTGTAAGCTAGACGATCCGGACTTTTGTGTTTATGTAATAACTGTCAATCTAGCAAAAACTTCAAATGTTATTAAATGTTGAATTTAATTCAATATAATTTATTACTCCACGTATTTTTAAATTAACTGAAATTAGGCACTTATAACAATCCAACGCAAGTAAGAACTTTAAATTTACGGATTGTAATAATTACTGGAAATGTATGGATGAGAGTGGCGATGGATACAATGGCGTGCTTTGCAGTGGACCACAGACAGCTGATAAATAGAAGAAGAAGCTTCTTAGGGATATCTACATAGAATCAATACAGAATTCTTCATGGTGTCGAAGGCAATTCGATCAAATAACGTTGGCTCAGAAATCCGCCAGCTGGACTGCATTGCTGGACGCACGCAACAGATCCTTTTCGGTGCATCTTACAAGGCAACAAGGGCACACCATTATGTGCAGCATGGTTTGCTCCATGCCACAGATGCAGAGCGTCGTACCACTCTGAAGGACACTCCATCTCGCCATGTTGTCCCTGTATTTAATTACCCTATTACGGGGATTGATATTGGATTCGAATTATTATACGTCCCACGGTGGAACCTACTGGAAGGTATGTAACTTTTCAATACCGTGAAACGCCACCTTGCATGACAACAGCAAGACTTCCAGTTAGTCCGACTCCCTGGCGTCCTATAGTGGTCCTCATGATCATTGACCTTACCATCAGGGTCATAGCAGACAGGAAGAGGACGTATGGCGTGTCTTTGGTGCCACAATATGAAGACCCTTCACCTACAAAAAATCTCTGGAGAAGGCAATGGGAAACCACTCCAGTAACACTTCCCAAGAAATCACCGTGGCAGGAAAGTATTCGCCCCAGTGATCGCTAACGTCTGGGGGACACTGAGTGGATGTATCAGATATTTTTGTTTAAATTTTATTTATGAAAGGGTTTCTGGATTTAAAGACCCATTTGAGTGAATATATTACAAAAAAGATGCTAAAACTCATAATAATATGTAGATACAATGGTCTATGTTTGTTTGTAAATGATAATATGGATTCATAATGATAATTATTTGTATTGAATATTTTAAGTATTATTTTAGTCTTATTTGTATTTAAAAAATAAGACTATAACACATAATAAAACTAAATTGTGATAATAAAAAGGGTTAGAAAATCCCTTCCTCGGAACCAACTTGCTCATCACATACTATGGAAGAAGGAATGACCAGATGCCACTCGCCACCCACTCACAAAATAATATTATGTGCCTTTTAAAACAATTTTACTTACCTACATTGTCAAGATATTCCATTATGTCATTGGATATAAAAAATAAAATAAAACTTCTTAATCACATTTTTCTTGAAATCTCGCCTGAATTGAGGATTTTTTTATTCATAAAAATTACCAAATCAAGGCCTCTAGAATTTTTTATTGTTTCTTGAATAAAGATGTAAAACTCCATATTAAATAATTAATACAAATGAAATTATATGTTTTCTTTCACCTTGCTTAGGCATTATCAAATGTATGATTAACAAAGTAGATGTTGAACAATCGAAGTGTGCGCGGGAGATGCCTTTTGGTGGCGATGAGGTTCGCAACCCATCACACCGCGTCTCTCGCGATGGCGAAAAGAGAAGGATGGAGTGCCGCATCGATTAAAGTGTGGCAGTCCATTCTTTCTGCCTACCCTTTCGGGGAGACGGCGTGATGGTTAGTTAGTTAGTTAGTTAATTACAAGTACCAACTCGATTTTCCCAAATCCAAATTTCCCTCCAATAATCAAAATGCCCTTTCTACACAAAACAAACCATTTATAAAAATCGAACAATCTTCTTCACCCACTAAAAATCACAAGTACCTACCCTCGAAACAGACCCCACCAAACATTTCAATTACCATCAACTAATGCACGCATCGGCCACGCGCCACGTTTTAAAAATAATGTTTCATTTCTGTGGATCGAACGGTCGGGCCCCTCGACCAATCGGAGGACCGGAAATTAGACATGCGCACACTCGAAAAACAAAACGCGCACACGCGCCGCATATAAAATGACGTATGGATAACCTCCAAATTGAATAATTTATGTTTTTGAGTTTTTACATACAAATCGTCTATTGTGGTTTGTTTTATTGTGGCATATAGAACGGTTGAATTATTTTTGTATGTTAAATTTTCAAGATGATTGCTTGGAGATATAAAGTGAATATTTTTAACATATTTATATGGATTAAAAATATATATTTAAGTATCAAACTATTCTTATTATAATACTCTGTACAATAACCATCATTTTAAAATAGATAAGAAAACATTGTAATTGTTACCATTTATCATATCTTTCCTTTAGCGATACTGTGTAGTTAATCCACATTGCTTGAAAAAACTTTAATCATGTAATTCTTCTGTACGGGCGCATGTAGTTAAACTCCTCCTAAACGGCTTGGCCGATTTAATGAAATTTTTTCCAGTTCCATGCTTCACTTCCATACATAAGGGTCGACACAAGAACACCATTATGCGCTGCAATCTCAGCTTTTACGGAAACAAAAGCCTATCCAAAAAACCTAAGATGGCAGTACACAATGGTGTTCTTGTGCCGACTGTTATGTATGGAAGTGAAACATGGAACTGGTAAAAGAAGGATGAAAATAGAATGAATGCAGTCGAAATGAGATCTCTAAGACGATTGTGTGATAAATCTTAAAAAAAGTATAAGAAGTGAATGGAGTGCGAATGAAAGTGTTACGAACAAAATAATGAATGGATCGTTGAGATGGTTTGGATACGTGGAAAGAATGAGTGAAGACAGAATGGTGAAGAAGGTGTATGTAAAAGACGTGAACGGAGCTAGAAATAAAGGAAGGCCGAGGAAAACGTGGCACGATCAAATCAATCAAATATTGAATGTCGGTCACGTGAGGAGTCGAAGAAAATCATTATCTCTGCCTACCCCTCCGGAGAGACGGCATGATGGTTAGTTAGTTAACATTATTTTACCTGTTCTCAATAGATCTCACAAACTGTTTGATGCGAGGTTAGCGCACAAATGCAATGCCTGCGCAACAGAAAAAAGCTATTTATGGCGGACTGCTTATTAGAAAGATGTCGAAAATTGGGCTTCGATATTATTTCTATGCCATTAGATGAAAGATACTGTTTTGTTTATTAACAAGACTAAAACAGGTTTAAAAAAAATACACGAAGGTTAGTATAATAGTTCAAATAACAACGTCGTTAAAACATAATAAGAAAGTAATGAATCCAATGTAATTACAAGTTAGCCTATACAAACGGGCGTACAACGAATGTGTAGGCATGCATTTAGCATTTAATAACAGCCTACCCCAAATAATGTTTGTTTAATGATTTATGCTACCAGATTAGGTTACTCTCCCCTCGTTTGGGGTACCTACGTCGCTTTTAATTTGAATTAAAGGTACCCCGCACGCGACCCGCGGTTTAGGAGATGCTATCTTCAGATACGACTTTTTTTTATTATTACTATATTAATTAGAGGATAAAACGCGGTCACCCCAATTACCTCAAATTTCTACTGCGAAGTCAAAATTGTTTTATTCAAGAGGGTGGAAATACGAATAGTCGGAATGATATGTATTTTAAAGATGCCTTAAAGATTTTTTTATATGTATATTCGCCATAACTTTTTGTTGTGGATTAATTGAATATTTTTTTCCAACACCAACTTTATTAAAATATAAAAAAATTAAATATAAAACGAGATCTCTTAGACAAATATGTGAATACTCTCTGTATGCGTGGATACTCTCGGTTCTATAGATAACGACCGTCAGTAATGAGGTAACGAAGAAAGAAAAAGAAGAACACCACAAATTGCTACATAGGAACGAAATTATTTTATTGAAATAAGTTAAAATGGCAGTGCACCATAGTGTTATTGTACCGACCCTTGTGTATGGAAGCGAAGCATGGAACTGGCCAAAGAAGGATGAAAGTAGAATAAATGCAGTAGAAATTAGATCTCTTAGACGAATGTGTGGATACTCTGTGTATGTTAGAATGTCGAATGAAAATATGAGAAGTGAATGCGGTGCGAATGATGGTGTTATGAACAAAATAATGAAAGGATCATTAAGATGATATGGACACATGAAAAGGATTAATGAAGAAAGAATAGTAAAAAAAGTATTTGTTAACGATGTACAATAAATGGAACTAGAACGTGTCGACCTTCGTGGCAGAGTGGTAAGAGCTCTGACATCCATACCGAAGATCCCGGGTTCGATGGCAGTGTGATTGTCACACTGTATTTAGTCTGGTGTAGAATTCACGTGCCAATAAAATGGCGATAGATTAGCTACCTATCACATGTCGTGAGATTTAATATAATCTTCTTCTTTCTGTGTCCTGTCAGGTCTCCCCAACGTCGAGTCTCCCCAACCCTTGAGTAGGCCTCCCCGTCCTGGGCAGCTCGGAATAGCTCAGCTAATATAATAGCTAAAATAAATTGTACACAGTAATTGGGTTCAAACGACCTGTTGTATACAAGAAAAATAAATAGAGGAAGACCGGGGAAAACGTGGCACGAAACGTGGTATTATTATTATTATCGTTTGGTTGGATTACTCTTTTCATCATGACAGCATGAGCCAAATCGATGAAAAGGGTATTATAGCTATCATAGTGATAGGTAGCTAATCTATCGCCTTTTTATTGTCACGTGAATTCTACACCAGACCAAAGACACTCTGACAATCACATTGCTATCGCCGGGAGTCAAACCCGGAACCTTCTGGGTGGCAGTTAATTCACTTACCGCTCAGTCACGAAGGTTAAAGATATTTAAAAATCAATTTTGATTTTTAAAATATCTTTATCTTTCTTGAAAATAATTATATATTATGACAGTCGACATTTCGAGTCTAGCTAAAATATTATCAAATTTAGATTTAAAAACATTAAACTTACTTCCTATGGCCATACAACTCTTAAAGAGTTTTAGCCTCCTTGATGATTTTTCGCCAAGCTCCTCGATCCTGCGCCTTTTGCTCCCAGCAGTCCGATTCGCCCAACCTAGCCAGATCACCCAGAATATTGTCCATTAGGCGCTGTCTAGGCCTTCCTAGAGGTCTTATCCCAGTCGGTCTAGACGCGTACAGGGTCTAGATTGCTCTGGTCTTTTCGGTTCGGCATACGTGCCCAATTCATGCTAGGCGACCGGTTTTCACAGTGCTCGTTATAAGGGGCTGCTGGGTCATCGTACGGATCTCTTGGTTGGTCCTATGCTTCAAAGTTCCCGCTGCAACACCGGGTCTGGGTCCCAGGATCGTTCTAAGTATTCTATTATCAAACCAGTAGATCCTTTGTTGTTCTTTTAGAGTCATTGTCCACGACTCAGAACCATATGTCACCACTGGCTTTATAATGGTGTTACAAATACGCAGTTTGGTGTTTCTGGATAGAAGCTAAGACTTTAGGAACGTTCGCAAGGAGGCTGCAGCTCGTAGGCCTTTTTTGAACTCTGTGAAACATTAAGTCACCTGGTGTCTAGGATGTATGAGGTATGCAAGCGATACGATTTGATGATGAATGTGAATAAGTCTAAGGTAATGATTTTCGAAAAAGAAGGAAGCATGACAGTGTGCAACATTAGTGTAAACGGCGAAAATCTGGAACAAGTGGATGAATTTGTTTATTTAGGAAGTATGTTTACAAAGGATGGGAGGGTAGAGAAGGACATAGAAAGAAGGGTTGGGGCAGGCAACAGAATAAATGGTGCACTTAAAGTTGTCATCGCAAACAAAAGCCTATCCAAAAAAGCTAAGATGGCAGTGCACAATGGTGTTCTTGTGCCGACCCTTATGTATGGAAGTGAAGCATGGAACTGGCAAAAGAAGGATGAAAGTAGAATAAATGCAGTAGAAATGAGATCTCTAAGACGAATGTGTGGCAAATCTGTTTATGATAGAGTGACAAATGCAAGTATAAGAAGTGAATGTGGTGCGAATGAAAGTGTTATGAACAAAATAAGGAAAGGGTCATTAAGATGGTTTGGACACATGGAAAGAATGAGTGAAGACAGAATGGTAAAGAAGGTATATGTAAACGGCGTGAACGGAGCTAGAAATAGAGGAAGGCCGAGGAAAACGTGGCACGATCAAATCAATCAAATATTGAATGTCGGTCACGTGAGGAGTCGGAAAAATCGACGTGCGTGCATGACAAGATGTATGAATGTAGAGGAAGCGAGAGGCGTATGTCAGGACAGAACAGTGTGGCGTTCCATTCTTTCTGCCTACCCCTCCGGGGAGACGGCGTGATGGTAAGTTAGTTAGTTAGTTAGTTAGTGAAACATTAAATGAAAGCGAAAATTGATGTTTTTCAAAATGTTAATGTTCTTCTTCTTAGTGTAGCCCTAGTGGCCTGTTTCTTAAGAGGAAATGGCCTCCTGCGAAGTAGACTCCCAGCTGTCGATCCATCTTTTTGGTAATCTGCCCGGGGGTCGTCTACCTTGGGGTTAGCCGCACAACTCAATGAAGGGGAGTCTGGATGGATCCATTATATGTTGTTAATAGAAATTTCTTTAAATTTTTAATTGTATCTCAATAGAGACGAAGAAACAAACTGGAAACTGAATATGGATGATCAAGGTGTTTACAGGACTTATGACCTGTCATTGGTTGGTATTTGTAAATAGAAATTTCTTTACTTATATTCTTCTTCTTCTCCGGCGCTACAATCCTTGGTGCGTCTTGGCTTCCTCCAAGAAACGTCTCTGGCCGCCACCTCACAGTCTTGCTGCTCCAGGACCCGACAATCTGCCACGGCACCATCCAGCCATCGCAGTCTCGGCCTACCGATGCTTCTTCGTCCTGCTGAATTGTCATACAACACCATTTTGGGGGGCTCCAGATCTCCCATACGGTACAAGTGCCCTAGCCAGCGCAGTCTGTTAATCTTTATACACTTGACCACGCTGACGTCCTGGTATAGATCGTAGAGCTCTGTGTTGTATCTCCTTCACCAAGTCTAACCATCCTTAATGGGTCCGAAGATTCTGCGAAGGATCTTCCTTTCGAAGTAGTTTATTTTATTTTCATCCCGTTTAGTGAGCGTCCAAGTCTCCGAGGCATATGTTAGGACTGGTCTAATCAGCGTTTTATATATTATGGTCTTTGGCTTTCTAGACAGTAAACGCGTCTTTAGGTGCTAATGAGGCCAAAGTAGCATCTGTTTGCTGCAAATATCCTTTTTCTAATCTCTTCACTGACATCAATTATTTTGTTAACTAAGTAGCGTAGGTACGTAAACTGTTCCACGGTCTCAACTTTGAAGTTATTCATGTTGATGTCAGTGGATTGACTGTTACTAGGCAGCATTGTGACAGGCATATATTTCGTTTTGTCCTCATTAATGCGCAGTCCCACTCCTCTCGCTGATAGCTCAAGAACAACGAAAGTTTCTCTCAGGGCAAATTCCGATCATGCGATAATGTCGATATCGTCAGCATATGCCATTATTTGAATTGGCTTTGTATATATGGTTCCACTTGTTTCGATGCCCGAGTCTCTTATAGCTTTCTCTAGGGCTATGTTGAACAGAAGGCATGCTGTCTTAAACCATTGTACGTTCTGAAGCTATCCGATAAGTCCGACTGTATTTTGTCTTCACTTATATTACATATAATAAATTATTACTGATTAGGGATGAGGAGAGAACAATAAAAGAGAATTTCAATAATTATGAATTTTAATACATACGAATGAATTATCATTAGTAATAAATATTATTTACAATTTATAACTATAGAACATGACTAACACGTACTGAAAATATCACAAAAAAAGGTTTTACAAACAAATATATAAATTTACATTTTTAAATGAACAATAAATTACAAGTCTATTTGTATCGCGAATCAACATATAATAATTCACAAATAAAAATACAGTTTCAGATGTTCTTAGATATATAACATATTAACCCAGCAGCCCCTTATAACGAGCACCTTGATAGGCAGTCGCCTAGCATGGATTGGGCACGTACGCCGAGCCGAAGAGACCAAAGTAATCAAGACCCTGTACGCGTCTAGACCGACTGGAGTAAGACCTCTAGGAAGGCCTAGACAGCGCCTAATGGACAATGTTCTGGCTGATCTGGCTAGGTTGGGCGAAACGGACTGCTGGGAGCAAAAGGCGCAGTATCGAGGAGCATCAAGGAGGCTAAAACTCTTCAAGAGTTGTATGGCCATAGCAAGTAAATACGTAACATATTTGAGTTAAAAGGGTCGCATAATTGGAAAACATATTGACTTAAATTAATTGGAGTCGGATATTGAAAGATGTGTTGGGGCAGGCAACAAAGTAAATGGTGCACTTAAAGTTTATTAAACAATAACCTATCCAATAAACTAAAATGGCAATGCACAATAGTGTTCTTGTACCCACCCTTATGTGTGGAAGCGAAACATGGAACTGGCAAAAAAGGTCCATTTACACTGGACAGTCATCAGCCGATACCGACACGTCACGCGTTTGCGTTGTGCAAATAATCGTTTGTTTGTTTTGATGGTGTCTTGTTACTTTTAATTAATGCAGATTCCGTTCATATTACATTTAAATTCCGAGATAATCGCCTTCTCCACGGCGAATTGAAATGTCAGTAAAAACGGTATTCTGTAAAAAAAATAATATAGGTATACCGTAGAAAACACATCCTGAAAAATATTGATCATTTTTATTAAGTGTCAATTATATGTAGGTAGGTGCTTTCTTAAGCAACCCCCGACGGCGATTTTATTATAGAATTTGAAGTGTTGTGTGAATGTGAAGTGTAAATGTTTTAAAATTCGAACGTAAAGTTCTCTTATTAAAATTAAGAACATCACATTCTCTTACACGGATTTAACAGGAATTTTATGGTCATAGCCTTTTAGATATAGCATCTATTTTAATTAAATTTGTGAATAAGATATAAAATTCGAACGATGTTTAAAAATCAAAAACTTCTGGAGTTTTTTTTAACAATCGTTGGTTTCTCTCAACTTAATAGGATTAGAGACATAATTGGTTTAAAAACTCGAACCTAAAATTGATCAGATGTGAGTTTTTTTAATTCCTTTCGAAGTGGCATTATATCAATAGCATTAAATAGAAAAACGAATCATTGGTTTTGAATTTCGATCAGCAAAAATCGGTTTAAATGTAGGTACTGACGTACTGAATTAGAAGATTGTTAAAGTTCATATCAAATATTTAATATTGAAAAACCGTCAGATATACAGAAGATTTCATATATTTTATTGAACTGACATGTTTCACCTTTGTAGAATATTTGGTAATACCCTAGCTAACCGAAAAATTACACCCTCATAAAATATAATAAATCTTCTAGAAAACGACATTTTTCATCAATACTATCAATACACGAACGTTATTTCTCTTTTTCTTTTTTATATACTCGTACAACACTTATTAGACATTAAAAAAATTATAAAAACATAGACATGTTTCGGATCAATCTTTATAACATCTGTCAGATCATGTTAACAATTTTATAATATTTTAAATATGTATCTTAATAATATGTATTACTGAAGAAGGACTGGTTGTCCGAAACATGTCTATGTAATTAAAAAAATTTAAAGTAAGTGTTGTATATACAAAGTATAAAAAAAAGAAAAAGAGAAATAAAGCATCTACAATACAAAATATGGCGAATAAAGAATAAATTAAACGTATTTATTTTGATATCGATCTATCAAATATAGCTAAAAAAATATACACATGATTTACTGATATTGTTTACCATTTTCACTAAACAATTTTCCAATTATGAAACTCTTTTTTAACATTTTTTTATAAAACGCGTGTTTCCCAATTTTTTTATTGAATGTTCCTTTTCTTTCGACAGCTAAACAAATTTTGCAGGTTTTTTATATAATATATAAAACGCCCGTTTTTAAGAAGTTTTATAACATTTCAATGGTGTGATATGTTTTAATATCTATGGAAATATACAATATAGTTGTTAGAATTGAATATACTTAAAGGTAAAACACTCCACTCTCATAAAATCTACAGAAAACAATTTGTATAATATAATTATAAAATTTACCACAGGGGCGCTTTGATAATTTTATTTATTCATGGGAAGTAATGAAAACGTCTATTTTCTAGAAGTGTTATTTTATTTGATAGGAATGACATGATTCGCTTTTATAAGAAATAATTAAGTACCTTGCTATGGCACTCTCAAACATTTTATAATGCCTTGGCAATGCGAATTATGTCATTCCCATAAATTATAATAAAACTTCTAGAAAATAGACGTTTTTATTCTACACAATAATTTCTAATCGAGTTTTAATTGTCGTCCAAAAAATACTTAGATAATCAATTGCTTTGGCGAAAGCACTATGATATTTCAACATTATTAACTGTTTAAATAAAACACTGATTGTAAGACCTTACAAAATATCACAGTTGATTGTAAGACCTGACGATGCTAACATCGGTTAGTGAAACAGATGTTGCGACAATTTCGAAATAAATTTAATCAATTGTGATATTTTATAGTAGTTAAAAAAATATTTAATAATTAAATACCATTAAAAACGTATATTTTCTAGAAATTTTATTAAATTTTATGGAAATTACAGTCATGCTTCGCCTTTCTAAGGCATTATTAAATATTTGATTACGCCTTAGTAAGGCGAAAGATGTCATTCCCACAAAATACAATAAAACTTCTAGAAAACAGATGTTTTTTGATAATAATTATTTAATATAGAGTTTCACATCACTCTTCAAGAAACGATATAATGTAATAAAACTTCTAGAAAACGGACGTTTTCATCAAAAATAAATATAATTTTCAAATTAATTTAAACATTTTAATACATTTATATGCTTAATATATTTTATGTACAACACATCTTTACATAATTGTCTATAGTTTATATTATTATCCGTATAATTAATAGTACTTTTCTTAGCCTAAAACATACAAATTTTATTCGGATTACGCACACACATACAGACTTAAATTTTAAACGTTCTAAATTTAAAAATTTCTCTTGTAATTTATTGTATCCATTGACAACGTTTAAACATTTATCCTATGGTACAAATTAATATTTTTCATATTAAATAGATTAAATTAATTTTTACACATATTGATTTTAATTTTTCTACGAAGCAAGAATGGTAATAAGAATTTCAGCTAAGATTACTATGGTTAATAAGAATAATTATATTATTTTATTATATAGAAATATATACAGAATGTCAACACTTCCGATAAACAATGTTAGTTCCGTTATAAACAATTGAAGAAATACATAAAAAATATTGACCGGTTTCAGAAAAACTCAGTATCTTTAATATCTTCAGGACTGTAACACCACATTCACTAGTAGGCATCGTGTTTTTTTATTTATTTATAAATAAATAATATGTAATATATAATCAAATATTGAATGTCGGCCATGTGAGGAGTCAGAGAAATCGACGCGCGTGCATGACACGGTTTATGAATGTTGAGGAAGCGAGAGAAATATGGCAGTAAAGAAAAGTGTGGCAGTCCATTCTTTCTGCCTACCCCTTCGGGGAGACGGCTTGATGGTTAGTTAGTTAGTTAATTAAATAATCATAGTAAACAAAAACCTTATCCAATAAAGTTAAAAAGGCAGTGCACAATTATATTTTTGTATCGGCCCTTGTGTATGAAAGCAAAGCATGGAACTGGCAAAAAATATGAAAGTAGAATAAATTCAGTACAAATGAGATCTCTTAGACGAATGTGTGAAAATCTGTGTATGATAGTTTTTGTACGAATATGTGGAAAATCCGTGTATTTTTTTAAAACACGTACAATCTCTGGGGCTCTAAAATCCACAATATGAAAAAACAAAGACATGACCATTAAGAGTAATGCGTAAGACCAATAATAACATATGGCGTCGAAGCAAGGGCAGACAAGTTTTGAGGACTTCCGAAATTAAGACACTGAGGACGATAGCAGGCGAGACACTGAGAGATCGCGTGAGGAACACCATAAGAGAGATATGTGAGGTTGAGGATATTATAAGATGGAGCAGACAGCGAAAAAAGGACTGGTACGGTCATGTTCAAAGAATGGACACCACTAGACTCCCCTATATTGCATTGTATAATCAGCCTCCTGGGACTCGTTCTCGTGGAAGACTTAAAAGATGGAATGATAGCTGGGAATCTACCTCACAGGAGGAGCAACACTCTGGAGAACAGACTACATAGGTCTGCAATAAGGAAGAGGAAGAAGAAGAATATGCTGGTACAGCGGTCGAAGTCCATTGCCTCCATTCATGTGGTGTCATGCATTTCTTACTTTGCCTGCGAGGTCAATGACCTACAGAAGTATTTGAAAGGTTCGGTTTTCAAAAATCGTTTCGCAAAATATTTCTTCAATTATTCAAAACATCACTAACATTGTCCCCGATAATATAACCCTAGAGTGTTGTAAAAGTTGGACTAGACAAGGCCAGACAGCGGCGCTCTGGAAGTCACAGGACTCGGAGGGAGATTTGGCGGAGGCTGCTGCATGAACAGTCCACCGGGCGGTCCAGAACTCCCGTCGAAATGATGATGAAGCCCCAAAGCCGGGTGATGATGCAGCGGAGAACCTAGAGGACCCAACCCTTGTGGGTTTCCAGCGTTTTCGTGGTACAAAATAGGCACTCTCACCAGTCTCTGCGCGGCGTGGGCCATGTTGGCAGCTTCAAGCTCAGCAGCTAACTGTCTCTTCCACTTGTTTCTTCTGTTCTGAAACCAGATCTTCACCTGTGTCTCGGTTAAGTGGAGACTTGCCGCTAAGCCTGCGCGTTCAGAACTGCTCAGATAGCGCTTCATATCAAACGTGGACTCCAATTGAAACACTTGCGATCTTGAAAACACTGTTCGTGTTTTTTTCTTGCGCTTGTTCATGCTGTTTTGACCGTTTGGAGACATGTTATTGGTGGATCTTTTATCAGAATCCTTGAGACTGTCAAAGTCATCACTTTCGTCTATCTCCCCGTCTGACTCCACGATCATATCGTCGTTGTTTTGATTGAGATTCGATGATGATCCAAAACCCTGCGTCTGGTATGCTGGCTCTCTGTGGGGTGTCGGACTCTTGGGACGGAATCTCTGCAAATAAGAGTCTGTGTCGAGGTAGGCTGGATGGGAGTGCGCCGGTCTGGATTGGTGGTTCAGCGGCTGGGGAGAGCTTGGAGGGCGTGGGGACCTGCTTCGACTCCTCGGGGAGACGTTTCTCTGCGGAGCTGGAGAGACGGGAGGGGAGCCTTCTTCGTTCGTCGTACTCGATCCATCTGAAACAAGGAAATAATCAAAATATGAATACATTTTGAAAATGGAAAAATCCTGACGTGAAAATAAAACGACCCATCATGAAATCTGGAATGGAATGAAACAAGGAAATAATCTAAATTTGAATACATTTTGAAAAAGGAAAAACTCTGACATTGAGAATCAGCTAAGGAATGATCTATAAAACTTGTGTGCGATCCACCATGACCCTTGTGGTCGAGTGTTAAGTGCTTTGACTGCCACCCCGAACGTTCCGGATTCGATTCCCGGTGATGGGAGTGTGATTGTAATCAGTGGCGGTATTCCCATAGAAGCCCAGAAGCCCGGCTTGCGTAAGAAATTTTGAATTAAAACTCCAAATCTAAGTAACCAACAACCCACGAAATCATCTTACAACAATGTTCCCATCAGACGTAAGAGGAATAGCCACAAGAACCTCTGTAAGCCAGAAGAGGTTTTAATTCAAAATTTCTTACGCAAGCCGGGCTTCTGGACTTCTATGGGAGTACTGCCTCTGATTGTAACACTGTCTATGGTCTGGTGTAGAATTCACGTGACAATAAAATGGCGATAGATTAGCTACCTATTATATGTCATGAGAATTAAAATGATAGCTACATCCTTCACATCGATTTGCCTCGCGCTTTAATGATTTACAGAGCGATTCTACGAAATAATAATAATAATAAAAAAAGCAATAATAATATGGTTGTCGACTTTCGTGGCAGAGTGGTAAGACCTCTGACTTCAATACCGAAGGCCTCGGGTTCGATTCCCGACGATGGCAGTGTGATTGTCACACTGTCATTGGTCTGGTGTAGAATTCACGTGACAATAATATGGCGATAGATTAGGTACCTATGACATGTCATGAGAATCAATTTAATAGCTAAAAATGGCATAAATGAATTGGTATCGATTTTCAATTATGTTTGTTTAATCTGAAAGATTAGACAAACATTTAAGGTTAAAAGAATAGATTAAATGTGGTCTGTCATTCTTTTGATTGATGACAAGAAAAGGCTAAATTAAATTAACGTAAGTCCCGGATGGACAAGGAACAGGCCTAGATAGTGCAGCGAGACTGACGAAAGGGCGTCGCTGCGTCCTATAACAGTCTCAGGTGGTGGTGGGAACCTTATATGTTTGTTTAATCTATAATTTATGTATGCATATACTTAAATATAGCAATAGAGAAGCGTTGCCGGATTCGCTAGTGATGTATGGTATAAATCCATTTTCTGCTTCAAATAATCAATTGCTTTTTCGATTCTACTCGAAAGCACAACTCAGCTTTAATACATCCCTATGGCAACCTTTAATGTCCGGTACGAACATCGACAAAGTGGCGGGGAATTAGTGGGCAGTGTAGGGTTTCCGTTTTAGTTTTCATTTATGTGTCATTGAGCACAAGTAGAACGATAATGCCTCGAATCGGAGCACCAACACTAATTGGCTATTGACGAAATGGAGTTTTGTCAATAACTTGAGCGGCTTAAGCCCGCGAGGATAAAGTGGTGAAGGCTTTACAGGTTTCCGCAGGCTGGAACTGACATCCAAGTGTACCTATTCGGCTACAATTGAAATATTTCTACTTTATAATACTTCTTAGCTTGCACCTGATCGACTTTTCTTGGGTAACTCAGCTCTTGTACTAAGAATCATCGACTGGCCCTTGTATCCGAGGACGACTGTCCTTCACAGTTATTTTTTTTAATTCATAGGGACTTAGAGGAGTCGCACCGCTTTCCCGAAGCCGTTATAGGCGGACGTCGCCTTTCGTCAGCTTCGCTCTATCAATCCCTATGCCCGTCCTTTGTCCATGCGGGACTTACGTTACTGGGGTTTTGTGATTAAAGAAAAACAAAAGGGACCCAGGTCACATTTAAACTACCCATTTCCTCTATGTCCCGCCGAAATGTACATTTATTCAATCAACACAATACAGAAAAATAACATTTTAAACAAAAACAGAGCTACAGTTGTGAGTCCTCGTGTAACTAAAGAGTCCAATGTAGTCCAGTGTAGATATTCTGGAGCATCGAAGACAGCAGAAGACGTTAGCAGTGCAGTCGTCACCGTCTCTCATTTGTCTCTCCTTTCTTCTTCTCCTTCTCTGTGGCGTCGTCTCTGTGCTGTGCTTCAAAGTCCTGGGTGCCTTTATGTATTGATATTCTGCATATAGGCATAGTCTTTTTTCTGCAGACTTTTTCCAGCATCCATTATCGATCCTTTGGAGGTACGCTTTTACAGAATCCGTGAAGTGTAAAAATATGCAAGTTTTAAATTGGGTATGTAATACAAAAAAGATGGGTTTTCAGCATAGATCTGAAGTCTGTCGGATCATTTATGCATCTGAGGTGTGAAGGAAGATTGTTCCAAGCTGATGGACCGGCTACCGCAAACGCTCGATCCCCGAAATTTTTACTAGGGCAACGCTTTGGCTCAACTAATCTTCCTTTGGCAGAGGAGTTCGCCGAGCGAAGTGTGGATTTCCTTGTATTTAGGCTGTCCGTTATACAGAGTTCGGATACATAATTTGGACCCATTCCATGTAGCGCTTTGAAGACTTTCCAGCAGAGTTTATACTGGATTCTTTCTGGACTCAAGCCAGTGAAGTTCTTTGAGATGTTGTGTTATATGGGACTTTTTTGGAATGCCTTTAATGAGTCTTGCTGATGCATTGAACGCCAGACAGACATATTTGGAATCTTTCTAAAATATGGTGTTTCTTGTTGATTCCGTAGAAGAACAATTCGGACGTTGAATTTAATCGTCTCGGATTGGAGATCTTTAGTGTCAGTGAGGCACAGACAATCTACCGATCGCAGAAGACTTGTAAACTATCGTTACTAATACTTATTGAATATTTTTTGTTGATGTAAGAAATACTAAGGACACGCACTGCCGTCTTAACCAGATCGCGTTACGCGATTAAGCTTCTTTGTACGGTGTGACATTTAGACACCACTAACAACAGATTTAAAGCATACGTTGTGTGAAGGTCTAAGTAAACGTACGATCATAAATATTGTACTAGTTACAACCCGTGAAATATTCATAGAAGTAAATCAAATTCTACATTACGTTTCATGGTTTATTTGTTTAACTTAATTTAAAATTATTGGGACGAGATTAAAACCCCTGCCAGACTGTTATAAACAAGCCCTCCACATCGGTCTCCACTGGCGATTTACAATAGTGTAAACACTTGTTTGCAACAACAATTCGTTTGACCTTCAACAACCACTGTGGACGGACGCGCGTTGTAAGCCGCGTGTGGATGCCGCCGTTGTATGAGGTGGGAGCCTTGATGTAAACCAATGTGGACGCAAACACCAACCGTGGGCTCCACAAGCTTCTCACCAAGGTGACCCCTGTTGGAAGCTTGTTTACAACAGTCTGGCACAGCTTTATTACACGGGATTTTTCCTTCTTTCATCCTTATTTTCGCCTTTCATCCTTGCCACCTCCAAGCTTCACTTCCATACAAAAGGGTTGGCACTAAAACTCCATTTTGTACTGCCATCTTTGCTTCAGTGGGTGTATTTCTATATGACCAGAGTCAGTAAATTTATTTATTGTCTTATTATTAATAGTTATGGAACAAGAATTAAAACCAATTTCATCATTTCTGACCATGTGTCCAAACCATATTAATGACCCTTTCATTATTTTCATCATAATATTTTCATTCGCACTGCATTCACCTCGTATAGGTATTTGCTTATTTATTGTTTCTTGAACAATGATGTAAAACTCCATATTAAATAATTAATAATAACGTCAGTTTTCTAGAAGTTTTATTATATTTTATGGGAATGACATGTTTCGTCCTTCTAAGGCATTATCAAATGTTTTGATATTTGATAATATGATAACATTTGATAATGCCTTAGAAGGGCGAAACACGTGTTTCCAGAAAATATAATAAAACTTCTAGAAAACTCACGTTTTCATTCGTTTTAATTATCTTATATTTGCATTTGACACTCTATCGTATATGGATTTATCACACATTCTTCTTAAATATATTTTTACTACGGTATTTATTCTACAAAACTTACATTCTTATTTTTCCAGTAGTTCTAGTTTCATGCTACACTTCCACTAATATTACTAGTTCTTCTTAAATGTTTTTTGTTTTCGGTCAGGATCCCGCATGGAAAGTGTTTTTATTTTATTTACCGCCCACAATGTGTTAAGCAAACAGTGTTCAAATGAAACATAGGGTGAACAAAGTTATGAAAGCCGCTAATTAAACAGAATTCAATTAATATTTCGAGTAATCCGACCGAGTTAATAACACGGCTGACATATTTAATACAATAATTCGTGATTATTATAATATTTCGCTGGTCATTTGTGAAAATATTAATTTTGAAGCTTTGCTCTAATTCGATTAACCCTTACTGTGCTGCTAGCTTCATTTGCAGTAAAAAAATTGACTTGAATTGCGGCTGGCTGCATATGCAGCTCAAGCGGATTTTTCAAATTCATCGTAACTAACTAACTAACTAACCATCACGCCGTCTCTCCGGAGGGGTACGCAGAAATAATGGACTGCCACACTTTTCTTTCCTGACATATTTCTCTCGATTCCTAAACATTCATACATCGTGTCATGAATGCTCATAAATTTTTCTGACTCCTCACGTGGCCGACATTCAATATTTTGATTTATTTGATCGTGCCACGTTTTCCTCGGTCTTCCTCTATTTCTTGTTCCATTTATATCTTCCTCTACATTCATACATCGTACCATGTACGCACGTCGATTATTCCGACTTCGAATGTGGCCGCCTTTTAGTAATTGAGTAATTTTGTCATGCCATGTCTTCATTGGCCTTCCTCGACTTCTTCTTTTCCTATTCATACTACTTGTATATATATTATTAACCATTCTTCCCTCATCCATTCTTTCTATATGTCCAAAATATATTAGTGACCCTTTTTTAATTTTATTTATCACGCATTCAACCGCCTTACATTCATTTCTTACTTCATCATTAGATATTCTATCATACATTGTTTTTCCGCAGATTCTTCTTAGTGACTACGCTTGTACGTGTTTCAGTTGATTACGCTTGTAGTGTACAGTTAAGGGGTAGAAAATCTTTAGTTCCGTGAATATTTTATTATTAACTATTCAACTAGTTATTTTTTTTATAATGCCACACCACAAAACCAATCTGCCTCTGGTGACACCGGTGGGAAGAGCAATTAGTCTGCTGAACGCGGTCTCCTCGGAGATCGACGTCTTTCATATTAGTGAAAGTATGTTCAGGGGACAAATACTCTTGACTTTAGAAAGTATCTTGTCTTCCCAATGTCGAACCATCTCTAATGCGTTCCTGGTATGATGTTGTATGTGTATAATATTTGACCTGTACTCAATAGATGCCTTAAACATTTATCCTGTTTGTAATGTCTTTTGAGTAAATAAACTGATTTGATTTGATTTGATTTGATAAAATGCTTCATACGAAAGTATAAACTTGTCAAAATAAGCGTATTACAAAAAACGTTTGTAAGTATTAGATTTCCATTTCATATGATATGCAATATTATCTATTTACCATTGTGTTTTACAATAATCTTATTGAATAGATTATCTGTTTACCTTTCAACCCTTAACTTGCGTAACACGCAGATGGCATTAAAATATTGGATTCTATTGTTCACTATACAAATATTAATAGAAAAAAAACGAACTTACAAAAATCAATGAATGATTAATACGAATGAAAACGTCCGTTTTTTAGAAGTTAGTTTTTATTTTATGTAAAGTTCCGCCTGTCTAAGGCATTATCAAATGTTTGTTTAAAGATGGGCGAGTGGAGAGGGATATAGAAAGAAGGGTTGGGGCAGTATAAGCCTATCCAAAAAAGCTAAAATGGCAGTGCACAATGATGTTCTTGTACCGAACCTTACCATATGTATGGAAGCAAAGCATAGAACTGGCAAAAGAAGGATGAATGTATAATAAATACAGTAGAGATGAGATCTCTTAGATGAATGTGTAAATCTGTGTATGATAGAGTGTCGAATGAAAACATTATATAAAAAGTGAATGCGATGCGAATGAAAGTGTAATGAAAAAAATAAAGAAAGGGAACCTGAAGATGGTTTGGTCACAAGGAAAGGATGATTGAAGAGAAAATGGTAAAAATATATTACGTTAACGATGTAAATGGAACAGGAAATAGAAAACGTGGCACGATCAAATAAATCAAATATTGAATATCGGCCACGTGGGGAGTTGGAGAAATCAACTTCATACATGACACGATGTATGAATGTTGAGAAAGCGGGAGAAGTATGTCAGGAAAGAAAAGTTCAATAAATAAACGTGAATAAATGGGAAGGTTTTTTTTTTTAATAATTCCAAAGCTATTTGATATTATCTTAGATGTCCAACTAACTTAATATAAATAAATATTTAAAAATAAAGCTTATGTTTAACGAACATTGATGACTAAATGTTATCAAATTTTTAGGAAAACATCTTATAGAAAATGGATATTTTCATCCGTTTTAAATATTTCGAATGGAGTTTTACACCATTGTTCAAGAAACAATAAATATGTCCAGTATTTACGAGTATCTACGCGTCCATTAAAAGCATTTACTTCTGATAAACCAAGAATTACTATAGATCAGTAATCACGCCATTTCGCTGTTTTTAACACAGCCCTTGTATTCCGATACAGGGCTGTTGAGGTATATAATACTCGGTACTTAACTCCGATGACTTCGCAAAACGAGCGTATTCGAGTATTTAACCACTTCGCTGCCAGGCTAATTTATAAATCATAAATAAATTAAGTGAAAATCTGGAACAAGTGGATGAATTTGTTTATTTAGGAAGTATGTTTACAAAGGATGGGAGAGTGGGAAGGATATTGAAATAAGGGTTGGGGCAGGCAACAAAGTAAATGGTGCGCTTAAAGTTGTCATCACAAACAAAAGCCTATCCAAAAAAGCTAAGATGGCAATTCATAATGGTGTTCTTGTGCCGAACCTTATGTATGGAAGTGAAGCATTTAACTGGCAAAAGAAGGATGAAAGTAGAATATTGTACAGTACTGAAGATTAACAAATGCCACAGTCCAGCAGCATGGTTAACACTCGCCCTACGGTGTCCGTGGAAGCATCCCTAATTGAACTTATTTTTTAGCACCGTAAGCCGAGTGTAAAATGTTAGATTTAGTATCGCAAACCGAGTGTTAAAAGATACATTTAGCACCGTAAATCGAGTGTTAAAAGATACATTTAGTACCGTAAACCGAGTGTTAAAAGATGAATTAAGCACCATAAACCGAGTGTTTAAAGATGAATTTAGCGCCATAAACCGAGTGTTAAAAGATGAATATAGCGCCATAAACCGAGTGTTAAAAGATGAATTTAGCGCCATAAACCGAGTGTTAAAAGATGAATTTAGTACCGTAAACCGAGTGTTAAATATTTATATTTCCGTGAATCGAGTGTTAAATTTATAAAAAAGAACAATTTTAGTATATGAGCTAGAATTAACTCTCGGTAAAAAGGGGTTAAATCAATCGGGGTGCATATCGGGCAATTGTCAGTCATGTCACTTGCTTGGCTTCTAAAATCCATGCGAGTATTATGCGCTTATGGTGGCTACTTTAAAAAGCAAGGGGTTGATTGTTTTGCGCAATATAACAACAACTAAAATCAAATTTATATTTTATTAGCAGTGTATCACAGAAAAACAGTATATAAATATATTTTTTATAAATATATGATTTTAAAATAATTTTATTAAAATTTTTATCATATTCTAGATATTATTATTATTATTTTTTTTTTATAGGAACATAGAAGTTCCCGCCACATACCCGAGGCTGTTATAGGGCGTAGCGGCGCCCTTTTATCAGCCTCGCTCGTACACTCCCTGGGCCTGTCCCCGGTCCATCCGGGACTTACATTTAAATACGGCAACAACAAGGGGGTGCCAGACCACATTTAATCTACTCAATTTCACTTCTATGCTCCGCTGTACTTTATTGAATAAATAAATAAGCATAATATATAATACATTAACATTTCAAGAACATTATATAAAAGATAAAATATACACCACAGGAATATACAGCGGGAAGAACAGGAGAGGCAGAGGAGACAAATGCGGGATGGGAAAAAAAAAAATAATAATAACGTAGAGTACAGTCTAGATATTATTATATTATTAAAGCCCTTTTTTTTTAAATACACAAGAACGTCGTTTATCTGAACGTCAGTTAACCGGAACGTCAATTATCCGGACAAGCCGAGATAACGAAGCCCAAAAAAACAGGGAAATTTTGTTTAAAAAAAATCTCTGATTATTGTAGATTGAACTAAAATATGTGAAATGTTTCTCAACATGTAGCATATATACAACTTTCAAAATTAATTGTCAGACGTGGTGTTCGTAAGAAGGGAGGAATGGGGAATGTTGTATTACATAAAGCGATCGCTTAACCCAACCAATGACAGTGCACAATGATGTTCTTATGTATGGAAGCGACGCATGGAACTGGTAAAAGAAGGATGAAAGTACTCGTAGAATAAATGCATTAGAAATGACATCTCTTAGACCAATGTATGCATACTATGTGATTGATAGTATCGAATGAAAATATAAGAAGTAAATGCGGTGCGAATGATGGTGTTATGAACAAAATAATGAAAGATCGTACGAAGGGCGGAATGGGGAATGTTGTATTATATAAAGCGATCGCTTAACCCAACCAATGACAGGTCATGAGTCCTGTAAACGCCTCGACCACCATATTCTGTTTCCAAATAATTTACATCTATTGAGATACAATTAATTCTTAATTTGATTTACATTTATATCAGTAAAATGTTATTTTAATTTTAATTGAAATAAATGAAAAGTGAAGCTTCAACATTATTAACTCTATTGCAAATATCGGAATTGCAGTGTTTTTGTGTAATGAAATCTATTATTCAGGAATGCAGCGTCGTGTATTTATGTAATTAACTTAGTGATAATTGGTTTTACCTATATAATTCACTCGGCTCGAACAAGCTTCGAAGGCTGTGCATACGTATACTAGTAATTTATTGGATTTATTTAATCGTAATACACGGTCCATAATAATACAAAGAACCCATTTAAATCACATATATGTGATAATTAATACGAACGCTAACGTACATTTTCTAGAAGTTTTATTATAGTTATATTAATTATACAATAATATTTCTAGGAAACAGACGTTTCCAATCTTATTCATTTAAAATAAATTTGTAGAAAACAGACGTTTTTATTCGTTCTTGTTAAAGTATGATGTCTGTTTTCCAAAAGTTTAATTGTATAATGAATGAATCTAATCTTAATATTATAGATGACGCTAGTGTAGAGTGAACTTAAAAATGTAAAGATAGGCGTAGAAACCTACCAAATATACAAGTTCCAAAAATTTGTCAGACGTGGTGGTCATAAGGAGGAATGGGGAATGTTGTTAAACGTGAAGCGATCACTCAACCCAACCAATGGCAGGTCATAAGTCCTGTAAGCGCCTCGGCCACCACCTTCTGTTCCCAGAAAACAATTTACATCTTCGTCTCTATTGAGATACAATTAATCCTTATAGTATAATGAATAAGATTGGAAACGTCTATTTTCTAAAAATATTATTGTATAATAAATATGAATTCAAACTTCTGTTTTCTAGTTTATTTGTAAGTATTATTATATCAGAAGTTTTAATGTATTATAATTACTAATGCAGACGTCTGTTTTCTAGAAGTTATTTGGTATAATAAATATGATTGAAAACGTATGTTCTCTTGAAGTTTTATTATTTAACAATTACGAATAAAAACATATGTTTTCTAAAAGTTTAATTGTATAATGAATAAGATTGGAAACGTCTGTTTTCTAGAAATATTATTGTACTCGTATAATAAATACGAATTCAAACTTCTGTTTTCTAGTTTATTTATAAGTATTATTATATCAGAAGTTCTATTATATTATAATTACTTATAAAAACGTCTGTTTTCTAGAAGTTGTATAATATGTACCTACAATAAATGCTAATTAACGTTTATTTTTCAGAAGTTTAATTGTATTATAAACACCGATGGTAGCTTGTTTATTGTTTTTTTAAACAATAATGTGAAAGTACATATTAAATAATGAATACAAATAAAAACGTCTGTTTTATAGAAGTTTTATTATATTTTATTACAATGACATGTTTTGCCTATTTAAAGCATCATCGGTTGTGCTGTAATGCTTTCGAAATGTGAAACATGTCATTAACTTAAATTATAATGAAATGTCTAACTAACTAACTTACAATCACGCCGTCTCCCCGGAGGGGTAGGCGGAAATAATGGAACGCCACACTGTTCTGTCTCGACATACTTCTCTCGCTTCCTTTACATTCATACATCTTGTCATGCACGCACGTCGATGTCTCCGACTCCTCACGTAACCGACATTCAATATTTGATTGATTTGATCGTGCTACGTTTTCCTCGGCCTTCCTCTATTTCTAGCTCCGTTCACGCCGTTTACATATACCTTCTTTACCATTCTGTCTTCACTCATTCTTTCCATGTGTCTAAACCATCTTAACGACCCTTTCCTTATTTTGTTCATAACACTTTCATTCACACCTCATTCTCTTCTTATACTTGCATTTGTCACTCTATCATATACAGATTTGCCACACATTCATCTTAGAGATCTCATTTCTACTGCATTTTTTCTATTGAAATGTCATTTACTTAAATTAAAATGAATGGGAATTTTTATTGTTTTGTTCATTATAATTGTTATTATTGTATCAATCATATTGATTCTCGTAACATGTGATAGGTAGCTAATCTATCAGCATTTTATTGTCACGTAAATTTTAAAAATAAAGAGGTATGTAGGCATAACTAGTAAAATTGTTTTAATTTAATACGAAAATTGACATCATGGTCTTCGATGGCCCTACAGCCCATATCGAGCCTTAGCCTCCAGTATTCTTCGCCTCCAACACCTCCTGTCCTCCGCTTCGACCCTCCAATCTGACACTCTTAACAATCTTGCTCCATCTCTCCCAACATCATCCTCCCATCGCAGCCTTGGTCGTCCAATTGGTCTTCTACCACCTGGGTGCCACTCCAGCAATCTTTTTGGGGTTCGCGATGACGGCATCCTCTGCACGTGACCGGCCCATCTCAGTCTATTCAGTCTGACCTGTGTGGAGAGACTGGGAGCTTTGTGCTTTGTCATTATGCCGCACTCTCCAGCCTTCACCGTCATTCACAGGTCCCAGAATTCTGCTCAGCACCCTTCTCTCAAAAGTATCCAGTCGCTCATTGACATCATGGTATAATCAGAATTTATGATGGTGTATTATTGCAGTTAAACATAAGGGTGCAAAGACAACTCACCGTGATTGGGGCTAGGGCGGTCCAGTAAGGGCGGCAGGGCTCCCCACGCACACCAGGGTCCCGGGGCGAGGGGGGCGTAGCGCGCTCCCAGGGCTCCAAACGGAGACATGAAACCCAACCTAAAAGTAAAGGTAATAATATGTTGCATCATTTTATACACAGGGTTCATATTTTTTTATTTTTTTATCAATAACATATAACGTAAAAGAAAAAAACACTGAAAAAGAATGGTAAAAAAATTATATGTAAATGATGTAAATGGAACAAATAGAGGAAGACCGAAGAAAACGTGGCACGATCAAATAAATCAAATATTGAATGTCAGCCATGTGAGGAGTCAGAGAAATCGACGCGCGTGCATGACACGATGTATGAATGTTGAGGAAAAGAGAGAAATATGTCAGGAAAGAAAAGTGTGGCAGTCCATTCTTTCTGCCTACCCCTTCGGGGAGACGGCGTGATGGTTAGTTAGTTAGTTAGTTAAAAAACACTGGTGACCTGGTGATGAATGTGTCTAAATCTAAAGTGATGGTTTTCGAGAATGAAGAATGTATGACGATTTGTGATATAAGTGCGATGGGCGAGAAATTGAAGCAAGCTACCGAATTTACGTAACTGGGAAGCATGTTTACAAGAGACGGAAAAATGGAGAAAGACATCGAAAGAAGGGTTGGTGCTGGGAATAAAATAAATGGCGCACTCAAAGTCATTACTGCAAATAGAAATATATCCACAGAAGCAAAGATGGCAGTACACAATGGAGTTCTAGTGCCAACCCTCGTGTATGGAAGTGAAGCTTGGAGCTGGCAATGGAAATATGAAAGCAGGATAAACACCGTAGAAATGAGATCACTAAGAAGAATGATCACATGACTAAATTAATTACTAAGAAGTGGTCACATTCGAAGTCGGAATAATCGACGTGCGTGCATGGTACGATGTATAAATGTAGATGAAGCCCGTAAGTAAAAGAACACATGATTACGAACACCAACATAATCGCCTTGGATCTCGGGCTTCCCAATGAAAACCTAGGCAAAAACATAAGGACAAACAATTGGAAGAATCTGGAAAGACATGGAGAATTAAGAGGGATGGCTGGGGCAGGAGTCAGTGAAGGACTGTTGTAGAAGAGGCCAAATCCCACACCAAGATGTAGCGTCGAGAAGAAGAAGAAAAATAAGATTCATCTACTCGTATATAGAATCGATCGCGAATATCAATTTATATTTAAAACACGTCTTTATGCGCCCTTGAGGTGATTACATCACAAAATCGGCGCTTTAAAAGTTACCATATTGCTATTATTATTATGGAACTATATCAGAAAATATATGCGGAAGTTTATTATTTTACTAAGTTCCTTCAGCGAAATTGCGTGATGGTAAAAAATTTCAATAAAAAAAGAAAAGGCTATTACGAAACGATTATTACTTCACTTAAGGAAACAGAAAATTCCGTGTACGAAATTTCGTCCAAACCATTTATGGATTTATCGATCGAATACAACTTAAACTAAGAACTTGTCCAACCTTACCCTGTATTGATTGGTGGGTACTTGCTTCTTATAGACAAAGGCGTAACCAAAAACCAGAGCCACAAAGCTAGGAATAGAACGTGCGCTCAATATGTCCGAAACAACGCAGCGATCATTTCCTAATTTTGTTCATAACACCTTATTCCGCTCTTCATTCCTTTCTTACATCAGCATTTGAGATTCTGTCGTACATCGTTCTACACACATGCGTCTTAGGGATCTCATCTCTACCGCCTTAAACTCCATATTACATTATTGATACTAATAAAGGATGAAAGTAGAATAAATGCAGTTGAAATGAGATCTCTTAGAAGAATGTGTGGATACTCTGTGTATGAAAGAGTGCCGAATGAAAATATAAGAAGTGAATGCGGTGCGAATGATGGTGTCATGAACAAAATAATGAAAGGATCATTAAGATGGCTTGGACATATTGAAATAATGAATGATGAAAGAATGGTAAAAAAATTAAATGTAAATGATGTAAATGGAACCAGAAATTGAGGAAGATCGAAGAAAACGTGGCACGATCAAATAAATCAAATATTGAATGTCGGCCATGTGAGGAGTCAGAGAAATCGACGCGCGTGCATGACACGATGTATGAATGTTGAGGAAGCGAGAGAAATATGTCAGGAAAGAAAAGTGTGGCAGTCCATTCTTTCTGCCTACCCCTTCGGGGAGACGGCGTGATGGTTAGTTAGTTAAACATCTGCTTTACAAAAGATATAATTTATGGAAATGACATGTTTCGCCTGTGTAAGGCATTATAAAATGATAATGAAAGACTAATACGAATGAAAACGTCAGTTTTCTAGAAATTTTAGTACGTTTTATGGAACATTTTGAATGTATACAAATTCTTGTAGACAAATACTGGTTTTCACCTATTGCGGATAAATTATTTTTATTTTATAAGGATTAATTGTATCTCAATAGAGACGAAGATGTAAATTGTTTTCTGGGAACAGAATGTGGTGGCCGAGGCGCTTACAGGACTTATGACCTGTCATTGGTTGGGTTGAGCGATCGCTTTATGTTTAACAACATTCCCCATTCCGCATTTTTCTTATGACCACCACGTCTGACAATTTTTTGGAACTTTTATATATGGTAGGATTCCACGCCTATCTTTACATATTTATGTTCACTCTACACTAGCGTCATCTATTAAGATTGGAAAGCATTAAGCAGAAAATCTTTATTAATGTACTGTGAAAGTCTCTGTAAATCATACAGTACTAGACTACGCCTGTAGATGTCTGTCCAATTTTATGCCTACTTGGACCAGTTATTATGGAAATGGCATGTTTCGCCCTTCTAAGGCATTATCAAATGTCGAAGAAGTCAACATAGTCTTTAGAAGAGCGAAATATGACATTCACGTAAAATATAATGAAACTTCTATAAAACTGAAGTTTTCATTTGTATTAACTATTTAATATGGAGTTTTACATCAATATACAAGAAACAATAAATAATGAATGACGATGAACATTTTGTAATACCTTAGTCAGGCGAAATGTGTCATTGCCATAAATTAAAATAAAACTTCTAGAAAACAGACGTATTCATTTGTATTATTTTTTGAACGCTCTAGTTCAACGATCGAAAAATTGTTTTGTGTTTTATTTTCATTTCTAGTAAACTTATGAATAGATAAAATAAATATGTATTTGCGTCTTAAGCTAAGTTCCAACCCTGATTATTACTGCTTATACGCCTGATTAAGTTTCAACACTCCTGTCTACAAAGGATTCCTCTGAGATTTGAGTCGCTCTGTATAAAAGGCCCTCACAAAACAAGCTTCTTAAATCTCTAGTTATGGTTGTATTGAAGAGTTTCACTCTTATATCTCTTGTTTATGGCTGTGTTGCATTGTTTCATTATAGTTGTGTGTTTCAATCTTATTATTGTGCATTAATAAAGATTTTCTGCTTAATGCTTACACCCAATCTTAATGGATGGCGCTAGTGTAGATTGAACTAAAAAATGTGAAGTGTTCCTCAACATTTTAGCATATATACATCTTCCAAAAATTTGTCAGACGCGGTGGTCGTAAGAAGGGCGGAATGGGGAATGTTGTTAACATAAAGCGATCGCTTAACCCAACCAATGACAGGTCATAAGTCCTGTAAGCGCCTCGACCACCATATTCTGTTCCCAGAAAACAATTTACCTCTTCGTCTCTATTGAGATACAATTAATCCTTATAAAAATAAAATAACCGCAATGGGTAAAATCCGTTATTTGTCTACAAGTATTTGTATACATTCAAAATGTTAAATCTCTAGTTTATTATTGTATTGAAGTTCCATTATATTATCTCTTGTTTATGTACGATGTATGAATGTAGAGGAAGCCCGAGAGGTATGCCAGGACAGAGCATTGTGGCGATCCATCCTCTCTGCCTACCCCTCCGGGGAAATGGCGTGATGGTTAGTTAGTTAGTTAGTTTACGTTTTCCTCGGTCCACATCGACTTCTTACTCCATTTACATCATTAACGTATACTTTCTTAACCATTACTACATTCCTTTCTTATATCAGCATTATACCTCACACAGAATTTAAATAGGTATACTATAATTCTGTCTGCTTTTTTCTCTGCCTACGGTTTTCAATTAGTTAGTTATATATACTTCAAAGATAAGGCATTCTTCCCCATCCATTTTGATTTGCCGCAACAATCTATCACAATTCAATCGTTGTTACAATATGAAAATTGCTTTTGCGTGTTTTTCCCTACTTTTCCAGCGCTTGAGTGAAGCGATTTCCCCACTCGAGGGATTTTCCCCTCCTCTGACAACACTGGGCCATTTTCCCGATATAAAGTTGGATATATGAAAACATTTGCACACGCAATGATTCTAGATCATTGAGAATCATTTTATCAATAACTAGGTGTTGTGCTCAAATGATGACTTCCACAGAGATGTAAAGCTTCATGAAGATAAAACTGCAGTTGAGAGTGGGTTCCTTGAAAGATGTTATATGGAGAAAAAGACGTAAGAACAGAGGCTAAAGTATCAATTAATTATGCGCGAGTGGAAAGGGATATTTAAAGAAGGGTTGGGGCAGGCAACAAAGAGAATGGTGCACATAAAGTTGTCATCGTAAACAAAAAACTATCCACAAAAGCTAAAATGGCAGTGCACAATGATGTTCTTATGTATGGAAGCGATGCATGGAACTGGTAAAAGAAGGATGAAAGTACTCGTAGAATAAATGCATTAGAAATGACATCTCTTGGACCAATGTGTGCATACTATGTGATTGATAGAGGGTCGAATGAAAATATAATTAGTAAATGCGGTGCGAATGATGGTGTTATGAACAAAATAATGAAAGATCGTACGAAGGGCGGAATGGGGAATGTTGTATTACATAAAGCGATCGCTCAACCCAACCAATAACAGGTCATAAGTCCTGTAAACGCCTCGACCACCATATTCTGTTTCCAAAACAAATTATATATTCGTCTTTATTGAAATACAATTAACCCATAAAAATGAATGGATCATTAAGACGGTTTGGACACTTGGAAAGAATGAATGAAGAAAGAATGATTAAAAAAGTATATGTTAACGATGTAAATGGAACTAGAAATAAAGGAAGACCGTGGTAAACGTGGCACAATCAAATAAATCAATTATTGAATGTCGGCCACGTGAGGAGTCAGAGAAATCGACGCGCGTGCATGACACGATGTATGAATGTTGAGAAGGCAAGAGAAATATGTCAGGAAAGAAATGTGTGGCAGTCCATTATTTCTGCTTACCCCTTCAGGGAGACGGCGTGATGGTTAGTTACTTTTTTTCTGGCAGGGCGAAGATGAATTTTTTTTATAATCAAATTGATAAATTCAACAAACCGTAAATAATAAGTATATATTTTTTATATATTTATTTATTTACTTGAAATAGTACACTTGTACACAACACATGTTATGATTATAATAATAAGGTTACAATATAATGTTACATTTTGTTTACATATTAATTTAATTCTATTCTAAATTTTTTATGCTCTGCACACTCTTGACATCCTCCGGTATATCTTCATAAATTTTAAATGCTTTATACTTAAGAGATTTCTGAGATTTTTTTTTTCTGAATGGGAGCTTTTGTTTATTTTTCTTTCTTTTTTCATATTGTTGTTTATGTTGGTGACTTTTTATCTTCCTTAAAAATTCTTGGGAGGTGTGCCCATTACAAGTTGTGAATTAGTAATAAAACGTTGTATGTAATTATTTTTTTAAATGGCGTAATTTTTAGCTCATCAACCCTCCCTTCCCTGTGATGGGTATCTTGCTTCTAATAACCATCAATATCTCTATAAATATAACAAATATAAGGTTAAGATTTTAGGTATTCCTCCATAATATATTTACACATTGATTTAAAATATAATATTACTAATAATCAGAATTTATTTGGTACATCGGAGGTATTTTGTGAAAATCGAAAACAAAGTCGCGTATAAACAGCGCTTTCAGTGCGTCACACTATATTCGCATCTCACTCTTGCATATGTTCTAGCTCAATGTTCTCACTCTTGCCGTCTCGCCGCGCTGCGGCAGTGGCAGCAGTCGCTTTCGGGCTTGCAACCAGAGCGGGTCTATGCCCGTTTCGTGAGCGTTGCCAGATGTTTTTTTTTAATGTTTTTAGCAATTAAATCTCAATTATTATAATTTTTGACTTCAATTATAATTATATAAGAGGATTACCTATGAATGTTCCTATTTTTCCGATTTAAAATCGCTAATTTTTTAACGCGTACTGACTACCCTACACCGGAACGCACGTTTTTATTTTAGCACCGTAACGGAAAGGTTAAGCATCACATTAATCCTGGCATATCTACTTCTTCTCAAAATTATTCTCATTGCCTTATTCTGGAGTATGGTTAATCTTCTTATATATTCTTCATTTGATAAGAATAGTATGCTGCTACAGTAATTTACATGAGGGAGAATGATTGCGTTAGATACAGTATTGCATGTTTCTGCGCTGATATATCGTCTAATCCTGCCCAGATGTGATTTTTTTAGCCATCTTCATATATGTATGCGTACCATCCTTGAGATTTTATGGCGTTATTCTATTTTCACTCTGATGTAATTCACGGCTTAGCTTTGTTCGCTATCTATAGATTAAAAATGTATTAATGTAAATTAGTATAGGGCAAAATGTTTGTTCTTATTTACTCCTAGAATGTAGGCAGTATATACGAAGGAGCTACATTTTTCAGCTAATTGGCAGGCTCTTAAGATTGAATGCTCCTTTCAAGCTGTTAGCTGCCGGGGGTGGGTAAATGTTTAATGGTAGCGAGTCTTTGCCTTCCCGAAGGGGTTGTAAGAACAGTATTGAAATATTAACCAATTAAGGCGCCCTTAAATCTTCAGGTACACCCGATATCCAACAGGGTGTTATGAAAATATTTTAAATCTTTCTCAAAACAAACTATTGTTTTTCTTTTAATAAAATTTCCGTTATAGTCCATTGTAACTAACTAACTAACCATCACGCCATTTCCCCGGAGGGGTAGACAGAGAGGATGGATCGCCACAATGCTCTGTCCTGGCATACCTCTCGGGATTCCTCTACATTCATACATCGTACCATGTACGCACGTCGATTATTCCGACTTCGAATCCTTGGATATATATAATGGACGAGAGAAGAATAGTTAAAATGTTGTATACAAGCAGTGTGAGTGGAAAGAGGAGCCGTGGAAGATCAAGGAAAGCATGGCATGACCAAACTAATTAAATACTTCGAAGTTGGTGCATGTTACGATGTATGAATGTAGAGGAACCTAGAGAGTTATGTCAGGACAGAACAGTATGGCGATCCTTTCTCTCTGCCTACCCCTATGGAGAAACGGGGTGACGGTTAGTTAGTTAGTTAGTTACAATAAACTGTTCAATATTTTTGATGGCTAACAACGCCTCATGTCCCGGAGCAGCCTATGGCAGTATATAAGGGATGTTCCCCGAGAATAAGCGATAGCTTTCCTTAAGTGCGCCCGTCTGTTGGGACTTTGTTTTCCACGGGAGTGTTTCGGCTGTTTGCTAAAACAGTTGCCGAGTTTAAGCTAAGGGATATTTCAGGAGTTTCGAACCATCCTGTATATTAAATATTACACTATCTATTTTTTTTAATAACTAATATAATATGGTGCCGTCATATTTGACTAGAAATGTAGTATATAGTTTTGAAATACATGGCTATTTGAGAAGTGGTCGTGATAGATTCCGACTCCGGAGACCCAGACTTGAAAGTATAGAGAAAGGTGTTTTCTATAGAAGACTTAAGTTATATAAAGAATTGGCTGTAACACTGGCTTAACTCAAGCAAGTTTTGCTCAATCTGACATGAGTCGGTGTTTTAACAAAAACAGTAGACAAACACATACGAATGAAAAAGACCGATATAGTGTAAGGGGGGTCAATTGGAGGGATTTTCGATTTAATTTTAACGCGAAACGATGGATAGCGTTAACACAATCCTCTGTCTAATGTTAACTCAATTATGACCTAAACCATAATCGGTCAGTTTACTATTAAGCGTGCGAATTGTCGAATAAGGTAAGAGATGCGGGTTCTCTCGCCATCTTTCGACGAAAATGCTTTAAATATATTTTAAATACCAATATTTATCCTTTTTGCTGTTCTCATTGGCGCTTTTTATATTGTTTATATTAGTTGCAAAATATTTATGTATTTTTTTTAACTTTATTAAATACAGAAATAAAAATAAATTAAACAACAACAACAAACCATCACGCCGTTTCCCCGCAGGGGTAGGCAGAGAGAATTTACCGCCACACTACTTTGTCCTGACACACCTCTCTAGCTTTTGTACTTTCGTTTGATTGTTATGAATAATATTAACGCACTTTTACGAGTTTTTAAATCAATTTATTTTGTAATCCTGACGAAGCTCCGACGGGAGCGAAATCTGTTGGTTTTAACAAAAAAATAAAGTGGTCTAAATACTAGTGAAAGTGTGTTCATATTATTTTGATTTATTATATAAAATTACCACATACTTAGAAAATTTAAAATAACTTTGTTTAATCCACTAATTATTAAAAAAAACGCGACATGTTTCGGAGGATACCTCCATCTTCAAGTGTAAAAATATAATGAAAACTAAAGAAAGACTAATATATAAACGCATTTAAAATTCGATACAATAATTCAAATTTAAAAATTAACCTAGCCTATTTATTACTTAAAATTATTCAGTAAGAACTAATAAAAATAATACTTGATGATTATATAAAAAATATAAAAATTAGATAAAACATACATTTGAAATGACATAATTTATATAGAAATTTATAAATTATTAATTTGTATTTGATTGGGAATGACAGCTTGGGAGATCAAATTGGAGTTTTGTAACTTTGTCTACATTTAGTCTCCCAAGCTCCCATTCCCAATCAAATGCAAATTAATCATTTATCTATTTCTATATAAATTATGTCTTTTCAAATGCATGTATTTTCTAAATTACATTTTTTTATTTTATCATCATGTATTATTATTATTTAATATTATTTATTAGTTCTTACTGATAAAAAAATAATTATAAGTACAAATAGCCCAGGTTAATTTTAAATTTTGAATTACTGTCTCGAATTTTAAATGCCTTTTTATATTAGTCTTTCATTGTTTAGTTTTTATTATATTTTTACACCTGAAGATGGAGGTATCCTCCGAAACATGTCGTGTTTTTTAATAATTAGTGGATTAAACAAAGTTATTTTCAATTTCCTAAGTATCCAACTATGGAATTCCACGGTGTTTATGCCTTATCGTTCAATAAGTTTAAAATTACTATGTATTTTTCTTGAATAATGGAGTTTTACTCCACATTAAATAGTTAATGCGAATGATAAATAATTATCGAGGCTTAAAAAGCGTTGAGCAACTGTTTCCAGATGCCAGAGACAGACACACATACTCTCAAATAATAGTCAACTTCGGGGGAACCTAACATAATAATAAAAAAAGTGAAGATGGATAGAATCGAATTTGGAATAATATAGAATGAAGCGAGATAATAAAACTCGTCTATTCAAACGCTCATTAAATCAGCAGTTCGCGATCCCTGTCCGAGATATTCCTGGGGTGTGTTCTCTGAAAGGTTGGGGTGGGGATGGCGGCCACCCTACGGCAGCTGGAGGGGGTGGAACCACACCCCAATCATCCAATCACAACCCTCCCCGGAATAACTCGTTATTCTCAAACTAATAATACAACATGCATCTGAGAACGTTCAGATGCGATATTTTAATCATAATTGTACTATATACGCATTATAAAACAGCAGCGATTTATAATGGTAAACGCAAAGAGTAAAAGCAAAGGTAAAAGCAAAGAGAGCTGATTTCTGGAGGGACAAAATAACTGCAGAAAAGAAAAATCCCAGAAGCCTCTGGAAATCAGTTCGATCCGTGCTTGCCAACACCCACCAACAAACCGTGACGTCACTATCTCCTACGGACTTCGCATCACACTTTGAAGAAAAGGTGAACTCCATTCGCGCATCAACCATTACAGCCCCATCACCGTTCTTCTCCGAGAATACTGGAGGGAGCCTCCTTAAGTTTACGGACACTGACCTAGCTTTAATAACAAAACTAATATTAGGATCGCCCAATAAGCAGTGCTCACTTGATCCGATCCCGACATGGTTACTAAAAAAGTGCTGTCATCAACTTGCCCCAATATTGTTAAATATATTTAATAAATCTCTTCGAACCGGCCAAGTCCCCGAACCACTTAAGATGGCTATCGTCACTCCCCTTCTCAAAAAATCTCAATTAGATTCTGAAAATCTAGTAAATTATCGTCCTGTCTCAAATTTGCCTTTCATTTCCAAATTATTAGAAAAAATTGTAGCCAGCCAAATCAATTCCCACCTCACAGCAAATGATCTATTATCAAAATTCCAGTCTGCATACAGACCTAATCATTCAACGGAAACAGGACTTCTTCGTATCATGTCGGATCTGGTATTAGCTAATGAATCAGGCAAGTTAGCACTGCTTTCTTTACTAGATATGAGTGCTGCTTTTGATACCATCGATCATTCTTACCTCATTAAACGGCTCGAGACTACTTACGGTTTCACAGGCAATACAATAGAGTGGATAACTTCATATCTGTCGGATCGCTCACAAGCAGTTCAGGTCGCAGGAAAAATATCGTCTTTTTTCACCCTCAAATCTGGTGTTCCGCAAGGTTCAGTGCTAGGCCCGATATTATTTATAATGTTCACTAATGACATTGTCAAAATAATTGATTCATTTGGTCTGCTGTCTCATTGCTATGCTGACGACCAGCAAATTTATTTCTTTTGTGACCCTCATAACATCAGCCATCTAAAATCTATAACTTTAAAGTGCATTGAAGCTATATCGAATTGGATGGCCTCAAATAAATTAAAATTAAACCCTTCCAAAACGGAATTTCTCTGGACCGCCTCAATGAAGCGCCAGCACTTAGTCGATCATGCTCCGATATCAACATTCGGAATTGACATCATCCCTAATAACTCCATAAAACTTCTTGGAGTCAACTTCGAAGCAGATCTCTCATTAAAAACCCAAATAAATAAGACAGTGAGCGCCAGCTTCTTTCACCTAAGGCAGCTCAAAGCAATCAAAAGAAATATCCCCACTGATGCATTAAAAACACTTGTTAATTCCTTCGTCGTATCTCGACTCGACTATTGCAACGGCATATATGCCAACATACCCAAGAAACAAACGAACAAACTTCAATCCGTTCTCAATGCGGCAGCACGACTTATAAAAGGTGTTCCAAAAAACTCGCATATTTCACAACATCTAAAAGATCTTCATTGGCTCAAGTGTCCTGAAAGAATCCAGTATAAACTATGCTGGACGGTTTTTAAAGCGCTTCACGGAATGGCACCAGCCTATATATCTGAACTTTGTGTTGCTGATAGCCCTAACTTGCGGCAATCTACGCTTCGATCAGCAAACTCCTCGGCAATAGGCAGATTAGTTGAGCCAAAGCGCAACCCCCGGACAAATTTCGGAGATCGGGCCTTCGCAGTGGCAGGTCCGTCCGCCTGGAATATGCTTCCTGCACGCCTCAGATGCATTGACAATCCGACAGACTTTAAATCTCACCTAAAAACCCACCTTTTCAAAATATCCCATAAAATGTAAACAACGGTTATCTGATTGCTGGTGTCACATGCAGCTCTCATGACTAAAAACATTGTCAAAGCGCCCTTGAGGTGAGCTATTCACGAAAACGGCGCTATACAAATTAGCCTAATTATTATTATTATTATTATATAAATTCAAGAATAAAGGCAAATAAACAATAAAATATAAAACTTTACTTATAGTATAAGAAGAGTATAAAAAATACACTTAAAAAATCACTAAAAGCTTTTATGGAATAAACTTTTTTGTGCATTGACTACTTTTGATGTTGGACAGGCAAGAAAAGCGCAGGATTACCATAACTACAGTGGAAGGATGACCTGAACCGATACTTGAAATACCAATCTGTCAAAATATAGTGCCATTGAAGCAGATGGACAATGTCTTTGTCTAGTAGTGGATGAAAAAAATCCGAAGAAAAATAATAAGAAGTATAAATGTTTTGAAAACTGGGCAGCTTTCGGAAACATGGGTTACATCCTTAAAAACCGGAAAATACCGATCAACCTGAAACGAAAAGTCTATGAAGCCTGTGTTCTGCCAGTTGGTACTTATGGTCTTGAAACTGTAACATTGTCCAAACAAAGTGCCGAGAAACTACGAGTGACCCAAAGAGCCATAGAAAGAGACATGTTAGGAATAACCCTAAGAGACAGAGTCAGAAACGATACGGTGAGAGAGAAAACAAAGGTCACCGACATCATCCACCGGGTGGCGAATCTAAAATGGCAATGGGCAGGTCACGTAGCCAGAAGCTCAGATAAAAAATGGACAAGAAGACTGCTGATTTGGAGACCGTGGACGGCAAAGAGAAGTGCAGGGCGACCGCAACTACGTTGGAATGATGATCTAATTAGAAACGTCGGAATAACCTGGATGCAGTATGCAAGACAGAGTGACATGGAAGCGAATGAAGGAGGTCTTTGTCCAGGAGTGGACAGGAATAAGCTGAAGAAGAAGATGAAGAAATATAAATACACAGTGCTGTAACTAATTGTCCAAGGTAAAACGAAGTGTCGGGAGAAGAAAGTCCACAAAGGACTGTAAAACCAGAGAGATGAAAAATTAAAAAAAAAAAAAATTGAAACTCAACTGAAGTTCTATTCACTAGTTTATGTGGGTTTTAGGCGATCGATTCCCCAAAATGTTTTCCACGTTTTAATCAGCCCACGATTCGAATAGACCGCTTTAACTGCTAATTAAGCCCTCGATCAAGTGAAGTAACGGGTAACCGGAGTTTGCGGTCGCTCTGTGTCCTTTCTGCTGCGGCTGGGCGACTAATCCGCGGTCGGCGGTCAGCGAGCCTCGTGTGCACCCGGCCTTATAGGAGCCAGAGAGGTCTTATCCACTTAAGCCTAAACGAGTGGTCAGTTATTCAGCTAAACTGACCGTTAAGACTTAACTATCTAAATTACTAACCAACGTCGTTTCTTCCAAGAGATAGGCAGGGATGATGGTCCGCCACTCTGTTTTTTTTTATCATTTACCAATTGCACGGTTTTAATACCTCCCATACTTATTTTAATACAGAATATATACATATTTTAATAAAGAAAATCTGGAACAAGTGGACGAATTTGTTCATTTCGGAAGTATGTTTACAAAGGTTTTGACGGCCTATAGGTAAAATAATCTGAACTGCTCCTGTCCGAGATATCTATCGGGGACAAAAAGATCTCTGTCCTGGCATACCTCTCGGGATTCCTCTACATTCATACATCGTACCATGCACGCACGTCGATTATTCCGACTTCGAATGTGGCCGCCTTTTAGTAATTGATTAATTTGGTCATGCCATGTTTTCCTCAGTCGTCCATGTTGTGTAAAACTTTTTAACCATTCTACTCTCATCCATTCGTTCCATATGTCCAAACCATTTAAAGGATCCTTTTTTAATTTTATCCATGATGCAGTCATCTGCCTCACATTTCTTTCTTATTTCATCGTTCGGAATTTTATCATACAACGTTTTTCCGCACATTCTTATTAGCGATGTCATTTCTACGGCGTTTTTCCTGCTTTCATTCTTATTTTGCCAGCTCCAAGCTTCACTTCCATACATGAGGGTTGGCACTAGAACTTCATTGTGTACTGCCATATTTGCTTCTGTGGATATATTTCTATTTGCAGTAATGACTTTGAGTGCGCCATTTATTTTATTTCCAGCACCAACCCTTCTTTCGATGTCTTTTTCCATTTTTCCGTCTCTTTTAAACATGCTTCCCAGATACGTAACTTTCAGTAACTTGCTCCACATTCTCACACCATTGTTTACACCATTTTAAACTATGTTAATATTGTTTTATTTTCTATCTTTTAATTGAGCAAGGGAAATACAAAGGCAGAAAATACATACATGTTTATATTTCCCAGATAAAGGGAGATACGTTTTCTTTCGAAAGCAACCACTTTTCTATTTTAAGGTCCACGCTTTTCATTCGGAAAAAAAATTATAAGGGTTGTATTAAGTATCTCTTTTTCACCATAATATTTATAGGAATTTTAAAACCGGTATTATATAGCGAAATATGAATAGTGAAAATCTAAATTGAACGTATGGAACGTTATTATAATAATTAAAAATTATTAACTAACCAACACGCCGTCTCCCCGAAGGGGTAGGCAGAAAGAATGGACTGCCACACTTTCTTTCCTGACATATTTCTCTCGCTTACTCAACATTCATACATCGTGTCATGCACGCGCGTCGATTTCTCTGACTCCTCACATGGCCGACATTCAATATTTGATTTATTTGATCGTGCCACGTTTTCCTCGGTCTTCCTCTATTTCTGCTTCCATTTACATCATTAACATAAAAAAATTTACCATTCTTTCTTCATTCATTCTTTCCATTTGTCCAAACCATCTTAATGATCCTTTCATTATTTTGTTCATGACACCATCATTCGCACCGCATTCACTTCTTATATTTTCATTCGACACTCTATCATACACAGAGTATTCACACATTCGTCTAAGAGATCTCATTTCTACTGCATTTATTCTACTTTCATCATTCTTTTGCCAGTTCCATGCTTCGCTTCCATACATAAAGGTCGGTAGAAGAACACCATTGTGCACTGCCATTCTAGTTTTTTTTGATAGGTTAGTGTTTGCGATGACAAATTTAAGTGCACCATTTACTTTGTTGCTTGCCTCAACCCTTCTTTCAATATCCCTCTCCACTCGCCCATCTCTTTTAAATATACTACCTCAATACACGAACTCAACTACTTGCTCCAAATTTTCACCATTCACGCTAATGTTGCAGAGGTTAGTTAGTTATTTATAAAAATATTAAAAAACCAAACCTGTTTCGGACACACAAGCCCTTCATCAGTGATATTATATAAATATAAATATTTAAAATGTTTAAAAAAAATTCAAGAATGCGGTATGTTTTGACAGATATTAAAATTATACATTTCGGAACGTACGAGTATATGCTTTTGTTATAACATATGTTTGGAGAGTAGGCTGACTTTTCTTGCACATATCGAGAGGATTTGTGACATTGCACTGAAGATGTTGGGCTTCATCATTCGGACCGGAAGAGTTTTCAGAAATCCCAATGTGCTCAGAGTCCTATACAACGCGTTGGTTCGGAGCAGACTCGAAAGTGGTTCTGTGATATGGAGTCCTCATGAGGCGAGATATTCCGTTATGCTGGAGAGAGTTCAGAAAAAATTTCTGAGGTATCTCTACATGAGGGAGTATGGTAGTTATCCGTGGCTCTATCCCACGGCATTTCTTTTAGGAATGCTCGAAACCAATTCTTTACAGCATCTCAAAACCCATTTCTTTAAATTAATCAGTGGATATTTCGAGAACTCGGCCGTGCTAGAGGGTGTGGTCTTTTTGTCCCTGATAGATTTCTCCGACAGCGACAGCACAGATTGTTTTACCAACCGGCCACCAGAACCAATCTGCCTCTGGTGACACCGGTGGGAAGAGCAATTAGTCTGCTGAACGCGGTCTCCTCGGAGATCGACGTCCTTTATATTAGTGAAGGTACGTTCAGGGGACAAATACTCTTGACTTTAGAAAGTATGCTGTCTTCCTAATGTCTAACCATCTCTAATGCGTTCCTGGTACTCTGTTATATTTTTATAATATTTTACCTGTACTCAATAGATGCCTTAAACATTTTCCTTTTTGTAATGTCTTTTGAGTTAATTAACTGATTTGATTTGATTTGATAACAAAAGCATAAACGTTCCGATATAAATAATTAAAATTACGGTCAAAACTGACCTCTTTCGTGAACATATTTATTTATATTTATATAATATCACTGATGAAGGGTTTGTGTGTCCGAAACATGTTTGATTTAAATTTTTTTAACAAAGTGTGTATTGCTTACAAAGTATATTAAAAAAATAAACATTTATTTTTCTTGTTGAGTTTTATATAAATCGCAGCCTGACATTAAAAGTTGACAAGCATCACAAGGGTAATGACGTCACGAAATATTTAAAATGTGACTCCGTTAGTATTGTAGTTACACTGTTAATTTTTTTTTAAATATTTGTGATAAATGGTTCGGTATTCGGGAAGAAACTATACAATATATTATTTGTATATTGTAAACGAGACAGGCACTGTAGTTTGCACGAAATTAAGTTTTCGTTCCGGCCCTGTTGTGCCTGTTTTATGTTCCGGAATTTTCCAGAAAGCCGCGATTGTTCGACGTTTCCCGCCATTTGTCCATTATTGCTGCAGGTTCCTTCATTGCCGACCGAGGACACTGGACGATTGCTTGCGCGATCTGCTCACAATATGAGACAAATGCGAACGCTTTCAAATCTCTCCTAGCTACATCGCCGTCTCTTTCCATCCACACAATACTCAAAAATAACTATGAATTCTTTATTTATTAATTTACAAAGTTTCCCGTTTGTTTTAGACTTTATTTTGTAGAATTCCATGTTTTTTCTTCTTCTTCTTTCCGTGTCCTGTCAGGTCTCCCCAATTTTGACTATCACCCTTGAGTAGGCCTCCCCGTCCTGGGCAGCTCGTAACAGCTCCCCCACGGTCCTCAGCCCCGTCCACTCTTGGAAACCCGCCTTCTCCCAACACCTCGTCGACCCTCAATCTTACCCTCCAAGATCAGATGTAATAGTGCGTACTTTTCGCCTCTCAGAACATGGCCCAAGTAGGACACCTTACGGATTTAGATGTTGCTCAGCAACTCTCTGTCAACTCTGGCTCTATGGAGAACGTTTGTGTTGCTGACCATGTCAGTCCAGGAGATGCGTAACATCCTTCGATGTATCCACATCTCAAAGGCCTCCAAGTTCATAACATTGACTTTAAGGGTCCATGAATCCACCCCGTATAACAGTACTGACCAAACATAGCATCTGATCATGTTTTTAGGAAGAAAAAAACATAGAGTACAGTACATAAAGAATGATTTCCTTTGGTATATGAAAAAATCAACTAGTTTATTAAAAAAATATATTGTTGTTATCCAGTATTACAGATGTATTTTTGTATACAACAGGTTAGTTGAATCATATTACTTTATACGACTTAATTAATAGAGTGTTGTATAATAAGTACTCGTATATGTAAAAAAAGAAACATTATTCCTATTTACTTTGAGTAATAAAACACATTAAAAATTCTAAATCTTAAATTAACAACAACCATTTATTTTACAAAATCCGTGCCATTTGCAGGAAGGGTGGATGGGAACGGTATTCTATCTTAATAAACATCTCAAGTCTCTTCTATATTCATACCTCATGACACTTTTATCGATTTTTCTAATTCCAGTCAAGGAAACCTATTGGTAACAGATTAATTTGATCATGGTATGTTTTTCTTTAACACTTGAAATTGGAATTCCATTAATATATATTTTTTTAACAATTTAAAAACATTGTTATTATTTCTTGAACAATGATGTTAACTAACTAACTAACTAACCATCACGCCGTCTCCCCGAAGCGGTAGGCAGAAAGAATGGACTGTCACACTTTTCTTTCCTGACATATTTCTCTCGCTTCCTCAACATTCATACATCGTGTCATGCACGCGCGTCGATTTCTCTGACTCTTCACATGGCCGACATTCAATATTTGATTTATTTGATCGTCCCACGTTTTCCTCGGTCTTCCTCTATTTCTGGTTCCATTTACATCATTAACATATAATTTTTTTACCATTCTTTCTTCACTCATTATTTCCATATGTCCAAACCATCTTAATGATCCTTTCATTATTTTGTTCATAACACCATCATTCGCACCGCATTCACTTCTTGTATTTTCATTCGACACTCTATCATACACAGAGTATCCACACATTCGTCTAAGAGATCTCATTTCTACTGCATTTATTCTACTTTCATCCTTCTTTTGCCAATTCCATGCTTCGCTTCCATACATAAGGGTCGGTAGAAGAACACCATTGTGCACTGCCATTCTAGCTTTTTTGGATAGGTTTTAACAATGATGTTAAACTCCAATTTAAATAATTAATGAGAATAGAAACGCCTGTTTTATATAAGTTTTATAATATTTTGTGTGAATTACATGTTACATTTGATAATGCCTCTAGCTATTAATTCTAATGACAAATAATAATAGGTAGCTAGTCCATCGCTATTTTTATTATCACGAGAATTCTACCAGACCAAAGAAAGCTTAAGATTTTTTTACTACTTGGTTTAAGCAATTTTATTTCCACAGCATTTATTTCACTAGCTTATGACTCATTAAGACAATCCGTGTATGCACATTTTATTACTTTAATAAAAACGAAAAACCCTTCTTCCTTTATAAGAACAGAGTCCTTAAATAAATGGGCCCCCTTGCAAAACAGTTGTCTATTTAGAGTAAGTAGACCCTTTGTCCTTCACGTCTAAGTGACATCAAATTACCAGGGTACACCCTTGTTAACACTCCATTTTCTTCAGAGCATTTCTTACATTTTCCGTTATTCGTCCCTTCTTCCCTTTCGTCCTTCGTTCCAAAAGGATCTTCAAGAAGCTCAAAATAAATACCTTCTCTTTCGCATCTCACTAAAGTATTTTTTAAAGATAATCAAACGATTTTACTGATACCTCTTGATAGAAATTCATTTTAAATAACAATTAATTAAAACGGATTTATTATTTTTGTATTCAAATACTTGTAGACAAATACTGGATTTGTACCCATTGCGGGTTAATCATGTTTTAAGGATTAATTGTATCTCAATAGAGACGAAGATGTAAATTATTCGGAAACAGATTATTTTTAGTCGAGGCGTTTAGTTAATTGCATAAAAATTGGAGTTTCACTCCAGGCGTTATCTAGCAATGTGATAATTGCGCAAAAGCCTTTCACATTGTATTAATGAAGATTTTCTGCTTAATGCTTACAAATTATCTTAATAGATGGCGCTAGTGTACAACAATGTGAAATTATTAAAAATTGTAGCATATATGAGGCCGCCAGAGCAAGAGTGGTCTAACCCCAAATTTAGACAATGGAGATAAATGCGATTGAAAATTTGACGTTTTTCCCCATTTTTTTTTTAGAACTATATGGGTGAGGGTCTTCTTTAGTGATAAACCTTGTTTGTTTGGTGAATGTCTTCAGAATAGTATTTGAAATATTGGAAAATATAAAGTTTAACCCTTACAACTCTGTGGGCCAGACATTGTGGCCCACAGAGTTCTAGTTGCCAGCTCTGTGGGCCACACGTAGTGGCCGAGCGCGGGTATAAGTTTACTCGACGATTTCTCTAGTATGCAAATATATTTTTTTATTTTTTTTTTGCCACAAATACACTTAAATAACATAAGATTCTGGATATACTAACATTTCTTCGTTTAAATTTACCATTAAATGGATATACTCGTTAAAAAAAAGATGCATCATTTTAGCTGATTAAACATTTGTCATACAGTAATGTTTTTTGGGACGGTCTGTCGCTACCCGGCATTTATGAGGGTTTCTGCAAGGCCACACCCACTTGTTGTGACTATTTTTTATAGTTTTGTGGAATTATTATATTTCTTAATTTTGCGATATTGAAAGTAATAGAAAAAGCAATGTACACATTTCTAAATAACTACCTAACCACCATGCAGAACCAAACTAGCCCTTTTCTTGTCTTGAATATAATTTTCCAGGCATTTTAACTAAAATGTCATACATTAATGTTGTCAATTAAAATTTCTTCGTAGAAGTTCATTGTAAATACGAAAACACAATAATGTGTGATATATAATTTTTCTTATATTGTATATTTAGTTAACATAAATCCACAGTTCTCAATCCAATATGTTTTACGAAAACGTATTTCAAATAAATACACAATGTGCTGGGTAACCAACATTCTTTATTTAAATTGCCGGAAAGTTCGATTTTTCTTGGAATTAATTATCCACCATTTTAGCTGATAGAATAAATATCATATTTTATTATTATTGGCACAGTCAGAATCAACACAATCTGCTGGGTAAACCATTATTCTTTATTTCAATTGCCGGTTAGTTAATTTTTTTATTAATATTATTGAGACAGTTAGTTGTTGTCCTGCACTTGTGACGGTTCTCCGAGGCTACTCTACATTTTGCGACTATATATTTTTTCTTTTGATTATCTTACTTAATTTTGCGATATTTCTCTCAGTAGTTGACAATAATAGAAATAGCCATTTTCTTATTTATAATTATAGTGAACTAACTGCAATGGAAAACAACGAAAATTTTACTTCAAAGTTCAGTAATAATAACGAATGTGATTTTATCGATAACAGAGATGATGAGGACCTTTTTACATTTGATAATGTTAATTGCAATGACAGCGATAAAAGTGATAGTTTTTTTGTGGACATGGACGTCGGTGATAATTCAAGTGTTACCGATAGTGGAAGTGATATTATACCGACCAAAAATAGGAGATTTATATATTTTAGCGAAGACAGTGATGATGAAAATATTGAAGAACTGATTCCGCAACAACCTTCAACATCCATCAATCCTACGTCAGTAGGATTTTCTAATTCAGAAAAAGTTAGCATTTAATGTCTAGTAATACATCAGAAGGACAAATAAAATGTTCTATTGGAAATAGAACAGTTGGACCGAATACCCCCACAAACTGATCGGAGCCTATCGATTACTTTACGCTATTTTTTTACAAATATACTCATTAGTAAAATCGTCGATGAAACAATTAAATTTGCAAATGCCAAAATAAGAAAAAATAACGCTAGAAAAAGTTCCTCGGTCGTCCTCGGCTTCTTTTCCTACTCACGCTGCTTGTGTACAACCTTTTAACCATTCTACTCTCATCTATTCGTTCCATATGTCCAAACCATATCAGGGATCCTTTTTTAATTGTATTCATGAAGCAGTCATCTGCCTTACATTTGTTTCCGGTTAATTTTTTTATTAATATTATGGGGACAGTAAGTTGTTGTCCTACACTTGTGACAAGACTCAATTTTTTAAATACCGTGTAGAATGTTTGCAAAGCATATTACCTATTTTATGACTTGTGGGCTGTTCTTGCTTTTGTTTCCTGACCGAGGGACGAATTTGTCAATGAACTAACCAATGCAAAACAATAAACGACATGGCTCTAGCCAATTAACTGTTTACAATTCCAGGTAGTCGTTAGTTAGCCGAGACCCTTTAGACGAAGGCGTTAATTTGTTGCTACACTGTACAAGATAATTAGAAAGCAACTTCTTCAAGAATTTACATCTAAATATTAGTATATATTACCTATATAGTACACAATTATTGATATGCAATATAATAAATTATCAAAATAAAATATATTGAAGAGTCACTAATTATTTTCTGTTACTTTACGTGTGATTTAGCAAGCATATTTTGAGAAATTTACCAAAAATTTAATGGTCATACTAATTATCAAACAGAGTGTCCCAAAAATAGCAGACCAATTTTATTATTTTTAATTAAAAATATACGATTTGTTTTCCATTAAATCGTATACTTAATCCAAGCACGTGGAAGTTTATCACTTGTTTAACTAATTTTAATTTTTTATTTTATAAATACGTAAAAAAAAAAATTCAGAGTAGCTGGTCAGTCATGAGAAAAAATGGCCAGAGTGCAAAAGGTTAAGGATATTTTTTGATGGTTACTTATAATAGGCCACATTTGACTCCATATATTTTGATTTTTTGTCAGAGCAAAAGAAGTATTTATGGCGATATCTATGTTTCCACTTGGAAATAGTGGTTAAATTAATTTTTCTTTTATAGTAGGTCACAAATAGGTGTGGGTTAGACCAGCAACTCAATTTTTCAAAAAAATTTGGTTAGACCACTCTTGTCCTAGTGGCCTCATATATAAGTTCCAAATTTCTTTTCAAGTGTGGTGTCGTAAGAAGGGAGGAACGGGGAATGTTGTTAACATAAAGTGATCGCTTAACCTAACCAATGACAGGTCATAAGTCCTGTAAACGTCTCGATTACCATATTCTGTTTCCAAATAATTTACATCTTCGTCTTTATTGAGATACAATTATTCCTTAAAACGATTTTTTAATAACTGCATCCACAAACACAGACTGGACATATTTTCACTTTTGAATTTCAATTGAAATTATTTTTAAAAAATTACGAAATAAAACGACATTTTTTAATAGCCAGTTTTCTCATTGCGGATAGTGTGGACGAATTACAAGTCTTGGTGTCGAGAATGTATGAGGTATGCAAGTCAAATGATTTAATGATGAATGTCGAAAAGTCAAAGGTGATGGTTTTTGAAAGGGAAGAGCAAATGACAGTTTGTAACATAAGTGTGAACGAAGAGAACTTGGAGCAGGTAAGTAAATTTGTATGTTCTCAGCGGATGGCCGAACGGATAGTGACGTCAAAATAAGGGTTGGTGCGGGTAACAACGTGAATGGAGCTTTAAAAATAGTTATTGGAAACAATAATTTATCAATGAAAGCGAAAACAGCCGTTCACAATGGAGTTCTGGTCCCAACCCTAATGTATGGAAGCAAAGCATGGAACTGGCAGAAGAAATATGAGAGCAGAATAAATGCGGTAGAGATGAGGTCCCTACGACGATGTGTGGTAGAACGATGTACAACAAAATCTGAAATGCTGATATTAGAAAGGAATATGGAGCGCATGGATGGAGAAAGAATGGTGAAGAATGTATACGTTTCCGATGTAAATGGAGTAGACCGAACATGACATAACCAAATTAATTAAATTTTAAAGGTTGGTCATGTTAGAAGTCGGAAGCATCGATGCGCGTGTATAACTCGCTGTATGAGAGGTATGTCATGATGGAGTAGTGTGGCGGTCCATTCTCTCGGCTTACCCTTGCGGAGAAACGGCGTGATAGTTTGTTTTTGTTGTTGTCTAAAAAAGGTTTTCATTCGTGTTAATACATTAATTTAATATGGAGCTTAATATTGTTGAAGAAAAAATCGTATAAATGTGTCTGTAATGTCTTTTGAAACAAAAAACTAATTTGATTGATGGATACGTTCAGATGATAAATTATTTTTCGTATGGACATAAGTTTTTATTTATTTGAATTGGATTCGCTTCTGTTTAATATTTTGGTTTTGAATCAATCCTTTAAAAGCATATTCTCTCTCTCTTCAACGTGGACGTCATTTTTTCCATCCCTTGGTGCTTTTCGCAACCCTTACTAAAGGGACGTCTACATGTCTAATTTGTGTAAGAAACAACCAACCTGGACTGGGGTAAACTCTGATTTCTGCTTTCGGAGGGTTGTTGTTCGAATCCCGACAAGCCCCCGGCTAAATAGGGGTGCGACGCGCACACAGACACCAGCAAATGACTACCAATACAAACATACTGAATACCTATTATGTAATAGGAGTAACGCATTAGTATAATCTGGTAAAGAATAATTAACTCACCAACCATCACGCCGTTTCCTCGGAGGGATAGGCAGAAAGGATGGAACGCTACATAATAATGGGCGACCTTTGGAAAATTACGTCATGTTCTCACCTCTAAAATACCACAATGCCTCAAGACTAAAGTCTTCAACCAGTGCGTCTTGCCAGTCATGACGCACGGAGCCGAGACGTGATCACTGACAAAAGGTCCAGTCTACAGATTCAAGGTCGTCCAGCGCGCCATGAAGAGAGCCATGCTTGGAATAATCTTGAGGGACAGATTAAGAAACGAATTCATTCGTCAACAAACCAAGTTGACTGAGGTGACTCTGCGGATGGGCGGGCTGAAGTGGCGATGGGCTGAACATATCTGTCGGAGAACCGACAGTCGATGGGGGAGACGGGTTCTGGAGTGGATACTGTCAATAGACATGTCTCTCGATCTTTCTATATTTATCGTAACATGCGATAATTTTTTTGTTTTCAACTTTGAACAAGACTGTCTTTCTATTATTGATTAGTACTAACATACGTGTGCTTTTATATAGAAGCAGCTTTCAGAAAAATGGGTTACATCCTTAAAAACCGGAAAATACCGATCAACCTGAAACGAAAAGTCTTTGAAGCCTGTGTTCTGCCAGTTGGTACTTCATCATCAGCCGTCTACCACTGCTGAATGTAGGCCTCTCCCAAAGCCCGCCACCGTCCCCTGTCTATTGCCGCTCCCATCCATCTATATCCAGCAATCCTCTTCAGATCATCGGTCCAGCGGACAGGGGGACGTCCAACTCTGCGGAATCCTGTACGCGGTCTCCACTCCAGAACCCGTCTCCCCCATCGACCGTCGGTTCTCCGACAGATATGTTCAGCCCATCGCCACTTCAGCCCGCCCATCCGCAGAGTCACCTCAGTCAACTTGGTTTGTTGACGAATGAATTCGTTTCTTAATCTGTCCCTCAAGATTATTCCAAGCATGGCTCTCTTCATGGCGCGCTGGACGACCTTGAATCTGTAGACTAGACCTTTTGTCAGTGATCACGTCTCGGCTCCGTGCGTCATGACTGGCAAGACGCACTGGTTGAAGACTTTAGTCTTGAGGCATTGTGGTATTTTAGAGGTGAGAACATGACGTAATTTTCCAAAGGTCGCCCAACCCAACTGAATTCTGCGGTCGGCTTCTTTCTATGGTTGGTACTTATGGTCTTGAAACTGTAACATTGTCCAAATAAAGTGCCGAGAAACTAAGAGTGACCCAAAGAGCCATGGAAAGAGCCATGTTAGGAATAAGCCTAAGAGACAGAGTTAGAAACGATACGGTGAATCTCTACAACATTACTCTACAGTACTGGAAAATAATCAGAGATTTTTTTAAACAAGATTTCCTCGTCTCTTATGGGCTTCATCATTTCGGCTTGTCCGGATATTGATGTTCCGGTTAACTGACGTCCAGATAAACGAGGTTCTACTATATTATTATAATAATACATAAAATAAAATAATGTTCTCGTATTAACCCTTATGAACGGTACTCGCTCTGTTATATTCATGACTCTATTCTATGTGTAATTGTTCCTTCTTCTCTTCTTCTCTGGTTTCAATCCTGGGATTGGTTTGCAGCAATTTCCTCCATTATTCTCTTCCATTTTTCCCTGTCTTGTGCGGCTCTTTTGAGATCTGCATATGATGAGCAGCGTACGTCCACCAACAGGTCCTCCAGGTACTCTCGGCGTGGGCGTCCCCTAGAGTTTGTCCCCTCGATCATACCCTCCATTATGGCATGCAAGAGACCTTCTTGACGTATTACATGGCCGATCCATCTTGCACGCCTTTCGGACAAGGTCCTGAGCAGGTGCCTTCCTCCTTCGATTCCTTGAAGAACTTCCTCATTCGTGATGTGGTCTCTCCAGGAAATTCCAAAGAGTCTTCTATAGGACCACATCTCAAAAGCCTCTAGTCTCCGCTTATCCCTTTCGGATAGGCACCATGTCTCGCAGCCGTACATCAAGACACTCCATACATAGGTCTTGATGAGGAGTATTCTCAGTTTTAGGTCTATATTATTTGACTGTATTATTTTCGACCTTTTATTAAATGCAAGCCTAGCCTGATGTATACGGCTGTCGACCTCGCTCTTAGACCGACCGTCCCATGTTATTTTGCTCCCGAGGTAGACAAACTCCTTGGTGTTCTTTAGTGGAACTCCTGACATCACTACTCTCATCTGATGTTGCGTTCGGCCTACAGTCAGCAGCTTTGTTTTGTCCTTATTTATCTTCATGTTGTAGCTATCTTCAAGAATGTCTTGCAAAGTATCTAAGGCCTCCTGCAGTTCCTCCTCACTTTCAGCAACCATAGCAATATCGTCAGCAAACCTTATCATGTCTATCTTTTGCCCGTGTATCCTTACACCTTCTCTGTGACTCATTCTCTCTCTCAAGTCGTCAATCGCATTCTGTATGTAAACGTTAAAAAGAGCAGGTGACAGAGAGCATCCCTGTCTTACCCCTTCCTTCTTATTACTGTTTTATTATTATTATTATTATTTAACTAACTAACTAACTAACCATCACGCCATTTCCCCGGAGGGGTAGGCAGAGAGGATGGATCACCACAATGCTCTGTCCTGGCATACCTCTCGGGCTTCCTCTACATTCATACATCGTACCATAATCAATTACTGCCTTATTATTATTTTATCATTAAATTTTCCACCTATAATATTTTCTCCTATAAATAGTTACTAACCGTTCTTTTAATTAAAATATTTAGGTACCTATCTCAATTTCAGCAAGAACTTAAAAAAAAAAAATATCAAAGAAATTAATTAAATTGACATAGGAACAAATACCTACACATAAAGATTCGAAAATCACGAAAATTTGACATTTGATATATTATTAGAAACACGTGCCGGGTTCGATTCCCGGCGATGGCAGTGTGATTGTCACACTGTCCTTGGTCTGGTGTAGAATTCACGTGACAATAAAATGGCGATAGATTGGCTACCTATCACATGTCACGAGAATCAATATAATAGCTAAAAAAATTAATTGTATACAGTAATTGGGTTCAAGCAATCTGTTGTATACATAAAAAAAATAAAAATAAAAAAAATAAAAAAACCTTAATGTCAACATTGGTTGATGAAACAGCTGTCGCGTAAAATAGAATAAAATACAATTGTGATACAAAAAACAAAGTTTCTTCATTAACAGTTCAAAATATTCTCGTACTGTTTCTTGGCGGCATTCAGTTTTTGCTTATATTTAAATATTTTAACATGTGCACTTATAAATAATTAATTCATTATCCGACGATACTCAGATTCTCATTTAAGATAATTTGTGACATTCATTAAATATTTTAAATCGAGAATAATAAAAATATGCATTTATTCATGTATACCTACAAAGAATTGCAAATATTGGGAGAAAGTTACCCAAACTTGTATATTTACATTGTAAATTTCTTCGTTGGGTCACGACTTGACGAATGGAATTATTACAAAATTCCAAAACAGCAAATAAACAAACTTCAATCTGCGTTCAATGCAACAGCAAGAATCATTATAGACATTCCAAAATATTTTTATTTTTATTTTTTATTATTGAGGGTAACAAACAGCAAATACAGTATATAAATATAAACACACAGAGACAACAAAACAAAGCCTATTACATGCTACCACAAATATTATATAACAACTGACATATGGTTAAATATATAAGAAGAATAAAGTAACACTTTGATAAGTTAAAGAAAAAACTAGTATTACTAGTAATAATGAATAATTAAAGATGAAATATAATTTTAAAATGTAAAAAAAAGAAAAAGACAAGTAAAGAAAAAGTAGAGTAACTAGTTTCATTCGCCCCGAAGGGTTGCTCCAACCATTTTTTTTTTAAATCACTTTTATTAAGATGGAACACATCGATGTTATTAAATCACTTATTGTACATGTCGCATGTCCGGTACACCGCCGCACTCCGAGCGTAGTTAGTCCGATAAGCAGGAAGGAGGAATATTTGGTTTGCAGTGTGTCTTGGGCGAAGCATAGTTAAACTGATCTATAATGCATTCAGTAATAATTTACTAAGAAGTTCGGAGTTGTCTATTTTGAAGTGAATGATTTTGTGAAGCAACATCATATCGCACGTTGAAAACAAAAGTGACACTATACAAAAATCTTAATTTTTCAGTACGGTCATTTAAAGTTTTGCCTGCTTATTAACCTAATTAAAATCAACTAGATTCTGATAGAATAATATCTAAACTAATATATAAAACAACAACATTAGATATATTTCTACCCACAGTCAAGTTATTGACCTCACAAAAACTTTAAATGACCGTACTGAAAAATTGAGATTTTTGTTTAGTGTAACTTTTGTTTTCAACGTGCGATATCGTTAATTATTCGCCTATTTTCGAGAGAGATATAGTAAAACATATGTTTGATGTGTTTTTGGGTAACACCGTGTGATACCTCCTTCTCGACCGACGTTTCGGAGATCGTTGCAGTCTCCATCTTCAGGGTAATGAAAACATATTGCTGCCAACCGTGAAAATCTACGCAATTAATAGTATAACATCTCGAAGAACTTCACTGGCTTAAAAGACCAGAAAGAATCCAGTATAAACTCTGCTGGACAGTCTTCAAAGCGCTACATGGAATGGCTCCGAGTTATATATCCGAACTCTAAATCCAAGGAAATCCACACTTCGCTCGGCGAACTCCTCTGCAATTGGAAGATTAGTTGAGCCGAAGTGTTGCCCTAGGACAAATTTCGGGGATCAAACCTTTGCGGTAGCCGGTCCATCAGCTTGAAACAATCTCTCTTCACACATCAGATGCCTAAATGATCCGACAGATTTCAGATCTCAACTGAAACCCCATCTTTTCATATTTCATACCCAATTTAAAACCCATTACACTGCGTCTCCCGCGGGGTGAAAAGAGAAGGATGGAGTGCCGCATCGGTTAAAGTGTGACAGTCCATTCTTTCTGCCTACTCTTTCGGGGAGATGGCGTAATGTTTAGTTAGTTAGTTAGTATTTAAAACTTGTATATTTTGTTATATTGTACTTTCTAATCGATCACGAATATCAGATGCAGCGTTCATATTGTATTTAGGTTTTTAGATTAAAACACGCCTTAATGCGCCCTTGAAGTGATTACATATGGACTGGAAACTGTGGTAGGTATTCACAGTTAATACCAATAAAACTTCAAAATAACAATATACTAAAAATTAACGATGAATTGATAGAAGTGGTAAATAATATCAAGTATCTATTCGACGAAAAATTTAACTTTCAATTAAATTATATACAAGTATTTTAAAAAAATGGTAAAAAGTTCGGTTTCTTATTTAGAATCAGAAATAAATTGGATATAAATAGTAGAAAGCTGGTCTATAATGCTTTAATATTGCCTCACTTAAATTATTGTTCTTCTGTATTATTTTTAGCAAATAAAGGAGATCAAATGATTTTACTAAAATCTCTTGATGGAAGTTCATTTTAAATAATAATTAAATAAAACGATGTTTCTTAACTACTTCCACATTTGTCATTATTTCGACAGCGACCGGTTTCGCCAGACTCGCTGTCGAAATAAAGACAAAAGTGAAAGTAATTAAAAAAACATCGTTTTATTTAATAATTAAATAAAGGAGAAGGAATGAATGAGGGCTATACTTGGTTGGGGTAGACATAGTAGAATTTAACAAATTAAAAAAGATTATTTAAAAAAAACTTGTTCTTTATAACACTTTGATTTTTGTTTATAAAATTAGAAGTAATATGGTGACAGCATATATAACCAAAAATGTAGCAAATATTTATGAAATACATGACTATTTGCATAGATAGATTCCGACTCCGGAGACCCAAACTTGAAAGTACCTACAGAGAAAGGTGTTTTTATATAGGATTTAAATTATATAACGAACTGTCAAACAAGGTAAGAGATGCCGGTTCTCTCGCTATCATATTATAGGCGTAACCGTCGTATTATAGGCGTAGCGACGCCTTTCGTCAGCTTCACTCATGCACTCCCTAGGCCCGTCCCCCGTCCATGCGGGACTTACGTTAAAAAATAATAATAATAATATATGTATATTTGCAACCAAGGGGGTCCCAGACCACATTTAAGCTAAGATAATATATACAAGGCTGCATTTTGTCACGTCTATTGTTTAACTTGTATTCCAATCAAGTCTTCCAATGTATTAAAAACTCCAGCCTCGGAGTGAAGGTTAATGGGGTTATTGTTAATAACATCAGGTATGCTGATGACACAGTTATTTTATTTGATAGTATACCCGATCTTCAAGAACTCCTTAATAAAATTGATATAGCAGGTGAGGATCTGGACTTGAAAATCAACGTTAAAAAGACCAAATGGATGACACTTGGACGACTCTACTATTCTTCATCCACTCTGCAACTGAATGGTGCGAATGTTGAAATTATCAACCAATTTAAAAACCTTGGCAGCATTATCACTAAAGCGCTCGACCCGGACATTGAAATAAAATGCAGAATTGAAGTTGCACGAGCTGCATCAAATAAAATGAGAACATTATTTTGCAACGATAATCTTAACTTGAAACTCCGAGCTCATGAGCACGTGTGTTTCGTTGTACATATACAAAGGAATCTCGTGAAATGTATTTTTCAAGAAGCTTTATTATATTTTATGAATGACATGTTTTGACACGCCTTGCCAATTCATTAACAAATGATATCATATAATGCCTAAACATGGTGAATTTGTCCACCTAGTATGCGTATCTCTTTCTCTTTCGCTTTTTCCTACGAGCGTTAAAGTGAGATACAAGATATATCGCACAGAAAGTGTTTTAATTTGAGCATCTGTCACTCCTAATAAATAAATAATTTTTAAATCTTGAGTACGAGTATAGGCACGTGTTGAACACCATAGTAGAGTGGTTGGTCATGTGTTGCGACACGAATGTTTCCTGCATAATGTGTTGGAGGGAATGGTCTAAGGATCGATTGGCAGGGGACGACCTCGCCAGGAGTACCTAGACCAGATTTGCCGAGATATGGGCTGCACCTCTTATGCGGAGTTGAAGAGAGTTGCCGAGGACCGAGCGGAGTGGAAGAGAAGATACATCGCCTTGTTGCAGAACAATCATTAGATTGAGACCGGAGAAGAAGAAGAGTATATCCGTGTAACTCGTTTTTCTCGACCAACGTTTCGGAGACCGTTGCAGATCCCAAAAAACATATTATAACCAACCGTGAAATTGTACCTAATATTGTTTTATATTTATGGCTAAAGATGAAATTGGTTGTCTATGGGATTAACTATAATAAATAATAATCAATGCTTACCTGGACAGCATTGCAGCATCAGAACACTGCAGATGATGAGCCGCGAGGGCCGCAGCCTCCAAAACTGCTCTCGGCGGACTCCCAGCTCTTGGCACGCACCCCTGGAGCCCTTGCTTCCTCGGCTCGCTCCTGCTAAGGATGCTGGATATGGAAAACGAAGTATACCCCGACGTCTGCCCGCCCGCCATCTTCGGAGAGTTTTGAGTCATATCCTTGATGTCTTCTTTCAATTTCATACTCGCCCCAATGTGCTTATCTATTGATTCTTTATCCTTAGTAGGCGAGAGTTCGCACATGTCTTTAATTTTAAAGTTAGAACCGCGCTCTTTTGTTACTATTTTTAATTGATCTGTTTTATTTTCTGAGTAATTGAAGTTTGGACTGCCAGATCGAAAGTCGCTTATGGAACTTCTATATTTTGATAAACTGTTTTGATTTGTTTCTGTTGTTTTGTTGTCGTGCACTTTCGGCACAAATATCGGCGATTTTCTACCACCGTTAATAGTATAATTTTGAGCAACATTCTGAGGCGAATTCGGCGCGATCAAAATGTTAACAGATCTAAATTTGCTTGGCGCTTCAGGGCTGTTTGGTTCAGAAACAACGTTGACTTCGATGTCTCTATCATCTTGGGAAGACGGCGAATTCATTTTGATTTCAAATATCTCTTCTACGATCACTTATCATGCAGTTGTTTTAATTAATTTCAACGTAATCTGAAACGTACACCGAATTTGTTAGGTTAATTCAATATTTCCCTTGTAATTGCACGCCCTATCTGCGAGCATTAATCACGTTGCATTTAATTATATTTTATATGAATAATTTATCTAGAATTAACCAAGTAGGGTATCGTAGGTGAGCTTGTCTGGCAGCGATGAAACCCTTCAAACGTTATCTCAACGATCTAGAGGCAGTAAATTGTGTCCAACAGTCAAATTAAGCGAAGTACAATGGTTAATGATATTGAATATTCAAGCGCACCCCGAAAACTTTATTGCATTAACCATTTTAAAATTTGGAGGCGAACATCTGCCCGAGATTATAAGATAAGAACGAATGTTTTGGCAGAAGTATTTACCAGGCACCACAACAAATTCGTTTTCATTCAACGGGTGTAGAGTCATGAATATGCAAAGAGCTAATTCGTTCTTTGGGACAGAGGGCCCACATAACTCAAAGAGCCATTCTGGCGGGTCGATTCAGTATCCAATTTGCCGCGGCTTATCGTGAATCTCTTTTATAAGCGGCACTCATCTGGCATTGTGTCTCTCCATTCACGGACGGGAAGCCAAATGATCTGTCTTCATTACAAAATTGGTGCGGTCTCTACAGTCAAAACACAATGTCCGCGATCTTATCTGTATTAAACTATGATTACTTTCTAAAATCCTTTGTGTTATGCTATATTTTTTCTGTGCTTTTTAAACCCTTGCGCGCCGAGGGTGGTTGCCGTGTAATTCAATATCTTTTTACCGACGATTTCGAACAAACGTATTGTCGATCGCTCTATTTGGTGAAACTCAATCTTTTTTTGAGTTCAGACAATCCTGGATATCGATTACTGGAAGTTTAGGCAATCTCTTGTAAACGGCGGAATGACTTTTCGGTCTGCATTATCAGAGAGACGTTGATGTTTTTAAAAGAGCGGAAACATACTTCAGCATTAATTAGCTTCTTAGTTTATAATATTTCTTCCATATGCCACAACTTTGAATTATTAATATTTATTAATACGTATAATCCATTAAGCATCGATTAGTAAACTTATTAAAGTTTTGACGTGTTGTGAATACAGATTTATCCCGTTATAATTGTCAACGGAATGTATTTTACGTGTGAACTAGAAGGTATTTATAAATCACCTCGTTTCAATTGGATGCTGTAGAGCGCGGAACACGGATATACACAGATTGCCTCTGGCAAATCAATGGGAAACCAAGTGGTACAAACAGTACCCACGTTGACAAATAGCTATCTATTTGGTTGTGCAATCAATGTAGTTTGAAAGCTGTATCATTCATGTTTTATGTACGTCACGATATTCAATTTGCTCAACAATTAAACACTTTACAAACAAAAGTTATTAATTATCTATTCACTTTGTTTATTTTGACACTTGATCTTACACTATTTGTTTATTTATAGCCCGAAACACTTATATATTATACTTTTTTTAAGTTTTATAAGTAGTAATAAAGAAGAAATATGTATTTATTATTTATATTGTTAAAAAATATTTTAATAATCGTGTCCTTTTAACAACACATCACGAAATAGTAGCGATCCCTTAGCAGGTTTTATGCGAAGGGATGGGACCCCATATTTTGAACGACTGTCAATCTCTGGACGACCACCGCTATTAAATGTGTTGGGAAACTGAAAATAGGGGTGAACGCGAGTCTCCCCCGAGGGGGCGTGTCTCCGCCGAAGTCTACACCCCTAAAAGAGTGAGGGAGATCGTTGCCGTCCCGCTCCGACCCCCGCTGGAGGATTTCGTCCCCTTTTCGCAGGCAAATCTTACGGTTCTTCATCCCTCTCAGACCAGGGTGGTAACTCAGTTGACGAGGTATTCGCAGATTAGATTTCTGACTGTTTTTTTTACACCGTTGACACCCCGGGTGTCGGAATGCCTTTATTCGGCAGAGTTGGAAGTGTGTTGGATTTTTTAGTATGTATATAAATATTTGGAGGCGGTGATTTCTGTAGCTAAGGATATATATTTTAGGAAGGGATGCGAGCGTTCTGATAATCAATTTGAAATTACGTCGGCTCAGCCCCAACGTCGATGTGTTCACGATTCAATTAAACTTAACTAACTAATAATTAATACGAATGAAAACGTCTGTTTTCTAGATGTTTTATCATATTTTATGTGAAAGGTTTATTTCGCCTGTCTAAGGCATTATAAAATGTATTTTATAATACTTAAAAAGACATTTCATCATGCCTTAAATAGGCTCAACATGTCTTTTACAAATTTTATCTCAATACAGACGAAGATGTAAATTATTTGGAAACAGAATATGGCAGTCGAGGCGTTTACAGGACTTATGATCTGTCATTGGTTAGGTTAAGCGATCACTTTACTTTTAAAAACATTCACCATTCCGCACTTCTTACGACACCATGTCTGCCAATTTTTTGCAACTTTTATATACGTTAATATTTTTTAATAACTTCACTGTTGGTAGGTACATCTACACTAGCGCCATCTATTAAGATAATTTGTAAGCATTACGCAGAAAATCTTTATTAATGCAACGGCTTTTACGCAATTATCACATTGCTAGATACTTTATTAATGCAATGTGAAAGGCTTTTACGCAATTATCACATTGCTAGATAACGCCTGGATTGAGACTCCATTTTTTATGCCATTAATAGAATTTTTTAGTTTCCAGTTTTTATAGAATTTGTTTTTATTTTATCTATTGAGATACAAGTTATCCTTAAATGATTAACCCGCAATGGGTAAAAATCCAGTATTTGTATACAAAAAAACAAATTCTATGTCATTTACTCCCCATAGTCATACCCTACATGTTCCGATTGAGGTTTTCCATGGTTTCCTCAGCTGTAAGGCGAATGTCGGAACATATATAGATAGCCCATGGACCCCAGAGCTTGCCTGATTTAGCTCTGTATAGTTGAAATTAAATACAAAATACAGAAAGAATTTTTTATAATAACTAGTAAAATCCTTAAGAGGAATGACATGTTTCATCTTACTAAGGCATTATCAAATATTTTGATAAGGCACTTGATAATATCTTAGCAAAGTTAAACATGTCATTCTTATTAAAATATTATAATACTTCTAGAAAACAGCTGATTTTCATATTTAAAATAATAATTAAATAAAACGAAATTTCTTAAGAACCGCTTTCACTTATGTTTTTATTTCGATAGTGATCGGTGTCGCCAGGTTGGCTGGCATTAACAGGCTGCTACAAATTAATCAATTATTAAAATCCTTTAATTGAACTATTATTTCATTAGTCCATTGTTTTGGCCGAAACACTATGATACTTCAACATTATTACTGTTAAAAATTAAAAAAATGTCATAATATCACAATTTCTTTTTATTCACTGAGAGTGTCGCGACAGCTGTTTCGCCAACCGGTGTTGGCATCATCGGGTGTTACAATAAACTGAAGTGACAAATGAAAAGACTTATTATTTATAGGGCAAAACATTTTTTTGCAAAACATTGTTTTATCCCCTATAAATAGTAGGTAAAAGGCGGGCCACACTGTGGATAAACATCGGTTGTATAGGGCTTCTATCTCATTCTACGCCGGGTAAAATAATGCGAGGAAGAGAGATAAACGTACCATGTTTGTTGTGCATGTTTGTTTGTTGCACATGGTACGTTTATCTCTCTTCCTCGCATTATTTTACCCGGCGTAGAATGAGATAGATAGTCTGGCTCGTTGGTGGAAACCGATGTTTATCCACAGTGTGGCCCGCCTTTTAGTCTTTTCATTTGTAACTTTAGTTTATTGTAACACCTGACGATGCCAACATCGGTTGGCGAAACAGCTGTCACGAAACTTTCAGTGAATAAAATTAAATTGTGATATTATAACAGTGTTTTAAATGTTAACAGTACCTTCTATTATTTAATTAAATAAAATGATGTGAAGAGGTAAATAAATAGACTAGAAAGTATCTTGTCTTCCTAATGTCGAACCATCTCTAATGCGTTCCTGGTACTATGTTGTATTTTTATAATATTTTACCTGTACTCAATAGATGCCTTAAACATTTTCCTGTTTGTAATGTCTTTTAAGTTAATAAACTGATTTGATTTGATTTGATACATATAGATGATAATTTGGCGGTTCATTCTCTCTGCCTACCCTTTCAGAGGAGTGGCGTGATGGTCTGTCGGCATTATCGTTATTGCATTTTCCCACAGATCCATTTGCCTAGTTAAGATGAAAAAAAATCGTCAATTATACGCTCAATTTGCAGTACGAATTCTGTTCCAACAGACCAAATAAATATATTAACTGTCTAATAGGTCTATTATCCTTAACTGACAGGTCATTCGACCATCCTTAAAATGTTTACGAAGATAGGAGAAACAAAAAAAAATCCTTTGAACACAAAACGAATCATTAGACTGGAAATTAATCTGTCTGACTCACATTTTTTTCAAGAAAGTAATAACTTGTATTACAACAACGAACTGTCACGCCGTTTCTCCGAAAGGATAGGCAGAGAGAATGGAACGCCACACTACTCTATCCTGAAACCTCTCTAGTTTCCTCAATATTCATACAGCGAGTTTCGCATTTTTTTAAGCAACAACAAACAACAACAAACGATCACGCCGTTTCCCCGTAGGGGTATGCAAAGAGAAAGGACCTCCACACTACTCTATCCTGGCACACCTCTGTAGCTTCCTACACATTAATAAAGCGAGTCATACACGCACATCGATTCTTCCGACTTCTGACATGACCAACCTTTAAAATTTGATTTATTTGGTCATGTCATGTTTTCCTCGGTCTGCCTAGACTCCATTTACATAATTAACGTATACTTTCTTAACCATTCTTTATCCATCCATGCGCTCCATATGTCCGAACCAACGCAGCGATCCTTTCATAATTTTGTTCATAATACCGTCTTCCGCTATACATTCCTTTCTTATATCAGTAATCCTTTTATCAGATTCTGTCGTATATCGTTTTAACATACATACGTCTTAGGGACCTCTTCTCTACCGCATTTATTCTGCCCACATCCTTCTTCTGCCAGTTTCATGCCCGGCATTTTTTTCATAAAAAGTCATAAAAATCCATAATTACAACAACAAACCATCACGCCGTTTCCCCGGAAAGGTAGGCAGAGAGAGTGGAAAAAAATATAATTTTGTATTCAAAATAGATACATTATTTGCTAAAAGGTATTTAAATGTGAATCGGGGGGTAATAAGCGCTGAGGGGGTTAATAGTTGGTGCCTTATACCGAGGTATCGTAAAAACATGTAATCTCTATAACAAAAATTATTAATTTTCTTTTTATTCTTCTTCTTATTCCTTGTTGTAGACCTATGTGGTCTGTTCTCCAGAGTGTTGCTCCTCCTGTGAGGTAGACTTCCACCTGTCCTTCCATCTTTTAGGAGGTCTTCCATGAGGACGAGTCCCATGAGACTGATTATGCAATGCAATATAGGGGAGTCTGGTGGTGTCCATTTTTTGAACAAGACCGTTCCCTTTTTCGCTGTCTGCTCCATCTTATAATATCTTCATCCATTCTGGTGTTCCTCGCGCGATCTCTCAGTGTCTTGCCTGCTATCGTCCTCAGTGTCTTCATCTCGGAAGTCCTTAAAACTTGTTTGGTCCTTACTGTGTCTGCCCTAAATATAATAATAATAATAATAAATTTAACTAACTAACTAACCATCGCGCCGTCTCCCCGGAGGGGTAGGCAGAAAGAATGGAACGCCACACTGTTCTGTCCTGACATACTTCTCTTGATTCCTCTTCATTCATACATCTTGTTATGCACGCACGTCGATTTCTCCGACTCCTCACGTGACCGACATTCAATATTTGATTGATTTGATCGTGCCACGTTTTCCTCGGCCTTCCTCTCTTTCTAGCTCCGTTCACGCCGTTTACATATACCTTCTTTACCATTCTGTCTTCACTCATTCTCTCCATGTGTCCAAACCATCTTAATGACCCTTTCCTTATTTTGTTCATAACACTTTCATTCGCACCACATTCACTTCTTATATACTTGCATTTGTCACTCTACAGATTTGATACACATTCGTCTTAGAGATCTCATTTCTACTGCATTTATTCTACTTTCATCCTTCTTTTGCCAGTTTCATGCTTCACTTCCATACATAAGGGTCGGCACAAGATAGTTAGTTAAATAAATTTATTTCTTGGATGTTGAGGTTGGATATTGTTTGATGGTTAGAAGAGGGTTTCTTAGAGGATGTGATGGGTTGGATCTGACATTTGAAAATGACTACCCATGTAGAAAAGAGTGTGGAGGGTTTTGGATGGCCATGGACAGGACATAAGTATTGCGTGGAGACCGAGGGACAGTGACAGGGATGACCTTGGGTAGGACCCGGTTGGACATGGGTACAGAACCGAGTGGGATGAGAGTGGCTTTGGGTGTGGGCCGGTGGTCTTGGTTGGGGAACCAAATGGCAATTGGTTTGAGATACAGGACTAATGTGTAAAGGCAACTAGCCGTAACTCAAGTTGCGGCTGCTTGGCGTAACACGGCTCAAAGCATTCTTATAACTGGCCTCTATCATATACAATCACAGATTTTTCTCTATCTCTTTCCTTTACTGAGATATTCACTATCCCAATAGCCGCAAAATTATATTAATTTCACACGTGTTTTTGGCAAAAAGCATCATTTTAAGTTGCTGCTTTTTACCACGGCACAGCCAAAACTTGCGGCCTTTTGCTGCGACACAATATGTATCCTGGCAAATGACAGCAACTTAAATTGCGGCCCATTATCAAATTATTTGTGCGACGGTCTAGCTAATATGTGGCGGCAAAACACATTTTCTTTAATAATATGAAGCTTACTATATTTTTATGGCAAAAACACGTTTCAATCATTTCTAAGAACTGTATTCTTACTTTTAAAACTTAGTTTGCACAAGAAAACTTATTTTAAATGATAAAATATAGCAAAAAACAAAATAAAACTATAAACCCGTTTATCTCAAAACTACTATGTTTAACTTGCGGCTATTTGCCTTTGCACATTAGAGGATTGGATAATAATGTCAATATATCGAAAATCGAACATATTTTGAACGTGTATTTTGGTTTCAATTTTCAATTTCTTTTATTTGAAACATATTAAACATTTGAGTGTCGTGACATAAAAGGAAGCAGAGAGAAGCCGGTTAGAGGAAGCATTGGAACTCAAATGGTTTAATGAGAAACGTAGCCACCATGTTTAAAGAATAAAGAGAAATAACCACACTCAAGCAATTTTAGATAAACTACAGGCGTTAACCCCGTGAAATTTACATAATGATAAACTTTTTTATAAATTAAAACACTGTTTTTTTCCACTTTTGAGTTTATTTTTCTTGACATGTTTTCAAAAAATTTCATCAAAATCGGTCCAGCCGTTTAGGAGGAGTTCAACTACATACGCCCATAAAGAAGAATCTGTATGTATATAATTCTTCTGTGCGGGCGTATGTTGTTGAACTCCTCCTAAACGGATGAAGCGATTTTGATTAAATGTTTTGTGAGTCTCTGGATGGTTGAGATTTACAATTAGACCCGGTAGGTGACTGTTAAAACCTTCGGGGAAGTTCATAAATAATTAAGCTTGTGAGAATAATTCATAGCTATGATTGTTTACTATAGAAGGCGCTGATGTCGAATTCTGTGTTTAAGCATGCGCAAATCACTTGCGTTATTACGTGGCGTAGATTTAAAAATATCAGAGTCCAGGTTTCGTAGCCATATAGTAGAACAGACCATATATATTATTTAATCATTCTTTGTCGGAGTTTCAAGTTAAGATTATCGTTGCAAAATAATGTTCTCATTTTATTAAATGCAGCTCGTGCAACTTTTACTCTGCATTTTATTTCAATGTCCGGGTCAAGAGCTTTAGTGATAATGTTGCTAAGGTATTTAGAAGAGAACACTTTAATTTTATTTGATAACTATTTGACTTGAATATTTTTTTACAAAAAGGAAATTAGACCTGAAATATTAAAATTCATGACACAAAACTTTTGGTTATTTTATAATTATTAAAAAAAAACTAACTAATCATCATGCTGTTTCTCCGGAGAAGTAGGCATAGAGGATGGATCACCACAACGTTCTCTACTGACATACCGCTCTAGTTTCCTCCACATTCATACATCGTAACATGCATGGTCGTCGTTTCTTCCGACTTCGAATGTGGTCGCCTTTCAGTATTTGATTAATTTGGTCATGCCATGCTTTCCTTGGTCTTCCACGAATTCTCTTCCCACTCACACTACTTGTATACAATAATTTTATCATTCTTTTCCCGTCCATCGTTGCATATGTTCAAACCATCTCAGGCATCCTGTTTTAATTTTACTTATGATGCAATCATCTGCCTTACATTTCTTCCTTATTCTTCTCAGAAATATCATTTCTACGCCATTCCACTTTTATAAATTTTTTTCAGGTCCAAGCTTCACTTCCATACACAAGGGTTGGCAGTGGAACTCCATAAGGTACTGCCATCTTTTCTTTAGTTGAAATATAAAATAATTTAAAAACATTTAGTTAAATGTTTCTTTTGTGTCTGTTTTACAGACTTTCTTTTTAAATTTCGCGGCAAAGTGTCCCTTTGAAACCAAAAGCGCGGTATGAATAATCGTCATAGCAAACATGACCAAAATAGTGCAACCACATACAAAATAAACAGATAGTTATACTTGTGGTACGAATAGCGATCTGGGATCTTTGAATGAGACTACTTTGCCGGTGTGGCGTAATGTGCATAAGATTTTTTTTCGTTTCATCCCTTTCTACTGCCGGTTTCCCGAACCAATCAGACCCCTTTTCTGAACATTGCTGACTCCAATATAAACAGAAGTACAGTCCAATAATTTCAAAAATGGAACGCTTCTAACTTAAATAATAATCCACCATACAAACAATGAAGAAATCTTAAATTTCAGTTGAACCGTATTTAAACTAACTAACTAACCATCACGCCGTCTCCCCGAAAGGGTAGGCAGAAAGAATGGACTGTCACACTTTTACTGATGCGGCACTCCAGCCTTCTCTTTTCGCTCCGCGGGAGACGCGGTGTGATGGGTTGCGAACCTCATCGCCACCAATAGGCATCTCCCGCGCACAATTCGATCGTCCAACACCCACAAAATAAATCTAAAACAAATAATATAAAATAAAATAACAAAATAAAAATAAATTAACACAAATTTTTCTTTTTAGATGATGCACATATTGTCTATTTAATTTATGTTCCACGAATCCACACTTTCTTTAATTTAGCACACATTTTTCGATGTTGCACATGTTGACATGGACGATCCTGACTTTTGTATTTATTTAATTTATGTTACACGTATCCACCGTTTTTTTTTAAATTAACTGTAATTAGGCACTTAACCAGCAAGAACTTTAAAATAATATTAAAGAAATTATTCAAATTGTCATTGGAACAAATGAAAAATTTATTTTGACACCTGTCAAAATTCTTTATAAAAACGATAAAACTAATATAATTTTAACAGCAAAACAATATAAACGTATTACGTGTCACAATTAACTATTATAAAGTGCGGCAACAGTTAAATTGACCAAAACAATTCACTTATACGCGAAATAACTCCAAATTTACAGCAGCGCCAGATGAACCAAACCAAATTTTCAAAATCAGAATACAATACTATCTGCTACATATCTTAAAACCGATATGTAGTTTAAATACGTCGTTTGAAAGCAAAATACAATCTTCATAGATGGCGCTAGTGTGTAGATTGAAACTACCATGTAAAGGGTGGTGTTACAGATTAACATATATACAACTTCCAAAAATTTGTCAGACAAGGTGGTCATAAGTTAATGTGGAATGGGGAATGTTGTATTACATAAAGCGTCCGCTTAAACCAACCAATGAAAAGTCATAAGTCTTGTAAACACCTCGGTCACCATATTTTGTTTCCAATTTGCATCTTCGTCTCTATTGAGATACAATTAATCCTTAAAAATATGTAGATATTTTTAAAAAATCAAACGAAAAATTGAATGCTTGACTGAAGAAGTGATTTTTTTTTTAATTTAGAATTTGTCAATAAAAATAATTAAAATGTTTGATATTTCTGTCTGGTATTTCCTAATGTGGACAGAAAATTCTTGTTTTTGTATTAATAATAAATGTCTGTTGTGTTCCCTAATTCATAAAAATTAATTTAATTATGACTAACAGTTATTTTTAATTAATTTTTAAACCACCTGACCTCGATAAATTTAAAAAAAACTTACATTCGTTTTATCTTAAAAATGGTTCACTTTTGCACCACGCCTTTTATGACTTAATTCATCGGAAATAACCTCCCCTACAACCTCCTAGAAGGAATGTATTCAATAACCAATAACCCAATATATAGATTGTTATTTTTTTTATTAATATTATTGTTTGAAGTCAGTGAGCATGACCAAATTAATTAAATTTTAAATCTCGGCCATGTGAAAAGTCGATAGAATTGATGTGCATGTAAGACTTGCTGAATTTCCTGGAGAGACCACATCACGAATGAGGAAGTTCGTCAAGGAATCGACGGAGGAAGGCACTTGCTCAGGACCTTGTCCGAAAGGCGTGCAAGATGGATGGGCCATGTAATATGTCAAGAAGGTCTCTTGCATGCCATAATGGAGGGTATGACCGAGGGGACAAACTCTAGGGGACGCTCACGCCGAGAGTACCTGGAGGACCTGTTGGTGGACGTGCGCTGCTCATCATACGCAGATTTCAAAACAGCCGCACAAGACAGGGAAGAATGGAAGAGAAGAATAGAAGAAATTGCTGCAAACCAATCCCAGGATTGAAACTTTCTAACTTTTGTGTTGCGATATATGACGTGGTGGTTAGTTTATTATAGTTAGAATATATTTTTATCTATATTAAAAAAAAATCCACGTTTTTCGTAACGGTTTGACTGTAGAAAAAGGCAAAAAAACATTACAGTGCCTTGCAATTCAGAAACACAAAGCAAAGCGACAATTGGAATATTCAGAGTCGGGTACCTACCGAGGGGGTACTTACTCTTCTCTAGATCAGCGCAGGGCCGTCACACTTTGCCCGTTCTAAATTCAAACATCCAATTCAAACTTGAGAGAACGCTTCTTGTCTTGGATCTTGGCTTTGCCTGAAAGCCATTGCTCTCCTACAAGTGGTATTTCTTTATTGGCTGGCTTAAGTAATATTGTTGGATCGTGAGTCTTCCTTTTCTAATGGTGGCTAGGAGAGCAATTCGGATGCTTAAATGTATCGCTTAGAATACGAACTCTTTTAAGTATTCATAAGCATACCTATAATTTTCTTTTAAAATGGAATGAACTTCTTACCATTATCGTCATTTTTAAATCACTGCTGGAAATACTTGTTTTTCAAATCAAATCAAAAAAAAAATTGTCATTTTATATTTATATTTGCGAAATTTATGTTTTATAACAATTTTGGCGAAAGAAAGTTGCCCTGGCTGCGGAACTTGAGGGATTGGACAGGAATGCGGAGATGAGGAGAGAGAAAGTAGCGCAGGACAGAGATACCTTTGCTGCAGTGATACATAGCTCGGATGTCCTGAATGATGTAGGTCTAATTGTCCCTGTTTATTAACTAACTAACTAACTAACTAACTAACCATCACGCCGTCTCCCCGAAGGGGTAGGCAGAAAGAATGGACTGCCACACCTTTCTTTCCTGACATATTTCTCTCGATTCCTCAACATTCATACATCGTGTCATGCACGCGCGTCGATTTCTCTGACTCCTCACATGACCGACATTCAATATTTGATTTATTTGATCGTGCCACGTTTTCCTTGGTCTTCCTCTATTTCTGGTACCATTTACATCATTAACATATAATTTTTTTACCACTGTTGGTGGACGTGCGTTGCTCATCATACGCAGATTTCAAAACAGCCGCACAAGACAGGGAAGAATGGAAGAGAAGAATAGAAGAAATTGCTGCAAACCAATCCCAGGATTGAAACTTTCTAACTATTGTGCGATATATGACGTGGTAGTTAGTTTGTTATAGTTAAAATACATATTATTTTTATAAAAAATCCTCCACGTTTTTCGTAACGTTTCCCTGTTTATTACCTTCGTCAAATACAGCACAGATTATTTTATTTGTCACGCTGCAGGACCAAGTTGCCAATGGTTATGCCTGTGGGAAGAGCAATCTTATTGCTTAATCGGGTCGTCTCGGAAGTCGACATATTTCGTGATAGTATGAGTTGCCTCAGGGAGGCAATATCAATGTTATGATTCTTTCTAATTCTTAATCTTTGGATTTTTCTTTCTTTTTCATATTTTTGTCCTGTTACACCTCCGTGGTGCATAGAGCCTCAAGGAACCTTCTCCACCCGACTCTATCGCATGCTTGATGCCTATCATCATTCCAAGTGAGACCTGCTGCTTTAACCACGTCCTGCAGGGCTCTTCTCCAGGTGGCTCTAGGTCTGCCTCGCTTCCTCTTTCCCCCAATAGGGGACGATGAAGGCTAGGTCCCGTCTCAGAGTGTGACCGATCCACTGCCATTTGCGTCTAGAGAGTCATTCTCTAATTTTATTATTTTTTTTTTTTAATTCTTATGATGTAATTACAAATGATCTGGAATTATATGCCTGTAATGTTTGTGATTTTAATTAAAATAAATAAATTAATTAATCAGTGAGTCCAGTCTGTCGATGCCAGCGAACCTGGCGAAACCGGTCACTCTCTTAATAAAGATGTGACAGCTACGTCACGCTCTGTTCCCCATTTCTACTGCATTTATTCTGCTATCATCCTCTTTCTGTCAGTTCCATGTTTCACTTTCATATTATTATTATTATTTTGTTGAATCGCTCTTTACACCATGACAGCATGAGCCAAATCGATGTAAAGGATATTATAGCTATCATAGAGATTCTCGTGACATGTGATTGGTAGCTAATCTATCGCCATTTTATTGTCACGTGATTCCTACACCAGACCAAAGACAGTGTGACAGTCACACTGCCCTCGCCGGAAATCGAACCCGGAAGCTTCGGGGTGGCAGTCAATGCACTTACAACTCGGCCATGAAGGTCGTCGAAAGTCGTCGGTACATTTAGAACTAAAAAACTAACTAACTAACTTACCAACACGCCGTCTCACCGAAGGGGTAGGCAGAAAGAATGGAACGCCACACTATTCTATCCTGGCATACTTCTCTCGCTTCCTCTACATTCATACATCTTGTCATGCACGCACATCGATTTCTCCGACTCCTCACGTGACCGACATTCAATATTTGATTGATTTGATCGTGCCACTTTTTCCTCGACCTTCCTCTATTTCTAGATCCGTTCACGCTGTTAACATATACCTTCTTTACCATTCTGTCTTCACTCATTTTTTCCAGGTGTCCAAACCATCTTAATGACCCTTTCCTTATTTTGTTCATAACACTTTCATTCGCACCACATTCACTTCTTATACTTGCATTTATCACTCTATCATATACGCATTTGCCACACATTCGTCTTAGAGATCTCATTTCTACGGTATTTATTCTACTTTCATCCTTCTTTTGCCAGTTCCATGCTTCACTTCCATACATAAGGGTCGGCACAAGAACACCATTGTGCACTGCCATCTTAGCTTTTTTGGATAGGCTTTTGTTTGCGATGACAACTTTAAATGCACCATTTATTCTGTTGCCTGCTCCAACCCTTCTTCCAATATCCTTCTCCACCCTCCCTTCCTTTGTAAACATAATTCCTAAATAAACAAATTCATCCACTTGTTCCAGATTTTCACCGTTTACACTAATGTTGCAGACTGTCATCTATCAATGTTGCAGACTGACATCTAGAAGGGAAATAAAATAAGTTTTTCTCATTATTAATATTAAAACTATTAATTTTCAAAGTATCTTAGTAAATAGAAACAAACTAGATAAAAAATAAATTTGAAAAAGTAAGGTTATGTTCACAAGGCGCCGGGAGTTTAGAAGGAAATCTTAACGTCTGAATAGATAAAAAAAATGACAATGAAAAGTCGCCCTTCCGTGCATAATTTCCATAGATAATCCCCAATTATTTCCTTGCAGAAATACCGTGGAAAAATAAAAATATCATAACAGGCCTTTGTCCTTTGTTTGTTTGCCGCCAATTCTGATCGATGCGCGCGCTGCGGCGTGCGGCGGCACTTACAGCTATACTCTGTTCAGAGAATAATCACAGTTCAACTCAAAATTTAAAAAAAAAACAAGAATATTCATATTTTATACAATATATCATACTTTTAATATTATGAAATGCTTCCTGAACCTCGTCCTTTATCCTACATGCCAAAATCTGTACTCCACATCTTTTTTTCCCATCCCGCATTTATCTCCACTGCCTCTCCTGTTCTTTCCGCTGTACATTCCTGTGGTGTATCATTCTTTTTATCTTTTATATAATGTCCCTAAAATGGATGGATTATATATTATGTTTATTTATTCAATAAAGTACAGCGGAGCATAGAAGTAGGATTGAGTAGATTAAATGTGGTCTGGCACCCCCTTTGTTGTTGCCGTCTTTAAATGTAAGTCCCGGATGGACCGGGGACAGGCCCAGGGACGGTACGAGCGAGGCTGATAAAAGGGCGCCGCTACGCCCTATAACAGCCTCGGGTATGTGGCGGGAACTTCTATGTTTCTTTATAAAAAAATATATCATACTCATACATAATCAAAAATATAAAAACATGTTTAATTTCAATTGTTTTCGCCGACACACTATGACACTTTAACATTATAAACTGTTAAATTAAAAAAACTTTGTTTTATGTATCACAATTGTATTTTTATTTTACGCGACAGCTGCTTCGTCAACCTATGTTGACATCATCAGGTTTTACATGATGTCAACATAGGTTGACGAAACAGCTGTCGCGTAAAATAAAAATACAACTGTGATCATAAAACAAAGTTTTTTAATTTAACAGTTTATTATGTTCAATTTGGTCTAAACGTAAATGTAATAATTTATAGTAAAACAGATGCTCAAAGTTCGCCTTTTCAAAAAAATATTTAGAGTTGTAATTACGGTTTATTAGGGCACACAAACACGGCGTTTATCTGAAGAGTTAGGCAGAGAGAATAGATTACCACACTACTCTATCCTTACACACCTCTCTAGATCCCTCCACATTCGTACAGAGTCATACACGTACGTCGATTCTTCCAACTTAATCTGGTCATGCCAAGTTTTCTTCGAGCAGTCCATCAGCAAAAATTCCACTTGCCACTTCCCACACGAAGATTGTGGCCGAGTGGCAAGAGCTATGACTGTCACACCGAAGGTTCTGGGTTCCATTCTCAGCAATGACAGCGTGATTGTCACACTGTATTTAGTGTAATATAGAATTCACGTGACAATAAAATGGCGATAGATCAGCTACCTATCACATGTCGTGAGATTCAATATGATAGCTATACAGTTTACATCGATTTGGCTAGTGTTGTAATGATGTAAAGAGCGATACAACAAAATAATAATATTAATAAAACAAAAATTATACCCACTTGTTCTGTTTCAAATGGTGTACCGTATGAAAAGATAATTGAAATTGAATTTCCCATTGCATGCATCAGGCCCATAATGACATACGAAATCGAAGTAAGAGCAGACACTGTCAGAACCAAACATCTCTTAAGAGTAGCAGAAATGAGAACATTGCGACCTATTGTGGGGAGAACCCTTTGAGATAGGATATCCAATGATGAAATTCGCAAATCCTGCAAAATTTAAGACATAGTGAGATGGAGTAGGCAGAGAAGACGATTCTGGAGAGACCACATTGAGAGAATGGATCCAGCAAGAATTCCTAATATCGTGATTCACGAGACTCCAGAAGGCCGTAAACCACCACGTCGACCGCCAAAGAGATGGAGAGAAGGCTGGTCGTCTTCATCACAGGAATAAAGTTGATATCCTGCATAAACAGATCGCAAGATCTATAATCAGAAGAAGAATATGGTATATTTATTTTACTCGTTCACATTCTTCAGATTCACTTACCTAGGCATAGAGATCGGTAGCTACAGTGACCTATATGACGAGGTGCGAGCATAAACCAATAAAGCGACAGCCGTGGCTGGCTGCTTGCGCGACACCATATGGAGGAGCCATTCCATGTATCTCTAAGAAGATATAAACAAAATGCAGTTCACAATGGAGTTCTGGTTCCAACCCTTATGTATGGAAGCGAAGCATGGAACTAGCAGAAAAGAGATGAGAGCAGAATAAATGCGGTAGAAATGAGGTCCCTAAGACAAATGTGTGGTAGAACGATATACGACAGAATATCATATGCTGATATAAGAAAGGAATGTAGAGCGGAAGAAGGTATTATGAACAAAATTATGAAAGGATCACTGCGTTGGTTCGGACATATCGAACACATGGATGGAGAAAGAATGGTTAAGAAAGTATACGTTAATGATGTAAATGGAATACGGAGTCGAGGCAGACCGAGGAAAACATGGCATGACAAAATTAATCAAATTTTAAAGGTTGGTCATGTCAGAAGCCGGAAGAATCGACGTGCGTGTATGACTCTCTGTATGAATGTGGAAGAAGCTAGAGAGGTATGTCAGGATAGAGTAGTGTGGCGGTCCATTCTCTCTGCCTACCCCTGCGGGGAAACGGCGTGATGGTTTGTTGTTGTTGTTGTTATTTAAATATCGGTGACAGTAATTTGACATGGACGCCATCTTGACGACGCGACGCTACGTTACCGTTTCTCATTTTGAATACAAACAGACTATACGAGTGTTGCCACGATGCCTCTATTATCATAGATCAGTAGATACAATCGGATATCAAAAAGTGCTTAACTAACCGTGATAAAGCGAATAATAACATGTTTGTTGTATTAAGAGCGGCGAAATTCAGCTGCCGCAACCTTTATTTTATTACAATGCCATTTTGCTAAATCCCAAATCTAAAACTTTTACAGATACTGTACACACATTACAATCAATTAGTTACAGTTTGCGGTGTTTAATAAAGATTTTAACCTTCCATTACCGCTGTAGTGTACCTAATACACATTGCTTCTTCTTCTAGACTTATGGCCTGCTCCTGTTATCAGGCTGGCCTCTCTCGAGAAGTTGAATCTCAGCCATAATATTAATAATAATAAACTAACTAACTAACCATCACGCTGTCTCCCCGAAAGGGTAGGCATAAAGAATGGACTGTCACACTTTTACTGATGCGGCACTCCATCCTTCTCTTTTCGCCCCGCGGGAGACGCGGTGTGATGGGTTGCGAACAATAAATCTAAAACAAATAATATAAAATACAATGATATAAAATAAAAAAACAAAAAATAAATTAACACAAAATGTTCTTTTTAGATGGTGCACATATTGACTATTTAATTTATGTTCCACGAATCCACCGTTTTTTAATTAACCACATAATGTAATAACAAATAATGTTTTTTTTCGATGTTGCACATGTTGACATGGACGATCCGGACTTTGTTTATTTTATTTATGTAACACGTATCCACCGTTTTTTAAAATTAGCTGTAATTAGGCACGTAACCAGCAAGAACTTAAAAATAATATTAAAGAAATTATTCAAATTGTCATTGGAACAAATGAAAATTTTATTTTTACACCAGTCAAAATTATTTATAAAAACGATAAAACTAATATAATTTTAACAGCAAAACAATACAAACGTATTACGTGTCACAATTAACTATTATAAAGTGCGACAACATTGAAATTGACCAAAATAATTCACTTATACACGAAATATTTCCAAATTTACAGGAGCACCAAATGAACCAAACCAAATTTTCAAAATCAGAATATATACGAATAATAATATAATAATATAATCAGAATAATAATAATTAGGCTAATTTGTATAGCGCCATTTGCGTGAATAGCTCACCTCAAGGACGCTTTGACAATGTTTTAAATCATGAGAGTTGCATCTGACACCAGCAATCAGATAACCGCTGTTTACATTTTATGCGATATTTTGAAAATGTGGGTTTTTAGGTGAGATTTAAAATCTGTCGGATTGTCAATGCATCTAAGGCGTGGAGGAAGCTTATTCCAGGCGGACGGACCTGCCACTGCGAAAGCCCTTCTACGAAATTTATTCGGGGGTTGCGCTTTGGCTCAACTAACTTGGCTATTTAGCCATCCCTCCATGTCTTCCGGGGGACGGCAGCCAACAGGAATCTGATGCATCACAACGTGTGGGATTCTGAAGGGATCCATCCTCTGCACGTACGCTTAAAAGCAGAGGTCAACTTTTTTGTCCCGTAGACCCTTTGCCGATTTTTTGTATCTCGTGTAGTCCCCCTGCTTTTTTAATTGATTTTTCGAATCGATTGCTTCAATGGTGTTCTTCTACCGACCCTTATGCATGGAAGCGAAGCATGGAACTGGAAAAAGAAGGATGAAAGTAGAATAAATGCAGTAGAATTGAGATCTCTTAGACGAATGTGTGGAAACTCTGTGTATGATAGAATGAAAATATAAGAAGTGAATGCGGTGCGAATGATGGTGTCATGAACAAAATAATGAAAGGATCATTAAGATGGTTTGGACATATGGAAAGAATGAATGAAGAAAGAATGGTAAAAAAAAATTATACGTTAATGATGTAAATGGAACCAGAAATAGAGGAAGACCGAGGAAAACGTGGCATGATCAAATAAATCTGATATTGAATGTCGGCCACGTGAGGAGTCAGAGAAATCGACGCGCGTGCATGACACGATATATGAATGTAGAGGAAGCGAGAGAAATATGTCAGGAAAGAAAAGTGTGGCAGTCCTTTCTTTCTGCCTACCCCTTCGGAGAGACGGTGTGGTTGTTAATTGGTTAGTTGGATTGCTAAAAAAATAATTGGTCGCTGCCGAATTCTACTGACCGGAAGTTGCTGTCGAGCTATAAAAAAGGTCGCCAACGATTTCCATGGTCCGATTTTATGATCTAAAAAATAAGTACAGCCATACCGAAGGTCCCGGATTCGAATTCCGTCGATGACTGTGTGAAAAAAAAATCTCACGCTATCTTTGTTCTGGTAGAATTCACGTGACAATAAAAATGCAGAGAGACTAAGCAACCTATCACATGTCATGAGAAACGATAGCAAAAAAAATGTATACAATAAGTTGGTTCAAATAACCTGCTGTATACAAGTGTGGAAAGCAACAGGAAACTATCACATTAATAGCCCCAAGTGGCATCCCATATACTTTGCTGCAAAGCAATCCCTAGGATGAAACTTTTTAAATAGTCAATTGTTTTGGCCGATACACTTTGTTTTATGTATCACAATTGTATATTATTTTACTCGATGGCTGTTTCGTCAACCTATGTTGACATCATCAGGTGTTACAATAATATGTCAAATGTCAATTTTTTCGTGATTTTTTTAACCTTTATGTGTAATTTGTTCCTATGTCAATTTGAATAATTTCTTTGATATATTTTGAAGTTCTCGCTGGAGTTGAGTTAGTTACCTAATTATTTTAATTAAAAGAACGGTTAGTTACTGTTTATAGGAGAAAATATTAAAGGTTGAAAATGTAATACCAAAAAATAATAATAATAATCATAATAATAATAAAAACAGTAATGAGAAGGAACAATTACACTTAATATACGAGTAGAGTAGAGTCAAAACGATGAAACAATAAATAAAAGACGATATACAATAAAAATAAGTAAAACTAACTAACTAACTAACCATCACGCCGTCTCCCTGAAGGGGTAGGCAGAAAGAATGTACTGGCACATTTTTCTTTCCTGACATATTTCTCTCGCTTCCCCAACATTCATACATCGTGTCATGCGCGCGCGTCGATTTCTCTGACTCCTCACATGGCCGACATTCAATATTTGATTTATTTGATCGTGCAACGTTTTCTCGGTCTTTCTCTATTTCTGGTTCCATTTACATCGTTAACATATAATTTTTTTACCATTCTTTCTTCATTCTTTGTTTCCATGTGTCCAAACCATCTTAATGATCCTTTCATTATTTTATTCATAACACCATCATTCGCACCGCATTCACTTCTTATATTTTCATTCACACTCTATCAAACATAGAGTATCACACATTCATCTAAGAGATCTCATTTCTACTCCATTCATTCTACTTTCATCCTTCTTTTGCCAGTTCCATGCTTCGCTTCCATACATTAGGGGCCGGTACATGAACACCATTGTGCACTGCCATAAATGGAAGTAGATTACATTAATAAGAAAGGTGACAAAAGTTGAAGGTAGTATTTTTTTTTTTTTTATGGATTGTATAGAAGAAAAGTTTTTAATGTATAATACTATATACTAATGTGGAATAAGCTGGAATTTGGTTATTTATAACATTCAATTTACATTTCTTCGCCTTTAAAATTTTTATTTGAAGTGAAGCGGGCCTTCTTTTTCTTTAACCTTCTTCCCTCCACTGCTGGATATAGGCCTCTTCCATTTTCTTCCACTCGTCTCTGTATTATCCCTTCCGCATTTAATTATAAAGCTCACCTAATACATTTTCAAAGCATGACAAAAGTAATCAAATACTAAAAGGCGGCCACATTCTAAGTCGGAAAAATCAACATGCGTGCATGTTACGATGTATGAATGTAGAGAAAACTAGAGAGGTATATCAGAACAGAGCACTATGGCGGTTCATCCTCTCTGCCCATACCTCCAGGAAAACGGCATGTTGGTTAGTTAGTTAGTTAGTATTTTTTTCTAATGAATCTTCAAAATCCTGTCAATACAAAAACAATTTTTTTACGCTTTAGAAATAATAAAAGTTTTTTTAACCGATTCACAGATAAAACAGAAATTCGGTAGCTCTTATAAAAAGTTCTAAAACACAATATCATCTTTCAACAAGCTTTTAAAAGCACATTACCCTAAAATAAAATATAAATCTGAGATAATAACAAACTTGTGCTTCTGTGTATACAGATTAAATTGTGAAGAGTGTATACAGGGAAGATGCCCCAAAATAACACAGAATGCAGTCTTTTATTTATTTATTAAAACTATGCTGAAAAACTATGAGTGAAGCAAATGGAGGATGCCATGTCCAGGAGTGGAAGGAAATAGGCTGAAGACGTAGAAATACAAGATTAAATAAATACTTATATAAATAAACCTTCTTCTTCTGTTACTTCTTGGCGCCTGTTTCTGTCCAAATGTCTCGCCATATTTTATCTGGTCTTCCTGGAGGTTGGCTGCCTGATGATACTTTATTTGTCGCTTTGCTTATCACTATTTTAGAACTATCTCTCTCTTTCTCTCATTCTCTCTCTCTTTTCTCATTCTCTCTCTTTCTCTCATTCTCTCTCTCTTTCTCTCATTTACTCTCTCTTTTCTCTCTCTGTATCTTTCTCTCTGTATCTTTCCCTCTGTCTCTTTCTCTCTTTCTCTCTCTCTTTCGCATTTTAGAATAAAAAGTACTTATCATTAAGATGGTTTGGACATATGGAAAGAATGAATGAAGAAAGAATGGTAAAAAAATCATATGTTAATGATCTAAATGGAACCAGAAATAGAGGGAGACCGAGAAAAACGTGGCACGATCAAATAAATCAAATATTGAATGTCGGCCATGTGAGGAGTCAGAGAAATCGACGCACGTGCATGACACGATGTATGAATGTTGAGGAATCGAGAGAAGTATGTCAAGAAAAAAAGTGTGGCATTTCATTCTTTCTGCTTATTCCTTTGGGGAGACGGCGTGATGGTTAGATAATTTTAAGAAAGTAAATTTTGTGTCATTTATCCACTAGTTCTTGATTCAAGCGTATTATTCCAGATTAGGCATCCATCTTATTTACAAAATTCCTTTTATTTCTTTCGCCATTCCTGAACTGCCTGATCTCCCCAGCCTCCAATCATTAACACTTATCTCCGGGAGAATGGCCCAGATCGGCCATCTGAGAAGCGGATGAATAGCTGAGGAGATTACGCTTCTCAGAAGTGATGTGTTGTGTTAAAAGAGGGCACTTGAATGCATCGAATAATTGTTCTTTATTTAAATCCACATTCCCAAACTCTGAACGGAAAAAAATCATTTGATTTTTAATAATCAAATAACATCTCCTTAGAACAACCTCAAGAAAACCATTAACAAGAAGCCAGAGACGTATAATAATGATAATAATAATATGCTAACTTTTAAAGCGCCGTTTTTTGTGATATAATCACCTCAAGGGCGCATTAAGACTTATTTTAAATCTGAAAAATCTAAATTTTAACGCTTCATCTGATTTTCGCGATCGGTTAAAAAGTATAGTAGAACAAAGTATAGATGTTTAAATTGGGTATGAATTATGAAAATGATGGGTTTTCAGTTTAGTTCTGAAATCTGTCGGATCATTTATGCATCTGAGGTGTGGAGGGAGATTGTTCCAAGCTGATGGACCGGCTACCGCGAACGCTCAATCCCCGAAATTTGTACTGAGGCAACGCTTCGGTTCAACTAATCTTCCTATTGCCGAGGAGTTCGCCGAGCGAAGTGCAAAGTGTGTCTGTCCGTTATACAGAGTTCAGATATATAACTTGGTGCCATTCCATGTAGCGCTTTGAAGACTGTCCAGCAGAGTTTATACTGGTTTCTTTCTGGACTTTTAAGCCAGTGAAATGTCTAATTCAGTCAACGTCTATGTCAGGATAGAGTAATGTGGCGATTCATTCTCTGTGCCTATCCTTCCAAGAAAATGGCATGATTTGAATTGTTGTTTAATTATTAATATTTAAACTAACTAACTAACTAACCATCACCCCATCTCCCCTAAGGGGTAGTCAGAAATAATGGACTGCCACACTTTAACCGATGCGGCACACTTTTCGCCCCCGCAAGTATACCGACTCGATGTGATGGGTTGCGAACCTCATCGCCACCAACAGGCATCTCCCACGCATACTTCGATCATCCAACGTCCACAAATAAATCTGAAACAAATAATATAAAATACAATGATATAAAATAAAATTATAAAATAAAAATAAAGTAAAAAATAATGTTATTTTAGGTGGTGCAAATGTTGTCAGCTGGACGATCCGGACTTTTGTGTTTATATTCCACGAATCCACTGTTCTTTTAAATATCCGTAATTAGGCACTTAAAACAACCTAACTCTAGTAAGAACTTCAAAATGTTATCGAATTTTGAATTTTATTTAATGTAATTTATTACTCCACGTAAACACCGTTTTTTTAATTCATTGTAATTAGGCACTTATAACAATCCAACACCAGCAAGAACTTAAAAATATTATTGACGAAATTATTCAAATTGTCAAATTAAAAAGATTTCGTTATTAAAGTTATTAGAAAAAATTATGTATAAAGAGTTGTCACATAACACAGCATCTTAATGAGCTCCACTGGCTGAAATGTCCAGAAAGGATACAATACAAGCTCTGCTGGACGGTCTATAAGGCGTTGCATGGAATGGCACCAGCTTATATATCTGAACTCTGCATCAACGAGAACCTGAATGCTAGACAGTCTACATTGCGATCAGCTAAGTCTTCTGCGATCGGTAGATTGACTGTGCCAAAACGCTGTCCAAGCACAAACTTTGGCGACGGAGCCTTCGCGGTAGCCGGCCCTTCAGCCTGGAACAATCTTCCAGCAGACCTTAAGTGCATTGAGAATCAATCAAAGTTTAGATCGATTTCAAATTATCATTACCTGATAGGAAGGGCTGATCGACTACGTCAGGTGCAGCCATCATACCAAATATGTTTATTATTATTATTATCTTTATTATTATTATTATTTTTATCTAGTTGATAAATCAGCGCTATAGCGCCCTTGAGATGAATAATTCATAAAAATGGGGCTCTATAAATTATCCAATTTATAATAATATATATTATTAAAGGTTCGGTAGTTCGAACTTGTCTATCTATGTATGCAGAGAAATGGTATGATGGTTAGTTGGTTGGGTTGCTATGCTGATGATCAGCAACTTTATTTTTTCTGCAACCCTGATGACACCAAACATCTTACGTCAATAACTGTCAACTGCATTGATGCCATATCCAGATGGATGGCATCAAACAAACTTAAACTAAATCCATCCAAAACGGAATTTCTCTGGACTTCTTCCGCAAAGCGTCAACATCTTATCGATCATTCCTCAATTTCAACAGCTGACAATGATATCGTTCCCAAAAACTCCACAAAGCTTCTTGGTGTTTATCTTGACGCAAATCTGTCTCTAAAATCCCAAATTAATAACACGGTCAGCGCTAGTTTCTTCCACCTAAGACGATTAAAATCCGTCAAAAGGAGTATTCCCCATGACACTTTCAAAACTCTTGTAAATTCCTTCGTTGTGTCACGACTTGATTATTGTAATGGAATTTATGCAAACATTCCAAAACAACAAATAAACAAACTTCAATCTGCGTTCAATGCAGCAGCAAGGCTCATTAAAGGCATTCCAAAAAAGTCACATATAACACAACATCTCAAAAAACTTCACTGGCTTAAAAGTCCAGAAAGAATCCAGTATAAACTCTGCTGGACAGTCTTCAAAGCGCTACATGGAATGGCACCAAGTTATATATCTGAACTCTGTATAACGGACAGCCTAAATTCACGGAAATCCACACTTCGCTCGGCGAACTCCTCAGCAATAGGAAGATTAGTTGAGCCGAAGCGTTGCCCCAGTACGAATTTCGGGGATCGAGCGTTCGCGGTAGCCGGTCCATCAGCTTGGAACAATCTCCCTTCACACCTTAGATGCATAAATGATCCGACAGATTTCAGAACTAAATTGAAAACCCATCTTTTTCATATTTCATACCCAAATTAAACATTTATACTTTGTTCTACTATACTTTTAAACCAATCGTTTTCTAAGCGCTTACATTTAGATTTTTAGATTTAAAACACGTCTTAATGCGCCCTTGAGGTGATTACATCACAAAAACGGAGCTTTAAAATTTAGCATATTATTATTATTATTATTGGGTTAGGTTTAAGCAATATTTCACGCGAGCTGCAGTTTAAGAACCGCTTCGACAGTGAGCATAATGCAGATGTAAGATAATCCGTTAATCCTAGCACCAGAGCCAAAACACATCACTTTGGCACCTTGCTGTTGGGAACAGCCGACACTTTAGCCCGCATCGGCGGCACTTTGAGCCATACAACAATACACTATTGCTACTGGACTTGCACGCTTGCGTTCATGCACTTAATATATCATATATTTACACACTTTACTTACAAGAACAACATCAAACTTCTTGGAGTAAATTTTGATAGTAATTTATGTCTTTCCCAACAAATCAATCGCGTCGTCAACACTGGTTTCTTTAGATTAAGACAAATAAAACATATACGTAAATGTCTACCTTCTGATGCCATTAAAACCCTTATAAATTCCTTTGTCATCTCACGTGTCGACTACTGCAACTCACTATATGCCGGACAACCCAAGAAGCAACTGGCTAGACTGCAATCCATAAGGAATGCTGCAGTAAGATTAATTTTTGGTGCATCAAAATTCACCCATATAACCTCAATGCTTAATCGACTTCACTGGCTAAGGTTACCTGAGCGAATCGATTATAAACTGTGTCTACTTGTTCACAAGGCCTTACATGGACGAGCGTCCCACTACCTCACAGAACTTTGCAAGCTGATAGATTTGAACCCTCGGCAGTCAACTCTACGATCCTCGAAGGAAGAAGCAACACAAAAACTTCTCGTCCCGCGATGCCAGATCGCGCTTTTGGCATCGCGGGACCGACGGCGTGGAACAGACTGCCCTACAATATCCGCAACCAAGACGATGAAGGAGTGTTCAGAAGCTCTCTTAAAACTTTTCTTTTTAAGAGAAGCTTTCAGGACGTTGAGCACCCTTGAAGTGAATCTCTCACAAAAATGGCGCTATAAAAATCATCATCATCATCAAAAGAAGGGCATGACATAGGAAATTGACTCCCAGATGGGATTTTGCAAGATTGCAGTATCCCCTAAGAGTCACCGATTCATAAAGTAAGGAAGCGCAATAGCCAACCAATTTCTATTAAAATGTCTTCAAACTTTTCACCGTTTGTTAAAAAAAATAACGCATGACGCGGGATTTGAAACGAAGACAAGCCAACCAGCGAAATTGAGAAGGCAAGCTATCTTCTAGCAAAAAGTGTATGACCGAGTTGACAGAGAAAAGTTATGGAAGGTCTTGGCCGAGTATAGAGTAAGCACAAACCTGATACGAGCGGTTGCCTCCCTTTATGAATTTTAAGTATTCATTTTAACTTAATAAATAACTGAATTTAATTCAACTAATAAGTTAACACAACATTTATTGATTCTGAGGCGGTACGAAGTTCGTCGGGTCAGCTAGTATACGATATATCATGTCTATTTCGTGTTTCCTTTGTGCTACACGGAGTCTCCTTATGGTCGACTTGGTGAGGGTTAGCGTTTCTGCTCCATATGTCAGTACTGGAAGTTCGCATTGGTCACACATTCTGTGTTTCGCACTTTGACAGAGCTTCTTCAGATCGCCAAATACTGCCCAGTGAAAATACCTAATAATAATAGTATCTATAGGTACCCGCACAAAGTTTTGATTGTTGAAAATCAATGGTTGTAACCCTAATAAATTCACGTATCAAAATATTGTACATATAAATAAAGATTTAATTACCATATTTTGTCATATTTCGATTACATTAACCCTTTCTATAAATTAGGGGATGGTGGTATTATTGAGGTATGCAAACAGCGCGTTAAACTTATCAGACGCGAGATCTTCACGGGATTTTAGGGGTAGGGTGTAGAGGGTTGTAGAAACACGATTGTCAAAGCATTGATCACTAGTCGATAACGAAAATATTTCACATTTAATATTAATATACGAGTATTTAAAACCAACAACTTACCGAGTAGCCGTCTTCCTAAAGAGTTATGCTGGGTTATAACTCCCTCGAACTGAGAAGGGAAAGATCAAAATTTTTCAAGCTGATTCGGGGCTCTATAGAGGACCCCTATGTTCTGGAGCAAATAGGTCTTTGTGTACCTGTGACAGCGTCGACATCAATATGAAGACCACAGGGTAAAAACAAGGAATGTCAATTAAAATTCAAAATAAATGTAATAATGCCATCTAGCGGCATTTGTACGTATCTATCAACAGTAAAATTTTATCATCTAGCGGCATTTGTACGTATCTATCAACAGTAAAATTTTCATATTAAAAAATCATGTGTGTCATCGACTATGGCCAGATAATCGATTGCTAATTGCTAAGAAATATATAGACTTTGATTAGCTTTATTCTCAATTTATTCAACTTCTGACATTCCTTGTTTTTCCCCTGTAGTCTTCAATTGTTCTTTGCTCCGTTACGCAGAACCAACCTGCCTTTGGTTATGCCAGTAGGAAGAGCAATTCGGACGTTGAATCTAATCGTCTTGGATTTGGACATTTTCAGTGTCAATGAGGCAGTGTTCATAAAAAATATATTACAAATTCTGATATGTATATTTGGGTTCCTTCTGATGTGTATGATATTTTGTTTTCATGTCGTTGTTTTATCTTTGTTACACCGTTTTTGTCCAAATGAGTTGCCTAAATGTTTTTCGTCATTTGTGTGTTATGTATAAATAAATAATTAAAAGTATACAAAAAGAATAGACCGCTCCGCTCATATGAAGAAATATTTAAGAATATTAATAAACTGGAATTAATCTATCAAATAATCAATTATTTTCTTATATAATGGCGAGAAGATGCCAGCGTGCTCATTAGATGGTGGTCGACAAAGAAAAATAAAATTGTCCGCAGAGATCTCGAACATAGAAAAATACGTAATTAGAATATATCTATATATGTATTTAGTTGCTTTAATGCAAAATTGTGTTTGTTCTCATGAGTTTAAAAAATGTAAAGCTCTTGTAATGCGTATTGTAAATTCTTAAAGGATTTTTTCATTCTGTTATCTTGTTCTCGTAGATCTCTAACAAAGGTATTCCCCTCTGATCTATTAGCACTTAACACTACAAATAATCTTATGCAACAGTAGGACTACCGAGAAAATTTCAAAGGGCTTCAAGGGTGTTTACTTTTAAATGCATTCTATTATTTTATTCAAAACAGGCATCGGAGCGTTCGTTCTTAGCAAAACACGGAATTTAGGGCCACAACTCTCATACTTTTATTTAATTTTCAAAAATCAGTTTTTATAAATACTAACTAAACATCACGCCATTTCGCCGGAGGGGAAAACATTGAGGATGGATCGCAACATTGTTCTATCCTGGCATAATTCTCGCACATCTTCTACATCCACACATCGCGACATGCACGCTCGTCGATTGTTCCTACTTCTACATGGCCGCCTTTCAGTAATTGATTAATTTGGTCATGCCTTGGACTTCCTCGTCATTATTTTCCTATTCACACTACTTGTATATATCTTTTTAACCATTCTTCCCTCATCCATTCGTTCCATATGTCCAAACCGTCTTATTGACCCTTTCTTACTTCATCATTAGATTTTTTTTTTCATACATTGTTTTTCTGCACATTCTTCTTAGTGACCTCATTTCTACGTCATTTATCCAACATTCATCGTTCATTCTGCTAAATCCAAGCTTCACTTCCATACATAAGGGTCGGGACTAGAACTCCATTGTGCACTGCCATCTTTGCTTCAGTCGATATATTTCTATTTGCGGTAATGGTTATCAAATATTAAATGTCGGTCACGTGAGGAGTCGGAGAAATCGACGTGCGTGCATGACAAGATGTATGAATGTAGAGGAAGCGAAAGAAATAATGTCAAGACAGAAGAGTGTGGCGGTCCATTATCTCTGCCTACCCCTCCGGGAGACGACGTGATGGTTAGTTAGTTAGTTTAAATTATAAGTATTTCAATTTGTATCTTAAGTTGTTTGTAACACCTAATGATGCCAACATTGTTGGCAAAACAACTGTCGCGACATTTAAAAAAAAATGAATAATAAAAATTGGGATATTATAATAGCGTTATAAATCATTTAATATAACAAAAATGTTCCTAAATTTCAGGTACGTATATGTTAACCATGAGATAGATGTCCCTCTCCCCGCTGAACCGACGATGTTATGAGGATTGCTGGATCTGGATGGATGAGAGTGGTGATAGATAGGGAGCAGTAGCGTGCTTTGGAAGAGGTCCACGTTCAGCAGTGGACGACAGACGGCTGATAAGGCATAATGCAAGGTATGTTATATCAATTTTACGGGGATAACATAACAGTGTTACAACCGACGACCTTCGTGGCAAGGTGACAAGAGCTATGACTGCCACAGCAAAGGTCCAGATGGCAGTGTGACTGCTACACTGTCTTTGGTCTGGTGTAGAATTCACGTAGCAATAAAATGGTGATAGATTATCTACCTATCGCATGTCATGAGAACTAACTAAACTAACTAACCATTTCCCTGGAGGGGTAGGTAGAGACGATGGATCGCCACAATGCTCTGTCCTGGCACACCTCTCGGGCTTCCTCTACATTCATACATCGTAACATGCACGCACGTCGGTTATTCCGACTTCGAATGTGGCCCGCCTTTCAGTATTTGAATCGTGTTTTTCAGAAGTAGCACAAAACCAATAGACTCAACTTTACAAGACGGACAAAAAACTGTCTGGTACACGATTTTCCTACAATATATATATATATAATAATTAAATAAAACGATGTTTTTTAACTATATAGTATATATATTTTTCAATACACATTTGTCTATTTTATTGAAAAAAATATATATTGTAGGAAAATTTTGTACAAGACAGTTTTTTGTCCGTCCTGTAAAATTGAGGTTACTGGATGTGTGCTACTTCTGAAAAACACGATTCATTTGATTAATTTGGTCATGCCATAGTTTTCGTACTCTTCTGCGGCTTCTCTTTCTACTTACACTGCTTGCATTATATAAAATTTCTTCCTGTGATAAAGGCGTCCAGCTTTCTCTTCATCCATTTGGTGGTCGTCCTGGTGGTCAACAGCCCTCTAGAGTCTCGTGCATCACGATCTTGAGTGGGAATCCTCGCTGGATCCATCATCACGATGCGGTATAAAATATCAAAGTTCTAAAATTAATTCAGGGCGCACTAGACTGATCCCCTATGGGGGAAAGAGAAAGCGAGGCAGACCTAGAGCCACCTGGAGAACAGCCCTGCAGGATAAGGTTAAGGCAGCAAGCCTTACTTGGGATGATGTTAGGCATCAGGCATGCGATAGAGTCGGGTGGAGAAGGTTTCTTGAGGCCCTATGCACCACGGAGGTGTGACAGGACAAAAAGAAGAAGAAGAGAAATTTAATTATATTATTTATTATCAAAGTTGTTGCAATGTATTCGTGGTGCAGCGATGTCCCATACACAAGAAACGGAGTGGTAAAAACCATTCGCGGAGCTCCATAGATGAATCGCACCCCGGGAATAGTGTTGAAATAGCTCAAAGTGCTAATCTCCTTACGTGGAGTGCGCTGAGGTGTTTTTAAGGTAAATTAAGAGGTACTAACCCAACAATGGAGCCCAATAATATACGTGCACTGGGTTTTAATGCCTACAGTGTGATCATAAAAAAATAACACTATTTTATTAGAAGATATCAAATAGTTTTTTGAAGTTATACTTCTTTTCGCGCTTTAAGTAGAGGCAAAGATATACACATCCTCGCAAAGCATTATTCTGTGGGTGATGAGATTTCTAATATGCGATTTCGCTGCCAATATAACCCAGAAAATAATCCAGGACCTTGGCTGGGATATTTTATTGCATCCACCTTATTTTTCGGACTTGGCACCGAGCGACTATCACTTATTTTGCTCTTTAGAAATGCAATAAAGGAACACAAAAGACAATATCGAAGAACTGAAATCGGGTCTCTTGGTGTCCTTCGAATCTAAACCAAAAGCTTTTTATAAAAAATGAATTTTAGATCTAGTATATGGACGGTAAAGAGTCGTAGATAATACTGAAAAATTTCTTTGCATAATTTTTTTTTATAATTAATTAAAAATAATCAAGTTCAAGAGTTACTATCAAAACGACATTAATTCCAAAAATAGCTAATGATATTTTATTACACCGATGAATGGCTTCTGTGTCCCGAAACATGATGTATAATGTTTTTTTTCTGTTTTAAATAAACTATTGTGTAACAAAGTAAAAAATATTTTTCAATTAAAAAATAATGTTTATTTTATAAGAATTTTCGGAATACACTGCCAATGGGTTCTGAAGATGTCGGTAGGGCCGTCCAAGTTAGTTGGTCCGGAGCGGAGAACGCTCGGATCGATGTTTTCCTTTCGGACATGGCCGCCTTTGTTCCCTGGCACCAGGACTCCATTGTGTGCCCCCTAAGCGGGTACTTAACAACACAATCGCTCGCCGAATTCGATGGCAATTTTTCAAGGGAGGACTTTGTGCCATGTCGCATACACATTACTTTAAATAGAAACATTTACTATTTGTTAAACTTAAACTAGCAACAACACATCACGCCGTTTCCCCGTAGGAGTATGCAGAAAGAATGGACCGCACTACTTTATCCTGACACACTTCTCTAGATTCCTCCACATTCATACAGCGAATCATACACGCACGTCGATTCTTCCAACTTCTAACATGACCAACCTTTAAAATTTGATTTATTGGTCATGCCATGTTTTCCTCAGTCTGCCTCGACTCCGTACTCCATTTACATTATTAACGTATACTTTCTTAATCATTCTTTCTCCATCCATAACTAAACTAAAACTAAAACACTGAAATTCCATAACGACGAATTTTTTTATGAAGTTTAGGTAGGTAGAAAGAATGGATTGACACACTTTAACCGATGCGGCACTCCATCCTTCTCTTTTCGCCCTCGCGGAAGACGCGGTGTGATGGGTTGCAAACCTTATCGCCACCAAAAGGCATCTCTCGAAATCAGCATTTCATAAATTAAAAAATAATTGATTTTGTAATCCAACAGTGTCAACGCGTTAAGTTTATTAAAATGATTAAATATAATCAAATAATTTAACCAATCTCTTAATGGTGGAGTTCATTTTAAATAATAATTGAATAAAACGATGTTAGTAAAACAAAATACTTTGTATAAAACCACTTTATTTTGGGTCAGGAGCGCCAACCGGTTTCACTCTGTAACTAGCTTCATCAGGGCTATATGTACATAAACTGTGCCCTGTGTTTAAAAGTGTTTTAAAAATGTGTTTAATTCAAAATTCAGACATTTTTAAATATGTCAAACCACCCATTATTGGCTTCTTATCATAGTTCAAAACGATGTTATTTAGCAACTTTTAATTTTGTCTTTATTTCGGTTTCGCCAGTCTCGCTGGCATCGACAGTGAGCCTGGCGAAACCAGTCACTGTCGAAATAAATACAAAATTGGAAGTATTTTATAAAATATCGTTTTGTTTCATTATTATCTTCTTCTTCTTCAGCTTTATTTAGGACTGTGTCATGTTATTTCTCGGAGCCTGTTCCTTAGATACAGATGTCCAATTGTCTCGCCATCTTTTAGGTGGTCTTCCTGCAGGTCGATTTCCTGTTGGTACTTTATTTGCGGCTATATTGATCACTCTTTCAGAACATGCTCTTTCCACTATTATGATAATATTATATTTATTTTAAATCCATATTAAGTGATGTACCCGCCTCGAATAAATGCCAAATCCGATCATGCCACAATGAAGCTGTGGTCCATTCGACACAAAGCTAATTCTCGAAGATTCGTTCGCTTCAGCAGACTCAAGATTTCACAACTCGGCACAACAGTGCTCAAGTAGGTACACATTATGCTGGGATTCTTTCCACCATCGCCGGGCCCTGTCAACCTTCAATTGTAAGGGCTGGAGAGGTATTACTGCTTTTAAATTAGACTCAAGGGTTAAATTGAAGAGCAATTTAGGGAAGTGCTTGCTCAATCTCCTAAATTAAATGCTTTTGTATAATGCCAAGTAGATGTACATACAATGAATAAAAATAAACAAGAGCATCGCAGTTAAAAATATACATTCCATCAACATGAGATATTTTTATGTTTTAGCTTTCGGGTGAAGATTTTTAGGATGGAATAACTTCCAACACGATTTAATGTTGAGAAGAAAAAAAAACAGATACATCTTTTCGGAAATGGGCAATCATTGTGTGAATTTTGACCATCATTTCGAGACCAAAAACACAATTTTTTTACATACGAGTATAGCAAATAATCCTTAAAAATTAGAGAAATTAGAAAATGTTGAAATTTTAAAAGCCCAAAAAATTTAAACGTTATAAATAACCAAATTCCTTCTTATTTCCCATTAGTATATAGTACATTAAAAATTTTCGCCCTGTACAATCTAGCTAAATATAACTAACTAACTAACTAACCATCACGCCGTCTCCCCGGAGGGGTAGGCAGAAAGAATGGAACGCCACACTGTTCTGTCCTGATATACTTCTCTCGATTCCTCTACATTCATACATCTTGTCATGCACGCACGTCGATTTCTCCGACTCCTCACGTGACCGACATTCAATATTTGATTGATTTGATCGTGCCACGTTTTCCTCGGCCTTCCTCTATTTCTAGCCCCGTTCACGCCGTTTACATATACCTTCTTTACCATTCTGTCTAGATAATTCTAGTCTAGATAATTTACCATTCTGTCAATAGCTAAATATAAAAATAATAATACTGCCTTCAACTTTTGTCACCTTTCCTATTAATGTTATCTATGTACTTCCTGTTATTGTTTATCGTTTTTAATTTATTATGTTTCATCGTTGGTCATCAGTTGGTCATGTTAGAAGTCGGAGGAATCGACGTGCTTGTATGAATCGTTGAATGAATGTGGAGGAAGCCAGAGGGGTTTGCCAGGATAGAGTAGTATGGCGGTCCATTCTCTCTGCCTACCCCTGCGGGGAAACGGCGTGATGGTTTGTTTGTTTGTTTGTTTGTTTTATGTTTCATCGTTTTTGACTGTATATTATGTGTAATTGTTCCTTCTAATTACTGTTTTATTATTATTATTATTTAATTATTATATTTTCCACCTTTAATATTTTCTCGTTCTTTCAATTAAAATATTTAGATACCTAACTCAATTTCAGCAAGAATTTCAAAATTATATCAAAGAAATTATTCAAATTGACATAGGAACAAATACACATAAAGATTCGAAAAATCACGACAATTTGACATTAGATATATTATTGTAACACCTGATGATGTCAACATAAGTTCATGAAACAGCTGTCACGTAAAATAAAATTCAATTTTGATACAAAAGCAAAGTTATATAATTTAACAGTTTTAAAATATTGAGGTATCATATTGTTTCGGCCAAAACAATGGACTATTTAAGAAAACATGTAATACGAAATAACGTGTTACAAGTAAGGGTTTGTAATTGAATCTGCTGGTACCTTATCCATTGTGGGATATATATTCTATGATAACAATAGTTTTTTTAGACTTGACTTGGACTTGGATCTTCTGGCATACAGAGGTTTCAGCTTTTGGGGCTATTCCTCTTACGTCTGATAGGAACATTGTTGGAAGATGATTTGATGGGTTGTTGGTCTATGCGGAGGCATAATTTGTGTGACCCGGAGTGTTCCTCTGAAGCAGCGTCAATTTTGGGCGTTTGTGGCGACTGGAGGTGTTTGGGTCGTAATTTGGGAGGTCCTTTATTGTTGTAACTTTCGGCAAGTTTCAGAATGAATTCATCTATCATCGGGATTCCCGATTCTAGGTGCAGTTGTGTGATCCTGACCATGAAGGCGCACCAAGCGATAAACGGATAGCCTTATTTTGCAGGATTTGGAGTTTTCGTATGTGACTCGAAGCTGCATAGACCCAGATTCGGCGCTGCGTAAGTGAAGATCGGCCTTATGACCGTTTTGTGTATCAGGAGTTTAATCAAATCAAATCAAATCAAATCAGTTTATTTTCTCAAAAGACATTACAAACATTTTTTATAGTTTAAGGCATCTATTGAGAACAGGTAAAACATAAGGAATATATAATACCAGGAACGCATGAGAGATGGTTCGACATTAGGAATACAAAATACTCTCCAAAGTCAAGAGTATTTGTCTTCTGAATGTACTTTCACGAATATGAAAGACATCGATCTCCGAAGCGATCATGTTCAGCAGTTTGATTGCTCTCCCCACCGGCATCACCAGAGGCAGGTTGGTTCTGCATGCTGGGAGATAAAACAGTCTGTGCTGACGCTGTCGAAGATAGCCATCCGGAACATAAAGATGGATAGCCTCCAAGATGACGGAGTTCTCAAAGAATCCCCTGATAAGTCTGAAGAAATGGGTAAGTGTGCACCCATCCCTTCTTATCTGTAAACTATTGGTCCCCAGCATGCCCAAGAGGAATGCAGTGGGATAAAGCCACGGATAGCTACCAAACTCCCTCATGTAGAGATATCTCAGAAATCTTTTCTGAACCCTCTCCAACATGAGCGAGTATCTCGCCTCGTGGGGACTCCATATCACCGAGCCACACTCGAGCCGGCTCCGGACCAGTGAGTTGTACAAAATTCGCAAAACATAGGGATTCTTGAAAACTCTACCAGTTCGGAGAATAAATCCCAACATTTTCAGTGCAACTCCACATATTCTCTCGATGTGAGCATGGAAAGTCAGCCTACTTTCATAAACGATACCAAGATCCTTTATCGTTGAAACACGCTTAAGTTGCTGGTTATCCATTGTGTATCTGTAATAAACAGTACGCAATGCTCTCGTAAAAGATAAAATTACGCATTTTGAGATATTGAAATAAATTTGATTGGTTTTACTCCAGCGGACGATATTATTTATATCTGACTGGAGATGGAGGCAATCTTCGGGGCTTTTTATTTCAAGGAATAATTTAAGATCATCTGCAAATAAAAGAAATCGCGAAAATTGTATAACCCTCGCGACATCATTAATGAAGATGGTGAAGAGGAGTGGACCAAGGTTTGAGCCCTGTGGCACTCCGGAATATACGGGAAAAAGTGCAGATTGAAATATACCGTATGAGGCAAACTGTTTCCTTTCCCTCAGGTAGCTAATAAAAAATAAAACCAACTTAGAAGAGAAACCAATTTCCGACAGCTTTCGCAGAAGTACATCATGGTTGACGGTAACAAAGGCTTTAGAAAAGTCATTATAAGAGCAGTCAACCTGGTGACCATTGTCCAAAGCCCTTGGCACATATTCTGTGAAAATCATAAGATTGGTTTCAGTAGAGCGCCCCTTCCTGAATCCGTGTTGTTCTGGAATTATGAAGGGTTCAACTCTAGGGAGAATCATTTTATAAATAATAGATTCGAAGAGTTTGGCCGGAGCAGACAGTATTGCTACAGGTCTGTAGTTTTCAACTGATTCTCTCGGGCCGCTCTTGAAGATGGGACTGATCTTGGAGATTTTCCACAAATCGGGAAAGGTATCAGTATTTACTGAGAGGTTGAAAATGAAGTGGAGAGGAAGTACCAAAAATTCAGAGCATCCTTTTAAAAAGAAGATAGGAAGAAAATCAGGGCCAATTGAATGCGAATTTTTCATGGCTTGAATTGAAATTTTTATGTCTGAGATGTCAATTTGACTGACAACATTGAAGCTATGAGTAGTATCGGCACTCGAATTGGTCACATCGTTATGATTTAGCCGCGGGGGAATATTGCTATAGACAGATAGGAAGTGCTTAGCGAATGCATTCGCTATATCGGCACCTCGAACCTCTCTATCCCCATGCATCATGGTGTTTATCATGCCACCATCTTTGCGTAAGCTTTTGACGTAGTTCCAAAAAGATTTGGGATCGTCCATGAGATTACCCTCAATGGTGCCCACATATGTTCGAAAGGCCAATCGGACACTGCGAACCACCATCGAGCGGTAGTGACTGAATTGTTCATACTCACCACGAGAGTTTTTGTCGATGCTTAGTTTACTGTTTCTAGCTAACATCGGGTAGAGGGCTGAGCTTGCTTAGCGAGCTTATTTGTAATGTGTGGCCTCCATGTCAGCTAGAATCCAAGGTTACCCCAAGGTATTTGATTGTTTCAGTCAAAGGGCCGTCTTGGCTGAACATTTTTATGTGGGAATGTTATGAGGAATTTGACACTTAGCGTAAGAAAAATACTAAAATAAGAAGTACTTAAATTGCGCCTTGGAATAATTAATTTTACTAAATGGGGGCACAGTAGATGTTTTTTTATTTTTTATTTATTCATTTATAAACATACAATAATAATATTGTATTCCCATGAGTTGAAAACTCATTATGGGACAGGTTACGCAATATATGAACAAAGAATTCAATGATTCAAATTATCACTGGAAGAAATGCGAGTAAAATGCGGTATAGTACGTTAGTTGTAATAAGAAATAAGAAGTACGTTAGTTGCTAACCATCATACCATTTCCCCGGAGGCGTAGGCAGAGAGGATAGATCGCCACAATGCTCTGTCCTGGCATATCTCTCAGGCTTCGGGCATGCACGCACGTCGATTATTCCGACTTCGAATGTGGCCGCCTTTTAGTAATTGATTAATTTAGTCATGCCATGTTTTCCTTGGTCGTCCTCGGCTTCTTTTAACACTCACGCTGCTTGTGTACAACTTTTTAACCATTCTACTCATCCATTCGTTCCATACGTCCAAACCATCTCAGGGATCCTTTTTTAATTTTATCAATGATGCGGTCATCTGCCTTACATCTCTTTCTTATTTCATCGTTCGGTATTCTATCATACAACGTTTTCCCGCACATTCTTCTTAGTGATGTCATTTCTACGGCATTTATCCTGCTTTCATCCTTCTATTGCCAGCTCCAAGTTTCACTTCCATCGGGTTGGCACTAGAACTCCATTGTGTACTGCCATCTTTGCTTCTGTGGATATATTTCTATTTGCAGTAATGACTTTGAGTGCGCCATTCATTTTATTCCCAGCACCAAACCTTCTTTCGATGTCATTCTCAATTTTTCCGTCTTTTGTAAACAAGCTTCTCAGATACGCAAATTCAGTAACTTGCTCCAATTTCTCGCCTATCGCACTTATTGACGTTAGGTGCGCTATGGAGTAATTGATTTTTCAAAACCAGGCCCATAAATTATTATTATTATGTTTTCGTAGGAACGCTGTTTGTTTACGTAACACTTAATAAAGTATTGCACTAAGGCATCAACACTGTGGAATTCCATATAATGCGTTTTTATATTAGTCTTTTTTTGTTTAGTTTTTATTATATTTTTACACCTGAAGATGGAGGTATCTTCTGAAACATGTCATGTTTTTTAATATTTTTTTAAAAATCACTAGATTAAACAAAGTTATTTTTAATTTCCTAAGTATATTACTTAAACAAAGCTTCAGTGTTTCAAAATACTGGGAAATGGGAATAGGTATATAACAATATGTAGACATAACAATATGTAGACATTAAAAATATTTATTACGAACGAAAATGTCATATTTTTAATAAGTTTTATATTATTTTACGGGACAACAACAACAAACCATTACGCCGTTTCTCTGAAGGGGCAGGTAAAGAGAATAGACCACCACACTACTCGCTCCTAACACACCTCTCTAGATTTCCTCCACATTCATACACGCACGTCAATCCTTCCGACTTCTAATAAGATCGACCTTTTAAATTTGATTAATTTGGTCATCCCAAGTTTTCCTCGGTCTTCCGCTACCCCGTACTATATTTACACCGTTAACGTATACCTTCATAACCATTCTTCCTTCATCCGTGCATTTCATATGTCGAAACCAACGCAGTGATCCTTTCGTAATACTTTCATCCGCTCTACATTCCTTCCGAATATAAGCATTTGAAATTCTGTCGTACATCGTTTTAGCACACATACGTTTAAGGGATCTAATGTCTACCGAATTTATTCTGCTCTCATATTTTTTCTGCCAGTTCCATGCTCTACTTCCATATATCAGGGTTGGTACCAACTGCATTGTGAACGGACATTTCTGTTTTATTTTATGGGAACTACGTGTTTATTGACTTATTTATTATTTCTTGAACAATAATGTCAGAAATGAGGACATAAGAGTCAGGACAAAGGTTTCCGATGTTATCAAGATGGCCGCAACCCTCAAGTGGCGATGGGCGGGACATGTCGCTCGCGATCCAGATGAAAAGTGGACAAGGCGACTGCTGTGCTGGTGGCCAAGGACGGCAAAGCGTGGAGTTGGGCGCCCACAGTTGCGTTGGCGCGACGATGTCCGGAGAAGTACGGGAAGTGCCTGGATGCGGATCGCTCAGGATAGAAGAGAATGGAAAATGCGAGAGGAAGCCTACGTCCAGGAGTGGACGGTCAATACAGGCTGAAGAAGAAGAAGATGATGAAGAACAATAATGTAAAAATCCTTATTAAATAATTAATATCAATGAAAACTCTGTTTTCTAGAAGTTTTATTATTTGAGTATTTAATATGAATGATATGTTCGCCCGGAGATGGCAGTGTGGTACCTCTCTCTCTCTCTCTCTCTCTCTCTCTCTCTCTCTCTCTCTCTCTCTCTCTCTCTCTCTCTCTCTCTCTCTCTCTCTCTCTATCTCTCTTTTTGGGATGATAAGAGGAAAAATTAAAGTGTTATGAACAAAATAATGCAAGGAACATTTAGATGGTTTGGACACATGAAAGAATGGATAAATGAATCACGAAAGATTAGCAATAAGTATATGTTAACGATGTAAATTGAACTTGAAATAGAGGTAGACCGAGGAAATAGAGGAAAATAGAGGATAACGTGGTATCATCAAATAAATCAAATATTAAATATCGGGCACGTGGGGAGTCAGATAAATCGACGTGTGTGCATGACACGATGTATGAATGTTAAGGAAGCGTGATAAACATGTCAGGAAAGAACAGTGTGGTGGTTCTTTCCTTTTGCCTACACCTTCGGAGAGACGTCGTGATCGTCGTCTTTATATTACAGCGGCCAGACTGGACCAGTCTGTTGATGCCAGACAGCCTGGCGAAACCGGTCGCTTTCGTAAAAAGTAGAAGTAGTTATTAAAAAAATATATATTTCATTATTATTTAAAACTACTTCCATCAAGATATTTCAGTAAAATATTTGATTATCTTAAATATTTAGTTTAATGTAGATTTTTTATTATTTTGATTTATTATTTGGAATGACAACCCCTGCAATTCGATTGTAGGGTAAGAATAAACATTTACCGTCTTAATTTTCTTCCCCGATTCGTGAAACACACCCCTTCCATTCAACTCCATAACGACATTCGCCTAAAACTTTCGGACGTCTGTGGGGGACTCGGCGGAGGGTGGGTTTTAGGGGGTGGAGAAAGAAGCGGATAAGGGAGGGAGGTTATTAGCCAAGTTTTATGATTAGCTTCCAACTTTCTCCGCAGTTTTAAAGGCTGTCTGAAGCCAAAGACTCGCTATTCAGAAACACTTGTTGTTTCATTAAAGAGATGTTTGAAATTACTGTTTTCGACTAATTATGGTTTGTTCAACTTTCTCGGGGGATTATATAGCTCTCTATTTATCTGTGATACCCAGAGATTTTGGAATCCAAATCGCGTATCTTGCCAGCACGTCAATTCGTAAATCACCTTAAAAATTATTTTGTGAACTTTGATCGTAAAATTCGACTGACGTTTCGGTGAACGTTGCGGTCTCCATCTTCAGGGTATTTACATATATATTTATTAGAGACATTTTAAGATTTTTGAAGAATTATATCGTCTTATTCTGGCTATTATATTATTAGAATTATATTGATCATACACTATTGCCCTCTGGCAAAATGAGATTAAACTCAATGAGCAACTTTGTTCCTCCAGACGACCTTCGTGGCAGAGTGGTTACGAGCTCTGACTTCCATGCCGAAGGTCCTGGCTTCGATTCCCGGCGATGGCAGTGTGATTGTCACACTGTCTTTGGTCTGGTGTAGAATTCACGTGACAATAAAATGGCGATAGATAAAAATTTTATACTGTAATTGGGTCCAAAAACGACCTGTTGTGTAAAAAAAGGGATGTTTTTAAAATAAATTAGCATACTTGAAATGTGGCTCCATCACTTAGAGTTCCCTGGACAGACATGGTTACCAATACCGAAGTCCTGAGGCGAGCTAGAGTTGACAGGGAACTGTTATCAACTAACAAGGTTCGAAAGATCTCACATCTGGGTCATATACTGCGTGGGGAAAAGTACCACCTTCTCCAACTGATATTGGAGGGGAAAATTGAGGGACGCCGAGGGCCTGGAAGGAGACAAATGTCCTGGCTGCGAAACGTGAGGGAGTGGACCGGCATCCGAAGTGTGGAGGAGCTGTTCCGAGCGGCGCAGAACATGGACAGGTTCGCCGAGGTAATCGCCAACGTTGGGGGGACCCGACAGGGCACTTAAAGAAGAAGAAGCATACTTAACTCATTTTGAGAATTTTTAACAATTATGCCCTTGTCTTACCGAAGGTGCGATATGTGGTGGGTAATTATATAATTAAATTTCCCCTTACGTACGGAAATGAAGCTTGGAGCTGGCAAAAGTAGAAAGAAAGTAAGGGAAAACGATATATGGTAGAAAGCCGAACGACGAAATAAAGGAGAAATGTAAAACAGATGGTTGAATCATAAGTAAAATTAAAAAAGGATCCCTGAGATGGTTTGGATATATGGAACGAATGGTCAAAAGAAGAATGGTTAAAAAGTTTTTGTAACACCACAGTTTATTGTTACACCTGATGATGCCAACATCGGTTGGCGAAACAGCTGTCGCGACATTCTCAGTGAATAAAAAGAAATTGTGATATTACTCGTATAGCAGTTTGGTTAAAATGTTGTATAAACACAGCGTGAGTTGAAAGAAAAACTATGGAAGACCAAGGAAAGCGAAGTAGAGAGAAGAGAAGTATGTAAGGCAAGAACAATGTGGCGGTCCATTATTTCTGCCTACCCCTTTGGAGAAACGGCGTGATGGTAAGTTAGTTAGTTAATTAGTTTTTAAATAGTCCATTGTTTTGGCCGAAACACTATGATACCTTAACTCTTTAAACTGTTTAATTAAATAACGTTGTTTTATGTATCACAATTGTATTTTAGATTACGCGACAGCTAAATGTTTTCTCGTTTGTAATGTCTCATTTGTGTATGATGTATAAATAAATAAATAAACTTATGTTGATATCATCAGGTGTTACAATAATATCTCAAATGTCAAATTTTCGTCATTTTTCGAATTTTTATGTGTATTTGTTCCTATGTCAATTTGAATCATTTAATTAAAATAATAATATTATAATATTATTCAAATAGACATAGAAAAAAATACACATAAAAGTTCCAAAATACTCAAAAATTTGACATTTGATATATTATTGTAACACCTGATGATGTCAACATAGGTTGACGAAACAGCTGTCGCGTAAAATAAAATACAATTGTGATACATGAAACAAAGTTATTTCATTTCACAGTTTAATTTTATCAGTTTAATTTCTGGCGATGAGGTTCGCAACCCATCACACCGCGTCTCCCGCGGGGCGAAAAGAGAAGGATGAAGTGCCGCATCAGTAAAAGTGTGACAGTTCATTCTTTCTGCCTACCCTTTCGGGGAGACGGCGTGATGGTTAGTTAGTTAGTTAGTTTATATTTTATTTAATTTAAAGGACGAGTTCTTCATACGCTTTTTTTTCGATTCAACATTTAATTTCAAAAATAAAACCATCAAAGTAAAGTACATGACGCGATTCAAATAGCTAATTACCTGCAAATTGTAATTCCAGAGAAATGTAAACACCCTTGAGTGGATTAGGGTGGTGCGGGTGGGGAGAGGGTGGCAGAAGTTATCCCGCGAGGATTAGGTAGTTAGCTTCCCCTTCCTCTGCTTCTCTCCTCTCCTCTCGCCTCTCCAGCCACCGGAGCCGGAATTATGAAGAGCTCTCACGGTACGCTGCTTTAGAATCTTGATGAATCGGGCGACTCTTGCCAGAAACAAATTTACTATTTAAAGATTCAGGGAGGTTCAAGTACACACAACATATATTTTTCTAATTGTATCTCAATAGAGACGAAGACGCAAACTGGAAACTGAATATGGATGATCAAGGTGTTTACAGGACTTATGACCTGTCATTGGTTGGGTTAAGCGCACGCTTTATGTAATTACAACATTCCCCATTCCACCATTGTTATGATCATGCATGATACATTTTTTGGAAGTTGTATATATACTCCAAACCCATACCTATCTTCACGTGTCAGTTCCAGTTAGCCATCTATGTAGATTTGATTGTACTTATCAATTTTAAGATTAATCTATACAATCCACCCACTAACGCCATCTATGGAGAATGATTGTTTAGCATTTAGCAAACTACTTTATTAACACAATGCGAAGAGGCTACCGCCTCCTAGCGCACTGTTTTAGAAGTCGCCTGGAGTATCACTCCTATTTTATACGCCAAAGAATTGACCAGAATAATTACAAATATTTGTGAAATGTATACTTATATCTGTATACGAATCGTGGATTTTCACCTGTGGGTGGTTAATTCAAATTTTTTAATTGTATCTCAATAGAGACGAAGACGCAAACTGGAAACTGAATATGGATGATCAAGGTGTTTACAGGACTTATGACCTGTCATTGGTTGGGTTAAGCGCACGCTTTATGTAATTACAACATTCCCCATTCCACCATTGTTATGAACATGCATGATACATTTTTTGGAAGTTGTATATATACTCCAAATCCATACCTATCTTCACGTGTCAGTTCCAGTTAGCCATCTATGTAGATTTGATTGCGTCTTCGTCTCTATTGAGATACAATTAAAAAATTTGAATTAACCACCCACAGGTGAAAATCCAGGATTCGTATACAGATATAAGTATACATTTCACAAATATATATTTTTCTAATCAATTTGTACCTTGAACACGGCTATCCGTGAAATCTGTTTGGTAGAAGATATGGTCAGATGGAGCAGACAACGCAGAAGACACTGGAATGCGCACGTGCAAGAGGATGGATCCCAGAATCCTACACGTTATGATGCATCAGATTTCTATTTATGGTTGAGGATGAAGTTTTTTTAAATTCCATTATTAAATTATAATAGTAAACACGATTGTTTAATGGTTTTACTTGAATTTAATTTATAAAATAAACTGTATGTTGTTTATTTATTTATTGTAGAATAACATGCAGTGATTGTTAATACACATACAAAAGAACAAACATACAGTTAAATAAAAATAAAGAAGGTTACCCGCCGCTATCCCGAAGCTGTTATATTTTCTGTGGAATTTCAAAAATTTCCATTTACGAAAGCCGAAAAATCAGTATCTTAATTAATTTTTTCACAGGTGGAAAAACAGTGTTTTAATTCAACACTTTTAAATCTGCTTGTTAAGAATAGTATATATCTTTCGCCCAAATGTATAATACTTTTGAAACATTATGAAATACAATTCAAAAATGAAAAAAAAACATCAATAATTAACATTGAAAAGAAAAATCAATGCCATTATGCCCGAAAATGACAATTAAATATTTATTATCAATGAAATTTTATTATTTTTATTTTTATTGTTTGCAGTGGACTTGAATTAATAAAATATATTTTTTGAGCGATAAGGCATTATTAACACTGTGGAATTCCATAGTAATATACTTAGTAAATTGAAAAAAAAACTTTGTTTAATCCACCAAATATTTAAAAAATACGACATGTTTCGGAGGATACCTCCATCTTCAGGTGTAAAAATATAATAAAGACTAATATAAATATTTATGTTAGTCTTTCATTGTTTAGTTTTTATTATATTTTTACACCTGGAGATGGAGGTATCCTCCGAAACATGTCGTGTTTTTTTTTAATATTTGGTGGATTAAATAAAAAAAAATTCAATTTCCTAAGTATAATAAAAAATACCTTTATTTCGTGTCAACACAACCACTTACAATTTTTAACTGCATATTTATCTACGGGATCTTTTATCAACACAAAAATATCCATGTGTATTGTGTGTTGTAAGTCATAACTAAACTTTTAACTCTTATGGAATCGCTTGTGGTCCAACATTTATGAACATTTCATTAAATATTGGTACACTTTTTAATAAAATAATATTTTATTTAGGTATAGCTGATAAAATAAAATAAAAATGTTAACATTGAACTACCCCTCTAAGACATATATCCATCTTTCTGTATCATCTCGGAGTGAGAATTTAATTTATTTCTCAAAGAGGGGAGATGGAAGCTGTGTGCACGGGGCTCTGTAGTGTCTGTGAGTATCTTTAGAAGGGGTCCAGCGGCGTCATACACACTTCTTCTTATTATTTTTTTTCTTTAAGATCTTCAATCAAGTGATACTACGATCCTTTGGTGATATCGATATCACCAACGCTGTCTACGTAGGATCCTAAACGTGAAATGGCAGGACCCAGATGCCCCAGAATTTGTGGGTCCAGGATCGGGCTCTTGAAGCACATTCAGACCCACAACCGTGAAGGACAGTCTTCCTCGGATACGAGGGACAGCCGATGATGATGATGACTACGATCCTTTATTTGATAACCATGACATCAGGACATCAAGGATACCGAGGTGCTCATTTACAAGTTTGTTATCCTGCATTGAGTTTCTATGGTCACATTGCCAGGATATATCTGGGAAACCTTGTAAAAAGTTTTTATTTCGACAGCGACTGGTTTCGCCAGGCTTGCTGACATCAACAGACTGGTGACACTATTGCAAACTGAATCTTTTATATACATACAAATCAAGGGTGGTAAACATGATTCTTTACAAAAATAATCTTCGAATAAGTATGTAAAATTTAACTAACAAACCATCACGCCGTATCCCCGAAGGGGTAGGCAGAAATAATTGCCTGCACATTTTTCGTTCCTGACATATTTCTCTCACTGCCTCAACATTCATACATCATGTCATACACGCGCGTTAATTATTCTGACTCCTCACGTGGCCGACATTCAATATTTGATTTATTTGATCGTGTCACGTTTTCCCTGGTTTTCTTCTATTTCTAGTTCCGTTTACATCGTTATCTTATATTTTTTTACCATTCTTTCTTCATTCATTCTTTCCATGTGTCCAAACCATCTTAATGATCCTTTCATTATTTTATTATTATTATTTATTATTATTTTGTTGAATCGCTCTTTACATCATGACAGCATGAGCCAAATCGATGTAAAGGGTATTATAGTTATCATAGTGATTCTCGTGACATGTGATAGATAGCTAATCTATCGCCATTTTATTGTCACGTGAATTATACACCAGACCAAAGACAGTGTGACAATCACACTGCCCTCGCCGGGAATCGAACCCGGAACCTTCGTCAATGCACTTACCACTCGGCCACGAAGGTCCGTCAGCGGTCATCATTTTGTTTATAACACCATCAGTCGCACCGCATTCACTTCTTATATTTTAAAATTCATTAATTCATACAATGAAGAGGGGAAGTCTGTGTCCCGAAACATGTTTGTGAAAGGTGCAAAAAGGTGTTGTGAAAATACAATGTTTTTAAAAAGGTCTTCAAATTCTTCTTCTTCTTCTTCTTCACTTTTGATAAACTCAGGAGTCTGTTATTTCAGGCGGGTTCTCCAGCTTTCTCTCCACCGCTTCGGTCGTCTTCCTGATCGGCATTGTCCGTTTGGCGTTCCATGGAGAGCTATGTATGGTATCCTATTTGAGCTCATTCTTTCTACATGTTGATGCCAGTATCACTGTCTTTGACGTCCCCATCTGACCACATCTGGGACCTCGCAGATTTCTCAGATTGCTGTATTCCTAACTCGATCACGTAGGGTTTTGCCAGCTATAGCGCGGAGTGTTTTCATCTCGGTTGTCCTGAGCATGCTCTTTGTCTTGACAGTGTCTGCCCTCGATTCAATGCCATATGTGAGGATTGGTCGCACACAGGTCTTATAGATGCGTACCTTGCTGTCAGTCCTCATGTCCTTGTTTCTCCATATGACATCTTTCAGGCAGCCTGCAACCACTGCAGCCTTATCTACCTGTGACCTTACTTTTCTGAGGAGATCATTTGAGCTGGTTATTTCGCTTCCAAGATATCTGAATTGGTCTACCTGTTCAATTTTTTCTTGGCGTACGGAGATTTCGCATCTTAGTTGGTTTCTAGAGAATGTCATACACTTCGATTTTAATTCTTTCTTCCAATTCAAATTGGAAGAAATAATTAAAATCATATTCAAATACATGTTTTACATTACACCGATTCACGAGTCGTCCCTGTTCTTTATGAGTATTTTTCCATCATCGTATAAACTCAGAGGTGTTCCACACAGGGCTGGGCCGGGGGTGTATGAAAGTGTAAGATCCGATGGGCGGGACTAAGATGATGAGATTAAGGGATGCTGGTAAGGGTGGCCGCGGGGGGAGCAGGATCTCAATAGCCGACGATTTCACATAGAAATTAAGTTAATTCAGGAGATTTGTAAAGAACCCTAGTGTGGAAGACTCACGGAACCCTGCATCGTGTTTCCGACTCGGACTTAAATGGTTCAAGTTGAAGATTATAAGGCCTTCGATGGAATTGCTAAGATGTTTTAAATTAGATAACATCTTGGGTAAAACACACAAATACGTTAAGATTTAAAAGGAGAGCCCTTGTCCAAAGGGAACCCTACTTATGGTCAATCCATCGACAGCCCTAATATCGTGGGTTCAAATCCCAGAACTAGATAACTCATTTTAAACTTATTTACATCAATGATTGCTTATCAAAAGGACTTATCAAAATATTATTATATTTAGTATTTTCATTATTTGAAATTTGATTAATTTGGTTATGCCATTGTTTGTACTCCATTTACATTTAATTTTATCTTTTACGAGAGCATTGCGTACTGTTTATTACAGATACACAATGGATAACCAGCAACTTAAGCGTGTTTCAACGATAAAGGATCTTGGTATCGTTTATGCAAGTAGGCTGACTTTCCATACTCACATCGAGAGAATATGTGGAGTTGCACTGAAAATGTTGGGATTTATTCTCCGAACTGGTACAGTTTTCAAGAATCCCTATGTTTTGCGAATTTTGTATAACTCATTGGTCCGGAGCTGGCTCAAGTGTGGCTCGGTGATATGGAGTCCCCACGAGGCGAGATACTCGCTCATGTTAGAGAGGGTTCAGAAAAGATTTTTGAGATATCTCTACATAAAGGAGTTTGGTATCTATCCGTGGCTTTATCCCACTGCATTCCTCTTGGGCATGCTGGGGACCAATAGTTTACAGATAAGAAGGGATGGGTGCACACTTACCCATTTCTTCTGACTTATCAGGGGATTCTTTGAGAATTCGGTCATCTTGGAGGCTATCCATCTTTATGTTCCGGATGGTTATCTTCGACAGCGTCAGCACAGACTGTTTTATCTCCCAGTATGCAGAACACACCTGCCTCTGGTGATGCCGGTGGGGAGAGCAATGAAACTGCTGAACATGATCGCTTCGGAGATCGATGTCTTTCATATTCGTGAAAGCACGTTCAGAAGACAATTACTCTTGACTTTGGAGAGTATCTTGTATTCCTAATGTCGAACCATCTCTCATGCGTTCCTGATATTATATATTTATTATATTTTACCTGTTCTCAATAGATGTCTTAAACTATAAAAAATGTTTGTAATGTCTTTTGAGAAAATAAACTGATTTGATTTGATTTGATTTGATAATTAACGTATACTTACTTAACCATTCTTTCTCCATCCATGCGCTCCATATGTCCGAACCCACGTAGCGATCCTTTCACAATTTTGTTCATAATACCTTCTTCCGCTCTACATTCCATTCTTATATCAGCATTTGAGATTCTGTTGTACATCGTTCTACCACACATACGTCTTAGGGACCTCATCTCTACCGCATTTATTCTGCTCTCATCCTTCTTCTGCCAGTTCCATGCTTCGCTTCCATACATTAGGTTTGGGACCAGAATTCCATTGTTGGTCATGTTAGAAGTCGGAAGAATCGACGTGCATGTATGAATGTGGAGGAAGTTAGAGAGGTGTGCCAGGATAGAGTAGAGTGGCGGTTCATTATCTCTGCCTAACCCTACGGGAAAACGGTGTGATGGTTTGTTGTTGTTGTTGTTTTTTCATTATTAAGTTCTCGGGACAGGACCAAAGTTGCCGAAAGTTGTTCAAAATAGCTTCTTTGAGAGTTGAATTGGGCCGGCCATAAGTGAGGACAACGTTTTTATTTTATTTTATTGGTTTCAAAATACAATATAATGATCTTTGCTGATGATTCTTCTTCTTGTTCTTCCTCAGCCTATTCCCGTCCATTCCTGGACAAAGGCCTCCTCCATTCGCTTCCATGTCACTCTATCTTGTGCAGACTGCATCCAGGTTATTCCGACGTGTCTGTTCAGATCATCCTTCCACCGTAGTTGCGGTCGCTCTGCACTTCTCTTTGCCGTCTACGGTCTCCAAGTCAGCAGTATTCTTGTCCACTTTTCATCTGAGCTTCTGGCTACGTGACCTGCCCATCGCCATTTTAGAGTCGCCACCCGGTGGATGATGTCAGTGACTTTTGTTTTTTCTCTCACCGTATCGTTTCTGACTCTGTCTCTTAGACTTATTCCTAACATGGCTCTTTCCATGGCTCTTTTGGTCACTCGTAGTTTCTCGGCACTTGATGATTATCTCAAGGATATGTCTAGTCAAACGACTCCGGATTTTTGATGGCAAATTTCAATCTTTTGAATATCATATTTTTGAATATATATATTTTTTTTGTAATATCTTCTTCTTCTATTTGTAGATCTTGCGATCTGTTTATGCAGGATGTCAACTGTCTTCCTGTGGCGAAGCCGACCAGCCTTCTCTCCATCTCTTTGGTGGTCGTCATGGTGCTCGACGGCCCTCTGGAGTCTCGTGCATCACGATATTAGGAATTCTTTCGGGTCCATTCTCTCGATGTAGTCCCTCCAAAATCGTCTTCTCTGCCTACTCCATCTCACTACGTCTTCAATTTTGCAGGATTTGCGAATTTCTTCATTGGGTATCCTATATCTAAGGGTTCTCCCCACAATAGGTCGTAATATTCTCATTTCTGCTACTCTTAAGACATGTTTGGTTCTGACAGTGTCTGCTCTTTCTAAAAAAAGTAAAGTAATATTTGATCGTTAATTTAAAAAATATATAAATAAGGGGAAATTTTCGAAAGAACCCTTTTAAAAATAGAACGAAAAACAATTTACATTAACATTTTGAATTCGTTTTTGAACAAATTAGGAAAATCACAAATAATAATTGCAGAATTAAAATAATTAAGGTAGAATCCCTTTTAATTATGTTCTCCGCTCATTTCGATAAAAAAACGCCATTTTGAAATGTCAAATTAAAAAAAATATAACGCTACTCACAGAGCGACATTAAGTTAATTGGGATAAGGGCGGAATTTATTTCTTTAAATATTTTTTTACAAAAAACAACCCCTGTAATGGCACTAATTAACACAAATTTTACTTGAAAAGTAATCAAAAGTGACAATGTAAAATTTGTTAAGTCACCCCACCGGATAATTGAGAATATCTTATTTATCTAAGCGTCGAAAGAAAGCGAATTTTCTTTTGAATGTTTGCAGCGGGAGGGGAAGGAAAATGAATACAGGTATGTATTAAACTTATTATGTTCGCTTCATAACAAAATATACTCTTCTTCTTCACTTTGGAGCAAGTAGTTGAGTTTGTGTATTTAGGTAGTATGTTTACAAGAGATGGGAGAGTGGAGAGGGATATTGAAAGAAGGGTTGGGGCAGGCAACAAAGTGAATGGTGCACTTAAAGTTGTCATCGCAAACAAAAACCTATCCAAAAAAGCTAGAATGGCAGTGCACAATGGTGTTCTTCTACCGACCCTTATGTATGGAAGCGAAGCATGGAACTGGCAAAGGAAGGATGAAAGTAGAATAAATGCAGTAGAAATGAGATCTCTTAGACGAATGTGTGGATACTCTGTGTATATAGAGTGTCGAATGAAAATATAAGAAGTGAATGCGGTGCGAATGATGGTGTCATGAACAAAATAATGAAAGGATCATTAAGATGGTTTGGACATATGGAAAGAATGAATGAAGAAAGAATGGTAAAAAAATTATATGTTAATGATGTAAATGGTACCAGAAATAGAGGAAGACCAAGGAAAACGTGGCACGATCAAATAAATCAAATATTGAATGTCGGCCATGTGAGGAGTCAGAGAAATCGACGCGCGTGCATGACACGATGTATGAATGTTGAGGAAGCGAGAGAAATATGTCAGGAAAGAAAGGTGTGGCAGTCCATTCTTTCTGCCTACCCCTTCGGGGAGACGGCGTGATGGTTAGTTAGTTAGTTAGTTTCTTCACTTTTGGTAGACTCAGGAGTCTGTTATTTCAGGCGGGTTCTCTTGAGACGCTGAACTTCAGCTTTCTCTCCACCGTTTCGGGGGTCTTCCTGGTCGGCGTTGTCCGTTTGGCGTTCCATGGAGAGCTATGTATGGTATCCTATTTGAGCTCATCCTTTCTACGTGTTGATGCCAGTATCGCCGTCTTTGGCGTCCCCATCTGACCACACCTTCGACCTCGCAGATTTCTCGGATTGCTGTATTCCTAACTCGATCACGTAGGGTCTTGCCTGCTATAGCGCGGAGTGTTTTCATCTTGGTTGTCCTGAGCATGCTCTTTGTCTTGACAGTGTCTGCCATCGATTCAATGCCATATGTGAGGATTGGTCGCACACAGGTCTTATAGATGCGTACCTTGCTGTTAGTCCTCATGTCCTTGTTTCTCCATAACAAAATATATACAACATAAAAATATTAACTGCTATATAAATATAAATAAATGTATGCGATGGTTCGGACATATGGAACGCATAGATGGAGAAAGAATGGTTAAGAACGTATACGTTAATGATGTAAATGGAGTACGGAGTCGAGGCAGACCGAGGAAAACATGGCATGACCAAATTAATCAAATTTTAAAGGTTGGTCATGTTAAAGGTCAGAGGAATCGACTTGCGTGTATGACTCGTTGTATGAATGTGGAGGAAGCTAGGGAGGTTTGGCAGGATAGAGTAGTGTGGCGGTCCATTCTCTCTGCCTACCCCTGCGTCGAAACGGCGTGATGGTTTTTTTGTTTTTTTTGTTTTTGGAAGTGAAGCACAAAACTGGCAAAAGAAAAAGGTTGAATAAATGCAGTAGAAATGAGATCTCTTAGACGAATGTGTATTTAATTTTATTTATATTTAAATATATCCTAAACATTACAGAATTATTTTCTAATAATAAAGTAATGAAAAGAACAAAAAATATACGATACATAACAAGTTAATAAAATGAAAATACAATGAATTGTTCACAATGGAGTTCCGGTCCCAAACCTTTATGTATGGAAGCGAAGCATGGAACTGGCAGAAAAGGATGAGAGCAGAATAAATGCGGTATAGTTGAGGTCCTTAAGACATTTGTGTGGTAGAACGATTTACGATAGATTTTCAAATTCTGATTTAAGAAAGGAATGTAAAGTAGAAAATGGTATTTTGAAAAAATTATGAAAGGATCGCTGCGTTGCCGTTGGTTAGAACATATGGAACGCATGGATGAAGAAAGAATGGTTTATAAAATATACGTTATAGATGTAAATGGAATACGGAGTCGAGGTAGACCGAGGATAACATGGCATGACCAAATTCATCCAATTTTAAATGTTGGTCATGCTAGAAGTCGGAAGAATCGACGTCCGTGTATGACTCGTTGTATGAATGTGGAGGAAGCTAGCGAGGTGTGTTAGGAGAGAGTGGTGTGGTGGTCCATTCTCTGACTGACTTGAATGCATGACAGGATGTATGAAACTTGAGGAAGTAGAAAAGTATATCAGGAAAAAACAGTGCGGCGGTCCATTATATCTGCCTGCCCCTACGGTGAGACAGCGTGATGGTTCGTTATTTCTTCCTTCTTTCTCAGCCTATTCCTGTCCACTCCCGGACAAAGGCCTCCTACATTTGCTTCCATGTCATTCTGTCCTGTGCAGACTGCATCCAGGTTATTCCGACGTGTCTGTTCAGATCATCCCTCCACCGTAGTTGCGGTCGCCCTGCACTTCTCTTCGCCGTCCACGGTCTCCAAGTCAGCAGTCTTCTGGTCCATTTTCATCTCTCATGCGTTCCTGGTATTATATATTTATTATGTTTTACCTGTTCCCAATAGATGCCTTAAACTATAAAAAAATGTTTGTAATGTCTTTTGAGAAAATAAACTGATTTGAATTGATTATATTTCCGTCAAATGTGATAATCAACGTGCATATATTTTTCATCTGAGCTTCTGGCTACGTGACCCGCCCATTGCCATTTTATAGTCGCCACCCGGTGGATGCTGTCAGTGAGCTTTGTTTTTTCTCTCGCCGTATCGTTTCTGACTCTGTCTCATAGGCTTATTCCTAACATGGCGCTTTCCATGGCTCTTTGGGTCACTCGCAGTTTCTCGGTCCTTTTTTGGACAATGTTACAGTTTCAAGACCATAAGTACCAACTGGCAGAACGCAGGCTTCATAGACATATCGGTATTTTCCGGTTTTTAAGGATGTAGCTCAGGTTTCCGAAAGCTGCCCAGCTTAATCTAATTCTTCTTTTTAGTTCTGGTTCGTTCGGTTCCAGGTTCGTTATTTAGTTAATTCCAATATCTATGGTGATATCAAATCGATCTCTATCGATCAAATAATTACACTTCGTCCACATACGAATCCTGCGTCCGCACTTCGTTGTGGCGAATCTCCGTAACTCGAGACTCACCTGCAGGGGGCGACCCCTCGCGGTGGGCGCTAGGGGGCGGGGGCGGTGGGGCTATGAAACACACTCTACACGACTTCGCAATTAAGCCTGAAATCCAAGTGACAAACGCCCGCCACTGTAATGTGTGGGGTAATTCAGGGGTACGCAATTGGATATCAAAAAAAATACTTTTTCTAATCATTATTTACTTAATTTATACTGTTTATTACTGAAATACATAATACTTTTTATTTTATTTATCAATTTTTTCACACAAATGCGTGATTCCTAAAATAAAGTTTACGATAATATGAATAATAATTAAATAAGGAATAAATGTAAGGCAGATGATTGCATCATTAGTAAAATTAAAAAAGGATCCCTGAGATGGTTTGGACATATGAAACGAATGGATGAGAGAAGAATGGTTAAAATGTTGTATACAAGCAGTGTGAGTGGAAAGAGAAGCCGTGGAAGACCAAGGAAAGTATAGAATGACCAAATTAATCAAATACTGAAAGGCGGCCTCATTCGATGGTATCCCTTTATATTATGTAAACATACTACCTATATACACGAACTCATCTACTTGCTATAATTTTTCACCATTCGCGCTAATGTTGCAGACTGTCATGATTTCCTATTTTTCAAAAATTACCTTGGACTTATTAACATTCATCATCAGATCATTTCGCATGCATACCCCATATATACTATTCACCATGATTTGTAGTTCATGCTCGTTGTCTGCAAGTAGGACAGCGTCATCCGCATACAAGAGACAGCTTACTGACACTCCGCTCATTTTGGCACCTGCATCCAACCCTTTCAGGTTCATAGCTCGCCTTCTCTACTACAATTCTGCAATATCCCATCCCGAAGTCAATTTACTGTATCGTGCCCACCTCTTGAAAGTGGATAATGGTTGCCAACTGAATATGATACCAAAATTCAACAAAATACATTTAATAAGTTTATTATTTCTATAAACAATGAAAAACTTTGATCGCGTGCTGATTCAGGCGTTTTCCCGAGCGAATTTTCCGAGTTGGGTAGTTAACAACCCCCCGTTCATCCCTTACATTTAACTGTTAAATTCTACCCCCACCTAACGAATAAACAACAAAGGGGAAATGTGCCACTTAATTACGGTTGTCCGCCTCTTTTGGAATACAGCTAATGGAATTGATGATCAGAATTCTTTTTCTGAAATTTTAAATGTAAATTTTAACGTTCGTTCGAATGATGAAAGTGAAAATATTGTATAAAACTCTTTTAAAAATATATTAATTAACAATTTAATTAATATATTTTATAATAAAATTATAGCGAAGCATGGAACTGGCAAAGGAAGGATGAAAGTAGAATAAATGCAGTAGAAATGAGATCTCTTAGACGAATGTGTGGATATTCTGTGTATGATAGAGTGTCGAATGAAAATATAAGAAGTGAATGTGGTGCGAATGATGGTATCATGAACAAAATAATGAAAGGATCATTAAGATGGTTTGGACATATGGAAAGAATGAATGAAGAAAGAATGGTAAAAAAATTATATGTTAATGATGTAAATGGAACCAGAAATAGAGGAAGACCGAGGAAAACGTGGCACGATCAAATAAATCAAATATTGAATGTCGGCCATGTGAGGAGTCAGAGAAATCGACGCGCGTGCATGACACGATGTATGAATGTTGAGGAAGCGAGAGAAATATGTCAGGAAAGAAAAGTGTGGCAGTCCATTCTTTCTGCCTACCCCTTCGGGGAGACGGCGTGATGGTTAGTTAGTTAGTTAATAAAATTATGCCAATCGAAATATGAAGTCCCAAATATGGATTTTTGAAATGGAAAAAAATCATTTTTTATGGTGTGACATTTATAAATATTCTTTTAAATCTATATTAAAAACAAAAGATATGGGTGAACGATGTAAACGGAACTAGAAAAGTAGCACGATCAAATGAATCAAATATTGAATGTCGGTCACGTGAGGAGTCGGAGAAATCGACGTGCGTGCATGACACGATGTACGAATATTAAGAAAGCGAGAGAAATGTGTCAGGAAAGAACAGTGTGATGTTCCATTTTTTCTGACTACCCCTTCGGGAAGACGGCGTGATGGTTAGTAAATTATTTAATTAAAACACTTGAATGGTTGAAGTAAAATAGGTACTAGGTTTGTACCATAAAAATACAAAAAAAAACTAAGTATGAAGTTTCGTTTCATGTAATATATTGTAAATTCGTTCTATGTAAAATAGTATGAATACAATAACTAAAAAATTGTATACAGTAATTGGGCTCAAACATGTTGTAAACAAAAAAAAATGCGTTAAAAAGATCTTCTGCTTAGTGCTTAAAACAATCTTCATAGATGGCGTTAGTGTGTAGATTGAATATACTACCATGTAAAGGGTGGTGTTGGAGATTAACATATATACAACTTCCAAAAATTTGTCAGACATGGTGGTCATAAGAAAAAATAATGTGGAATGGGGAATGTTGTATTACATAAAGCGTGCGCTTAACCCAACCATGATAGATCATAAGTCCTGTAAACACCTTGATCAACCATATTCTGTTTCCAATTTGCATCTTCGTCTCTATTGAGATACAGTTGATTCTTGATGAAAAAAAAAGTCTCATGGGATAGAGAAAAATGGAGAAGTGGCAAAGGAAGAAGAAAAATTTGAAAACAGGTCAAATACCAATCAACAGGATGAGAGCAGAATATATGCGGTAGAGATGAGGTCCCTAAGAGGTACTCGTATATGTGGTAGAACGATGTACGACAGAATTCTGATATAAAAAAGGAATGTAGAGCGGAAAAAGGTATTTTGAACAAAATTATGGAAGGATCGCTGCATTGGTTCGGACATATGGAGCGCATGGATGGAGAAAGTATACGTTAATGATGTAAATGGAGTACGGAGTCGAGGCAGACCGAGGAAAACATGGCATGACCAAATAAATCCAATTTTAAAGGTTGGTCATGTTAGAAATCGGAAGACTCGACGTGCGTGTATGACTCGTTGTATGAATGTGGAGGATCTAAAGAGGTGTGTCAGGATAGAGTAGTGTGGCGGTCCATTCTCTCTGCTGTTTGTTGTTGTTGTTATAAAGTAAAATTTTGTAACAGTTTCCTTTAGCTGTTTTTTCAGTGTCTCCAACAACGGTAGAATTAGCGCCGCCGCTGGTGTGAGGCGAGCGCCGCTATTGGTCCGTCACCGGAATGGCGGACTATTTGATTTGGCAAGAGCAGTGGCGCGGATGATTATTGTAAACGATTGTCTGCCACGAGATACGAGCGAATGTATTTATACACTACACTTTAGAACAATGGAGTAGCCTACTGATACATACTCGTATTTTATAATATTAATACAGTGGAACCTCTCATTACGAGTAATTCGCATAACGAGTACTCGTAACTTCTGCTTGGAAGAAACTGTCGCAAATAAAACAGTTATGTATAATACAAAAGTGGAAGGGGTATAATTTGGATTGACGGTAAATTTAAATTCAATTAAAATGCTCGATATGTTCCCGTTACATCTCCCCTCTCCTCAATCCTAATTATACCCCTTCCACTTTTATACATAACTCGATCTCCATTTAGTATATAAATGACCGTTTTGTTTTATTTGATTTTTAAAATGACGACCTTCGTGGCAAAGTGGTAAGAGCTCTGTCTTTCATACCGAAGGTCCCGGGTTTGATTCCCGGCGACGGCAGTGTGATTGACAAACTGTCTTTGGCCTGGTGTAGAATTCACGTGACAATAAAATAGCGATAGATTGGCTACCTATCACATTTCACGAGAATAATAGCTAAAAAACAAATCGTGTACAGTAATTGAGTTCAAACAACCTGTTGTATACATAAAAAAAAAAAATGTGTATACACTCATAAAGTTATAATTGTAACCGATACGTGTCTGAGTTCAGTGAAAATAAAAAGTGTTGTAATTCAAAGTATAATTATATTTATTCAAATAGATTTTTAATTTTTTTTTTTGCAAATAGAAATCGTACTCTAGCTTGTTACGCTCCTTTATCCTCGAAAATCCATTATTTTAGCTCTACGACACTTCAATATTATTATTCTTATTCTTCTTCCTCTTAGTTTAGGTCGTATGACCTGTTTGTAACGGTGGGCTGTCCTGGAATGATGATGTCCAGCCATCTCTCCATCTCTTTGGCGGCCTTCTGATAATCTCCTGCTGCTTGGGTTTTTTATCTTATCTTTAAAGATTTTTGCAATTCTTGTATCCTCCATGCGGTCCACGTGGTCTCTCCATAAGCGCCTTCTGCTTCTTCCCCATCTTACTATGTCCTCAACACCACAAACAGACCTTATCGTTTCATTTCTGATCCGATCTCTGAGGGTTTTGCCTTCGATGGAGCGAAGGGTTCGCATTTCTGCAACTCTAAAAAGGTTCTTAGTTCTATTGCCATTATTTAATGTTTTAAATTTTAAACACTGTTATAACACATACCACAAAAGGAAGTAAAGATTGTCTACCCTTTAAACTCTGTTTCTCTGTACAATCATAATCAGCTATGAATTTAATATTTTAATGTAAATGTTTTATTTTTATAAACGTTAAAAATTACACAATTAACAACACTAAATTGTTCTCCTATTGTTTTCTACACTACTGTCATACAACAATAATCAGAACAAATTTCAAAATATTCCAGAACGTTTTCGGGCAAGCGTATCGAGTGCATTTCGAACTAGTTTCGGAGAGAATCGTAGTATTCCACTCTCGCTCTCTTATAATCAAAATGTTATCGTTCTCTTTTTTTATGACATTCGGTTTTTGTCTATATTTATGAAATTGTCTCGACAGCCTTTAGAAAATTCAATGGTTTTGATCAACAATTATACATTTTTTTTACATTACTTATTATTTAAAGTAATATTTATGAAATTGTCTTTACAGTGGTTTCGCCAACCTATATCGGCGTCATCGGGTGTCACAAACAACAGTTCTTTGTAATACCCGATGATGCCAACATAGGTTGGCTATGTTTGATGAATTTTGTTGGACCCGGTAGGTGACCATTAAAACATTCTGGGAAGTGCATGAATAATTGACCTTCTGAGAATAATTCATAGTTATGTTTGTTTACCATAGATGGCTTTGATGTCAAATTCTGTGTTTGAGTATGCACAAATTTAAATTTACGCAACGCTACAACGCAAGTGTAATGTAAAAAAAACTTTTTTAAATGCAAACTCAATGTCAAAATCATTTAGTATATAGTTTATTTTCAGCAAAATGTTTATTTTTAACAACATGTTCATTTTTAACAAAAATTTTATTTTTAACTAAATGTTTGTTTTTAACAAAAGCTTATTCTTAACATTTTTTTATTTTGATTAAAATGTTTGTCTACAACTATACTAGAGCCGTTTAGAATTGAGTCTTGAGGCCATAAATCATTTCCCTATGTCTATCTCGCTTGCACTTACGGGCCTTATGGAGCGGTTTAGTGATGGGCGTACCAATAAAATAAGTATATCGATAAGTAACGTTTTTAAACAAAGTTTTGATATTAAACTTTATTTACTGGTTTTATGTGCGTTTAAATTCTATGAAATTTGTGACTACAAGATACTAAATTATATACCAGTATAATCCGAAAAATTGTTAAATTTTAAAAATTGTGTACCGTATGTCTATAAACATAAAAAGAAAGTTAAATATAAGAAACAAAGGTGATCATATTGGGCCCTTAAAAGTCCACTGTCGCTCTACTCACACCACAAATAAACGCGGCCATTTCACGTGGTTTGTTGAAATTAAGAGAAACCATTTTATTCGAATCACTTTTCAATTCATTGTCACTGACAAACAGGAATACGCTGTGAATCACTGTTGGAGTTTGAGGGCTAATATCGCCATGTAATTTCTTCAAATCAACGTTAGAAAATAAACGATCCATAGTGCGCAACGAGTGGTGACACACGAATATATTTATTTAATTGCTGTAAACATATCTACAGCAAAAAACACGCACTGCAATTGCATTTGGTAAAGACCAATCATTAGTGCCTCATCGTACATATCATAACGTACAGATCATTATAAAATCATTATAGTCGATTGTATCGTATATCGATCGATGAAAAAACGGTCCCGGCGCGCTTCCCATCCTTATCTCTATTGACATTTATGGCCCCAAGACTCAATTCTAAACGGCTCTAGTAACTAACTAACTAACTAACTAACCATCACGCCGTCTCCCCGAAAGGGTAGGCAGAAAGAATGGACTGCCACACTTTAATCGATGCGGCACTCCATCCTTCTCTTTTCGCCATCGCGAGAGACGCGGTGTGATATAATTAATTCATAAAAATGGCGCTCTTTAAATCATCCGATTTATTATTATTATTTTTGTATTATAGTTTATCGAAGATCGAAAAAACATTTGCTGAACCAGCTAATAGCAGGCAACCCAACGTTCGGGCAGGACAACGTCTGTCGAGTCCGTTAGTATTTTTTTTATATATAAAAAATAAAGTGTTGTTACAAGGAAAGAAAAATATATGGTATATATAAATAAGAAAATAAGGTAATTTAAATGTTCGAATAATTTCTAAACCACGTGTGAAGTCATCATAATTGTGTAACTTCCCTTATTAAAGATGGGGTTATATTATACATACAAACATATCAAACATATTTCCCCTCGACAGGTCGGCGGGGGTAGGTAGTGGGAGGGTGCTAACAACCAAAACGAGGTGTAATTGGTTATAACCATTAGTGATTTATAACCATTATACCAACACCCCGATCTCCCCGCTGTTGGAGTAAACAACGCTATCGGGGTGCGCTCTTACACCCCCTGTTAACGGTATACAGGGGAATGTTGAAAAACGCTATTTAAAATAAATTTATTTACGCTTGGAGCTGGCAGAAGAGATAAAAATAATCATAAATGCCATAAAAATTAAATCAATGAAAATAATGCTAAGCTAGAATACCAATTGAAGAAATAAGGAAGGAATATAATTTGGTGATTACTTCCAGAGTCAAATTAAAAAGTACCATTAATACGAATGAAAATTTCTGTTTTCTAGAAGTTATTTATTTTATGAGAATAGCAAGTTTGGGTCTTTGCTAACTATAGCCATAAATCTGAAGTGAAATGAAAATTAAAAATTAAAATTAAAAGCAATGTGAATGGAAAAGTAGCCCCAGCCCTTTCATTCGCACTGCATTCTGGACTGGACCAGTCTGTCAATGCTAGCGAGCTTGGCGAAACCGATCTTTGTCGAAATAAATACAAAAACATCGTTTATTTAATTATCATTTTTGTTTATGTTTGCATTTTAAACTATTAAATATATTTTAGATCTATACACATTCGTCTAAGAGATCTCATTTCTGCTGCATTTATTCTACATTCACCCTTTTTGCCAGTTCCATGCTTTGTTTTTATTTATATTATTATAATATAAGAAACTTCCATTTTTGTCTTTATTTCGTCAGCGACCGGTTTCGCCAGGCTCGCTGGCTAGACTGGTCAGTTCAACCAGTCTGTCGATGCCAGCTGACCTGGCGAAACCGGTTGCTGTCAAAATAACAAGAAAAAGTGAAAGTTGTTATTTAAAAAAAAGGTTAAATAAATATATTTTTAAATAGTCCATTGTTTTGGCCGAAACACTATGATACTTCAACATTATTAGGTACTGTTAAAATTTTTAAAAATGTTATAACATCACAATTTCTTTTTATTCGCTGAGAGTGTAGCGACAGCTATTTCGCCAACCGATGTTGGCATCATCAGGTGTTACGATAAACCGATGATGCCAACATCGGTTGGCGAAACAGCTGTCGCGACAGTCTCAGTGAATAAAAAGAAAATGTAATATTATAACAGTGTTTTAAATTTTAACAATAAATGTATTTTTTTTTTAAATCAGCCTGTACAGTTCTTATTGTCCCCTTTCCATCGATTTTCCATCCCTCCTGCCGCCCGGGGGTGGCGAAGATGGGTGTCGGCGGAGGAAGAGAGAGCGGGAGCACAAACACGGGAAGTAAAACTAATTAGGAGCCAATTTTTAGTCGCTTAATTAATACGACATAAGCTGCGTGATTACTTCAGAGATGAGGCAGACAACGAAATTCCGTCAATTACCGGCCAGAGCATAGGGTTGATTGATTGTAGAAAACAATACATTCGTAGAGGATAAAAAGAAATTTTTTAATGTATAATTAAATATCTATTTTTCTTCTTCTTTGCCGTATAATGGCAATCCACACAGATAACTTAGAATACAATATTTGCAATATTATAATTAAAACAAGAATTTATCAATGAAAGCGAAAATGGCCGTTTACAATGGAGTTCTAGTCCCAACTCTAATGTAGAACGATAAACGACAGAATCTAAAATGCTAAAAACTAACTAGCTTACCATCACGCCGTCTCCCCGGAGGGGTAGGCAGAAAGAATGGAACGCCACACTGCTCTGTCCTGACATACTTCTCTCGATTCCTCAACATTCAAACATCTTGTCATGCACGCACGTCGATTTCTCCGACTCCTCACGTGACCGACATTCAATATTTGATTGATTTGATCGTGCCACGTTTTCCTCGGCCTTCCTCTATTTCTAGCTCCGTTCACGCCGTTTACATATACCTTCTTTGCCATTCTGTCTTCACTCATTCTTTCCATGTGTCCTAACCATCTTAATGACCCTTTCCTTATTTCATTCATAACACTTTCATTCGCACCACATTCACTTCTTATACTTGCATTTGTCACTCTATCATATACTGATTAGATTAGAGATCTCATTTCTACTGCATTTATTCTACTTTCATCCTTCTTTTGCCAGTTCCATGCTTCACTTCCATACGTAAGGATCGGCACAAGAACACCATTGTGCACTGCCATCTTAGCTTTTCTGGATAGGCTTTTGTTTGCGATGACAACTTTAAGTGCACCATTTATTATGTTACCTGCCCCAACCCTTCTTTCAATATCCTTCTCCACCCTCCCATCCTTTGTAAACATACCTTCTAAATAAACAAATTTATCCACTTGTTCCAGATTTTCACCGTTTACACTAATGTTGCAGACTGTCATGCTTTCTTCTTTTTCGAAAATCATTACCTTGGACTTATTCACATTCATCATCAAATCGTATCGCTTGCATACCTCATACATACTAGACACCAGGGTTTGCAGTTCATGCTCGTTTCTGCAAGTAGCACAGCGTCGTCCGCATACAACAAACAGCTTACTGACACACCGTTTATATTTGCACCTGCTTCCAACGCTTTCAGCTCTTTCATACACTTGTCCATATATAGATTAAACAACCATGGAGATTACACACCCTTGTATGACACCTTTATTGATATCAAACCAGGCTGTAAGATCCCCATTTACTCTGACACTAGCAGTGCTTTCTGTGTACAGCGATGTAATTGCCGTGATCAGTTTTGTGCTTATTCCATATTCCGACAATATTTACCACAGTTTACCTCTATCTACGCGATTATATGCTTTTTGCAAATCAACAAACGCACAGAAGAGTTTACGGTTTTTGGCCAGAAACTTCTCTGTCACTGTACGAAGTGCAAAAATTTTGGTCCATACATCCTCTGCCATTCATAAAGACGCCTTTCACATCCCAAACTCTATCAATCGTCGTCTTTCTTACTCTTTCTATTAAAATTCTGCCATAGATTTTACCAATAACACTCAAAATACTAATAGCTCTATAGTTTCCACATTCCATATGGGATCCTTTTCCTTTGTACAGAGGCAAGATAACTGCTCTCCTCCAGTCGAGTGGGGTATATCCTTTCTCCAAGCATTGGTTAAACAGTTTACATATCCATGCGGAAACTACTTCGCCACCGTTTTTGGTAAATTCTATAGCGATGCAGTCATACCCTACGGCTTTTCCACTTTTCATTGCTTTCACAGATCTTTCAATCTCATTCATACTTATTTTTTCTGTAGTTTCATTTATAACAATCGTGTTTACACCAGTTTTAATGCTTTCATCAACACTTGTATCACCACCATACATTTCCTTAAAATACTCCATCCATCTCTCTTGTATGATCTTACTTTCCGTTAACATTCTTCTCTCCCTATCCAAAATTGCTTTCACACATCCGCTTTCAGGAGGATTTCGGGCTTTCTTCACTTCTTTTCAAAACATTTTTATATTGTCCAGGAAGTTTTTTGTCATTTTGAGCCCTTCTTCCTCCTTCAGCTTTTATTTTTGCGCTTTCACTACCGACTTCGATAGGCGTAATATCTCGCCTCGTGAGGACTCCATATCACAGAACCACTTTCGAGTCTGCTCCGAACCAATGTATTGTAATAGGACTCTGAGCACATGAGGATCCCTGAAAACTCTGCCGGTTCGGACGATGAAGCCGAACATCCTCAGTCCAGTGCCACAAATCCTCTCAACAATGGATTTTCTAAATTAATATTGTTTTAAATGTTTGTTAATATTTTGACTCGTGTTTGAAGATAAGCTCAATAATTCAGCTGAAAACTTCCTTGCAAGCTTCCCAAACAATAAAATGTTTCCCATACGTAACTCCGGCGCTGACTTCATCCGAGAGCAATGATTATGCAGCCAAAGACGAACGTAGTTTAAATTTCGCAAATCGGGTAATTTGCGAGTTGCTTAAAAGCTGTTTGAGGGGGAACCGGGGGGTAATTAGCGCTGGGGGGGTTAATAGTTGGTGCCTTATACCGAGGTATCGTAAACAAATGTAATCTCTATAGCAAAAATTATAAATTTTCTTCTTCTTCCTTGTTGTAAACCTATGTGGTTTGTTCTCCAGAGTGTTGCTCCTCCTGTGAGGTAGACTCCCAGCTGTCCTTTCATCCTTCAGGAGATCTTCCACGAGGAAGAATCCCATGAGGCTGATTATTTGGTTATCTTGGAGGTAATCTTCGACAGCGTCAGCAATGACTGTTTTATCTCCCAGCATGCAGAACCAACCTGTGTTCAACACCAGTGTTCATAAAAAATATTTTGCAAATTCTGGAAAGAGTACTGCCTCGCTGACATCGACATATTTGGGTTTCTTCTGATATGTATGATTTTTTGGTTTCATGTCGTTGTTCTTATGTTTCTCGCTCTTTTTATTAATCTATTATGTATTACTTATTATTGTGTATCTCTAACTTGTATCTTTAGTGTTTTGGAAAAAAATTCTGTAATGCTATAGATATGTTTAAGGGGGTTCACCCATGTGACGGCCTGTTTTTTAAGCATTTTTAGGGAATTTTTTTGACGACCAGTGAAAAGATAGAACTTTGAGTTTCTTATCATTTATTTGTATGTTCTTTAAGAGTACGTATATAAATATTTAGCCAAAAATATCTAATAGAACGTGAGTTATAGCGCTCTGAACACACCCGCCTCGAAAAAATGGACGCTCACTTCCTCCACGATTCCGGCTGATTGGCTTATTTGAAATGAAAAAAAATAAAAGCATTTTAATCTGTAACCTTTAATGCAAAAATGAACAACAATTCAATTGAAAATACTAAAAATTGGATTTTTGGTAGACCTCTGAAAAAAAAATCGAATTTTATGTTTTTTTTTATATGTTTTTGTTATAAAAAAATAGAAATATTGGGAATTTTGAAATGATCGTAGTTTATTCTGTGCGTCTATATGTGTTGAGTCTACAGTATAAAATGAAGTCATTCGGTCCAACCATTCTTGAGATATGATGGAGGAATGTTTGAAAAACAGAGTTTTGAGAAAAACGCGTTTAAAGTTTTAAGTCCGGTTAAAACTATGAAAATCTTAACTTACCTTCAATCGGCGATGCCTGGTCCATAGAGTACTCCTACCTCTTCCTCTGGTAATTTTTTCAAAGCAGATTATTTAGCTCTTGTATCAATTCTTTCTTGTTTAACCTCATAATTCGGTTGCCGCTCAGAGCGCGAGATACGCGTTTCATTTCGTTTCTGTACAAGTATGCGCTTCGCGGCCAACAGGGCATCCCATAGTCGTCATTACTTTTAAAACTCCTACAAAACCTTCGTTAAAGATTCAATTCATTCAATTTCAACGATCTTGGGGCAAGAGTGTAGATGCTTTGGAGCAAAAGTCCAAATCAACGATTGCTCATAATCATGGCATCTAAAACTTTCCCGGTGTACTTTCCAATCAACGTAGAAGCACCAAATAGAGATGAGAAGCCTCTTTTCCTCCAAGTGCCATCACCTGAAACTTCTGTCAAACTCCAAAATGCAATACGCGAAACTTTGAGCGATGGGAACCTCCATGTTCATGCTATTTTTTAGTTTTCTCGCAGAAGCTGATGTAAATTCCGTATAATTTTGGGTGGTGAAACGGTTTCCACTAAGCTTTCGCTTTTTATTACGGCATTGCATTTTTATTATAACATTTCGAGTCGAAATTCCTTTTCGACCACTTATTGGGAAAATAAATAATTTGCAGCTGTTGTGCTCTTCGAAGCTAAACCATGACTAAAACAAGTTCGAAAAAATATTGAATATCCATAGAAATTTCCTTTTAAACCTGTACAAACTTGTCTATACTTGTATGAACGTATATTTGTATAGAAGGGTCTCAGCCGACTGTACACAACAGGCCCAGCCTTCGACTGCCAACCAGATCTCCGAACAGTTACTTCTTCTAACTGCTGTATTTTTATAACGACTTCAAATTTTAAAAAATCACTTTACCACCGTATTCTTGACATATTAAGGAAGCAATTTATGAAAGAAAGAAAATTCGATTTTCTAAATCCTTCACATGGGTCAACCCCCTTAAAATAAATGAAATAAAATGAAAAATTAAACATATTTTTAATATAACATTTTTTTAAATAACAAAATACATAAATACTTCTGAGGCAACTCACACTATCACGAAATATGTCGACCTCCGAGGCGACCCAATTAAGCAATAAGATTGCCCTACCCACAGGCATAACCATTGGCAGGTTGGTTCTGCAGCGCGGCAAATAAAACAATCTGTGTTGTCTTTGGCGAAGGTGATTATCAGTATCCTTTCTTTTATAAGGATTAATTGTATCTCAATAGAGACGAAGATGTAAATTGTTTTTCTGGGAACAGAATATGGTGGCCGGGGCGCTTACAGGTCATATGACCTGTCATTGGCTGGGTTGAGCGATCGCTTTATGTTTAACAACATTCCCCATTCCGCACTTATTATGACCACCACATCTGACAAATTCTTGGAACATGTATATATACTAGAATCCCACGCTTATCTTTACATATTTTAGTTCACTCTACACTAGCGTCATCTATTAAGATTGGGAAGCATTCAGCAGAAAATCTTTATTAATGCACTGTGAAAGGCTCTGCAAATCATACAGTACTAGATTACGCCTGAGATGTCTCTCCAATTGTTATGCCTACTTGGACCAGTTATTTTATGCAACATTTTGAATGTATAGAAATTACTACTAATATAAAAAATAAAAAATTATCCGCAATGGGTAAAATCCAGTATTAGTCTTCAAGAATTTGTATACATTCAAAATGTAGTATCCTTTCTGTACATTTCAGCCAATGAAGCTCCTTGATGCTGTGTTATTTGACAAATCTTCGGCACATCCTTTAATGACGTCACGGGAATATTCCACGACGGTTTACCTTTCGATTTAAACCTCGGCATAGTACTACGGGCCGCTACTACTGGAGGTACTTGCGCAAAGTGCTAAGCAATTTCCATTGTTAAGTACTGCCATACGTAAACTCATTACCGACTTGCCAGTTTATATATTTGTTTTTGCTACGTTAATTACCCAAATTTGCATAATTAGAAAACGTTCATTTACTTCACACAGGGTAGCATTTCGTTAAATAGGATTTAGTTAACAAAGTAAAAATGGAAGTACATAATGGATTTCTAGGGACAAACCTTAATGCGGTAGAGATGAGGTCCCTAAGACGTATGTGTGATAGAACGATATACAACAGAATCTCAAATGCTGATATAAGAAACGAATGTAGAGCGGAAGAAGGTATTATGAACAAAATTATGAAAGGATCGCTGCATTGGTTCGGACATATGGAACGCATGGATGGAGAAAGAATGGTTAAGAAAGTATACGTTAATGATGTACATGAAGCACGGAGTCGAGGCAGATCGAGGAAAACATGACATGACCAAATTAATCAAACTTTAAAGGTTGGTCATGTTAGAAGTCGGAGGAATCGACGTGCGTGTATGACTCGTTGTATGAATGTGGAGGAAGCTAGAGAGGTTTGCCAGGATAGAGTAGTGTGACGGTCCATTCTCTCTGCCTACCCCTGTGGGGAAATTGTATAACCTTACGTATGGAAGTGAAGCTTAGAGCTGGAAAAAAATGATAAAAGTAGGATTAATGCCGTAGGAATGAGATCTCTTTAACGAATTTATATAAAATCTGTGTATGATGGAGTGTCAAATTAAAATATAAGAAATTAATGCACTGCGAATGAAAGTGTTATGAAAAAAACAATCAAAGGATCAATAAGACGGTTTGGACACATGGAGAGAATAAATTAAGAAATATTGGAAATGTTGGAACCAAATATTGAATGTCGGCCAATCGACGTACGTGCATGATACGATATATGAATGTTGATGAAGCGAGAGAAGTATATCAAGAAAGAAAAGTGTGACGGTTCAATATTTCTGCCTACATTATAGTACATTATACATACATACATTATAGTCAGTTCTTAAATATTAAGACACATGGAAATAATGAATGAACGAAGGATGATAAAGAAAGTGTGTGTAAAGAACGTAAACAGAATTAGAAAATAGAGGAAGACCGAAGAAAACGTGGCACGATCATATCAATGAAATATTAAATGTCGCTGAAAAAAATTATCACTGAAAAAAATGTGCGGGAAAATGATATAGTACATTCCATTCTAATATCAGCATTTGAGATTCTGTCGTGCATCGTTCTACCACACATACATCTTAGGGACCTCATCTCTACCGCATTTATTCTGCTCTCGATTGGCACTTAAACTCCATTGTGAAAGGCCATTTTCGCTTTCATTATTAAATTCTTGTTTCCAATAACTATTTTTAAAGCGCCATTCACTTTGTTACCCGCACCAACCCTTCTTTCAACATCACTCTCCGTTCGGCCATCTGCTGTGAACATGCTACCTAAATCCACAAATTCCCTCACCAGTTCCAAGTTCTCTTCGTTCACACTTATATAACAAACTTCAATTTGCTCTTCCCTTTCAAAAACTAACACCTTTGACTTTTCGACATTCATCAATAAATCATTTGACTTGCATACCTCATACATTCTCGACACCAAGACTTGTAATTTGTCCGCACTATCCGCAACGAGAACGGCATTGTCCGTGTAAAGCAGATAATTTACAGACAGATCACTCATATTAGCACCAGCATTTATACTTTTAAGTTCTTTCATACAATTTAGGTCTATAGCAAAAAAACTAAACTAACTATCACGCCATTTCCCCGGAGGGGTAGGCAGAGAGGATGGATCGCCACAATGCTCTGTCCTGGCATACCTCTCAGGCTTCCTCTACATTCATAAATCGTACCATGCACGCACGTCGATTATTCCGACTTCGAATGTGACCACCTTTTAGCAATTGATTAATTTGGTCATGCCATCTTTTCCTCGGTCGTCCTCGGCTTCTTTTTCCACTCACGCTGCTTGTGTAGAATTTTTTAACCATTCTACTCTCATCCATTCGTTCCATATGTCCAAACCGTCTCAGGGATCATTTTTTAATTATATCCATGAGCAGTCATCTGCCATACATTTCTTTCTTATTTTATCGTTCGGTATTCTATCATACAACGTTTTCCCGCGCATCCTTCTTAGTGATCTCATTTCTACGGCGTTAATCCTGCTTTCATCCTTCTTTTGCCAGCTCCAAGCTTCGCTTCCATACATGAGGGTTGGCACTAGAACTCCATTGTGTACTGCCATCTTTGCTTCTGTGGATATATTTCTATCTGTGGATATAATCGTACGCTTAATAGAACACTGCCTTAACTAAAAAAAGCAAGTTTTGCTCAATCTGACATGAGTCGGTGTTTTAACAAAAACAGTCGAAAAACACGTACGAATGGATAGCTTTAACATTGTGAAGATAGATGGATAGCGTTAACACAAGCCTCTGTCCAATGGTAACTCAATTGTGACCTAAACCATAATCGGTCAGTTTACTTTTAAGCGTGCGATATGTGGATATATTTCTATACTATATCTATAGCAACAACTCCATATTTAGTCTATAAACTAAAAGTGATGCTGGGGTGGAGATAACATAAGTTATAACATATGGTAGGTACAGGTCACTTCATTATAACTCGTATAATTGTATTATATTAAATGATTACTTTATTTATAAGGTTTGATGGTATTGCCTTTGAGCGGCCGTCGGGCTTACAAAGACGGGTATTGTTGTGGAAGCCTCTCTATTGTGTATTGTGTGTTGAAGGTGTTGTTGGAAAGAAAATCCGAGAAAAACTATCGAAAATACGCATATATCTACACGTGTGCACCAGAGGCGTAGGGTATTTGATTCAAATTCAAAATTCAAACGTCTTATTCACCCAAAAAACATTACTAATATATTGACAGTTTAAGTTATCTACAGGGTTGTTTTTTTAGGGATTTAATTTTAAACTGGCAACATTGTTTCTACAGACTGTCAATTTGACAGTTGACAGTTGATTTGAAGACTACAGGGGAAAACCAAGGAATGTCAGTAGAAGGTTAATTTGAATAAATTGAGAATAAAGCTAATCAAAGTCTATATATTTCTTAGCAATTAGCAATCGATTATCTGGCCATAGTCGATGACACACATGATTTTTTAATATGAAAATTTTACTGTGGATAGATACGTACAAATGCCGCTAGATGGCATTATTGCATTAATTTTGAATTTTAACTGACATTCCTTGTTTTTCCCCTGTAGTCTTCATTTGTAGTCAGTAAGTTTTGCTATTTCACCATGAATAGACTGACGTCAGAACGGTAAATTGTTCAAATTTATTTTGAAAATCATGGTTCGGTTCGCCAAACTTATCGTGCACTACGTCCATTTTACGGTCGACGTAATCGTCCATCCGAGCGAGTTATTTGGAAGACCATGGATCGTTTACGCACCGCGTACACTCTAGTGGATAATACGCATCCACAAAGACGACAATTGTCGAAAATTTGATTTCATGATTGCGCTTCATTCGAGCTAGCCGTGGCACTCTCATTAAATTGTCTATTAAATAAAGCCAATATCATAGACATTAACATTATTTTCATGTGTTTTTTTTTTTCATTTTGAATATGTATTGTATACCTCTAAAAAACACCCTGTATAAAGAACAGGTAAAATTTCAAGAACGCATGAGAGATGGTTCCATTTTAGAAAGACAAGATACTCTCTAAAGTCAAGAGTATTTATCTTCTGGACGTACTTTCACTGGTATGAAACACATCGATCTTATTCAACAGTTTGATTGCTCTCCTCACCGGGATCACAAGTGGCAGGTTGTTTCTGCATGTTGGGATATAAAATAGTATGTGCTGACGCTGTCCCTTCTTCAAAGACAGCACCGATTGTTTTATTTGCCGCGCTGCAGAACCAACCTGCCAATGGTTATGCCGGTGGGTAGGGCAATCTTATTGCTTAATCGGGTCGCCTCGGAGTCGACATATTTCTTGATAGTGTGAGTTGCCTCAGGGATGCAATATCAATGTTGTGATTGTTATCTCTGATGCCGTAGTATTTATGTATTTTATTATTTTTTTAAATGTTATTAGGTCCTTACATATGAAATTGGCGTTTTGTATGGGAGGAACATAAAGTTGATTTTTTTAAATATAATATATTTATTTAATCAAAGTATGTACCATTCCTTTCTATGCACTTTTGCCATCTCATAGGTAGTTCATCGATCCCTTTACTAAAAAAACCATTCGGACGGGAATCAATAAAATCTTTGAAGTCGGTTTGGACTGCCCCATCGGAGTTGAATTTTTTCCCTTGCAAGAAGTTATCCAAATTTCGAAAAAATAGTAATCTGTTGGGGCAAGGTCCGGAGAGTACGGTGGATGTCTTAGACATTCCAATTGAAGCTCTTCTAATTTGGTAGCCGTCTGTTGTGCAGTGTGTGGTCTAGCGTTATCATGAAGCAGCAGTGGCCTAGAGCGATTAACCAGCCTCGGTTGTTTAGCAGCTAGCTTTCCATCATGGTTTGCAGTTGCTGACAATAGACATCTGCCGTAATCGTCTGGCCAGATTTAAAAAAGCTGTAGTGAACGACACCAGCACTAGTCCACCAAACGCTCACAAGTAACTTTTTGGAGTCAATTTTCGCTTGGGGCATGGTTTGGCTGGTTCGGCAGGGTTCAGCCATTGCGATGAGCGCTTCCGATTATCATACAGGATCCACTTTTCATCACAGGTAATTATTCGATTCAAAATCCCTACATTATTGTGCCGGTTGAGTAATGCAACGCAGCAGTCAACGCGCGTTTGTTGATTTGCTTCACTCAATTCGTGAGGTACCCACCTTTTAAGCTTTTTCACCTTCCCAATTTGCTTCAAGTGAATTAAAACAGTTTTATCACTAACACCGCAGCCTGCAGCTAACTCGGACGTGGTTTGCGATGGATCCGCTTCCACAATAGCCTTCAATTCTTCATTATCAACTTTGGTCTCCGGCCGTCCACGGGGCTTGTTCTGCAGGTCGAAATTTCCAGAACGAAAACGTTGGAACCAAAAACGCACTGTGTTTTCTTTTGCGGCACCGTCGCCATACACATCATTAATCCTTCGAGCCGTTTCTGCAGCACTGGTGCCACGGTGGAACTCGTACTCGTAAATAGCGCGATATTTCAAGTTTTCCATTTTGTAAACTGAGTGACGCAAAGAAAAAAACAATTGAGGAAAAAACAAATAAATTATAATTTTCGAAACACAAATACTTGAGTAAATAGCTGTATAAATTTGAATTTGGAATTCCTAACCAAAGAGAAGATATTTGAGATCAATGTTGCCAGTACGGCAAAACGCCAATTTCATATGTAAGGACCTAATATTTTGAAAATACGTATATCTAATTATGTAATTTTGAGGTTGCAGACGACTTGGACGCATCTGTAATGTTTGTCATCTTTATAAATAAATAAATGAAATGAAATGAAAATGAAAATGTTCGTCGTCGATTTTGGGCTTAGATATTTAACGGTAAAGAAAATTTTGCATGAAAAATAAAGCCAACAAATAGCTCTACACGAATAATATCTAATACATTTGTTACCTCTACCGTATACGGACAAAAACTGGTTCAAACCTGACCGTTTCAAAATAATGGTTTAATGCCTGGTCCACCTAATAAATAATATTTTTTTTCTATTTCGGCGATACTCAACGGAGCGCCAATGTCGCCTGACAATACGACGGCTTACAATACGAAAGGCGAATAAATCTCTATAGAAAACAAGGTGCCAACACAACGGCAATAAAACACGCAAGTCTCGGCAACTTTCACACTGCTAAATGATATAAATGGCGATTTTTTCTTTTCCTCCCGACTTGGAGGGCTGAAGTAACACGCATTTGTTTTCCACTCGATTCCCTGATATACGCCACCGCTACCAGCGACCCGATCTACACGAATTTAGTGGATAATACATGAGATATAGATAAGTACTTAAATATATGTTTACGTAAAAGTACCTATCCGATTTCAAATTTAAAATGGAGCCACAAATGTAAGTTGGAGGTGGTGTAATTGTGAACTAAACGCCAAATGTCAATGTGATAGATTTGAGTTTTTGTTTGCATCGTAGCCGTGATTTTTAGTTTTCTTTATTAATTTGAGACTTACAATGCCGAAAGTTATAAAAATCAGTATGAGAGAGACTACTCTAAAAGTTAAAGCCTTTTTGTAAAGAAGAACAGAGAATATTTGCGTCATTAATTCCATTCGAAAAAGTCAACGCGCGTGCTGGTAAAATGACAGATAAGTATTGTTATCCGTAGAGATTAAATAACCGATTTATGGTAAGTGTAATACTAATTCAAATATTTATTGTATATTTTGTATTTATTTTATACGTGTATCAGAACATCTTCGACCTCGCAGATTTCTCGGAGGTCGAAGATGTGGTCAGATGGGGACGTCAAAGACGGCGATACTGGCATCAACACGTAGAAAGGATGAGCTCAAATAGGATACCACATATAGCTCTCCATGGAACGCCAAACGGACAACGCCGACCAGGAAGACCCCCGAAACGGTGGAGAGAAAGCTGGAATTCAGCGTCTCAAGTCGACCCGCCTGAAATAACAGACTCCTGAGTCTACCAAAAAGGAAGAAGAAGAAGAATTGTATCAGAACATTCGGTCCAGAGAATTGTTACCGAGGGAAATGCAGCCGCGAGTTTTTCAACAAAAATTAGCACATCTGAAAAATGAGGAAAATACAAAACAATAATATAACACACGAATATATTTGGCGGATGTTTGGATATATGGAAAGAATGAATGAAGAAAAAATGGTAAAAAATTATATGTTAACGATGTAAATGGAACCAGAAATAGAGGAAGACCGAGGAAAGCGTGGCACGATCAAATAAATCAAATATTGAAAGTCGCCCATGTGAGGAGTCAGATTAATCGACGCGCGTGCATGACACAATGTATGAATGTTGAGGAAGCGATAGAAATATGTCAGGAAAGAAAGGTGTGGCAGTCCATTCTTTCTGCCACCCCTCCGGGGAGACGGCGTGTTGGTTAGTTAGTTAGTTAGTTAGATATTTCAAAAATTAATTGTATCTCAATAGAGACTACGATGCAAATTGGAAACTGAATATGGTTGATCAAGGTGTTTACAGGACTTATGACCTGTCATTGGTTGGGTTAAGCGCACGCTTTATGTAATTACAACATTCCCCGTTCCACCTTTCTTATGACCATGTCAGACAAATTTTTGGAAGTTGTATATATGTTAAAATCCAACACCAGAATTCACATGTCAGTTTCAATGCGCCATCTATGAAGAAGAAAAAAAGTTAGATATTTGGCTAGATAAAGACGAGGAATTTCTTTTTTCAATTGATACTGACACTGAATCATCAAACTCTTCAGACGAGGAATGTGGTGATGCGAATTATGAAATCGAAGTTTATTGATGGATCACACTTACTCAAAATTATGTTGTCTGTTATTCAATTGTTTTCATGTGTTTTGTATTAAATTCTGCTATATAAAATATTTGTTGAAATAAGATTATTCAAGTGTTTATGGTTGTATACTTTGACTGCCTCTATGAAAATGTTCGATTAAAAAATTATAAATTTTAATAAATATTAAATAAATCGTTTTGTGTATTATAATTAAACAGTTAATATATATTTTTTTTCGATATTTGACATTTATTTATAAAAAGCCGGATAGGTGGAATTAATGTCTTAACATTTTTAGTTCCACTCAGGCACCCACTCGCGGTACCTACCGGTCCACTCCCCCACCCCTCCCCCACAACCTCACACCCCTATTCCACCACCCCCCTGGACGGCTAATATGGGAGACGCTTACGTTTAGTGGAACTTGCGAATAGTTCGCGCGGAATGTTCCGCTAGAGTGATGAAGTTTTTCCACTTTTCCATGAATTTTTTTTTTTCTCAGTGCAGTGACGGCACGTAATTAATTTATCTTATAAACTCCGAAAACAAGCACCGATTTTTTTTATTTCCATTTATTCTTTTTTATACACTTTGTATATACGAGTACAACACTTAGGTATATTAAAAAAATAAAATTATATAGATAAACTTTATAACATCTGTCAGATCATTTAAACAACAACAATTTTATAATATTTATAAAAATTTATCTTTACTGAAGAATAACTGTTTGTCCGAAACATGCCTATATAATTTTATTTTTTTAATATAAGTGTTGTGTATAAAAAAGAAAAATAGAAATAAACCATTATAGCAACACAAAGTATGGCGTATATAGAAGAAACGATTTTTTTACAATGATGTAAAATTCATTTTTCAGTTTCAATCCCAAGGATTGGTTTTAGCTAGTCTAATATCATAATATTAACAGGAAAAAACTCGGATGTTATCAAGAAAGAGTACGAGAATATTTTAAGTAGAAGAGAGGAATACTTCTTTATTAAATGGTTACCTTGGATTCTAAGCTGACATGGAGGCCACACATTACAAATAAAGTCAAAGCCGCGTCAAAAGCAATCTCAGCCCTCTACCCAATGTTAGCTAGAAACAGTAAACTAAGCATCGACAATAAACTCCTGATATACAAAACGGTTATAAGGCCGATCTTCACTTATGCAGCCCCAATCTGGGGCTATGCAGCTTCGAGTCACATACAAAAACTCCAAATCCTGCAAAATAAGGCTATCCGTTTATCGCTTGGTGCGCCTTCATGGACCAGGATTACACAACTGCACCTAGAATCGGGAATCCCGATGATAGATGAATTCATTCTGAAACTTGCCGAACGTTTTTACAAAGGACTCCCTTCACATCCCAACCCCACAATGAAAGACCTCTCTAATTACGACCCAAACACTTCCAGCCGCCACAAGCGCCCAAAATCGATTCTCCTTCAGAGGAACACTCCGGGCCACACAAATCATGCCCCCGAATAAACTAACAACCCACCAAATCACCTTCCAACAATGTTCCCATCAGACGTAAGAGGAATACCCACATGAGCTGAACCTCTGTAAGCCAGAAGATCCAAGTCCAAGTCCAAGTCTTTATTAAATTTGTTCTGATTTTTTTTTTACTATTGAAGTGTAGAAAACAAAAGGATGACAATTTAATATTGTAAAATATTAAATTTTACATTACATTTTTTTACTTATTACTGATTGCCATTATACAGTGAACCAAGTTTAAAAGGGCTATAAAATCTTTACTTCCGTGAATGTTTCATGGGTTGCAATTAGTATTTTAATGATAATTAAATAAGCTATGTTTTTTGTGCCGTGCGAACCAAGGGACTACTAAGAACATCGGAGATGAAGGTCCTAAGATCAATTACTGGAAAAACCCTCCGAGATCATGTCCGCAACGTAGACATAAGAAAAACCTGCGAAATAGAGGATATCGTTCAGTGGAGTAGATCCAGAAGAAGATACTGGAGGGACTATGTAGCCCGAATGGATGGTGACAGACTCGCATATACAGCCGCTTATGAAATCCTTTCCGGACACCGCCCACCTGGAAGACCGCCTAAGAGATGGAGGGACAGCTGGATCTCATCATCCGACGAGATATGATTTCTGTGTCACAGATCGTCAGATCTATCAGAAGAAGAAGAAGAAGATGTTTTTTTGTATAAACTACTATCGCTTATTGTCTTTATTTCGACAGCGACCGGTTTCGCCAGGCTATCTGACATCGACAGACTAGTCGACCAGTCTGTAGATCTCGGCTAGCCTGACGAAACCGTTCTCTGTCGAAAAAAAGACCATAAATGTAAGTAGTCAATAAAAACGCATCGTTTCATAAAATGAACATTCAAAATAGAGAGATTTCAGTAAAATCATTAGATTATCTAAAATCGTTGCTTTAATGTGGTAGTTTCTCGTTGCTTTCAGTTATTTTACTGCCCTGATGAAGCTTGGGTCCAAGCGAAACTAGTTGGCATCAATAAATAACCATACCATACCATTGTTAAATACAAAGTGTGTTTATTCATTTTATATCTATAGGTTTAATCTAACCACAAAGTGGCGCTCCATATGAAAAGTTGATTTTTTTTTTTTAATTTCACTTAGGATGCAATCTGTCTTACATTTTTTTATATTTCCTTATTTCGTCGATCGGTGTTATATCATACATCGTTTATTTATTGATTCTTTCGTCTAAATTCACGCGCTGTCACTGAAAAAAGTTTCCGTATCCGTTAATGAAAATGGAAATAGCTAAGAACGGAGAAACTAGAAGAAATCCTCTGGAAACGTGGAGTTTTAAAGTGAGAGTTAAATGGCACTCACCTACATTCTCCTAAGAATACCTACAGTGCTTGGTAAGATGGTAGATACATTTGGGTATGCTCAGCCGAGAAGTCTCTTCTTCTTCTTCTTTTCCTGTCACACTTCCGTGGTGCATAAGGCTTCTCAAGTCAAGGATTCTCCTCCACCCGACTCTATCGCACAGTTACTGCCTAACAGCATTCCGAGTGAGGCATGGCACCTTTATTTTGTCTTGCGGGGTTCTTCTACAAGTGACTCTAGATCTGCCTCGCTTCCTCTTTCCACCCACCAGTCTAGTGCGTTCTGAGCGATGCAGGCTGGGTTCCGTTTCAGGGTGTGATATTTCCATGGCCATTTGCACCCAGAGAAGAGCATTTTGCACTGTTTGAAGACAAAACAGATTTAATATTGAGCAGAGCACGTACTTAAAATACAAAAATAATCTTCTGGTTTTGTGTCAGGACCCCTAGCATTGGCGATCACTGCAGCGAAAGCATCTCTGTCCTGCGTTGCCTGGAACAGATCCTCAACTTTTCTCATTCCTGTCCAATCCCTTATATTACGTAGCCAGGACATCAGCCTTCTGCCAACTTTCCACCGCCTCTCTATATTTTCCATGATTATCAGTTATTCTTAAGAAAATAGACGATGTATTTATTTTAATAAAACGATTCATCTACATCAAGTGCCCTGTCAAATTCCTTCAACGTTGGCGATCACCTTGGCAAACCTGTCCCTGTCCTGCGCCGCTCGGAACAGCTCCTCCACACTTCGAATGCCAATACAGCCAGGACATCTGTCTCCTACCGGGCCCTCGGCGTCCCTCAATTTTCCCCTCCAATATCAGTTGGAGAAGATGGTACTTTTCCCCACGCAGTACATAACCCAGATGTGAAATTTTCCAAACCTTGATAGTTGACAACAGTTCCCTGTCAACTCTACCTCGCCTCAGGACTTCGGTATTGGTAACCATGTCTGTCCAGGGAATTCTGACCATTCAGCGATAGAGCCACATTTCAAATGCTTCCAGTCTGTTCATTGAATTGACTTTAAGGTCAAAACGATTACCAAAAATAATCTATGGTTCGTGATCTATCATGGAGTTCTTCTACCCTACCCTTATGTATGGAAGCGAAGCATGGAACTGGCAAAAGAAGGACGAAGGGAGAATAAATGCAGTAGAAATGAGATCTCTTAGACGAATCTGTGGATACTCTGTGTATGATAGAGTGTCGAATGAAAATATAATAAGTGAATGCGGTGCGAATGGTAGTGTTATGAACAAAATAATGAAAGGATCATTAAGATGGTTTGGACATATGGAAAGAATGAATGAAGAAAGAATGTTAAAAAAATATATGTTAACGATGTAAATGGAAGAAATAAAGGAAGACCGAGGAAAACGTGACACGATCAAATAAATCAAGTATTGAATGTCGGCCATGTGAGGAGTCAGAGAAATCGACGCGCGTGCATGGCACGATGTATGAATGTTGAGGAAGCGAGAAAAATACGTCAGGAAGGAAAAGTGTGGCAGTCCATTATTTCTGCCTACCCCTTCGGGAGACGGCGTGATGATTAGTTAGTTAGTTATGGTTCGTGGCATACGTAAGTATTCTATCTTGTTCTTTCTTATACATGATTTATGAAACAGAAAACAATTTAAGTGTTGAAATTATGCGAATAGTTCTGTAATTGGATAGTTTGAACTAAAAATTGAAAAGCATAATTCATCGCCTTCCGATTGGCGGATTTAAATGTGAAGATGGAGCGGATCCACCAATGGCAGGAGCGCGGGCCTGAAATAATAATGGCGGGAACATTTCCCGCCGTCCCCAGGGCGCCATCACGGCTGAGATACTGTAATGCGTTTTACGCGGTCTGTTATTTCGACTTTCACCAATTTTACGATTGTGCGAAATACGCACGATGCAAGCGCCATTTCAAGCATCTAATCTATTTTTTCTTTATATATCGGAAATAGTTCAAACAATTATGATTACGTTAAAAGAGAAAAGTTTTGGAAAATATTGTCTGAATATGGAATAAATACAAAACTGATCACGGCAATTAAGTCGCTATACACGGAAAGCACTGCTAGTGTCAGAGTAAATGGAGATCTTACAGCCTGGTTTGATATCAATAAAGGTGTCAAACAGGGTTGCGTAATGTCCCCGTGGTTATTTAATCTGTATATGGACAAATGTATGAAAGAGCTGAAAGGGTTGGATGTAGGTGCCAAAATGAGCGGAGTGTCAGTAAGCTGTCTCTTGTATGCGGATGACGCTGTCCTACTTGCAGACAACGAGCATGAACTACAAGTCCTGGTGAATTGTATGTATGAGGTATGCATGCGAAATGATCTGATAATTAATGTTAAAAAGTCCAAGGTAATGATTTTTGAAAAAGAAGAAATCATGACAGTCTGCAACATTAGCGTGAATGGTGAAAAATTGTAGCAGGGATTTTGAAAGAAGGGTTGGGGCAGGCAACAAAGTGAATGGTGCACTTAAAGTTGTCATCGCAAACAATAGCCTATCCAAAAAAGCCAAGATGGCAGTGCGCAATAGTGTTCTTCTACTGACCCTTATGTATGGAAGCGAAGCATGGAACTGGCAAAAGAAGATTTACATCGTGAACATATATTTTTTTACCATTCATTATTTATTCATTCTATCCATGTGTCCAAACTATCTTAACGATCCTTTCATTATTTTGTTCATAACACCATCATTCGCACCGCATTCAATTCTTATATTTTCGTTCGACACTTTATCATACACATTCGTCTATTCGTCTAAGAGATCTCATTTCTACTGCATTTATTCTTCTTTCATCCTTCTTTTGCCAGTTCCATGCTTCGCTTCCATACATAAGCGTCGGTACAAGAACACCATTGTGCACTGCCATTTTAATGATCCTATCATTATTTTGTTCATAACACCATTATTCCCACCGCATTCACTTCTTATATGTTCATTCGACACTATCATACACTGAGTATCCACACATTCGTTGCATTTCTACTGCATTTATTCTACTTTCGTCCTTACCTTCTTCTTCTTCTTTTTGTCCTGTCACACCTCCGTGGGGCATAGGGCCTCAAGGAATCTTCTCCACCCGACTCTATCGCATGCCTGATGCTTAACATCATCCCAAGTGAGGCCTGCTGCCTTAACCTCGTCCTGCAGGGTTCTTCTCCAGGTGGCTCTAGGTCTGCCTCGCTTTCTCTTTCCCCCCATAGGGGACCAGTCTAGTGCGCCCTGAGCGATGCAGGCTGGGTTCTGTCTTAGAGTGTGACCGATCCACTGCCATTTGCGTCTAGCGACTTGTTCTCTAATTGGCTTTTCGCCTGCCATGGTCCAGAGAACGGCATTTGACACTTTGTTATTTCAGTAAAACATTGATTTTAAATAATATTGACACCAAAGTTATTTAAATATAAACTTTGTAAGAGTGTCAGTTTTCTGTTAAAAATATGGTTGACAGTTCATCTTTGAATCGCATTATCCTAACCTCAAATTTCCACCTCACGATTCCTGCATTACCGACACAATCGAACGTGCGTAAAATGCTACATGTCGGAAAACTGGCATTCGGACCACCGTTTTGCGATCGCGGCATCGTTCACTCGCCAGAAACTCATACTGATTTTTATTTTTTTATAAAAATATTAAAATAAAGGATTGTTCTGTGAGCGTTTTAACTAAGTTTGCATTGCCGCCACAACATTACACTATTTTATTAAAATGTATACAAAACCATTTTGATTCGCCTACAGTAGGGCTGTTTGAATTTGAAAAGTTTTATATCATAAATTTATAAATATTCTTATTTCACCTTTTGTTTTATGATGACTTTTTTTCATAACATATTATATTTGTTTGCTTATTTGTGATATTATATAAATAAATAACTAACTTACTCTCCGCGATGGGGTAGGCAGAAATAATGGACCCTCACATTATTATTTCCTTTCAAACTTCTCTCGATTCCTTCATACATCGTGTCATGCACGTACGTCGTTTTCTCCGACTCCTCACGTGGCCGACATATGATATTTGATTGCTTTGATTGGGCCACGTTATCCGGTGTGTTCCTCTATTTCTTATTCCATTTACATAGTTAATATATATGTACTTTCTTTATCATTATTAATTATTTCCATGTGTTCAAACCATCTCAATGACCCTTTCATTATTTTGTTCATATCATTTTCATTTGCACTGTATTTATTTTTTACATTATCATTTTACACTCTATCATATACAGATTTTCCGTAGTATAATATTAGTAAAAAATGTGTTTTCAGTTTTATTCAATTTTTTTTTTAATTATAAACATTATAAATCGCTTATTACTATAGAATACAAAAAAAACTATTTTAAACACAAGAAACAATTGTGAATTTTTAAAAATACAAAAATACAATATAAACATGAGACATAAACACAAAAAACACAAGATAATTAAAAAATTAAGAACAATTACGTAAAAAGAAATAATAAGAAGCACAGGAGAAGCAAATATCAATTTTATACATTATATAAGAGATATATGTTTTCTGAGGGTAGCCTCACTATCGTGGAAGATGTCCACATCTGAAGAGATGCGGTTTAGAAGAATAATTGCCCTGCCCATGGGCATTACCTTAGGTAGATTGGTTCTACACAGTGGCAGGTGAAATAATCTTTGTCCAAATAATTATCAGGGACAAACAAGGTCAAGTCATTCAAAATATTAGAGTTATGTATTCGACCACGAATCAGTTTAAAAAAATAAACACCCAGGTGCATAGTTCGTCTAATTTCCAATGATTGGAAGTCCAGCATACCCAGCAAGAAATCAATTGGGTACAGCCAGGGGGAATATCCGTTTAACAGCGGCATTTGTTTTGGTGCTCGGAACCAATTCTCTACAGTTTCGAAGAGATCGACATCTAATAACCCATTTCTTTAGATTAATTAGGGGATATTTCGAGAACTCGGCCGTACTGAAGGATGTCAGTATTTTTGTCCCCGATAGATATCTCTAAGGAAACAAAAAATATCAATGAAAGCAAAAATGGGCGTTCGCATTGGATTTCTAGTTCCATCTCTTATGTTTGCAAGCGAAGCATGGAACTGGCAGAAGAATGATAGGAGGAGAATAAATGCGGCAGAGATGAGATCAGAGTTTTAAATCATAATATTACGAAGGAATGTAGAGCGGCAGAAAGTATTATGAACAAAATTATAAAATGATCACTGCGTTGGTTTGGTCACTTGGAACGTATGGATGAAGAAAAAATAGTTAAGAAAGTGTACGTTAATGATGTGAAAAGCAAGACTAAGACCATGTCAATCAAATTGTAAAAGTCGGCTATATTAGAAGTCGAAAGAATCGCGTGCGTGTATGAATGTGCAGGAATCTATAGTGGTGTGTCAGGATAGAGTACCCTTTAGGGGAAACGGCGTGATGGTTTTTTGTTGGTGTTTTATAATATAAAGCTGAAGACGAAGAAGTGTATAAAAAGGTTCAAAACATTTACATTTAATAATATGAGAATTGTTTTTATAGACATTTTATAAATAAGCCATTTTTGGTTATATATTTTTTTTAAATGACACACGTCACATCCCTAATGGATCAAATGGCGAAAATCTATGGAAAGCTTGAGCCACCCGAGAGCGCGCCGAAATAATCGGCGTTCCTTTTTCGATTTTCCCACTTTATCGGCGCGTTCGAGAGAGAAGGGGCTTTGTTCGGTGTTCAAATTGCAGGCCGCATTAGGCCGCGTGGAAAATAATTCGAAAGGCGTTCGAATGGAACAGACAGGTAGGTACTTAACACAGAATTAGGATATATTCTTTGGGAGATTCTATAACACAAGGGAGCATTGTGCATATTCAATGTAACTTGAGGAATAACTAGAAGTGATTTTGAGCTTATTCCTTCGTAAGAAGCAGTCACCTTGTGGAATTACATTTTAAACTAGGGGACAGATCGCTAGACTCCTAATCCATGGGACTTTGGTTCAATGCTGAACACAAACTTCTTCCATCTTTATAATAATGAATTATTATTTATGCTCACATTAGAGAATGTAATAAAAAGATGGCCGAGCCATAGAGGGCTCCCTCCACTTGCCCGAAGCTGTTATAGGCGCAGCGGTGCCTTTCGTCAGCTTAACTCGTGCACTCCCTAGGCCCGTCCCCCGTCCATGCGAGACTTACGTTAAAAAATAATAATAATAATATATAATATATATATGTTTGCAACCAAGGGGGACCCAAACCACATTTAAGCCACGCTACTCTCTTGGAGAATGTAATGTTAAATTCTAATGCCTTTTGCATCCTTTTGCATCTTCGTATCTATTGAGATACAATTAATCCTTAAAATGATAACCCGCAATCCAGTATTCGTCTATTTGTATACATTCAAAATGTTGTAAAAAAACTGGTCCAAGTTAAAAAAAGCATAAAAAATGGATAGACATCTCCAGGCGTTATCTAGCAATGTATGTTAATGGCGGTACCCTTACACATTGCGTTAATAAAGATCTTCTGCTTAATGCTTAATCCAATCTTAATAGATGGCGCTAGTGTAGATTAAACTAAAAATTGTGAAGTGTTGTCCGACATTGTAGCATATATACATCTTCCAAAAAATTGTCAGACGTGGTGGTCGTAAGAAGGGCAGAATGGGGAATGTTGTATTTTATAAGGCGTACGCTTAACCCAACCAATGACAGGTCATAAGTCCTGTAAACGCCTCGACCACCATATTCTGTTTCCAATTTGCATCTTCGTCTCTATTGAGATACAATTAATCCTTAAAATGATAACACGCAATGGGTAAAATCCAGTATTCGTCTACAAGTAAAAAAAATGTGATAAAATAAGTGTTCAGAGTGTGTGTACCTAGTTGTATTTTGTTTCTATTTCGGTACTTAAATTTAAATGCGCCCATCTAAAAGCTCGCAACACGGCAAGGACGGTTTCCCTATTACACATAAACCCGGGCAACAATAGAAAAGGCACCTAACCACATAACATCAGGGAAAATGGCAATTGTCATCGTGTTTCGTATTACCGAGCTGTCAGGGTTAGTGCCCGCTCGCGCCGCCAGGGGGTCGTAACGCTCGCGGCGCGGAGAGACGCCATTTTGTCGAAACAATTTACTAAAATGGCCACCGCGCGCGATGCAAAAACACGCCCGAATTCGAGGTGGTTTAGTTGGGATTTATGATAATTATACCGGCTCTGGGTGGCGCTGCTATTCACTGCAAAATGGATTGTAATTAAAAGATATACGCCTAGCATTAGTTAGGTTATGTTTATCCATCTCTATCACAATACGCAATTATAATAACTCGGTAAATACGTCTAATTAAAATTGATATCTCCCAAATAGCATTAAAAGAAATAAATTCTAAAAGATTCAAAATATTAAATACAGAATTAACAAGACAGAAAGTGACTCGAAATACTCGAAAGAATCGAAAGACAGACATGAAAGTGGTTCTGTGATATGGAATCCTCACGAGGCGAGATATTCCGTAATGCTGGAGAGGGTTCAGAAAAAAGTTCTGAGGTATCTCTACATGAGGGAGTATGGTAGTTATCCGTGGCTCTATCCCACGGCATTTCTTTTAGGAATGCTTGGAACCAATTATTTACAGCTTCAAAGAGATGGGCATCTCATTACCCTTTGCTTTAAATTAATCAGGGGATATTTCGAGAACTTGGCCGTGCTAGAGGGTGTTGGTCTTTTTGTCCCTAGTAGATTTGAATAATATTGTCATGCCACGCTTTCCTTGGTCTTCCGTGGCTTCTCTTTCTACTCACACTGCTTGTATGTATGCAACATTTTTACCATTCTTCCCTCGTTCATTCGTTCCATATGTCCAAACCATCTCAAGAATCCTTTTTTAATTTTACTTATGATGCAATCTTCTGCCTTACATTTCTTTCTTTTTTCGTCGTTCGATATTCTAACATATACTCGTACCTATTGTTTTCCCAAATATTATTCTCGGTGATCTGATTTCTACGGTAGGTATTTATCCTTTATGCCTTTTTAAATTCCACTTACGGCTTCGACCGGTTTCTTGTATTTTCTTTTCAATATTTTCAACGAACATCCACCTTAAACATCCAAATAACAACTTTAATTTTTTAAATAAACACGTTTTAATTTTTTTAAGATTCAATTCTAGGGTATTTCTTTGCAGCCAAATCTATTAATATCTTGTGATGCCCCTTAAACCATTTTTATGTGGTAGTTTCCCGTTGTTTTTCACATCAATAACCATAAATATAAGTATGGTAAATCTGTATATAAAAGAGTGTCAAATGCAAATATAAGAAGTGAATGCAGTGCGAATGAAAGTATTATATCTCTTTTTATTTTTTATATACTTTGTACATACAAAACACACATTAAAAAAATTATAACTACAGATAATGTAAACAATTTTATAATATTTTAACTATGTATCTTTATAATATGTATCACTGAAGAAGGACTGGTTGTTCGAAACATGTCTTTGTAAGTATATAAAAAATAAAAAGAGAAATAAAGCATCTACAACACTATGTGTGGCGAATATAGAAGAAAGTATTATAAATAAAATAATAAAAGTATCATTTCTATAGTTTGGATACATGGAAAGAATGAATGAAGAATGGTAAAGAAAGTATTTGTAAAACTAGAAATAAAAGAAAACGTGGCATGATCAAATCAATCAAATATCAAATGTCGGCCACGTCGAAGAAATCGACGTAAGTGCATGCCGCGATGTATGAAAGAACAGTGTCTCTCTCTCTCTCTCTCTCTGGTTTCAATCCTGTTTGCAACAATTTCCTCTATTCTTCTCTTCCATTCTTCCCTGTCTTGTACGACTCTTTTGAAATATGCGTATGATGAGCAGCGCACGTCCACCAACAGGTCCTCCAGGTACTCTCGGCGTGGGCGTCCCCTAGAGTTTGTCCCGGTCATACCCTCCATTATGGCATGCAAGAGGCCTTCTTGTCGTATACATGGCCGATCCATCTTGTACGCCTTTCGGACAAGGTCCTGAGCAGTGTGGTGGTCCATTATTTCTGCCTACCTCTTCGAGGAGACGGCGTGATGGTTAATTAGTTATTTTTTAAATAGCCATTTAAAAAACCTTAAAGAGAAATGACTCCATTAATTTTAATGCGTAATAACAGGGCAATAACTTAAATCAGCGGAGGAAAGCGGGAAACGTAATCGAAATAATAACGGGGGCGGGCAGGTACCCGGATAAATCCAATTATTTATTTCTTGCGCCTGGCAACCCCAATGCCCTGCTGGCGCGGATTTGGCGGGAAACGAGGGCCGGGTGTGCGCCATATTTTACCCCGTTTAATGGGCGGGATCTTCCCACAGAGACCTCCCGCTTTAGAGTCAAGAATTCGGAAAACGACGCGAAATTATACTCTATTCTTTGTTATTGGTGTGGACTATCCGCATTGCCTCGTGTTGGACCAGATAAAGAAACTTTCTTACTTACTTATACAGCCGTTGTCGTCCACTGCTGGACATAGGCCTCCCCCATACTTTTTCACGTATCCCTATCTTGTGCCTTTTGTATTCAATCGCCAGCAATTCTTCTAATGTCATCGGACCATTGTGTGGGGGGTCTCCCTCTGTTTCATTTGTCTTCGCGGGGTCTCCACTCTACCACCCTTCTGGTCCATCTATCGTCTACCAATCTGGCAACATGTCCCGCAAATGACCATTTAAGCTTCGCTATCCTTGTGACGACATCTGTTACTCCCGACCTTCTACGTATTTCATATCCCGTCTGAGAGTTTTACGTGTAGCATGGCTCTTTCGTGTTTCCTCTGTGCTACACGGAGTCTCCTTATGGTTGACTTGGTGAGGGTTAGCGTTTCTGCTCCATATGTCAGTACTGGAAGTACGCGTTGATCATATATTTTGCGTTTCAGGCACTGGGGAATCTTACTATTACAGAACCTCTTCAGATTGCCATATGCCGCCCACCCAAGACCGATTATTCTCTGAAGACAGCAGTCTGATTATCTCTGGAAAGTAAGATGTTGTGGCCGAATGTCCACATCGACTGACACCTCATTCAAGAGCACCATACCCCGGGTCATTGTATGCTGCGCCAAGACATTTGTCCTGCTATGCGGTATGCACAACAGATCGTGTCTTCTAGCGCGAGCATACCTGTCCGGTGCATTGAGATCATAACACTCTAAGAGGTATGGGCTATCAATGAGGTTACGGAGTATTTTAAATCCTAAGATCATCAATGTACCTTTTCTTCTTGATTCGAGACTGCGGAACTCTGTGTTAATCAGATCATTGTGGTGCATAAACCTCGGATATACCCCATTCATCCGCATGTAGAGGTATCTCAGAATTTTTAATATATATTTTTAATAGCAATTTAAAATGTTGAGCACTTTTCTACTGCAGACTGACTGTACACGCCATAGAACTATTTTCCGAGGGACTTAGAAGAGATTGTTTTATTTTTTCTCCCTCCCGCGATATCATATAAAATATGTTTACGACTTGAGATGGCCTTACGGTGCAAATGAAAAGTAGAGCTCCTCTACCACTTTCAGACATCCTCCTCCCTGGTGTCAAGTTTTTAACGAAACCGGTAGCCAAAATGACACCCCGCCATAAAACAGTTCAACATTGTAAGCTTAGTATTTCATTGCGGATGAAGTTTTAAATAATCTCAAGTATTAATTTCTTCTATATTCGCCATACCCTTTGTTGTCATGATGCTTTATTTCTCTTCTTCTTTTTTATATAGGTACATTGTATTTTTTTTTAATTATTATACATAGACATGTTTCGGACAACCAGCCCTTCTTCAGTGATACATATTATAAAGATACATATTTAAAATATTATAAAATTGTTTACATCATCTGACAGATGTTATAAAGAATTAATCTTTGGAAATCCATTACTGCAAATGGTATTCCACAGATAAATGTTTATTCCACATTTCCATTATATAACTAACTAACTAACTAACTAACCTTCACGCCCCCGAAGGGGTAGACAGAAAGAATGGACTGCCACGCTTTTATTTCCTGACATACTTCTCTCGCTTTCTCAACATTCATACATGGTGTCATGCGCGCATATCGATTTCTTCGACTCCTCACGTGGTCGACATTCAATATTTTATTTATTTGATCATGCCGCGTTTTCCTCGGTCTTCTTCTATTTCATTCATAGTTCCATTTACATCGTTAACATGTATTGTACATATTTTGCCATTCTTTCTTCATTTATTCTTTCCATATGTCCAAACACCTTAATGATCCTTTCATTATTTCGTTAATATCACTTTCATTCGCACCCCATTCACTTATTTCATTTTCATTCGACACTCTATCAAACACAGTTTTTCCACACATTTATCTAAGAGATCTTATTTCTACTCCATTTATTCTAATAATAATTATTTTTTTCAAATGTTATTTCGATGTGTTTTGTTATGTTTTGTCTATGGATAATACACACAATATGCGCGTAATTGTGATACATGCCATACACGGAATATCGAAACACAGCGAACAGAATTTTAAATCGACGCCACGCTACAAAGCAAGTGATTCGCGCATGCTTCAACACAGAATTTAACATCAGGGCGTATGTAGTTGAAGTGTTGTACTGATTTTGATGATTTTTTGTGTGTTTTGAGTGGGTTCCTGGAAGGTTCATAATTGGACCCGGTAGGTGACCGTTAAAACTTTCTAGGAAGTTCATGAATAATCAACCTTCTGAGAATAAATCATAGTTTAGTTTGTTTTCCATAGATGGTGCTGATGACAAATTGTGTTTTAAGCATGCGCACATCATTTGCGTTGTAGCGTGGCGTAGCTTTTAAATTCAAAATCATTGTCAAATGTCATTTAGTATATAGTTTATCGAAAATACGTTTGCTGAACCAGCTAATAGCAACCAAGCAAGCTAACGTTCAGGCAGGACAACGTCTCTCGGGTCCGTTATATTATATATTTTGTGGAAACTTAACATTTTTGCCTTATTTTATCAAGTGTAAGCGTAAAAAAACGTATTTATGCAGTAAACATTTTTTTATGCAAATTAATGACGACCTTTGTGTGGTATGAGTTCTGACTGCCATACCGAAGGTCTCGGACTCGATTCCCGGGGGTGGCAGTGTGATTGACACACTGTCTCTGGTCTGGTGTAGAGTTCACGTGACAATAAAATGGCGATAAATTAGCTACCATGAGAATCGATAGCTATAATTTGATTTCACATAATTAATTGGGTTTAAATAACCCGTTGTAACAAATGTGGAAAGCAATGTAAAACTACTGCATTAAAAGGCCCAAGTGGTATCCCAAGAATCAGCAAAAATGCCACAATTCTTTCATTTTCATTTCCTATAATGAACTTCTATAAAGAAATTTCAATTATCTCTTTAATATTATGAAGACAGAATAAGACAAATTAACGGAAATAATAACAGTGTTATTAATAGCTTCAGTTATTCAAAAATTCTGATTTTAGATTAAAAATATAAAATAATCATTTTGAATTGTAAATTTTCCACGAGTTACACCGGCAAAGACAAATAAATTCAAATTACTTTGAACGTATTCAAATCACGCAGAAAAGAACGCGATTTCAAATTCATACTGAGAACCCCCTCGCGGTGTTGCCACATCGATACCCCGTCTGTCATTTAGATTTTAAACAGTACCTACCCGCCGGCACGGACGAAAAGCTGAAAATGCCTCTTTGTTTTTGGCTCGACGATATTCAATGCATTTATAATCAGGACGAACTCTGCAGGGAAATCAACAAGCTGACGCGTCTCCGTGTATTGGAAACGAAATATTTTGAAAGAGTCGTTGATTAAAGTTTGAAAAGTTCTATGTTATTCTTAGTTAGAGATACAACGGATTATTCCAACCTGTAAACACAAGTATAAGTCGTTAGGTAGAAGCGAAAAAAAATATCCTTACAAACAAACAAACCATCACGCCGTTTCCCCACAGGGGTAGGCAGAGAGAATGGACCGCCACACTACTCTATCCTGACAAACCTCTCTATTTATTTATTTATTTATTTATTTATTTATTTATACATTTACAAATGAGACATAACAAACGATAAAACATTTAGGCGACTCATTTGGACACAAAACGGTATTATAAAGATAAAAAAACAAAACAACATGAGACCAAAAAATCATACATATCAGTGAGGCAGTACTCTTTCCAGAATTTGCAATATTTTTTTTTTTTGAATACTGCCTCACTGACACTGAAAATGTCCAAATCCGAGATGATTAGATTCAGCGTCCGAATTGCTCTTCCTACTGGCATCACCAAAGGCAGGTTGGTTCTGCGTGACGGAGTAAAGAACAATTGATGTCGGCGCTGTCGCAGGTAGTTTTCAGGAACAAAAAGACCCATCCTCCACATTCATATACAACGAGTCATAAACGCACGTCGATTCTTCCGACTTTTAACATGACCAACCTTTAAAATTTGATTAATTTCGTACCCCATTTACATCATACAACGTATACTTTCTTAACCATTCTTTCTCCATCCATGCGTTCCATATGTCCAAACCATCGCAGCGATCCTTTCATAATACCTTCTTCCGCTCTACATTCCTTTCTTATATCAGCATTTGGGATTCTGTCGTATATCGTTCTACCACACGTACGCCTTAGAGACCTCATCTCTACCGTATTTATTCTACTTTCATCCTTATTCTGCCAGTTCCATGCCTCGCTTCCATACATTAGGGATGGGACCAGAACTCCATTGTGAACGGTCTTTTTCGCTTTCATTGATAGATTCTTGAATATCCTTACAATTCGATCAATTTATCTAGATGATAATCTAAATTTGAAACTTTGGCAAAGAATGTTGAAGTGTAATGTTTGGTCTGTTCTGTTGTATGGTTCGGAAACTTGGACTCTGAAGGTTCATACTATGAACCGGTTAGAGGCATTCGAAATATGGCTCTACAGAAGAATGCTTCATGTACCGTGGACAAATTTGATCAACAATTCAGAATTCCTGAGAGTTATTATTGAAATATATTAAGGTCCGTAAGATTTCCTATCTGGGTCACATCTTGCGTGGACACAAATGCGAGATCCTTCAACTTATCAGGGAATTCTTTGAAAATTCCGTCATCTCGGAGGCTATCCATCTTTATGTTCCGAATGGTCATATCCTAGCATTCAGAACCAACCTGCCTCTGGTGATGCCGGTGGGGAGAGCAATCAAACAGCTAAACATGACTTGACTTTGGAAAGTATTATGTATTACTAATGTCGAACCATCTCTCATGCGTTCCTGGTATTATATATTTTTTATGTTTTACCTGTTCTTAATATATGCCTTAAACTATTATATAATTGTTGTTTGTAGTAATATCTTTTGAGAAAATAAACTGATTTGATCATAAGAATCCCCTGATAAGTCTGAAGAAATGGGTAAGTGTGCACCCATCTCTTCTTATCTGCAAACTACTGGTCCCCAGCATGCCCAAGAGGAATGCAGTGGGATAAAGCCACGGATAGCTACCAAACTCTCTCATGTAGAGATATCTCAGAAATCTTTTCTGAACCCTCTCTAACATGAGCGAGTATCTCGCCTCGTGGGGACTCCATATCACCGAACCACACTCGAGCCGGCTCCAGACCAATGAGTTATACAAAATTCGCAAAACATAGGGATTCCTGAAAACTCTACCAGTTCGGAGGATAAATCCCAACATTATACATGGTCTGGTCAGAATCGTCTCCTTGTTCTACTCCATCTCACGATGTTCTCAGTATTGCAGATTTTCCTTATTTATGTATTTCTCGCTTTGTCTCTGAGACTTTTTCCTACAATGGCGCGAAGTGATTTCATCTCTGAGGCTCTGAGATTTTTTTTAGTTCTAGTTTTATCTGCTCGTATGTCCACACCGTACTGGAACGACCTGGATGCAGAAAAGACAAGACAGGGACGAGTGGAGGGAAATAGAAGAAGCCTACATCCAGCAGTGGAAAGGCTGATGTAGAAGAAGATGAAGAGTATATTTCTGACTTTGTCCCTTAGGCTTTTAATTTATATTATTCTCGCTAATACTACACATACTCGTATATGTGGCATGTTAAAAACCAAAATATAAAGAATTAATTGTATCTCAATAGAGACGAAGATGTAAATTGGTTATTGGAAACAGAATATGGTGGTCGAGGCGTTTACAGGACTTATGACCTGTCATTGGTTGGGTTAAGCGATCCCTTTATGTAAAACAACATTCCCCATTCTACCCTTCTTGCGACCACCACGTCTGGCAAATTTTTTGAAAGATGTATATGCGCTACTATGTTGAGAAACATTTCACGTATTTTAGTTCAATCTACACTAGCGCCATCTATTAAGATTAGATGTAATCATTAAGCTGAAAATATTTATTAATGTAATGCCATATTCTGTTTCCAAAAAATTATTTACATCTTCGTCTCTATTGAGATACAATAATTGTATTAATCCTTAAAATGATTAAAATGGTAAAATCCAGTATTTGTCTACAAGAATAATCTGTATAAAGAATTATTATGCCCCGAAAACATTCAAACCATAAAATTTTGATATTCTTTACTTATTCGGGGGGAGAAGGGGGGAGCGAGGCGTGACAAATTGTAAATATGTGAAAATGAGCCAAAAAACTTCCCCGCTGTCACCCCGCGTCACGTGTATATACGAGACAGGCTAATTTTCCACACGGCCGGCTCCCACCCCGGCCCTGGCGTGCTACCCCTCCCCCTCCTTCCCCTGGCCTGCAGTGCGCCCCGGCCCTCCCAGCGGCCCTGGCGAATAAACTCCGCACTGGGATTCGGGAAACGAATGAAAAACAGGGTTGCCAAAAGCCGCATTAACGGATGACGGTATCGGCATTTCCACGGCATTCATCGAATTTTGGTATGAAGAGAAACCGTATACACTTCGGACTCGGGGTAGCCCTGGAACCACCACTTAGGTACACTGTAAGCCGTTATTCCCACATAAACATATAGATCATATTGGGGTCACCACTTTAGGTGTACGTAAGGTATACTATGTGTGTGTGTGTGAAACGCTACGATGTTATTATTTATTGTAGGGTAACATACATCATCATCATCATCATCAGCCGTCTGTCATCCACTGCTTAATGTAGGCCTCTCCCAAAGCCCGCCACCGCCTCCTATCCATTGCCGCTCCCATCCACCCATGTCCAGCAATCCTCTTCAGATCGTCGGTCCAGCGGGCAGGGGGACGTCCAACTCTACGGAATCCTGTACGCGGTCTCCACTCCAGAACCCGTCTTCCCCATCGGCTGTCGGTTCTCCGACAGATATGGCTAGCCCACCGCCACTTCAGCCTATCCGTAGAGCCACCTCAGTCACCTTGGTTTGTTGTCGAATAAATTCGTTTCTAAATCTGTCCCTCAAGGTTATTCCACGCATGGCTCTTTCCATGGCGCGCTGGGCAACCTTGAATCTGTAGACTAGACCTTTTGTCAATGTCCACGTCTCGGCTCCGTACGTCATGACTGTCAAAACGCACTGGTTGAAGACTTTAGTCTTGAGGCATTGTGGTATTTTGGAAGTGAGAACATGACGTAATTTCCCAAAGGCTGCCCAACCCAACTGAATTCTTCGGTCGGCTTCTTTCTCGAAATTGTTTCGTCCTAATTCGTCGGGTAACATACAGTGATTGTTAAAACAAATGCAAAATGAACAAACTAACAGTTAATTGAAGACATAGAAGGTTACCCGCCGCTTACCCGAAGCTGTTATAGGCCGCTGATGATGATTTAACCACGGTATATTTTTATAATTGATAGCACCTAGTTTCCGTTGGACCCAAGCTTCATCAATAGTACTCAAGCTTTATGCAACCAAGTTGTTGTACTGCCCTGATGGAGCTTGAGTCCAAGCGAAACTAGTTAGAATAAATTATAAAAAAACTGTTAATAAATTAATTGAAATTTTTCATTTGTTCCAATGACAATTTGAATAATTTCTTCAATATTCTTTCAAAGTTCTTGCTGGTGTTGGTTGGTTTTAAGTGCCTAATTACTGCCAAATAAAAAAAGTGGATACGTGGAACATTAATTAAATCATATAACAGCTAATTTAAAAAAAACGGTGGATACGTGTAACATAAATTAAATAAACACAAAACTCCGGATCGTCCATGTCAACATGTGCAACATCGGAAAAACATTATGTGCTAAATTTAAAAAACGGTGGATTCGTGGAACATAAATTAAATAGACAAATGTGCACCATCTAAAAATAACATTTTGTATTAAATTATTTTTATTTTGTTATTTTATTTTATATCATTGTATTTTATATTATTTGTTTTAGATTTATTTTGTGGATGCTGGAAGATCGAAGTGTGCGCGGGAGATGCCTATTGGTGGCGATGAGGTTCGCAACCCATCACACCGCGTCTCCCGCGGGGCGAAAAGAGAAGGATGGAGTGCCGCATCAGTAAAGTGTGACAGTCCATTCTTTCTGCCTACCCTTTCGGGGAGACGGCGTGATGGTTAGTTAGTTAGTTAGTTCTGTTAAATTATAATACTCTGTTCTTATGTATCACTATTTTATTTTTATTTTTCGTGATACATCAGAGTTTTATAATTTGACAGTTTATAAGTATCATAATGTTTCGGCCGAAACAATGGACTATTAAATTATAATAACCATTATTCTTTCGGTGCCGTGTCAAGTCTCCCCAACGTTGGCGATCACTACAGCAAAGGCATCTCTATCCTGCGCCACTTGGAACAGGTTCTAAACTCTTGTTATTCCTGTCCACTATTTGATGTTCCGCAGCCAGGACAGCTGCATTCTATCAACTCCGCGACGTCCCTCCACTTTACCCATTAATATCAGTCAAAGGAGGTGGTATTTTTCTCCCCTTACACTTGACAACAGCTCTCTATTGGCTCTGGCTCTCTGTAGTACGTCTGCATTACTGACCCTATCGGTCCACGGTAAACGGAGCATTCTGCAGTATATCCACATCTCGAACGCTTCCAACCGGTTCATTACATTCACTTTCAGAGTCCAGGTTTCGCAGCCATATAGTAGAACAGACCATATATAACATTTATTATTATTATTATTATTATTATGTTGAAAAAACTCCTTACATCATTACAACGCAAGCCAAATCGATGTAAAGGGTGAAAAAAAAAATGTCAAAGGAAATATACATAGAACCTTATGAATAGGAAAAGCCAGTTATTTGCTTGCTGCCTTTATCATAAGGGTATTTACGAATTCGCCATAATTGCATCCAAAGAGGTCTATCTCTTCTGCAAACTCATTTAAGAGACGAATCGCTTTCAATATAGGAGAACTTCGAAGGGTGCAGCAATTTGGGGCATAAAATAATATATGCCCCCTAACTCTGCTATAACTATGCGGAACGTACAGATTTAGCTCTCTCAGTATTCCTGGATTGAAAATCATTCTTTTTCGAAGTTTCAAGTTAAGATTATCGTTGCAAAATAATATTCTCATTTTATTAAATGCAGCTTCAATTCTGCATTTTATTTCAATGTCCGGGTCAAGCGCTTTATTGATAATTACCATACCATGGTTAAAAACAAAGTGTTTTATTTTACATATAACATATAAGTTTAAAAATAATAAAAATAATAATTAATGCTTAATAAACATAAATCTCCATAGATGGCGTTAGTGTGTAGATTATATATAGAGTAATCTTAAAAAGATTAACATATGTAATCAAAATCTTCATAGATGGCACATTGAAACTGACATGTGAAATCTGGCATAGGACTTTAACATATATACGAGTACAACTTCCAAAAATTTGTCATACATGGTCATAAAGAAAAGTGGAATGGGGAATGTTGTAATTACATAAAGCGTGCGCTTAACCCAACCAATGACAGGTCATAAGTTTTGTAAACACCTTGATCAACCATATTCAGTTTCCAATTTGCATCTTCGCCTCTATTGAGATACAATTAAATCATGAATTGATAACCCACGGTGGGTGAAATCAAGTATTCGTATACAAGTATAAGTATACATTCACAAAAAAATATAAAAATAATATATTACATTTTAGCAGGTACCTTTAAAATATATATTTATAACTTAAATTATACCGAATTCGCAAAGCGTTAATCGCTTTTCGCGCCTAAATGCGGCATCCCTGAATTGCTGAAAGCAAAACGCGTATCATCTGACTTTTTCTCTCTGATTCCGAATTCGTTTCTCTCTCCCGCAAAAAGTTCCAGCCACCCACAGAATCTTCCTGTCCGCATTTATCTGTCGAGCACTACGCAGAGGACGCCAAACTTTTTTCTCAATTATATAAGTCTCTTCTTCAGGTTACAGTCCTGAGGATTGGTCCGCAACAAGCCTCATTCGTTACTCCACATTCATCTGTGTAGCTGCCTGCTAGATGAATGTGGAGGAATCTAGAGAGGTATATCAGGATAGAGTAGTGTGCCGGTCTATTTTCTCTGCCTACCCTTCCAGAAAAACGGCGTGTAATTGTTGTCCTAACCAATAATGTATAATAACTCAGTATTTAATATTAATAAACGTGGCACGATCAAATAAATCAAATATTGAATGTCGGCCATGTGAGGAGTCAGAGAAATTGACGCGCGTGCATGACACAATGTATGAATGTTGAGGAAGCGAGAGAAATATGTCAGGAAAGAAAAGTGTGGCAGTCCATTCTTTTTGCCTACCCCTTCGGGGAGACGGCGTGATGGTTAGTTAGTTAGTTAGTTATATTAATAAAATAATACAATACAGAAACATAATCTCTTTTGCACGTTAACTGTTTCTTTAATAATTATCTAAAGCTTTATATTATTATATATAAGATGGCAGTGTATGATGGTGTTCTTGTGCCGACCGTTATGTGTGAAATAGAAGCATGGAACTGGCAAAAGAAGGATGAAAGTAGAATAAATGCAGTTGAAATGAGATCTCTAAGACGAATGTGTGATATATCTGTATATGATAAAGTGTCAAATGCAAGTATAAGAAGTGAATGCGGTGCGAATGAAAGTGTTATGAACAAAATAATGAATGGGTCGTTAAGATGGTTTGGACACATGGAAAGAATGAGTGAAGAGAGAATGGTCAAGAAGGTATATGTTAACGACGTAAACGGAGCTAGAAATAGAGAAAGGCCAAGGAAAACGTGGCACGATCAAATAAATCAAATATTGAATGTCGGCCACGTGAGGCGTCAGAGAAATCGACGCGCATGCATGACACGATGTATGAATGTTGAGGAAGCGAGAGAAATATGTCAGGAAAGAAAAGTGTGGCAGTCCATTATTTCTGCCTACCAATCGGAGAGACAGAGTGATGGTTGGTTAGTTAGTTAGTTTATATTTAATATGTAATATTAATGAAAACGCCTGTTTTCACAAATTTTTATTTTATTTTGTATAGACCTGCAATATTTATGACATGGTGAGATGGAGTAGACAGAGAAGAAGATTCGAGAGGGACCACATCGAGAGGATGGATCCAGCGAGGATTTCTAAAATCGTGATGCACGAGACTCCAGAGGGCCGTCTACCAACAGGACGACCACCAAAGAGATGGAGAGAAAACAAGACGTCTTCATCACAGGAACAAGTTTATTATCCTGTCATAAATAAAGAAAAGAAGATAATATATTGATAATGCATGTCCTCAACCGAGGCGATAGAATTCAACGTCCACTGTTCTTCCAACCGACGTCACTAACGGAAGGTTGGTTCTTGCTGATGAAGTACAGAACATTTGATGTGGGCAAGAAGTACAAATTATTAATAATATTTTTAATAATTTGTACTTCTTTATTATTATTAATTTATTAATTTGTAATATTGTTTAATTAACGTAACCATTTATTTTCTCCCCAAAACCGGGACACCGAAAAAAGGATAACTTAATAATAATAATAAATTTATATAGAGACAACTTATAAGAGCTGTTTTCGTGAAAAATTGCCTCAAAAGCGCTGTACAAAAGAGGCTAGATTACAATTCATCTTGCAGCAACCTATCGCATGGACGATTGGAATTCTAGACCCTTGTTCAAAATTTTAATAGAATTTTTTTACAAATTATTAAGAGAATTCGGCATCCCGAAGGTGTTTTCGGGGACACCGGGACAAGCAGCCTGAAAACGGGACTATCCCGGTGAAAACGGGACGTCTGGTCACATTAAATCCATTGTTTTGACCGAAACACTATGATACTTCAATATTATTAACTATTAAAATAAAACTTTTTCGGCAATCTATGTTGACATCATCAGGTGTTATAATAATTTTTTCAACTGTTAAAATTAATTTTCGTGATTTTTCGAACCATTATGTATATTTGTTCCAATGTCAATTTGAATCATTTATTTGATAGCATTTTGAAGTTCTTGCTGGAGTTGAATTAGGTACCTAATTACCGTTAATTTACTTTTTGTTTTTGTTTTTACATCATTCAATTTCCACATCAATTATAATGTTTCTGTAACCATGACAAAGATCTAGCGAAACCGGGTGGTTTGTTAAAACAAATGAAGTGGTGTAAAAACAAAATATAATGGTGATTTTAAATTATTTCAAATATTTTTCTAACAGTTTATATAGAGTTATCTTATTGAAAACAATAAGTCAAGCATGAAATAATCCAACCTCCGACGAGATACTTAAAAAGTTTGAGTCAATCATTTAGTCTTTGAGCAGATTGAGTTCATAAAGTCGTGAAAATATTATGTTATCTTAAGAGGAGGGACGCCATTTTCGCGATTTTCTAATTCAGAAGAAACTGCATCAAATATATTAGTACAATAATTGCTGGTGATGGTGAACTGGTGATGCCGGTGGGGAGAGCAATCTGCTGAACATGATTGCTTCGGAGCTCGACGTCTTTCATATTCGTGAAAATATGTTCAGAAGACAAATACATTGACTTTTGAGAGAATCTTGTATTCCTAATGTCGAACCATCTCTCATACGTTCCTGATATTCTATATTTTTTTTATGTTTTACCTGTTCTCAATAGATGCCTTAAACTATAATTGTTGTTTGTAATATCTTTTGAGAAAATAAACTGATTTGATTTGATAATTAGAATATTAGTTATACAAATCATAGTGTATGTTAATCGCTGACAGTAGAGACAATTTGCAAGTCTTAGTGTCAAGGATGTATGAGGCATGCAAAAAGAGTGACCTGGTGATGAATGTGTCTAAATCTAAAGTGATGGTTTTCGAGAAAGAAGAATGTATGACGATTTGTGATATAAGTGCGATGGGCGAGAAATTGGAGCAAGTTGCCGAATTTATGTATCTAGGAAGCATGTTTACAAGAGAAGGAAAAATGGAGAAAGACATCGAAAGAAGGGTTGGTTCTGGGAATAAAATAAATGACGCACTCAAAGTCATTACTGCAAATAGAAATATATCCACAGAAGCAAAAATGGCAGTACACAATAGAGTTCTAGTGCCAACCCTCATGTATGAAAGCGAAGCTTGGAGCTGGCAAAAGAAGGATGAAAGGCCGTAGAAATGAGATCACTAAGAAGAATGTGCGGGAAAACGTTGTATGATAGAATACCGAACGATAAAATAAGAGAGAAATGTAAGGCAGATGACTGCATCATGGATAAAATTAAGAAAGGATCCTTGAGATGGTTTGGACATATGGAACGAATGGATGAGAGAAGAATGGTTAAAAAGTTGTACACAAGCAGCCGAGGAAAACATGGCATGACCAAATTAATCAATTACTAAAAGGCGGCCGCATTCGAAGTCGGAATAATCGACGTGCGTGCATGGCACGAAGTATGAATGTAGAGGTATGCCAGGACAGAGCATTGTGGCGATCCATCCTCTCTGCCTACCCCTCCGAGGAAATGGCGTGATGGTTAGTTAGTTACAAATCATAGTTTTTGAAGTCACATGATGAGTGTTTTTTTTTGTTATGCTAAAGATGTATAACTTTTTACGTGCATACACAAGTACACACACTGTTTTTTATTTTTTTTAATTTTTCATTGTTGTCAATGTTTCAAGTTCGTCATCCTTAGCAAATTCGCTGCTTGCTATGTAATATGTAAATACAAATCCGAGTATGTATTTTAATAGCATTATAATTGTGTAGCTCGGAGCTGCGTTCGTCTGCTTAGGCAGTCGGGCGTACTCTGCCCATAGAGCTATCACACAACTCATGTGGTAATAAAAACTTATGCCTTAACACAAAGATGCCGACCATTAAACCATCCCCTGCTGAAATAAACACGCTTGCTCTCCTCCATCCCTCGCCACATTCCTTCTGCCTCCCCGTCCCACCCTGGCGGAGTAGACGACTCGGGTAATAGCGGGCAGGACCGCCTTAGTTTATTGGATCGCCATAACAAAGATATCATTTCTTCTTCTGCAGCTTCGAAGAGATGGGCATCTCAAAACCCATTTCTTTAGATTACTCAGGGTAGTTATATGTATGAAGTGGGTAATGCATCTGAGGAGAAAACCCAAACTGGTAAGTATTCACTGACATCAGCTGGCGTCAAGGCAAGGAAGGTGTCCTATCTGAGGCATGTGCTTATGTGAGAGAAGTACGAGCATCTGCACCTAATCATAAAGAGTAAAATAGAGAGTCTTCGAAGTGTGGGGAGAAGACAGATCTCCTGGCTTCGGAACACACGTGGTTGGACGGGAATTAGAGGATGTATTCTCAAGTGATAGTCGACGTCGGGGGGACCCAGCATGACATTTAAAGAGAAAAAAGGTAAGTATCCCTGCTTTTAATTGTCTCAGAAAATCAATTCGGTGTGTGTCAATAAAGATTTCAAAATAGACGTGTGTCAATGAAGTTCTCAAAACCAAGATTCCAAAAAACATATTGTTACCAAGCTTGAAAGTCTACACTACCATCAAAATGAACCTCTGTGGGGGGAGGATATCATCAAGGACTGAATTGATTATCCATAAATGGACCTGGCAAACTTAAGAAGCAATGCACAAAATTAAAGTGGCCATGGAAAGATCCATGTTGAGTATCTCGCTTAGAGACCATATACCCAACGTGGAGATTAGAAGACGCACCAGGGTTACCAATATAGGGATATGCATTGCAAGAATGAAGTGGCAATGGCCTGGACATGTGTGCCAACGGAATGATGGAAGATGGAGCCAGGGGGTTACTGAATGGAGGCCAAGGTTGGGCCAAAGAAGTGTCGGGAGACAGCATACCAAGTAAAGCGATGATATTGGATGGCGGGAAGGGCCTGGAGAATACTGGCGAGAGAGCGAGAGGGATGGCGTGGAGGTGGAGAGGCAGTCCAGCAGTGGATAAAGACAAGCTGACGAAGAAACAGATCTGAAAGAATGATATATTTTCCTTTTAAATTTAGCGCACTCTTAAAATAAGCACCCAAAACGAACACTCACTTTCAGATTACTGAATGTGGCACTGGGGGTAATAGGGAATATTAGGGGTAGCAGATTGGTTTGGGGACTATTATATTAGCCCTCCCTCCGAGGTACCTAAGCAGATAAAGTAGTCCGACTCGCCCCTGTTTCCCCAAATACCTGAGAGCGAGGATAAGTAGGAACGCGAGTAACTAACTCTGCCTAACTCCGCTGCCATCTTGGATTGAGGGTGCTAGTGTTGCCAGCGTTGACAGAAAATACTGCTCTTTTATTGGGGGTACTTAATTTGTACCTACCTGCCAAATACGACAAATAGGGTTTCTAATTCTGTACTCTCAATTAAAATAGCAATAGATACCGAGATTTTTTATGTAATATTATATATTATATAAAAAGGGTTGGTGAAGCCAATAAATTGACCGCTTAGCTAAAAGTCCTCATCACAAAAAAGTTTAAAAAAAACTATGGTAATAGCGCAATATGGTGTTCTTGTGCCGACCCTTAAATAATTTAATTTTGAAATGAAGCATGGCACTGACAAAAGAAGGATGAAAATAGAATAAATGCGGTGGAAATTAAATTTATATGATCAGTGGCCGGCAAACTGCGGTTCGCGAGCCAAGTGCGGCTCTTTGGCTGCATGAGTACGGTTCCTCAACGAAGGACATGTATAAATATCATAATTTATTTTAATTTGCCTGATGCCTTACATCATCCCAAGTGAGGCCTGCTGCTTTAACGTCGTCCTGCAGGGCTCTTCTCCAGGTGACTCTAGGTCTGCCTCGCTTCCTCTTTCCCCCATAGGGGACCAGTCTAGTGCGCCCTGAGCGATGCAGGCTGGGTTCCGTCTCAGGGTGTAACCGATCCACAGCAATTTGCGTCTAGCGATTTGTTCTCTGGTTGGCTTTTCGTCTGCCGTGGTCCAGAGAACTGTATTTGGCACTATTTGAGGCCAATAGATCTTGAATATTGAGCGAGCTTGGAGTTTTCCAATAACGTCCGCGGTAGATTTTCAAGTCTCAAATCCGTTATGATGTTTTAATTAAAGGTTATACATTATTTTAAGCCATACAAAATACCATTTACCCTTTTAATCGCTAGAATTATTCTAAAACAAACTTTTGCTAATCTATTTAGCTAACAGCTTATAGGGTATTAGAATTTGTTTCAGTACTGAAATAAAAATTCTATTAAAATATTTACACATTTTGACGACCTTCGTAGCCGAATGGCAATTGTCTGTCACACCGAAGGTCCCGAGGTCGATTCCCGGCGATCAGATATTTGAAATAATTAATTTTTTTTTAAAAATAGCATCTTTATGAATATTATTCACTTTCTGAGTTGTTTTTCCAAGAAAAATCAATAAAAACAATATTAATTTTATGGACTTTATTTTTGTGTTTATTCGAATTAAAGCTGATAGAATTTATAAATGTTATAAAAAGAATAAAAAAAACTTTTGTTCGTGTTGGAGTATAAAACCTTATTGTAACATTTTTTTGCTTTTTCTGATAATAAAAAAAAAAAAAAAAAAACAATAAAAAAAAATAATAAAAAAAACAGCCTCAAGATTTTTTTGTAAACGCACTGTCACTCACACTATTGCAAGCAATCTCCCTGAAATGAACGGACTCTACCTTTAGACTTATTAAGGGATTGGAGAGTATCCATAGGTATAGGTATAGGTATACTATGTTCCGTGTGTCAATTCTTATGGTAGGAGTTATAGTTTTTTTAATTGATTTTGCGGATAATGGGAACATATCAACAATAGGGTTTCAAGGTAAATTTAGTTAGGCATTTATACAAATAATACAATAATATTTATACAGAGGAAAATACTGAGGGAAATTTTTGGACCCACGCTGGAGGATGGGACTTACAAAATTAAAAGAAACTTTGAACCAGGAAACAGTAGTAAAATTCTGTAAGTCTCAACGCCTACGGTGGGCTGGCCATGTGGAAAGAATGCCAGAGGGTAGAACACCACAAATTATATCCAGATGGGTGCCCCGAGAAAAGAGACCAAGAGGCAGACCGAGGAAAAGATGGGCGGATTGCGTGGAAGAAGATTGGGAGAAAATGGAAGGAGCTGGGTAATGGAGAGAGATGGCCAGTGACAGAAGTCAGTGGAGGACCGTTGTGGAGGAGGCCAAGTCCCACACCGGGATGTAGCGCCGCCCTTTTGCTTCCGTCTACGAGGGTAATTCGTAAAGTAAGGTTCCCTATGCTGTCAATAAAGAAAGCGGCGCGCTGGGAGAAATCTGGCAACACTGGCTGACTCATCAACTCCTTTACTCTCTACCCCTGCCACTCCCGTCACGCTACACCCCTCAGTGTCGGCCTGGCAGCCATCGAAGTTGGAGCTTCCTATCTCTGTTTCCGCCAGATGCGAAGTTGAGAGCATAATGCTTGAGGATCGAAGGATTACCATTAACGAACTTACTCTTCGTATTCCTGGGACTTCCAACACCACGATTCACAATATTTTAACTGAAAAATTAGGCTATCGAAAGGTGTGTGCACGGTGAGTACCACGAATGCTCACAAAAAATTACAAGCAAAAACGTGTTGAGCGCTCGACCTCATGTCTCAAATCAAACTCAAGAACTGCTGACAGATTTTGGCTGGACTGTTTTGCCCCACCCACCCTACAGTCCGGACCTAGCCCCTAGTGATTACCACTTATTCCCAAAATTAAAGGAACACTTGGGTGGAATGCGCTTCCATACTGATGATAAAGTCAAAGAAGAGGTTATTCGATTTCTCAGAGGAATGGCGGCAGAATTTTATGACTTGGGGATACAAAAGTTGGAGCATCGTCTGCAAAAGTGTTAAGACAGAAACGGCAATTACGTAGAAAAATAGAGTAAGTTTTAAGCTTTAAAATGATGTATAATGCTAATGAAAATAATAAAGCTGTATATTTTAAAAAAATATGGGAACCTTATTTTTTATGAATGACTTTAGTGGAACAAAACTAAATTATAATTATAAAATAAGTTAGTTATTTTCTACTTGCTATCGAAACGAGTTTTTAGCCAATGCGGTTTTTAATATTTTTTTCATTAACATATAATGGAACATTTTTACTTCTCTGCTCTTATTGTTTTCCATAGAAAAATGTATTTATCAAGAAATCCCTTTGGGATAGAGTTATCTATAATCTGTTTTGTATTTGCCTACTTATGCGAGTGGCTGGATGAAGGGCGAGGGATGGACGCGAGGGTCAGAGGGAAAATAAATAGTGTAAAAGGCCCACAAAGTATAAGCTAACTCAATTTGGCCGCCGCTGAGTGGCTTTTAGTGGTGGAACTCTACCAGAGATGGCACCTCACTCACAATTGTATTTCCCAGCCGAGAAAATAGTCTCCAAGCTACTGGCTAAAAGATTCTATTTAATTATTGACGGCTAAAGATACCAGGCATAACATGTATATTTTTACCACAAAATTTAATAAAAATATATATTTGAATGAATTTAAAAAAAAAATATGCGATTATAGGAAAACACAAAGAAAAGAATCACGCTTTGTATTTCATACTACGCTCAAAGCGCGGGAATATTTTGTGATAGCTAAATAAGTTCTTTGGTAACATCGATGTTTTCCATCTGAACGAATGTGATTTTTTTGAATGATTGGAACAACCTTTCGGCGTACTTCTTATTCTTCTTCTTCGATGGCCCTACAGCCCATATCGAGCCCTAGCCTCCAGTATTCTTCGCCTCCAACTCCTCCTGTCCTCCGCTTCGACCCTCCAATCTGACACTCTTAACAATCTTGCCCCATCTCTCCCAACTTCATCCTCCCATCGCAGCCTTGGTCGTCCAATTGGTCTTCTACCACCTGGGTGCCACTCCAGCAATCTTTTTGGGATTCGCGATGACGGCATCCTCTGCACGTGACCGGCCCATCTCAGTATATTCAGTCTGACCTGTGTGGAGAGACTGGGAGCTTTGTAAATATTGTACAGCTCGTCATTATGCCGCAATCTCCAGCCTTCACCGTCATTCACAGGTTAGTTTCATGTACACCTTTCGGCGTACATGAAACTAAATAAAATATTACTTTATTTTGGTTTGAATCCGAATGTGGTGTGAAAATATTTTAGTTTCAAACAATTATAAAAATGTATTACTATGGAAATGGTGTATTTTGTCAAGAAGTCACTCAGCTAAAATTATTTCATAAGCAAAAACGGCTAAATAAATATGTCAAATAAGCTACTTTAATGACATCTGTATTTTATTTCGCGAACTTCATATACTTTTGATTTCTTTTAACTATGAAGAGTTTGATGTGTATTGAAAATTATGTCAATTATAATAATATTTGATTTAGCATTTTGTATACTTACCAACATACTTTTCACTAGATAGGGATTTGTTTAAATAACATTAGAATTACCTCATTAAATTATTTCTAGTTTGGTATTTATTCTCGAATATTGTTTGACAGGTGGTGACATTATATTTGAGGTAAGAATTTTGCGGAATTCTTCCATTAATCGTTCGTCACAAAAATAATCAAATATGTTTTTATTCTTGTGTATTGTTTTATATATTATTGGTTTTATTCCACCGTATTTCAATATTTCTTAACTGCTTTCGACAGCAACATTATTATTATATTATACCTATTATAATATATTACCTATGGAATAGAATAACTTCTGGTCAGTATAATCAATCTTGACGCTATAATGTCAAGATGGCATTGGTATTATGAACTTGGTGTACCTACACTCCTAATATTTAAGTTTATGTCTAATCTCCTATTATTTATGTTTGATTTTATTTTATATCAATAAAGGTGTCAAACAGGGGTGTGTAATGTCTCCATGGTTGTTTAATCTATATATGGACAAGTGTATGAAAGAGCTGAAAGGGTTAGAAGCAGGTGCAAAAATGGAAGATGTTTCAGTAAGCTGTTTGTTGTATGCGGACGACGCTGTGCTACTTGCAGACAACGAGCACGAACTGCAAGCCCTGGTGTCTAGTATGTATGAGGTATGCAAGCGATACGATTTGATGATGAATGTGAATAAGTCTAAGGTAATGATTTTCGAAAAAGAAGGAAGCATGACAGTCTGCAACATTGGTGTAAACGGTGAAAATCTGGAACAAGTGGATGAATTTGTTTATTTAGGAAGTATGTTTACAAAGGATGGGAGGGTGGAGAAGGATATTGAAAGAAGGGTTGGGGCAGGCAACAGAATAAATGGTGCACTTAAAGTTGTCATCGCAAACAAAAGCCTATCCAAAAAAGCTAAGATGGCAGTGCACAATGGTGTTCTTGTGCCGACCCTTATGTATGGAAGTGAAGCATGGAACTGGCAAAAGAAGGATGAAAGTAGAATAAATGCAGTAGAAATGAGATCTCTAAGACGAATGTGTGGCAAATCTGTTTATGATAGAGTGACAAATGCAAGTATAAGAAGTGAATGTGGTGCGAATGAAAGTGTTATGAACAAAATAAGGAAAGGGTCATTAAGATGGTTTGGACACATGGAAAGAATGAGTGAAGACACATAGAAATAGAGGAAGGCCGAGGAAAACGTGGCACGATCAAATCAATCAAATATTGAATGTCGGTCACGTGAGGAGTCGGAAAAATCGACGTGCGTGCATGACAAGATGTATGAATGTAGAGGAAGCGAGAGACGTATGTCAGGACAGAACAGTGTGGCGTTCCATTCTTTCTGCCTACCCCTCCGGGGAGAGGTAAGTTAGTTAGTTAGTTAGATTTTATTTTATATTTGTTATATATTAGATGATGAAGGAGATGGATGCCGAAGATATTGGTTGGGACACGTACCAAATACTGTTGAAGATGACGGGAAATCCAAGAGCGGTATTGACATCTTCGGGGCCATCGCGCTTCATCATCATCAAGCACACCTCTGCATGCGCCAAAGATGTTTGCTAAAGTCATTGTCTCCTGACAATGAATAAGTCAAGTGCCTTATTTTCAAAGAATTCTTTAAATTTTATTTGGGTAAAACCCATAATTAGCGATTAAGTGTTATATGTATACATTATATTGAATTAATAAAAGTTAATGTTAATGTTTTTAATTAAGGATAATCCAGAATTTTTGTTTTGTTTTTTATAGGATAGTTTTAAATATTAAAATGTGTGTAATGTAACTAACTTTAAGGTAGATTTTAAGTGGATGTGGGTTAATGCCTAAAGACAGCAATGAGGTCCGCCACCCAATACGTCGCTTTTCCCGCGGGGGTGAACAGAGGAGAGTAGAGTGCCGCATTGGTACTTAGAACATTAGAGGAGGTATGGAAGGGAAGTTAAATGAGATGTGCGATGAATTTGATAATAAATGTTTGGATATTTTGTGTGAAAATGCCCATGCAGTGTGTTAAAGAGTGTGAATCCAGAGATCATGTGGTCAGGGGTACCACAAGAACAAAGAGGTCAGGGTGTGGCAGCGATTTTAGCCCCTAGGATGATAGAATGCATGAAAGGATATGAATGTGTGAATCCGAGACTAATGTGGATTGATGTATGGATCAGATTTTTGCACTTTGAACACTTGCGGAGAAGTTTATGGCCAAAAGCCGTAAACTTTTCTGTGCGTTTGTAAATTTGCAAAAAACAGGCGCAAGGAAAAGGAAAATAAAATAGACTGGTAACATTTTTCTGTATATTTTAAACATCACGTACAATTTATATCTGCGTGGTATATATAAATAAGTTTAATATAAGAAATTATAGTAACATCCAGGTACATTCTTTCACCACCAATCAAATCTCTATAAAAGGTTTCATACAAATAATTAGTGAGCAATCTACGAGGGACCGTACATAAGAATTAGTTCACTATACAGGCTATATCCAAACACCAGCAAATGATCAGAATAACCCTGAAGATCTACAAACGAATTTGATATGGTTGTTTAAAATATTTCAAATGTGATCCGGAATGTGTAATTTTTTTGTTTTATATTACAAGAAAAGATTTTCAAAAATTTAACAACAAAAAAACGCTTCGGACGACATCACAGCAATTAGGTACTACTTGTATTTTGTTTATGGTATTTATGATGTGAAATATTTATGATATTCATGACAGCAAATACCCATTTCAACAACTAAATTCTACAATATGCGAGTTCAAAAATTTTTTAATAAGAAAAATTCTATAATCATAAATGCTTTTCGATTTTTTGTAGTATTGTGAGCTGCTAAAATTATGTTACAAACCATAGATAAACAATGCTATTTAATCAATATTATTTTACATAGATATATGTTGGTAGTTAATATAGTCAATTCATTTTATCATTGCATTAGTAAAGGCTATAAAAATAATATAAAATTGAATAAATGTTTATAGTGTGACAAATGTGATCTGTCGATGCCAGCGAGCCTGGCGAAACCAGTCACTGTCGAAATAAAGACAAAAGTGGATGTAGTTAAAAAAACATTATTTGATTTAATTATTATTTGAAATTTTCATCACTATTCAATGTTTTTGATGTGAAGAGATAAATAAATAAAAATGGTATATTGTAATGAAAATTAAGAATCATTATCAAGATAACTATATTTTAAATTAGTAATAAAGCATCGCGGGAGGAGATATCTGTAACAGACTTTTAAATCAACGGCAAGTAGAATAAAGTTATGCGTGGATTTCAACAATTTATAACATTTTTGTCTTGTGTGTCATCAAACAAAAGAAACTTTAATTGTATCTCAATAGAGACGAAGATGCAATTGGAAACTGAATATGGTTGATCAAGGTGTTTACAGGACTTATAACCTGTCATTGGTTGGGTTAAGCGCACACTTTATGTAATTACAACATTCCCCATTCCACATTTTTCTTTATGACCATGTATGACAATTTTTTGGAAGTTGTATATATTACAAATCTATGCCAGGTTTCACATATCAGTTTCAATGTGCCATCTATGAAGATTTTGATTACATATGTTAATCTTTTTAAGATTATACTCAGTATTCGTATACAAGTATAAGTATACATTCACAAAAAAAAAAAAAAACTTTTATTAAAATCAAATTACAAAAAATAATCTATTTTTAAATGTAGTAACAAATATTTTAAATTTCCAAAGATAAGGCAGTGTTTTATCTACCTTACTACGTAAATTAACATTTGGTTCATTAAAACATCCATTTAAAATTTGTCAGTTCTTACATTTGTAAAACTAAAAACAAACAAAATAATAATAATGTAAAAATGGGTAGTGTGTTTAGAAAAAAAATTTTTTTTTTTGCACACTTTTTACCTAATCGATGTGACGCCGAATCTTAAAACAAAAACATAACTTGAATCATAAAGGGAGTAATTTTATATATGGTAAATACATATTATATGTGTGTATGGAATTAAACCCATTAACCGCTGGTGTTGGCATTAATTCTCGTATATTATAGATATATTATAGGGGTTCAAAAGGGTAGTAGGGCTACGATGGGGTATGTTTTGCTGGAAAATATGCCTCTACAAAATGTCGTAAGGCACCATGTTGCATTTACAACAGCAACACTAATATCAAGTCCAACTCTCTAGTGTCCACGAGAGGTCTTTTTAAAGACCCCGCGAACCCCGGGCAATGTGGCACATGTTACTTAGTGCCATAGCAGATAGAGAGAGGACGAATGGCGAGCTTCCAGCGCCATAAAACTGGATACAACCAGCTAAGGGAAGGTAACCCCGACAGAAAATCCTCCAGAGAAGGCATGGGGATACCACTCTGGATATTTTTCCCCAGGTCATCACCATGAGGCCTACTCAAGGGTGATAGTCAACGTTGGGGAGACCTAACAAGACACAGAAAGAAGAAGAAGATATTATAGATAGATTGTACTCTGATTAAAGATAATGCAAGATAAAACATTAAAATTATACAGTAGTATTTCGAATTTCAGATAGTACTTTCATCACACTATTGGCAAACAAACTTAAAGTACAGTACACTCCCGATTTTCCGGGATGGATGTTAAAAAAAATCCCATATAATATGATCCCGTATAGTTTGATCATCAACATAATATTGATTCAATAAATATTAAACGGCTGCACCATTTTCAAACTTTTGAATTATTTCGAGCTTTTGTTCAATTAAAAGTACGACTTGTTTGCATTTATCCATTATACCATAGACACTTTTTCACAGTAAAATAAAATAACAACTTAAGAGCCACAAACATATGTTGGCGGTGGCACCAATGTGAACTAAACGCTCAATGTCATTGTGACAGATGCATTATAAGTACTGTTGTGATATATTTATTCTCGTGTCCCGGATAATCCGCTTCCCGATTAACCCGACCCCGGAAAATCAGAAGTGAACTGTATCTCAAAATTTATAAATCAATGAAAAATGACATATTGAAATATTGAATGAGCGATTGAAGACAAAAAAAGCTACCGAACTATCTGTAAAATTTATGGAGATGTCTTTCAGCTTTGAAAATGCCATAAATGGTTTAAAATTATTTAGGGTTAATAGGAATTTTAAGGAGAACTCTGAAATTGCATCATGGTACCTTATTTTCATTGCAAGAGTCTGATATTTGCAAAACTGTACAGGAATTATCACAATAGTACAATTCCATATAATATTTGAGATTATTTTTTTTAAATGAAAAAGCGCAGGAATTCTGCAAAAGATGAATTGATAAATCATTTATCTCTGCTTATTTATTGATTATGAAATTACAAATTTTACTGCAAAAACAAGAATGTATGTAGTACATGTACAAAAAAGCTTGCATTACTGGAAAAATAATCAAAACCATTTTTTTGAACAAGATTTCCTCTTCTTTTTTACAGCTAAATTGCAGATTTGTTTAAATAAAAGCAGTTGAGTTAAGCAGTTTCCTCTTGCTCTTCAAACCATAATAGCGCAGTTTCTAATGCTGTAAAGGCTTTTCCATGACCGATTTGTTCTCCTTCATCATCATCTTCATCCTCACTCTCTTTTTGTACCAGAGAAACAATTCCATCATCATTCAACCTACACCCAACGTTGTGTAGGTGTGGTGGAGTAAGCTTAATCATGCGTAGGTCACGGTACAGAAACTTCATCATCTCAGCTTGTCCGGATAATTAATGTTCCGGTTAACTGATGTCCGGGAAATGACGTTCTACTGTACACATTCCGGTACTTTCAAACAGACAAAAAATATGTAAATTTAGAAATGTGTTTACATTGAAAAATGTTTCATCAGCGGTTAATGGGTTTAAATAGACAAATTGAATAATTTTTATCTTTGGTTATTTTTATTTAAACTTTTTCACACTCATTATTAATCACTTTTTTACATCTATATAATAGTGTGATGGCTCATGCTTAAAATATATATAGGTATATCAATTTTTAAAAATCTATAGTTATCATAAAAAAACTTTACAATTGAATCTCATACAAACGTTAAATACTGCATCAACTGTGGGGCGGATGCATCATATTTGTACAAACAGGTATTAACAGTTTATAAATTCATGAAATAAAGTGACATCTATGAAATTTCATCAACAGCTTATAATTTATCAACATTTACATGTATATAGTACAAGAATGACTCAATTGAAATGGGAATTTAATGTTTTTTGTTAAATGTTTTCAAATAATTAGAAACAAAACCACATTTTATTTAACAAATAAATACTGCATAATAAAATGTGTAAGTGTTTAGAAGAAACGGAAAAACTAAACATATTCAATTAATTCATTGTTATACTGTTTTTATTTTTTTATACAAAATCAAGAGGTTATTTTTATTTATTTTTTAATGTAGGTTTGCTCAATATACAAAGAATGGTAAAAACCTAAATTACACAAAACTTTTTACTACGTATAAAATATTGCAGAAATTGAAAAATTTACTAAAAAAAATATTGCAATATTTCTTTATTTAAACCTTACCACTCCTTTGTCGAATGCCAGCCGACATGGCTATATGTACGCTACAATTCAGTTGTCGATATACAAGATAAGACTTGCGCGCGCGGTGTATTTTCGCGCGCAAAACTTGACTTACTTGTGATTATTCGTTAAAAAAACATTTAATTTCACGTTTTAATAAGATTTTGACTGTTTTCCGTTTTTACTTTACTATAAAATAATCCTTACAAATTCACATAACCTAAAATGGCGGGAACTTCGCGTGATACATCATGCAGAGGAGCGATTAGAGTACAAGCCCCACTTCATTGCAAAACTGGACAAAGGTTCTAAAGACTGTACTGTGTGCAGTAACAGAAATATTCCAGGGGGAAGACGGGAAACAGTGTGGTTTTGTGAGACCTGTTCCAGAAAACCTGGTCTCCATCCTGGAGATTGTTTTAAAAAATACCATACTATGCAAAGCTATAAGTAGTTCATAATGTTTTTTGTAAATTGTTTTTTTATTTGAAGAATAAATCATTACAAATGAATTTTTAACGATTTTTTTTTGTAATTACCTATCAATAAAAATATTTTGACTTTATTTAAATTAGAGTTGGCTGACAAACAATACCAAAAAAATAATGGAGTGGTAAGGGTTAATATGCCTTTAGTTTAATTCAATTTACATAACTTTCGAATTCATTTTGAGCGGCTGGCTTCATTTGCAGCTAAGACAGATAGTCCCAGTTCATAATATTACATGCAATTTAGTAGTAAGGAACTAAAATAAAAAAGGTTTATAAGACATATTCAAATATGAGCTGCAAATGTAGTCTGCCGCGGTTCAAAATCATATATTTTGGACTGCAAATATAGCCAGCTGTACTGTACGGGTTAAATATATTTTTGAAACATGAAATAAACAAATGAAATGCAGTTTCTAATTTTGAATTACAATATGCAAGGCAAAGATTCATTCATTTTATGCATAGATAAAATGACACTAGTAAAAGGCTGGTGTTTTCTCTACAGAACTAGGTTGATATATCATTTTTGGATTATGAATGTAGACTTATTTTGAATGGTGTGTGAAAAGCAGAATAAGGGATAATTAGTTGCGTGTGACTATCGAAATTATTTTAAACCAATCAAAAAAAAATTGTTTACACTGATTATGAAATTACACAATCACAATGATACATATTTGTGTGTGAATTATTAATTCAAAATGTGCTAAAATTCACAAAATATAGTTAGTTAACACACAATATTTTGCGTGAGAAGCGAATTTTTATCACAATTGTTTGGCTCAATATGCGCTCTGATAATACAATTTTCATACATTTATTGTAACCCCATATTAAAAGTATACGTTAACAATGTAAATAGAATAAGGAGTCGAGGTAGACCGGGGAAAACATGGCATGACCAAATTAATCAAATATTAAAGGTTGGTCATGTCAGAAGCCGGAAGAATCGACGTGCATGTATGCCTCGATATATGAATGTGGAGGTAGCTAGAGAGGTGTGCCAGGATAGAGGAGTGTGGCGGTCCACTCTCTCTGCCTACCCCTGCGGTGAAACGGCGTGATGTTTTTTTTTGTTGTTGTCCATATTCAAAATTTTATGTTGATAAAAACATAAGTTTATAGTTACTTTATATTGAATGGAATTGATTCTACACATGTCTTGTTCTACAGTATGGAAACAATTGACAAAAGCTATCAACTTTCTGTCTGAAAGAGTCACACATGAGGAAGTACTGCGACAAATTAAGGAAGAAAAAGGAACTGTCAAGACCATAAAGCGCAAGAAACTGGAATACTTCAGGCACATACGGGCAGAAACGATAAATACAAAGTGTCAGAAGAAGAAGAAAAATTCCTGGCTAGAAAACCTTCCAGAATAATTCAGTTGCAGCAAAACATCCCTGTTTAGACCTGCTGTGATCAAGGCTAGAAATAGCCATGATGCTGAGAGGAACAAAAAAAAGGAATTCACATGTTTCAGTTTGTAAGATAAATTCAGATTTACATCCTTATTCTACTTTCACACGCTGTTCGGGATAATGGTTTGGCTCGTAAAATGATTTCTTCCGTGAAAAATAAATATCTTTTAAAATTACCAATGGTATCTTGGTAACAAATAACTCCGTAAGAGATATAATTTTTATTTTCTTCTAAAAATAATCACTTTTCCTACGTTTTTTAGAAGCACCAGTTTTCACAGACGAAAACAATACATATCGAATTTAAATCTAGATCCCTATACAGAATATTTACAGAGTTAGCTTACGTAATAATCACAAAATACTTAATCCTACTCAAATAACACTTTCATTTTCACATCTCGGACCAAGCGAGGAAAAAAATGTAGGTTTTTAAACATAATTCCAGCCCTTGTATACACACAATGTTCTGAAGTTCATTTTACTTGCTTTTGCTTTCTAACTTATGGAACTGTGAGACCTTCAAATATCAAATCAGATAGTGTATGACCCCGCGTTTGAGATGCAGTGACTATTTCTCATTATGTCAGGATTTAGACTACTAATGACATCTGTTGGTTGTATCACACAATTAAATCATCTATCGGCAAGTTACAAGTTTTACCAACTGAGCAATGTTTTTGAAATGTCTTTGATATCTTATTACTCGATAGCTTAAACAAATTCAAAGGTTTCCTAGAGATTTTCAATCACTTCGCTTCAAAGATAAGTGAAATATTTGATACCTTAATTTTTTTTTAAATAGATTCATTTTGAAGACGTAATGTTTGCAAATAAAAATTAAACTTGATATGTGAAAGTAACATAAGCCTAATAACAACATTAAAACATCCAGAACATTATGTGTTTATGCGGTAAAATAGAAGAAATTATTGTTTTATATAATTGTAAAGAATGAATTTTATTTTTAAATAAAAGTTCAGAATTTTTGTTTTAAATTCACATTCAGATTTTAATAATAAAATTAAATCTGAGTATTCTAACAAATAAAACACAAGTGGTTTCACATTTGTGTCATTGCTACCAATGAAAAAGTAGTTAAAATTCACTGTAGGGTACTGAAAATTTGCAAAACTATGAGCATTTTTTATTTCTTAAATCGCTTTATAAAATTGTGATCTTAATAGAGTAACATGGTATTTACATGGTTATGGCTAAGCGATGGTTAAGAAATTATTGTTTTACATGAGTTTATTTAAATAATTAAATACTAAAAGAAAAATTAAATATTTAAAAAAACAGTGAAGAAAAATGGTGCCATTAACTGTTTTTGAAATTATTATTATTATTTTGTTGAATCGCTCTTTACATCATGACAGCTTGAGCCAAATCAATGTAAAGGGTATTACAGCTATCATAGTGATTCTCGTGACATGTGATAGGTAGCTAATCTATCGCCATTTTACTGTCACGTGAATTCTACACCAGACCAAAGACAGTGTGACAATCACACTGCCCTCGCCGGGAATCGAACCCGGAACCTTCAGGGTTGCAGTCAATGCACTTACCACTAAGGTCGTTGTAGAATGTTATGTAAATAACGGGGTTAAAAAGTAATAAACGTAAAATAATTTTTTTCTTCCATTTTTACACTACGAAAATTTCACTTTTAATATTTAATCATTTAAAAAAAAGAGAGAAATAAATAATATCAATAAATCAAACTAATCATAATCAAAGAAATAAAATAAAAAACACAAAAAATTCTTTGATTATAAATCAATGTGTACAAAATTGACTTCGATATTCTAACTAAATTTCGTTTATAGTAAGCTTATAACTACACATTACTTATAAACTAGACAATTCTATATGGGAAAAAAATTTGTATCAAAATTTAATATTTTATAATGAAAATACTAAACTTTTTTTTTTGTTATAAACAAAATTATAAAGGAACTCTTTGAATCCAAGATTTTATGTGTGATAGATACACAATGAAAAAATCTGTATTTTTAGAAGGGAAGTTCTGGTACCTATTTAATTAAAAGCTGACAATCTTGAAAAAATTCTAAATTCCTACCAATGGGAAGACAGAGAAGGCGACATAGCAAATATTCATAGAAATTGCCTGAAAAAAGACTCCATAGAAACAAAGACAGGCTACAGAATGACCAATCTATAAAACAACCTCATCTATGGTTATAAAAAAAATGTTTCCTAAATTTGAGAAACTAAAAAAATTTATTTGTGTAAGTAGTACCAACGTTTCAAATAAAAAATAATAAAGTAGACACAACGATAAAAAAAAATCAGTTTAAATGTTAACTAGAAACAAAATGTTTATATTCTAAGGCAGTTCCGTATTTAAAATTCGAAAATTTTCGCTACTTAATAAAATAAAAATTAATTTAAGAAAAAGGTTACATATCACAATCGATTTAAAGTTCCATCTCACTAGCGGTCGTTTCGATGCAACACGTCGGCCCGGCGGTTCTTCGCATCGGCATTTCGGAGAGATGGGAATATCAATCTCAGCCCTTCTGACCATCCAGTCTGCAAGAGTAAAAAAAAAATTTAATAAAAGTAAATCCTATAACCAAAGTAAATCTCTTCTTCTTTCCTTCTCCACCCGACTCACTAACTAAAGTAAATAGGCATTTGATAATAAAACCAACTAGTCAATCAACTCATCATGTGATCTACCTGATGGGTTAGGCCGAGACGCCCACACTACTCTGTCCTGATATATCTCTAAAGCTTTTTCTGCATTCATACATCAGAACACAAACGCTCGTCATTCCCCATTACAAATATGGCAGCCTTTTAGTAATTGATTTATTTGATCGTGTCATGTTTTCCTCAGCTACTTTTTTTACATTCAAACTGCTTGTATACATTTTTTTAACCATTCTCCTCTCATCCATTTGTTCCATATGTCTGAACCATGTAAGTAATCCTTTTTTTTTATTTTACATTTCTTTCTTACTTTGTCGTTAAATATTCTATCATACATTATTTTCCTGCACATTCTATTTTGTAATACAGTAGAAATGAGATCACTTGTGATGTGTGCGAATGTGTGGAAAATCTGTGTGTGATACAGTAAAAGTTTGATAATTCGAAATTCAAGGGACCGGATTTCCCAAAAAAGAATTGCACCAACTGCTGCGATTTGGAACATCGCGGTCATTTTTCGTTCCGTCATAATTATAAGTCTAACGTTAAGTGTTCATAATAATAATAACAATAGTGTTTGGATAACATAACGACGTTTTCTTGGGTCTAATGGCAGTTTGAAATTAAAATCAACTTTTTTATTGGTTAAAAGAATCCTATTAAGACGGGCATCTTATACGAATAAAAAAACATATAAAAATGAATACAGTGAAACCCGGATTTTACGTTTTCCCACCATTTGTGTATAATTATTTTAGCCCCGATATATTTTAGCACAACAATACAAATATAAGAAGTGAATGCAGTGCAAATATAAGTGTTATGAACAAAATTATGAAAGGATCATTAAGATGGTTTAGACACATGGAATAAATAAATGAAGAAAGAACAGTATAGAAAGGATATGGTACTAGAAATAGAGTGGAGACCCAAAAAAATGTAGAACAATCGAATTAATAAAAAATTAAATGTCGGCCACTTGAGTAGTTCGAGAAATAGACGTGCATGCATGACACGGTGTACGAGTGTTGAGGAATGAGTCTACCCCTTCGGAGAAATGACGTGATGATTAGTTTGTTTTTTATTTTTGTTTCAAACATGTTTTTTTTATCTCTTTTCTACAGCGTCCAAACTTCATCTAACGATAGTATTAAAAATATATAATGTGAAGAAACAGACCTGACTACACCTTGGAACCCTCCTTGCGGGACTTCTTGGCTTCTACGGCAAGACGCATCTGCTCAAGGAGGCTGTCGAAGGAGCTTTCGACACGCGGCGGTGGCGGGAGCCTCCGCACAGCGCCCCCGTAGTATTCCACCTCTTCCATCGTTTCCAGGTCATCTGCAAACAAATTGGAAATAGTTATGTAACCGTGTGGTGGTCTAGGGCAGAGGTCGGCAAACCGCGACTCGCAAGTCAAATAGGGCCATTTGACTACTTGAGAGCAGCTTTTTCATGTAGCAGCAAGTTTAAAATACATTTAATCAATCTGAAAAAACTCTTAAAAACGATAAAGGCAGAAACATATTATTAACACGCCACGCCACCCGATGCCACGTGATTCGTGTTGAGTCGAATCAAATTGTATTGTTTTCTATGGACAGAATCACACTATGAACACCCGACGCGACGCCATGCGCGCACACGCCACCCGATCCAGACGAGTTAGATCGACGTGTTGCCGATGGTGGGAGTAAACACGCCACGTCGCGTGTTAATAGTATGTTTCTGCCTTAACACTGTGGAATTCCATAATGACGAATTTGCCATGAATTAAAACACTTTTTTTTTCACTTTTGAATTTATTTTTCTCGACATGTTTCAATGGCTTATATACCTTTATCATCGGGAGAACAATATAAACTAACTAAAGTTATTACAAAATGAGTGCAAAACCTAGAAAAATATATAACATGTGTAAGTTAACTAGGGTAGAGTACCAGGGACATAACAACACAAAAATCAATGTTTTAAATTTTGAAAAAGTTGAGAAAAATAAACTGAAAAGTGATAAAAACATTGTTTTAATTATTAAAAAAAAATTGTCCTTTAACCCTTAAACCACTAAGACCGTCTACAGACGGTCATTACCAAAATATAATTCAATTCAAACTCTAAAATTTTCGCGCTTTAATTATAAAGACCGATTTTTGTCGATAAAATTCCCTACCGAAGTATACAGGTTTGAACACGCTTAGTCGCGTAGTTTGATTGTTATGGTCATTTCTGTTCACATTTTTGGGTAAACGGGCGCAATAATTGTTTGTGATTGTGGTGCCAATTAAAATTACAAAAAATATATATTAGAACTGCTCAATTGAATTGGGAATTTTTGAGGTGAGTTGTTTGATCTCATATTTTGATAATTTGTTATTAGTTTGATTTCAAAAAAAGTTTTTTTTGTAAGAAACACGAGTTTTATGAACACCTTCTACAGACGGTCTTAGTGGCTTGTCTGGAAAAAAATCCGCATTTTATATATTTTCTTTCAAAATTTGCTTTCATATTTTTATGTTATTTTAACGTTCTATTGTAATTTTTTTTGTGTATTCGTGTTTTAGAAAATGTCACGACGAAACGATAGACAGAAAACCTTCAATCTTTCTTCAATGAGTGATGAACAAATTAAAAACTTCATGGATTCGGTCGAAACTGATGATGAATGCGAAGATTTTAACGACAGTTTCGAAGATCCAGATTATCATTGCGATGAACTTCAACCTGATGATAATACAACAATTAACAACTGCTTGCAACTTATGGACTCTTCATCGCTTGGAAACGCAATTAATTTTTCACTAAACGTTAGCAATTTGAGTTTGAGTGAAATCGATGAACCACAACAAACTGTAACTGCAAATAAAGAGATGAATACGACGCTTCAGAATGAAATTGTTTTTAAATCAATGCCAATACTTCAAGAACCTCAAACAGAAAACACAAAGTCAATGCCACAGTTGCAGTGAAGTTGCAGTTCAAGCACAACGACCACATACAGAATCAAAAATGTCGTTTAAGTTGAAGAAAAGAGCTCCATCACCATTACCAAGTGTAGAAGCTTCTGGACCGCGCGTAGTACCGTCAGCTGGTGGCTTCACTGGAGTTAGCTTGTTGAATATTGACAAAGACTCGAAAGAATTTAAAGGAATAATGTGGCGTAAAAAGTGCATTCAGTTACATGTCAACGAAGTTGCATTTAGAGGAAATACAGATTTACCACCTGAAGTGAAAAAACTGCAAACACCATTAGATTTTTTCCATTATTTTTTTACTGACGATCTAGTCGAGTTGATAAGTCTGGAAACGCAAAGAGCTGCAATCGCAGAAAATGTGAACACGCAATTCAACATTGATAAATTCGGAATTCGTCGATACATTGGAGTTTTGATTTTTATGTCAGTTTATCGTTACCCAAACATTGAGGATCACTGGGGCGAATTCGGATTTCGACACATACCAGAGAGTATGTCGAAAAACAGATTTGAACAGACAAAGAAATATTTATCTTTCAACGATGAATCAAAAAGGGTCAAAAAAGGTGATTCAGGATATGATCCCATTTTTCGAATCAGAAAAGTTGCAACACATTTGCTTGAGCGTTTTGATTCTGCCACACAACCAACTTCCAGCAATTGTGTTGGTAAAAAAGCAACACATCCAGTGTCAAGTGTGAGATTTGATGGAATGAATCATTTTCCTGAAATGGGCTCAAAAAAATCGTGCAAATTGTGTAAAAAATCTGATACACACACATCTTGCATTAAATGTAACCTCCACTTGTGCTTTTCTAAAGCAAAAAATTGTTTTAAAGACTATCATATAAATGAATGATTAATTTTTACCCATTTACCGAGTTGTTGCATTGAATAAAAACCATTTTTTTTACATAAATTATACAGCACATTGTTTTATTTTTTTAAAGCTTACCCACTAAGACCGTCTACAGACGGTCTTTCAACTATTTCACCTAGCGCCCTCAGGTTAAAATTTTTTCAAAAATGGACTTCATATTCATGTCTGTCAGCCTAAAATCATACTAGAACCAAAATTCTCAAGACGGAATTTCTCATATTTCTATTTCAGTGGCTTAAGGGTTAATGAATCATTTAAAATACGGAATTCAATCAATCATATTCACAAGAGCCTAGAATTGTGTCTAAATTTATAAACCAAACAAACCTATTTCTTTTAGCATACAACAGGTTGTTTGAACCCCATTACTGTATACAAATTTTTAAGCTATATTGATTCTCATGATATGTGATTGGCAGCTAATCTATAGCCATTTTATTGTCACGTGAATTCCACACCAGACCAAAGACAGTGTGATGTGAAGACAATAACACTGACATTGCCGGGAATTGAACACGGGATGTTCAGTATGGCAGGCAGAGTTCTTGCCACTTTACTACGAAGGTCGTCGATTTATACCTTGGAACCCTCCTTTTCAGTGATGTGGGAAGGGAGAGGAAGTTAGAGAAGTGAACCAGCACTCACCGAGATCAGCGTAGAGATTGCGGCAGAATGCTCTCCGGCCCCCGAAGGAGACATCGTACCGGAGCAGGTCAGGATCCTTGTTGGCCCTCTCCACTACGCGGTAGGAGCTCTCCGCCTTCGAGAAGGTCACAAATCCGTACCTGCCACTGAAGAAGAAATTAAAACAATTAGCGATTTGAAATCATAGAATATATAAAGTAAAACAAACTCCATGGCAAAGCGGCAAGAGCTACGATTGCCACACCGAAGGTCCCAGGTGCGATTCCAAAAAAACTCGACCAAACAATCATTGGGTATCAAAAAATTCACAAATAAGTTCTGAGATATCTTTACATGAGGGAGTATGGTACTCGTAGTTATCCGTGGTTCTATCCCACGGCTTTTCTTTTGGGAATGCTCAGAACCAATTCTCTACAGCTTCGAAGAGATAGGCATCTCATAACCCATTTCTTTAGATTAATCTGGGGACATTTCGAGAACTCCGCCGTGCTGGAGGGTGTTGGTCTTTTGTCTATAGATATGTCGATAGATATCTCCAACAGCAGATTGTTTTACCGGAACCAATCTGCCTCTGGTGACACCGGTGGGAAGAGCAATTAGTCTGCTGAACGCAGTTTCCTCGGAGTGAAAGTACGATATTATAAGATATTAGTGAAGGTACATTCAGGGGACAAATACTCTTGACTTTGTTCCTGGTATTATGTTGTATTTTTATCTCTAATGCGTTCCTGGTATTATGTTGTATTTTTATCTCTAATGCGTTCCTGGTATTATGTTGTATTTTTTGTACCTGTACTGCCTTAAATATTTATGCTGTTTTGAGTAAATAAACTGATTTGATTTGATTTGGTAAGAATTTGATTAATAGAAAACTCATTGTGAATATATTCTTCAAAGTTTATATTGCTTCTTCTTATTTTAACAGATCCGATGATCTTTGATACAGAAATCATGCCTCCTCAGATGATAAGAACCAGCTGTCTCTCCATTTCTTAGGTGGACGGTGTTTGGAGGGATTTTGTAAGCGGTTTTATATGTGGGTCCGTCACTATCCATTCTGGCTACATGGTCCCTCCAGTATCTTCTTCTGAATCTATTCCACCGAACGATATTCTCTATTTCGCACGTTTAAATGCCACCTTACGTACACACTCTCAGAGAGTTTTTCCCGTAATGGATCTTAGAACCTTCATCTTAGATGTTCTTAGCAGACACTTGGTTCGTGCAGTGTTGGCCCGCGCCTCTACAGCATACGTCATATTGTATAGACAGTAATCAATTGACATTGAAACACGATCTTATGAATACACACAAAGAACACTCACCCATCATCTTTCCTGTGAAGGGTGACCTCCATGACTAGGCCGTACTTGGAGAACTTCCTCCGCAAGTCTTCTTTGGTCACGTCGAGCTCCAGCCTCCCAATGAAAACAACCCTCCTCTCCTCGATAGGTTCCGCTTTTCTATAAAATAAATATATATTATACATCTAAAAAGCATTTGTCTAAGAGATCTAATTTCTACTCCATTTATTCCATTTTCGAATGTGTGGTAAATCTGTTTATGTCAAATGTAAGAAGTGAATGCATTGCGGGTGAAAGTGTTATTAACAAAATAATGAAATGGTCATTAACCACCCTACGTATTTGAACGTACGTGATACGTTCACCGTGACTGTACCATTCTGCGCTATCCCGTATCACGTACGCGCTTGAGAAAAAGTAATGTACCTATAATGTACAAACTGTTAGGGATACGCGCGTGTGCCAACAACATTCGAGTACAAGCCTTCATAAATATGATAGTTTTACAAGGGGCAGGCGAAGTGTGTGGCTGAGTATTCGTAATTTAAAAAAATTAAATTAATATATAATTAAATTTCATAAAAAAAATAACTGCTATTTTTTGCACGTTTCTCGGAAAATAACCCAAAGGTAGGGCGGATAAGATGATTCAGACACAAGGAAAGAATGAATGAAGAAAGAATGGTAGAGAATGTATATAAGATGTATACGGAACAAGAAATAGAAAAATACCAAGGACAGTGTGGCACAATCAAATCAACAAGATATTGAATGTCGGCTACATAAGGAATATACAGAAGGCATGGGGAAACCACGGATACAATAAACAAGAATAAGTCTATCTGCAATATGCAGTCGGCGAGTATTGCCAAGAGAGAGCCGGGTAACAGAATTGTCACAGGAAGTGTTCCAGGCAGAAGAAGTAGAGGCAAATCTCCTGCGTGGTGATATGACATGTTAAGGAAATGACTGGAGGAGACCTCTACTCGGTGTTGCGGGTTGCAGAGAACAGAGAGGATTGGAGCTGTTTTGTTTCATTGATCACGACCCTCAGTAATGTAGAAACGAAGAATGAAGAAGGCATATGAGGAATTAGAAATCGACATGCGTGCAAGATACCATGTTTAAAAGTAGAGGATGCTAGAAGTATCAGGAAAGAACAGTGTGGCGGTCCAGTATTTCTGATTTCCCATTAAGTGATTGGAGATCAATTTGTTCAGCAACAAACACTCTCACAACCATCTCTAACACCAGTCTAACCAGTTTATTAGATTACCAAGATGTATGTGTAGCAACTATAGATGAACAAACCTTATAAGATGGGATCTGTCTTGCAGGTCCATGTTGGAAAAGCGACTCCCCTTCTGAGACTTGGATTCATGTCCCGAATGGAACACAGAAGATGCATTTGAACGATATGACGATCTGTAAGAAGAAACAATACACAATTAAGCTTCTCGAACATCAGTACTTTTATTTAATTCTGAACGAAATTAAAATATTATTATATATAAAGACATTATCAAATGTCATGTAATAATGCCTTAGCTTTAACTTGAAGTTAAAGATGTTGAAAAACTTTTAAGAAAAGCATAGATTTTCAATCTATTGAAAAACCCTTAATTTAAAATTTTAATTAAAAAGAATTAACACAAATTGAACGTAAAAGAAAAAATTTCCATGTTGTACATGGTTGGTGATTTAACAAATACATAGATAACTAACTAACTGCATAGATTCTAGATGGTGCAGTCTCCATGATGATGGAAACAGCAAAACCAGTTGTGATTAACTCGCAGACTATTTAATACTACACAATTTTTAACTATAGTCAAAATATATGGAAAGTTAATAAAGACAATATAATAAGTGAATTGATGGGGTACCCACCTTGAAGACGAGGAAGATGACGAAGATGAGGTGCTGGAAGAGCTACTCGAAGAGGATGAACTAGAGGAGGAACTGGTAGAACTGGCCGAGTTGCTTCTAGCCGAACGCTCTGTTGATTTCCGTCTATTAGATTCCTTTCTGTGCCCGTTCACCTCTGAATTATCCTGTCCGTTTAACGCATCCGATTTCCTGGGGGCATTCTTGGATATGGGCTTTTCCATATGATAGTCCTTGCTTCGTGAAAGCGACCGCTTCAACGAAGACCTATGATTATTGTCAATACTATCGCTCTTACTCAGTTTCCTTCTGTTTGGAGACCTAGAAGATATCCTTTGTCTCTTCGAGCTAGAATTAACAGAATGAACGCTTCTGTTGTCTTGATGATAGCCACTGGAACGCGACTGTCTTCTGCCTCGCCGGTTGGACGATGACTCCCTGTAGCTCCTGTCCCGAGAGTCGTACCTCCTCCTGTCTCGCGATATGCTCCTGGATCTTCGGTTGTATCGCACGTCACGATTGCGTGAGTTACGATAGCTAGCTCTCCGGTTGCGACTCCGATTCCACTGGCTGGAGCTGTTCGATCTGTACCTACTTCGGGGTGGGCTGTAAGATTTCCTATGGCGTTCGATAGAGTTAGTTCTGCGCGAAGACGTAGAATATTCCCTTCCATGACCGTAATCTTTCCTTTTGTTATTATCCACACTATCTTCAGAAGTGGAAGTATCCTTTCTTTTTCGGTACGATCTCTCCTTTTTATCATTTGTAAATCCGTTCAATTCATTACAGTCCGATTCTTGAATAACATTTTTATCCGTGGCTATTTCATTATCAATGTTTTCTTTGATTAAATCATTTGTCTCAACTTCTTGTGCACTACAAATAGATTCCATAATATCAACTTGAGGGTCTTGAATGTAGACAGTCTCAGTTTGAACAGAGAGAGAACAGGTTTCTGGTTTCTGTCTATCTTTTTTAAGATGCATAATAACTTTGTCTTCTCCGTGATGAAATGCAATAGAATCATGAATAGAATCTTCGTGTGGTGGCGAATGATGTGACGAATCTTGTTCAATCAATGGTGACTTGGATGAACCTCTTACAATTTTATTAGATTCAGTCACCGGTTTAAGCATCGCTTTATCTGAAAATTCCATTTTTTCTACACGATCTGAATACTTGTCATGTTTTTCAAGATGGGTATATTTCATATGATCGCCGTTATGTTTCGATTTACTAGTATTCTTTGAAGTATGGTTTGCATCTTTGGAGTTATCGGGAGATTTATTAGCAGAATTATTCTTATGAACGACTGTTTGGATGCTTGCAAGTAGAGAATTACTGGTAATTTTCATATCCCTTGTCATCTCAACTTTTTGCAGAGTTGCATTAAGATTGGATATTGTGTTTTGCGTAATACTAATTTTTGAACAGGATTTTTCTTTAGCCTCGGGAGATTTCTTTTCTGCCTTTTTGACTTTCTCGCTGTTAGAATGTCCGTTCAGTTCGGTGCTGTCCTTGATGGTTTCCTTAGCCACTTCCGTAACAGCGGGAACACAATCAAAAACATTTTTATGCGTGACGGTGTTGGATATTTTTTTTATCCTAAACTGGATACTGTTTTTGTTTGGCTCATCGTTATCGATTGTTTTAACTTCTGGTTCGGGTTCTAAGAAAATAACTGGTGCAGTGTTGACTCCGACGCTTACCATTACAATTTCTTCATACTCGCTATTTTTTCTTCTAGCGGGCGGGGAGATTGCGGCTTCAATGGTTGTGTCTTCATCAGCGCTTTTAGTCATGGGCAGAACTTTTCCATTTTCCGTTACGATAGGTAAAATAACCACATTTGCTAGTTTGGGAATCTTCTTCTGGATAATTTTGTCTTCGGTACATCTTTTTGCGGCTAGTTTTTTTAACTGAATGGCCTTTTTCGACGCTTCAGCAATAGGATCGTATAACTTTGATTCTATATGGTTTTCTTTCTTTTTTTCTATACACGGTGCGGGCTTGTCAGGTGGTACATCGGGGGGTTTCGGGTTAGATAATACATTTTGCAGCATCTCAGTCAACGTGGGAGTGTGCGTCAGGTCTGCTTTGGTAATGGGCGGGTCTATAGCATTAGTCGGGTGAACAGGGCTGTTAGGCGAGGAGAGAGCCCAGTTATCTGATGAGATTGTTATCGGACTACTGGTTCTCGAAGTTTCGCAGCTCTTGGTGTTGCCCTCTCTTCGTTTCTTGTATTCTTCTAAATTCAGTTTTCTCTTGAGAGGCTGCTTCTTCTCAACGGGTTTGACGTCTTCTACAATATTCTCGCTTGCTTCTGTCGGTACCTCTATATCAAGTGGTAAAACTTCGCACTTAGAATTCAAGATTTCTACGGGAACACTTTCAACTTGCACTGTGTTAACGACGGCAACTTTGTTTTCTACGGTCAGAACAATATCCTTTTCTACATAGTTATATTTTAATAAGGAAACCTTTTTGCTAATTTCTTGCTTCACAATGGGCTTCAACAAGCTCTGCTTCTGTCTGTCCGGATGTTTCACATATACACTGTTCTTATAATTATTTGAAATGAGTAAACTATTTTTATTGATTTTAGTTTTTGGTAGTGTTTTAGATTTGTTCGGCAACATTACATCGTTGTTTGTTTTGAGTCGAACCACAACACTTTTTTTAACATTCTTATCACACGCGATATCCACAATTCTCTCGGTGACTTCAGATTTTTTTGATAACTGACTATTAGGAACTTGAACAGGTTTAATTAAACCCTTGCTCGCGTGGAGAGGAGATTTGCTTTTAGACTTATATGTATCTGTTACCAAATCCAATCTAGAGTACGAATGGTCGCTTATGGAGCAATCGCTATCGGAAAAATCTGAACGATAACCATTAGTCGAAGGCTCCACTTTCAAAACGGATTCGGAAGATTTCACGGGTAGAGAATTTTCTCTAAATTCATCAGTTCTCTGTTCCATACACATGGCAATATTTTTTCCTTTGCCGAGACCCAGCTTCCTATTGCAGTTGATCTGCTTGTAGTAGGAGGTGATGCTGGAAGCGTGGGGGCTGATGAAGGAGGAGTCCTCCGACTTGGTCTCGGACTCATCGGCGCTCTCGGAGGCGGCCCGCCCCTGGCCAGCCCTCCTCACGGGCGAGCAGTAGTCGTGGTCCAGCTGGACGGATTCGGTGCTCGTGTTGTGCAGGGACTTGGACAACAACGGAGACACCTAGAAAATCAGAATCAATAACAAAATGGCCGGCATTTCATAATTGATTATTGCCACAAAAATGCGTTTATGTAATAAGTTGGAAACTCTCGTGGGGGTGGTTCAACCGAGGGAGGTATACTTTAATAGAAGCATATGGAAAATAAATACAATCATACTTTATGAAAGTGTCCAAAATGTCAAAAAATCCGGTCTGGAAAAACGGACATTGACAGCAAGGTTGTGTGTGCAACCTGTCGTAGAGACACGGGCCAATACAATTCGAAACAATGAGCTTCTAAGAACATTGGAGATGAAGGTCCTAAAATCCATTACAGGAAAAACTACTCGAAATCATGTATGTAACACAGAAATAATTAAACTTGCAAAATAGAGGACACCGTTCGGTGAAATAGATCCAGAAAAAGATACTGAAGGGACCATTGTGGCTAGAATGGATAGCAAGACTCGCATATGCGGCCCAAACAAAACCCTCTGGAAGACCGACCACACAAGAGATGGAGGGACAGTCGGACCGGTCGGGACAGTGGGATTTCGGTCGACAGTCGGTCGGGACAGTCGGATCTCGGTCGACAGTCGGTCGGGACAGTCGGATCTCGGCCGACAGTCGGTCGGGACAGTCAGATCTCAGGGGACATAATTTATAAGTCACAGATCATCAGATCTAATAAAAGAACAAGCAGAAGAAGCTTATTAAGCTTCAAAATAACACCCTCAGTAATGAACATATCATATTGGGACAAGTCATAGCTCAACTTTCATGAAACAGATATGGTTTCTAGAAAGTTTAGAATATCATGTAATATAGGTGGAAATAAAGCATTACTCACAATATTAGAAATCTCCGAGACACTTCTATATTGCGGGCGTTCGGGGGTCTTTGAGTAGCTTCTCTTAATCTGCGGTGGTTGCAGCGGGACCGACCAAGCCGTGGAGAACTGCTTGGCATCGGGATCCCAGCCATCATCGCCGCGCTTGCATCCGTCCGACGTCTCCTGCGCGTCGTGGTGGTTCACCTTTTTAGAAATTATCTCCGTGGCCTCAAACTGTTCGAGGAGAGAGTCAAGATTATTAGCGGCCAAGACGGGAATGCTCTCCCCATCGCTGACGGTCTCGACATCTATATAGTCCTCGGTGTCTTCTCGAGGAGTTTTACTTCCTTCTGATTTATTTCTCACTACGGGAGAATCATTTGATATGGTTTCGGCAGATAATTTTAATTTAATAGGAGTTATAAATTTCCTTTCACTTTTATTTTCACGTCCGAGAGGGGACCACAAATGTTCCGGAGAAACTTTCAAATTTTTAGAACAAATTTTCTTGGGTGTCGACATGATTATGTTGTCTATCCTTCCCATGTCTATCTCGAATGGCTCCATACTGTTAGCTTCCCGTTCTGACCTCGCTGTTTTCGATTCAGGCTTGACGGCTATTGGACTAGAAATATCTTTTAAGATATCGGGATCAACAACAGACTCGCCCATGATGAAGCTGGGTAAATCGAAATTATTAATGTCTTCGACCAGATCGCAGTCCTCCATCGCAGGATTCATAAGTAGATCAGACGAATTCATGACTTTATCGATCATATTGTTTTTATCTATGATCCCGATAATATCGCTAGCTTTTCCTTCACTCAATTGACTAGAGTTCATGCTCTTTAATGAGCCTTCTGCAGATTCCCTCTTGGATTTCAGATCAACGATGGGATCGAAAGACACAATATCAGAAAACACAGGATTCTCGTCCAACTCGTCGGGAATATCGAACTTGTTAAACACTTTGGTGGGACTGATACTAAACATTCGATCGAAATCTATAAACTTTAGATCCTCGAACGTCATGCTAGACTGCATGTCCATCCCGGGTGTCTCTTCCGCGCGAGAAGGCGACTGCGGCAACGAGACAGATTTCAATTTCTGTCGTTTGGGAGTGACAGACTCGGGCGTGGCGAAAATCGAAGCATTCTTGGGCCGATCAACATCATTGACATCGTCTTCGTAACAAACTTCTTGCTTCAAATTTCTAGCGCATTGTTCGATCAAATCGTCGTTTGTTTCTACGGTGATGGCCAACGTTTGCGGCTCCCCTATTTCGCTGTTTAAATCGGCTTCGCACTCGGTTTGACTGATTTCTTCCGGGTCGTTTTCAACATTTTCATTAATTTCCTCGCATTCTAATTCGCTTAAAAAATTACAAGGGGTGCTGCAACGACTGCTCTCTGGACTATTTGCAGAGGAAGAGTCAGAATCTATAGTATCGGGATTGACGGATATAACTTGGATGGTGCTGGACAGATATCCGTGCTCAATCCCCGAGCTGCCGTGATACGCGATGTACTTCTGAGTCGGGTCAGAATCGAGTTCGTAAACTACACTTGCGTAAAAGTTTCCGTTCTCCGACGTGTTGTCGTTATCCATCATTCTGTTGTCACCCCTGATGCGGGTGTTGTGGATTGAGTGCGCTCGCAAGAACTGCTCCGGTTTGATGGAGAGTTCGTCTGCTTTGGCGTGTGGATTCACACACTCCGGATTAAAGGAGAACTTGTTAGTCTTGCAAGGAGATGGGGATTCATTAGCGATATCACCCTCCATGTAATCCTCTGAATCAGACATCTGAAATAAAATAAAATAATAATCAGCCACAATAACATTTCATATTGAAAATTCTTATTAAAAATGTTAAATTTATCAACATATTTTAACAGCGAATGTATGGAAGCAAAGCATGGAACTGGCAAAAAAGGATGAAAGTAGAATAAATGCAGTAGAAATGAAATCTCTTAGACGAATGTGTAGACACTCTGTGTAAGATAAGAGTGTCAAATGAAAATAGAAGTGAATGCGGTGAGAATGATGGTGTTATGAACAAAAAAATGAGAGGATCATTTAAATGGTTTGGACATATGGAAAGAATAATGAAGAAAGAATGGTAAAAAAATTATATGTAAATGGAACCAGAAATAGAGAAAGACCAAGGAAAACGTGGCACGATCAAATAAATCAAATATTGAATGTCGGCCATGTGAAGAGTCAGAGAAATCGACACGCGTGCATGACACAATGTATGAATGTTGAGGAAGCGAGAGAAATATGTCAGGAAAGAAAAGTGTGGCAGTCTATTATTTCTGCCTACCCCTTCGGGAGACGGCGTGATGGTTAGTTAGTTACTTATTTTAACAGCAACACTGCCATTACTGTAAAACATGTTGAAATATATTACTACTGTAGAATTGCACATTCAATAGACAGTTTTTATTTAGTTTGTGTGTTAACAATAACCTTCTATTCAAATTATCTCATATCTTTAAATTTGCTCTGTAAAACCATCAATGTCATTTCCTTGGCACTTATATTCTAGCTTTTGATTTTTCTAACCCTGAATCCGTAAAAATCGAGTTATGTATAAAAGTGGAAGGGGTATGATTAGGAGTGAGGAGAGGGGAGGTGTAACGGGAACATTTCGAGTGGAAGGGGTAATACACCTCCCATCTCCTCATTCCTAATTATACCACTTCCACTTTTATGCATAACTCGATCATTGATAAAGGTTACTTATAACCGAAACATGTATGAGTTCAGTGAAAATAAAGTGTTTTAATACCAAGTATAATAATATTTATTCATATATTGAAATCATTTGAATCAATTTTTAAACAATCTTCAAATATAATTTGAAAAGATGACTATATGATAAATGAACCAAACAAATATTTTCTTTTTATAATACTATCTCCATGAGGGAAAAGCAGACATTTTAAAAATTAAGTTTACATTGTTAGAAAGAGAATACCGACCGGTAGAGAAGCGACGTGTCTCCTCCAGTTGTTGAGGGTTCTATCAAAGTCTTCTGCGGGTCCCTCCTCCGACTCGGGGGAGAGATTGCTCCCGTTTCCGCTGCAAAACAAGTGAAGAAAAACTACAATTAAGAATACATACAGTATTTTTTTTTTCTTGACATTCTAAACAATATCTGGATGCAGAAAATGGCAAACTCTGACTGGAATCGCCAACAAGATTTTACACTTACTACATTTTTCTCTAAGTAGATATGTATTTTATGCAATGGATTTCCTCCTATAAATAAATAATAAATCGTATGGTACAAAATTTGTCCTATATCAAAACAATCCTAGGTGATATAATGAACCTTTTTGAACGAGCTTTTATTTTATATGAAGAACATGATATTGAGTATTATGCCCAAGTTAAAAAATTTGCGCGTGAAAGTGTAGATTATTTAACGGAACTTATAAAACAAAGCTCCTAATGAAAGTGTAAAGTGAAAGTGTATCAGTGTGCATAGCTCGTGAATGAGCTTATTTTTCAATATTGACACAATGCCTACTCCAACTTCTGCACCCCTTAAATATTTAAAAATTAAAATTTCCTCTATTTCTAGTTCCTTTATTATTATTATACATATTACTAAATCTAGGGCGGGCTTTGGGAGAGGCCTACATTCAGCAGTGGATGACAGACGGCTGATGATGAAATTAAATAAACACAAAAGTCCGGATCGTCCATGTCAACATGTGCAACATCGAAAAAAACATTATGTGTAATATGTACAATAATAACATTATGTGCTAAATTAAAAAAACGGTGTATTCGTGGACCATAAATAAAATAGACAATATGTGCACCATATAAAAAGAACATTTTGTGTTAAATTATTTTTATTTTATTTTATATCATTGTATTTTATATTATTTGTTTTAGATTTATTTTGTGGGTGTTGGACGATCGAAGTGTGCGCGGGAGATACCTATTGGTGGCGATGAGGTTCGCAACCCATCACACCGCGTCTCCCGCGGGGCGAAAAGAGAAGGATGGAGTGCCGCATCAGTAAAAGTGTGACAGTCCATTCTTTCTGCCTACCCTTTCGGGGAGACGGCGTGATGGTTAGTTAGTTAGTTAGTTAGTTAGTTATTACTAAATCTACTTTTGAACTATCCAATGCTAGTCTGTATATTTTGATAAGAATTAACTGTACGGCATTTCTTGAAGAGTCATAAGAAAATAATATTCTTAAAAAAATGTACATTTCTTTTGGGATTTTTTTTATATATTAGTGTGCAAATGTTACCCCGTATCACCACTCCACTGCGGCGACTGCTCATCGTGTGAGTCGTTCTCCACGACTGTGAATTGTTCCTCCTCGTTATGCAGGGAGTTCAACATCCCAGTCTCCATAGCCGAGTATGGCTGCAAGAAAAACAACTTAAATTAAATAATTGTCAGCAGCCTAAAAATAATGTTCACAATTAACAAGAAATAGATGTGCATAAATCTATATAGATAAAAACATTTCCTATAACTACGATAAGGGGTATTTAATTATTTTATACTGCAGATTGCCGCACGGAAGCTCTTCAAAACTCTTCTGTATTTGAGATAATTTTTTGTCTAAATAAACTAACAATCAAATGGAACTTTTTGATAGTTAGTCGAGTTTTTAATTGTAAAACTCTCAAACGTCGATTTGAGAATGCCCTCGTAAGGCGAAACAAATTTGTAACAAGTATTTATATATTTTTATACATAAATAAAAAAATCTCTGTGAAACTGATAAAACAATTTCGTTTTCATTATAATTTTTAATTTGGAACTTTGTTAACTGTAGCAATGTATGGAAATGAAAACCAATTTGTTAATATATATTTGCTAACTGACCATTACTCTGTCTCTCCAAAGGGGCAGGCAGAAAGAATGGACTGCCACTGTTCTTTTACAACATACTTCTCTTACTTTTTCAACATTCATACATGTGTCCAGTGGGGTGCCTAGGGTCAACCAGTAAGGCAAGCCCGTCCAACTTCTATGTGTTATAATATTAGTAGAGGGTCACGATAAAGTATTTTTCCGGATTAAAAGAGTTTTATCGTTCTAAATTAATTTCGTGAATTAGTTCATTTTAAATCCCATTTTAGGCGCATTTTAAATCTATAGAAAAAATTATTTTCTGCGTAATCAAACTCATGTTCTTGTATAATATAATAATGTATTTACAAATACAAGAAGAATGTGTTTTGTTAATGTACACTTTATTTACTATTTTTTCCATATGGCCAAACCATCTTAATGATCCTTTCATTTACACTACATTCATTTCTTACTTTTGCATTCGACACTCGTATAAAGATTAACCACAAATTTGGCACATTTCTAGTGCATTTAATTCTTTCATTGTCATACTTATTTTGCCAGTTCCATACAAATGTGTGACCATATATATAAGGATAACGTTATACGGCCCGAACATATAACTCATTCAAAGTAAAACAAATGAATACACACAATAAACTTTTATCAATATATATTATATTTCAATATTAAAAACTGCTTAATCATCCATGTTCTGCTCTTACATACTACATTTACTTTCGTTGCATTTTTTTTTAATTTTGGATAAAAAAATCTTTTTAATTTCATGGAAAAAAAACTCTATAAAGAATTTAAAAATAATATTTGTTTTAGAACTTACTTCCAATTTTAAATAAAAATGTCAAAAACAAATAAATTTCATTTATAGATTTGTTTGCGAAGCTCATGTTTATTTTAATAATACTTTAATATATATATCAAAATAATGTATTATATGACATCTAATCCGCTGGGAACTATACAATATAATAAGCGAAATCACGCAAAATTTCGATAAGATAAAATTACTACAAAATCTATGTAAGTACCCAATCACTTACGTAGATACCGCGTCAATATAAAAATAAACTGATAAGACAATTTTAGGTTAGGATTCTTTTAAAAATGGAATCCAGCGAAATAAAAACAAAAACGACAGTTTTGTGAGAAATTCAAAACATTGTACCAACGCACGTATTTTCCCATGAAACGGTACTTAAAAAAAGTGGGTATATACGTAATTAACTTCGAAAGTATTTCTGAGAAATATTATGTTTGTGCCGATTCGGCAAATACTCGTATTTTTGACAGAGCAAAATAACATAAGAATATAAACACTTTTAATCTATTCACATAACAATATTCACAATTGATAACAAATAATAAATTTTAAAATAATATATTATTTACGTTTCCAAAACAATGCACATGAAAAAAAAACGTGGAAAAAATACTAATTGACACGAGAAATTAGGGTTCGATTACCGCTAAATTAACAATAAACCGACAATTCACTTCAACTCGAATTTACGAAATTCCAATTCGGCGCGGGTAACTTAAACGTAAATATTAATAACTTTTTTCCCGGCATACGGCGCGAAACCACATCTTTACATAACCTTGTTCACTTAAACACGAGCGGAAAACACTATTTATTCGAATTTAGCGTTTCACTGTTGCATAATGAAACTTTGTCCGACCCTTTATTTTGCGTATGCGAAATAAAAGCGCATTTACCCTGTCTATTTTGGTTCTGACATCAAAAGAATTTCGTGACTTACCAAAAGTTTGGTTATGTATCACACCATTTACACAAGCAGGAGAACAAAAACGAAGACATATCCAAGTCAAATATGCTCCGTGATAACAAGAACACTTTTGCAGTTGTAAACAACACGAAAATGTGTACTTTTTAACGCACTTCTAAATAAAATTAGAATATCACATGGAACCACCTCGCTTAGGTAATGTCACTACTTTATTTTTCGTTTTTGCAGGGATCGTGGTGATCACGTGGATAACTTTCTTTTTTCTAACTGGCGACACTAATACTCTCTATGTAGGCACCACATGAAGAATTCATATTTGTCAGAAATTTGATAGTTGCCATCAATGTACTATCATTGTTGTATGCCCAAGGTTTTTTTTTTTTACGTAAGAAGGCAATGTAAATAAATAAACAATACAAAAAATGCTTTAACATTAACAATTGATTTTACCGGTTTACGCAAAGCAGTTTGGCTTCTCGTCCTCACCATTTTGCAGAATATTATAAAAACAATCAAAACACAGGTTTCATTTTCACAATGTTTATAAAAATTAACAAATTTCACAGGGCTGTTTTATTTGTTTCATTTGAAACAATTAATTCACTTCACAACCACGGTATTTTTAAATAATCACTTGAGATTGCGTACAATATATTAAAATATACATTTTCATACGTCTGTAAATACCGCACAATAAGCACTTTTGATTAACTTTTTTTTTTCAATTAAATTGGCACTGGATTAATTATAAATGAACGCTAAATATATATTTAATAAACACTATTTGCCGCGTGTTAATAATATGAACGTGTTCCTATTAGCGTTGTTAGTAATACACTGATCACTTAATCAGGTAACGATTAGAAATCACCCGTTAAAGGCGTAGGTAAGGGTGAAGAAAACAAGAAGGGGCAAAGTATATTCAGCCAATGAGCAGAGGCCAATCGGTGTTCGGGTTATCTTTAATATTTCTAAGAAAATTAGGTAATTGGGTTGTGATGCGTATTTTAACGAAAAATAATTATTTTTACAAATAATTTCTGTTTTATAAAGTATTGGATCCGCGGACGTGCTATCGCATACGTTTGCCTTTGAGACTCATTTAAGCCGTGTAAAAATTATTCTATTTTAACCAATCTTTTAATAGTCATCGAAATTATCAACAACACAAAAACCATCACGCCGTTTCTCTGAAAAGGTATGCAGAGAGAATAGACCACCACACTTCTCTATCCTGACACACCTGTTTAGGTTCCTCCACATTCATTCGGTTAATCATACACGCAAGTCGATTCTTCTAACTTTTAACATAGCCGAAAAAAATAAGATTAATTTGGTTATGCCATGTTTTCCTTGGTCTTACTTTTTTACAAATTTCTCCTTCACTTGTGCATTTCACAATTTTTACTAATAACTAACTAACTAACCATCACGCCATTCCCCCGGAGGGATAGGCAGAGAGGATGGATTCGCACAATGATCTGTCCCGGCATACCTCTCGGGATTCCTCTACATTCGCACATCGTACCATGCACGCACGTCGATTATTCCAACTTCGAATGTGACCGCCTTTTAGTAATTGATTAATTTGGTCATGCCATGTTTTCCTCGGTCGTCCTCGGCTTCTTTTTCCACTCACGCTGCTTGTGTACAAATTTTTAACCATTCTACTCTCATCCATTCGTACCATATGTCCAAACCATCTCAGGGATCCTTTTTTAATTTTATCCAAGATGCAGTCATCTGCCTTACATTTCTTTCTTATTTCATCGTTCGGTATTCTACCATACAACGTTTTCCCGCACATTATTCTAAGTGATCTCATTTATACGGCGTTTAACCTGCTTTCATCCTTCTTTTGCCAGCTCCAAGTTTTACTTCCATACATTTTACTAATATATTTTTAATAATACTTTCTTCGGTTCTACATTCCTTCCTTTATCAGTATTTAAAATTCTGTCATAAATGGTTTTATCCCGGTATCCGGTTCAAAGTGTCGGTTGAAAAAATATTGAGATACACGGATATATTAAAAATCGCAAAGAACATGACCAAATTAATCAAATTTTAAGGGTTGGTCATGTTAGAATTTGAGTTAGGTAGTATGTTTACAAGAGATGGGCGACTGGAGAGGGATATTGAATGATGGATTGGGGCAGGCAACAAAGTGAATGGTGCACTTAAAGTTGTCATCGCAAACAAAAACCTATCCAAAAAGCTAGAATGGAAGTGCACAATGGTGTTCTTCTACCGACTCTTATGTATGTCTAACTGGCAAAAGAAGAATGATAGTAGAATAAATGCAGTAGAAGAGATCTCTTAGACGAATGTGTGGATACTCTGTGTATGATAGAATGTCGAATGAAAATATAAGATGTAAATGCGGTGCGAATGATGGTGTTATAAACAAAATAATGAAAGGATCATTAAGATGGTTTGGACATATGGAAAGAATGAATGAAGAAAGAACGGTAAAAAAGTATATGTTAACGATGTAAATGAAACCAGAAATAGAGGAAGACCGAGGAAAACGTGGCACGATCAAATAAATCAAATATTGAATGTCGGCCATGTGAGGAGTCAGAGAAATCGACGCGCGTGCATGACACGATGTATGAATGTTGAGGAACCGAATGAAATATGTCAAGAAAGAAAAATGTGGCAGTCCATTATTTCTGCCTACCCCTTCGGAGAGACGGCGTGATGGTTAGTTAGTTAGTCACGTTAGAAGCCGGAAGAATCGACGCGGGTGTATGACTCGCTGTATGAATGTGGAGGAAGCTAGAGAGGTACGTCAGGATAGAGTAGACGAATCACATAATAAATTGTATTTAAATTATTTTTTATTTATAAATATTTTTTCATGCATCAACAGCCCAGCAAAACTTTGACCGTTGCAACTGAAATATGGAACAGGTAAAGGGAAAGTAATTTAATTTAATGTTATTTAGTTACTCCACAAAGCAGACCGTAAATTTCCAGGTAAAATTCCGGACCTAAACCGTAATCAATTTATTTATTTTCAAATCCCATTATACCTGAAACCTCAGGTAATGACAAATATAGATATCCGAGAATATTTCCGAGAACTAATTAAGCAAACAATAATCAAAATATTCCAAATCACAAAAACTATTCATACTATTTCGCTGAATAGGTAAACAGAGAGGATGTACTCTTATGCTTTTCTAATTAAAAATAATGAATTACTAATACATTTTACATTTCTTTTTTCAATTAACTTCCAATTAATAAATAACAAATCATGGAAAATGTAATGATACCTAATAGGTACCTATACGTCTATATAATACTGCACGAAACTTATCTCTTCGACTCCTGTCATGAGCTACATTCAAAATATGATTTATTTGGTGTCATGAATTCCTTAATCTTCATTAATTTCGTATTTCATTTACACCATTAACGTTTATTTTTTGTTCAAATCATAATTTGACACACTGGAAAAATGGATTTACCAGTCTTTCGATGTCAGCAAGTTATTTATTATATTCAAACCATGTTTACAAATGAAAAAATACTATTCTGCACATTTTATGATTTGAACTTTGATGATACGATGATATTCTATTACAATACGAAATATGTTGAACGGGGATTAATTTTTTCATACATGATTTTTTCAATGAAAATTTACGAGAGCGCGTATGACGGTGAATGAATATAGTAGACGCGATAGAATTATGTAAATAATGTGTAATAACAGCGTGACAGGATAGACCTTTTGGCCTACCTCTCCAGGGAAATGGCGTGATTATTTGTGAGTTTGATAAAAAAAATTCGAGTTATCGTTTTTAATAATTCTGCCTTCCAATGGCAGTTGTGTAAAATTCAAATATAACAATCCATAGTTTTTAGAATACCGATCCATAGATGACGCTGTATTATTGTTTTTATCTGTGAGATTGCATGTTTTGAAATCTAATGTCACTTTTCACATGTTTTCAAATATTAAAAAATAATTATGACTGATAAGTTTGAATCAAATTCAAGCAAAGGCGATTTGCCGGTGTATCCCGGCTTACGCCTATGTTGTGCTAATGACGATTATTTGTCTGGCGACGGAACTTATGAAGACCAAGGGTATATTTATTCCTCTCTTGTGGGAATTGTAAAAATGGTTGAAATCAACAACGAAAAGAAGGTTAGTTTGTGCACCGGTAAATTTAATTCACAATTAATTCGTAGCAAATTACAACAATTCAATTGCTATTTTTTTTCTCGAATTAAAATCGTTTGAAAGAACTTACTACACCCCATGGTGTGGCTTTCGCTTAGTTTCAATAACTGTATTTAAACTGATGTCGAAAAACAATGTATTAATTTCCAGAACTAATAAAATAATAGTTTAAACACAATAAACAAGCGATAGTCACTCAGTGCACAATGGAGTTCTAGTGCTGACCCTTATGTATGGAAGTGAAGCTTGGAGTTGGCAGAAGAAGGATGAAACGATGATAAATGCCGTAGAAATGTGGTCACTAAGAAGAATGTGCGGAAAAACAATGTATGATAGAATATCTAATGATGAAGTAAGAAAGGAATGTAAGGCGGATGAATGCGTGATAAATAAAATCAAGAAAGGGTCACTAATATGATTTGGACATATGGAACGAATGGATGAGGGAAGAATGGTTAAAAAGATACAAGTAGTGTGAATGGAAACAGAAGTCGAGGAAGGCATCAAAAAGTTGATACCCCGCTTCACCACCTGCAGTCAGAGGAATGGCGACTATATCAAAAAATAGCTTCCATATGTACTACGGTAACCACGTATTTTTTTTGTTTAAATAAAAAAAATTGTAACCTACAAAAATTCAGTACACCTACTTTCTGGAGATGCCTCGTACTAAAAAGAGGTGGAGTTATGTATAAAGGTGGAGGCAGTATAATTAGGATTGAGGAGAGGGGAGAGGTAATGGGAACACTTCGAACATGGGAATTGGTTGTTAATTAGATTTTTAAGTGCAGTTATATTTATTAAAATATTTTAAAGTTTACCATTGTTGTTAGTAACAGTAAATGAAATTATCTTATCTTATCCAGATTCAGCGTGTTGAGGTGTCTCCGTGCGGACAGGGCTCGCTGGTGGCCCGCGTGGGGGACGTGGTGACTGCGGTGGTGACGCGCGTCACTCCCATGGGGGCGCGCTGCCAGCTGCGCTGCGCTGGACCCCGGGTCCTGGGACGGGGGGCCCGAGCCCAGCTGCGCCGCGAGAGCGTACGGGCCACCGAGGTGGACCGGATAGACATGTACAAGTGTTTCAGACCCGGAGACATCATTCTCGCTAGGATCGTATCCTTTTAACTCTTTATTAGATGCATCTAAAAAGTTATGTAAGTGGCCACCTGGGGTGCACAACACCTCGGATTTGAGGTCTCAAAATACTGTTGGCTACATTTACAGACCGACATATTTACACACAATTTAATAATAAGGAAAGAAGAATGACTGTAAAAAGAAGAATGAAGTTTTCTATTTAACCGTCGCGTTGCCATGTGGTCAATTAAGTTTCCACTGCCAATTTAAAGTTGATTTTCTTAAAACCTATGGACCCTAATATTATAAAAAAAATTGTAATCCTCCATTGAAGTGTTCTCAATATTTCGTTATAAAAAAAAAAGCAAAAAATTACTTCCTTCATCCCAAAAAAAAATATTTTCTAAGACTGCCCTCACCTTCATTCGTGTTAAGGTAGAATTTGTTTTGCTAATATTTACAACTTTATCAAAAGTGACAAATACTTACTCGCTGTTTTGAACGTATTATAAATTATATCTTTGGCCTTTTCAATAGGTACGTAATAATACCGACTGTGGATGGAAACGCAGCACGCAACTTAATAATATCAGAACTGTGAAAATATTAACACTTTACCAAAAGGGACAAATATTAATACGTACTCGTTGTCTTGAACGTACTATACATTTTGCCTAGGTGCCTTTATCATACGTAAAATCTCGTAAAGTCTCGCCCCGCCGGCCGCGGCGCGAGACAAGTTTATACTTGGTGTCCAGTTGCTCGTATGCTGTGGCGCATTCCATATCAGAAATCGCATGGTTCCAGAAAAAAATTAATAATGATATGTTTTTCAAATAATCCATGTATGTTATAGATATCGATCTATTCCTAATGAAATTCCCTACAAGATGACATAAATTAAATTTTGATTCATCGAGTCATATGCTTGATATTTAGATAAAGTTAGCGGTAAACTGAATTTACCACATGGGAGCGAGCGTTTTGTTTTGAACACGGTACGTTAAGGGTTAATTATATTTTATTATATTTTATGTGAATGACAACATGTTTTGCCTGTCTAAGGCATTATCAAATGTATTTTTTGATATCAACAAAAATGTCAAACAGTCCCCGTGGTTATTTAATCCATGTATGGACAAGTATATGAAGGAGCTGAAAGGGCTGGATGTAGGTGCCAAAATGAGCGGAGTGTCAATAAGACAACGAGCATGAACTACAAGTCCTGGTGAATAGTATGTATGAGGTATGCATGTGAAATGATCTGATGATGAATGTTAATAAGTCCAAGTTTGTGTATTTAGGTAGTATGTTTATAAAAGATGACCGAGTGGAGAGGGATATTGAAAGCAGGGATGGGGCAGGCAAAATAGTGAATTGTGCACTTAAAGTTGTTAATGCAAAGAAAAGCCTACTCAAAAAAGCTTAAATGGGAGTGCACAATGGTGTTCTTGTACTGACTCTTATGTATGAAAGCGAGGCATGAAACTGGCAAAAGAAGGGTGAAAGTAGTTATTCTACTGCATTTATTATGCAGTAGAAATGAGATCTCTTAGACGAATGTGTGGGAAATCTGTGTATGATAGTGCCGAATGAAAATATAATATCTGAATGCGAATGAAAATATAATAAGTGAATGCGAATGAAAATATAAGTTGCCGATGTAAATGTAACTAAATAGAAACAGAGGAAGACGGAGGAAAATGTGGCACGATCAAATAAATCAAATGTTGAATGTCGGCTGCTTGAGGAGTCAGAGAAATCAATGTGTGTGCATGACACATTGTATGAATGTTGAAGAATCGAGAGAAGTATGTCAGGAAAGTAAAATGTGGTACACGAATGAAAATGTCACAAATCATATTGCCATCGCCGGGAATCGAACCATGTATTTGCCGTGATCAGTTTTGTTATTATACCTTGACTTGATGTCACCAGCTACCCATGACAGAGTTACAGTGCTATCAACTCACTACGGCGGAACCGGAGCTGGGTGTGGTCATAGCTCGAGCTGCCGAAGCCCCACCAGGAGTGAACATGGTACCCCTTACGTGGAAGGAAATGCAGTGTCCAGTTACGTTCGCCAAGGAACCCAGAAAGGCAAGTTAATAAATAAATAAAACTAATTAATCGTAAATGCACAATGAAACACAGGGTACTGCACTCTCGAATCAAGAAGAAAAGGTATATTTAAAATACTCCATAGGCTCATTAGTAGCCCTCTCTCCCGTAGTATGTATGAATGTTGAGGAAACGAGAGAAATATGTCCGGAAAGAAAAGTGTGGCAGTCCATTCACTCTGCCTACCCCTTCGGGGAGACGGCGTGATGGCTTTCTTGTACATTCAAGGGTGCCACAAGGTTCAAACTTAGGGCCACTCCTCTTCACCATCTTCATAAATGATATTGCGAAGGTGATGAACTTCTCGCGATTTCTTTTATTTGCCGATGATCTGAAATTATTCCTGGAAATTAAAAATCCTCAAGACTGTCTTCGCCTCCAGTCGGACATCAATAATATTGTTAACTGGAGTCACAGTAATCAAATGCAATTCAATGTCTCTAAATGCGTGATGCTATCATTTACTAGAGCATTGAGAACTGTATATCATAGATACACAATGAACAACCAGCAACTGGCACATGTATCTACGATGAAGGATCTCGGAATCATCTATGAGAGTAGGCTGACTTTTCGTGCACATATCGAGAGGATTTGTTGCATTGCACTGAGGATGTTGGGGTTCATCGTCCGGACCGGAAGAGTTTTCAGGGATCCCAATGTGCTCAGAGTCCTATACAACGCATTGGTTCGGAGCAGACTCGAAAGTGGTTCTGTGATATGGAGTCCTCACGAAGCGAGATATTCCGTTATGCTGGAGAGCTAGTACCTCTTAGAGTGTTATGGTTTCAATGCACCAAACAGGTATGCTCGCGCTAGAAGTTACGATCTGCTGTTCCTACCACGTAGCAGAACCAATGTTATTGCGCTGCTTGTCATGACTGGTGCTATTGAATGAGGTGTCAGTCGATGTGGACATTTTTCCAAATGGAGCAGTAAGTGGACCTTTATCTTAAATGTCATTATTTTTGTCAATCATTTTAATTAATTTCTTTTCAGGTCGCTAAGGTGGCTCCCGAGAATGTTTTTGAACTCATCCAGGCTAAAGGGACATCATTAGAACAGAAAGGATAACTTTTATATCTATGTATCTTTTATCAATTGTGGACATTCTGATGTGAAAGTATTAACCAAAATACAGTGCAACTTTAGTAGGAATAAGATCTTTTTCATATGCGTTTATTGATACTATTGTAAAACTCCATATTCATTATTTAAAATCAAAGTAAACAGGAATAAAATAAACAGCGCACTCAAAGTCATTACTGCAAATAGAAATATATCCACAGAAGCAAAGATGGCAGTACACAATGGAGTTCTAGTGCCAACCCTCATGTATGGAAGTGAAGCTTAGAGCTGGCAAAAGAAGGATGAAAGCAGGATGAATGCCGTAGAAATGAGATCACTAAGAAGAATGTGCGGGAAAATGTTGTATGATAGAATACTGAACGATGAAATAAGAAAGAAATGTAAGGCAGATGACTGCATCATGGATAAAATTGAAAAAGGATCCCTGAGATGGTTTTTACATATGGAACGAATGGATGAGAGAAGAATGGTTAAAAAGTTGTACACAAGCAGCATGAGTGGAAAAAGAAGCCGAGGACGACCGAGGAAAACATGGCATGACCAAATGAATCAATAACTAAAAGACGGTCACATTCGAAGTCGGAATAATCGACGTGCGTGCATGGTGCGATGTATGAATGTAGAGGAAGCCCGAGAGGTATGCCAGGATAGAACAATGTGGCAATCCATCCTCTCTGCCTACCCCTCCGGGGAAATGGCGTGATGGTTAGTTAGTTAGTTAGTAAACATGTGTTTTCTGGATAAACAAACTATCATGCCACACTACTTTATCCTGACACCCCTCTCTAGCTTCCTCCACATTCATACAATGAGTCATACACACACGTCTATTCTTCTAATCCTGTCTTAATCTAATCCACCGTATACACCTGCAGAAAACCCTTTCATTTATGCCTTGCAAGCAGCATTTCACATATAGAAAATCAGCATTCAACGTTTCTCGGCATCTGTTCATACGAACACAATTTCCTTGTTTTTTAATCATTCTCAATGATTTTAAGCGATGTGAAATTGCTTGTTGGGTCACTCCTAAACATTCTGCAAGTTCTTCGTGCGTTTGACACGAATCTAGATCCAATAAGGGCGTTTACAGGATTATGACCTGTCATTGGTTGGGTTAAGCGCACGCTTTATGTAATACAACATTCCCCATTCCGCCCTTCTTACGACCACAGATGTCAAATTCACCGTTCTTAAATTTTAGAAACAACTCACGACAACTTCTCTCTTCTTCTCTTTTACGAGCAATCGAAGCGCCTCAGCTGCGGATTTCTTCAAATTGAAGAAGTAAAAAGAGTTCCCGCAAATGACGCTTTTTCGTCTGAAAACTCAACGTTTGCGCACACAAAATAATATATTATACTGATAAAAATTCACAAATATTTCAATGTTGTGTTGTTGACAGATGTGTAACCTTCCAATAATGACATTTTAAACTGTAACTTACTAGTGGCGCCATCTTTTGTCAAACGGCAGAAACTTATTTGTAAACCTGATAGTTTCAAGTAATACTTTCCAGTATTTTGGGGTTTATCCATTAATTATTGTTAACAATGTATTAAGCCACATCAATTACCTGAATTACTGTATGCTGCTCCTTTAACTTGTGTATAAAAACAACAACACGCTTGATTTTCGCTACATTTGATAGAATTTTTAATTGTATCTCAATAGAGACGAAGAAACAAACTGGAAACTGAATATGGATGATCAAGGTGTTTACAGGACTTATGACCTGTCATTGGTTGGGTTAAGCGCACGCTTTATGTAATTACAACATTCCCCATTCCACCATTGTTATTAAGATCATGCATGATACATTTTTGGAAGTTGTATATATACTCAAATCCATACCTATCTTCACGTGTCAGTTCCAGTTAGCCATCTATGTAGATTTGATTGTACTAATTAATTTTTTAAGATTAATCTATACAATCCACCCACTAACGCCATCTATGAAGAATGATTGTTTAGCATTTAGCAAACTACTTTTTATTAACACAATGCGAAGAGGCTACCGCCTCCTAGCGCACTGTTTTAGAAGTCGCCTGGAGTATCACTCCTATTTTATACGCCAAAGAATTGACCAGAATATTTACAAATATTTGTGAAATGTATACTTATATCTCGGATATAAGTATACATTTCACAAACATTTGATAGCTTTAGAAAGGCGAAACGTGTCATTCCCATAAAATATAATAAAATTAATTACATAAAATAAATGTTTATGGCTTTTGTATCAATTTAGAATGTGATTTAGATCATTCTGTTTCAAGGAGTACTACTAATTATGTTGTTATGTAAATGTTTTGAAATATATTTGTATGTATATATTTTTTTATAATCTGAAAGTTGTAAGGGTTAAAAATAAATGAACCAATGACATGTTATTCATTTTTTTATTGATATATTTTTATGCTTTCAATATGACAAAATAATTTTTCTAAATATATAAATAATATATTTTTAAATTTAATATAAGGGGGACATTACATATACATTTAAAATAATTTCATTGATTTTAGCACGAATTAAATCACAGGTATTTATTATATGTTACAAAGATATTTATTATATGAGCACCGTGAGAGCCGGTCGCCTAGCATGGATTGGGCACATATGCCGAGCCGGAGAGAACAGAGCAATTGGGTAATGTAATATAATCAAACAGCGTGAATGGGAAAAGAAGTGAAACGGAGTGATGGTAAGTTAATGATCAAAATACACCCTGATCCAAAAAGCTATCGGCAAAAGAGGGATTATCGATGAATATCTGCTTGACAGACTCCAGAGTGTGGTTTGTGATACATTTGCGAGTCTTCGTCAGGTGCTTACTGCTCTCGTCTTCCCCAATCAGCTTGAATCTCTCCAAATGCTCGCTTGAAGAGATATCTGATTCATCTTCAATATCTTCGTCACCTTTACCTGAAATAAGTTTACAATAATTGACATGTATAGACAAGAATTGACACGTGGTTTGCGGGTGTTTTTTGCCATCCACACCAGTGTAAACATTTTGAGATGTGTACCTTAATAGGTAGGTGGGAATGTAGAGTGTAGCATACAGCAATATGAATGAAATGAAATAAAATCAGTTTATTTCTCACAAAAGACACAACAAACTAGCCATCACGCTGTCTCTCCGGAGAGATATTGAATGCAAAAAGAATGACCTGTACTCTGTTTCTTCTTTCTTCTTTCCTGACATACTTCTCTCGCTTTCTCAACATTCATACATCTTGTAATGCACGCATGTCGATTTCTCTGACTCCTCACGTGGCCGACATTTAATATTGGATTGATTTGATTGATCATGCCCCATTTTTTTGGGTCTTTGTCTATTTCTAGTTCAATTGAAGTCATTTACATATACTTTATTTACCATTGGCGCTGGTGTCCAGTATGTATGAGGTATGCAAGCGATATGATTTGATGATGAATGTGAATAAGTCCAAGGTAATGATTTTTGAAAAAGAAGGAAACATGACAGTCTGCAACGTTAATGTAAATGGTGAAAATCTGGAACAAGTGGATGAATTTGTTTATTTAGGAAGTATGTTTACAAAGGATGGAAGAGTGGAAAAGGATATTGAAAGAAGAGTTGGGGCAGGCAACAGAGTAAATGGTGCACTTAAAGTTGTCATCGCAAACAAAAGCCTTTCCAAAAAAGCTAAGATGGTAGTGCATAATGGTGTTCTTGTGCCGACCCTTATGTATGGAAGTGAAGCATGGAACTGGCAAAAGAAGGATGAAAGTAATTCTACTTTGAGGCAAAATGCAGTAGAAATGAGATCTCTAAGACGAATGTGTCGTAAATCTGTATGTGATACAGTGTCAAATGCAAGTATAAGAAGTGAATGCGGTGCGAATTAAAGTATTATGAAAAAAATAATAAAAGAGTCGTTAAGATGGTTTGGACACATGGAAATAATGAGTGAAGACAGAATGGTGAAGAAGGTATATGTAAACGGCGTGAACGGAGCTAGAAATAGAGGAAGACCGAGAAAAACATGGCACGATCAAATCAATCAAATATTAAGTGTCGGTCATGTGAAGAGTCAGAGAAATCGACGTGCGTGCATGACAAGATATATGAATGTAGAGGAAGCGAGAGAAGTATGTCAGGACAGAACAGTGTGGCGTTCCATTCTTTCTGCCTATCCCTCCGGAGAGACGACGTGATGTTAGTTGGTTAATTACCATTCTTTCTTCATTCATTATTTACATGTGTTCAAACTATCTTAATGACCATTTAATTATTTTGTTGAAAACACTTTCATTCGCACTGCATTAACTTCTTATATTTGCATTTAAAACTCTATCATATACAGATTTACAACACATTTGTTAAGAGATCTCATTTCTACTGCATTTATAAAAAATATACCAATTTAAAAGTAACACCATTCGGAATTCGAGGATATCGTTCGATAATCGAAATAGAGGATATCGTTCAGTGGAGTAGATCCAGAAGAAGATACTGGAGGGACCATGTAGCCCGAATGGATGGTGACAGCATCGCATATACAGCCGCCTATGAAATCCCTTCCGGACACCGCACACCTGGAAGACCACCTAAGAGATGGAGGGACAGCTGGATCTCATCATCCGACGAGATATGATTTCTGTGTCACAGATCGTCAGATCTATCAAAAGAAGAAGAAGACATTTTAGTAAGTTAGTTACCGCTCTTGGCATCCCTCTCCTCCAAGCCACAGGTGCAGGCTCCGGGCGGGGGGGCGCCTGTCTTAGGGGGGACCGAAGACCGTGGCATCACAAACGGCTCCTCCGGTCCGCGGTCCGTTATCCCCGTAGAATTGTTGAATATCTCCGTCAGCCTTGTCAGCTCCTCTGCAAATGTAGTTCAAATGGATTTTTATCAAGCCAAACAAAAACCCTTTAAAAAAACCCAAACAAGAATAAAAAAATTATATTTTTCAAACTGTGTAAGAGCGTTTTGTCTAGTTTTAAATTGGTAAAACCCTTTCAAACCACAATAGCTTTTTTTTTTTGCTGAAAAATGTCCAAAATTTTATTTAATTATATAATTGTCTTTCTTTCAAAAAAGTTATAATGTGGACTCAATACTAACTTACTAACTATCATGCCGCCTCTCCGAAGGGGTAGGCAGAAAAAATGGACTGTCGCACTTTTTTTTTTCCTGACATATTTCTCTCGCTTCTTCAACATTCATATATCGTGTCATGCACGCGCGTCGATTTCTCTGACTTCCTCCCTTGGCCAACATTCAATATTTGATTTATTTGATCGTGCCACGTTTTCCTCGGTCTTCCTCTATTTCTAGTTCCATTTACATCGTTGACACATAATATTTTTACCATTCTTTCTTCATTCATTCTTTCCATGTCTCCAAATCATCTTAATGATCCTTTCATTATTTTGTTCATGACACTGTCATTTGCACCGCATTTACTTCTTATATTTTCATTCGACACTCTCATTCACAGAGTATCCGCACATTCGTCTAAGCGATCTCATTTCTACTGCATTTATTTTACTTTTTCGCTTCCATACATAAGGGTCGATACAAGAACACCATTGTTCACTGTCATTTTAGCTTTTTTGGATAGATTTTTGTTTGCGATGATAACTATAAATAGATATGTACAAAAATTTGTGGAGTTTTGAGTTAGCTACATCAATGGATTGGCTATCTTGAAAGGGGCTTTTCAATGTTATATAATAAATAGGTGTCTTAAAATATAATTTCTCCAATGAGTTATTTAGCATTATTGTAATAAGATTAGTTAATAATGTAAACAAATGTATGCTTGAAGGTTAACCGTCTGACCTTCAGGTAATTTTCAGAGAATCGTGCAAAAAAAACGGGTTTTTTATTAATAATATATTAATTTTATTTTTTTAAATAACGAAACGTCAAAGACTCGACCGCACACTTCGCCTGCCCCTTGTAAAATTAACATATTTATGAAGACTTATACTCAAGTGTTGTTGGCACACGCGCATATCCCTAACAGTTTGTACATTTTAGGTACATTACTTTTTCTCAAGCGCGTGCGTGATACGGGATAGCACAGAATGGTACAGTCAAAGTGAACGTATCACATACGTTCAAATACCTAGGGTGGTTAACATAAGGATGTTAATATTTTATTTGAGTTTCATACAAAGCTACTATCCTATGCAAGACAACTTCACTTCTCTAGTTATAGTAATGGTTTAACCACTAAACTACAAGTTAAGTTTTCTCTCTAGTGGAGAATTATATTATTATGTATGTTTATAGTTTTTATTTCATTCTGATCTGACTTATGAAGATATAAAAGATTTTATTAAGACATGCGTCCCAGATCTGTTGCGTGTGTAAAGTATTGTAAACTGTTGTTAATCAGAGGTTACCTTTAGTGAACATCTCATAGTTCTCGTAGCTGTAGGATTGAACCTTGTCGTAGCTGTCCAGAGCCAGGTGCATGAGGTGGGGCGGCATGTCATACTCCAGCACACTCTTGAACTTGCATTCGGGCACCGGACACTCCTGCAACAGTATTGAACATCTCTATAGCACCTTTTCTCATTCTAGTATTTGTATTTCCAACACTGATTTTCATTATACTTGTAGTTCCTATCATATTATTTAACACATCCTCTGCGAGACTGCAAACTGTAGATACATTTATACATTACAGTAAAACATGAGGACTGCGACTATAAACCACACTAACAAAGGCTGTTATTTTTATGACAATAAATTATTTGCATTATTTATTTTGTGAGCATAACTATTGATTTATAATTTGACAAATAAATACCTTTATAATGTCCAAATTGGAATGCTGTAACTGCGATTCTTTCACGGAGTCCTTCATAATACTTAGGCTGTCTCTGTGGATACTGGAACACAAAATATAATACAATGCGCAGATTCACATATGGTATATACTCCATGTCTGTAAATCTAGATTGCTTACTTAGCAAAAGTGATTTAATTTTTTTAAAGACATTTCTAAAATGATTTAATCTATGACTTTTTAAATTTAGCCCTTTATAAATGTATAATGTGGCGTGTGATGGGCAGAATATTTATGTTAAAACTCTGTCCTCGCACAATTCATTGGTAGCTCGGCTCTTTAGCCTGGAATAAACCTCCTGGAAATCTCAGGTGCATTTAAAACATACCTTTTCAAATGGTCGTACCCTGATATAAATGTTCAGGTACATGCTTCATACTAAATATGTATAGTCTATAACTAGGATGTCCCCAGCAAATTCAATAAGGCAAGGAGGGCTTTCGCAACGCTTTGTCCTGTTTACCAATTTCATTTCAAGAAAGCTCAAGCTCTAAATATTTAACAGTAACTCTAAGATCTGAGTTGAACGGAATGTTCAGAAAAGTGAGCTGATTCTTTTTCATAACTCAGGACTCATCATTTTGAGTCGTTGTTTTCATAAAAACGAACTCCCCAAATGAGCGAAAAAAAAGGTCGCCGCTAATTTCTTTGTCTACTAACTGGAAGTTGTAAAATTGGACGATCGAAATTGTGGGCGACTTTTTTAATTTTTTTAGCTCGACAGCGACTTCTGGTGAGTAGGCACCGAATTTGGCGACAACAGGAGGAGTTCGGCTCACTTCGTCAAGTAGAAGGGGTCGGCTCACTTCGTCAAGCAGCTCAGCTCCCTGAACTGATTCACAAAAGAGTCGACTCTTTGGCAATAATTTACGATTCAGCCAGCGGATCATTGAGCTGTCGCTCTTTTTTGTGAGTCATCGCTCACTCGCTCACCAAAGTGAATCAACTCTTTGAGTTAACTCGTGAGCGGATCGCGTACCCCAAGTCTCTGCTTAATATTCAAGATCTTTTGGCCCCAAACAGTGTCAAATCATCCCGTTCTCTGGGCAGGCGGAAGGTCAATCAGAGAAAAAGTCACTAGGCGCAATTGGCTATGGATCGGACTTATCCTGAGACGTAACCCAGCCTGCATCGCTTAGGGGGCACTTGACTGGTCCCCCGTAAGTGGAAAGATAAAGCAAGGCAGACCTTGAGCCACCAGGAGAAGAACCCGGCAGGACGAGGTTAGGGTGGCAGGTTTCATTAGGATTGGTGTTAGGCATCAGGCATGCGATAGAGTCGGGTAGAGAAGGATCCGCTAGACCATATGCACCACAGAGGTGTGACAGGATAAGATAAAACACTTTCTACAGCACCGTTGAGATGATTAATTTGTAAGAACGGCGCTTTATCAACTATTCAATTTATTATAATTTTTCAATTAGAACGATAGATAAGGAAATGTCATGTAATTAAGATTAGTTTGTCTTATAAGTTACCCACAGCTTCAGGTTAGGTTGGGTTTGTTACCTTAATTTGTCATCGGGAATGACTGCAGTGCTCATAGATGAGATTTTTTCATCTATCTGTGTATCAGAGGGGATAGATTCAGTTTCCTCAATCTCCTCTACCTCCTTGGTGATTTGTAATTGTTGGGGTATTAGGTTTATGCCATCAGTAGTTGTCTGATGGAAGACATTAATTAATTATAAAATCAATATTTTTATTATAGAAAAATGATTTCCGATATATAATTATAAACTGGATATTGTAAAACTCTTACCCTTTTTAATATACTTGTGCGGAAGGCTCTGGAAAATATAATCATTCTGTTACAATAAGAATTGAATAAATTAATATCATAATATAAATAGGCAAGAATTCGGATGTCATCAAGAAAGAGTACGAGAATACAGTAGAATGTCATTTATCCGGACATCAGTTAACCAGCGTCAATTATCCGGACAAGCCGAGATGACGAAGTATTCTGTACTGTGACCTACGCATGACTAAGCTTACCCCACCACACCTACACAACGTTGGCTGTGGGTTGAATGACGATTAAATTGTTTCTCTGGTACAAAAAGAGTATGAGGATGATGAAGGAGAATGAATCAGTCATGAAGAAGCCTTTACAGCATTAGAAACTGCGCTATCATGGTTTGAAGAGCAAGAGAAAAGCAGCTCAACTCAATTGTTCAATTATTAAAACTTATTATTCCTGAAGATTTATAATTCTTATTTTCATATTGAATAAATATAACTGCTGTGATATTACTTATCACAGACATGTTATGTTATAACCTAAACATGTCTGTGATAAGTGAAATAAATTGTTGTAATATGTGCAGTTATATTTATTCAAAATTATAATCCTTATACCATGCTTTGTCTTATTATTAGTTAAAACTTGAGTATAAACTTTGGTTTTAAAAAATCTAATTCTGTAATTTAAAATTTAAAAAAATAAATCATCATACCCCCTCTCCAAAATCTCCATAGCCAAATTAGAAAATCCAGAATTCGACGAGTCCTGCAAAATTTAAGTAAATGTAATCAGCCATGATGATGAAAAGGGTGATAAACACCTTTCATAAGGTGGTATAAGATGCGGGTACCGACCGTAGAGAACCTCTGGAAGTCCGACAGGGAGGGCTTTTGCGGCCGGGGGAGGTTTGCCTTGTCTGAAACGATTGAATCTCGTATCTCCGCTGATCTCCTCACCGAGTCCCTCACCGATTTCGCCACCGTGTCGTCCAACACTGGAACATGCACATTTCTACTTCTCAAGGCTTCATCATTACACATCATCTTGGAATATGGTAATAGACATTTCGTTTACCGAGTAGAATGAGAACTAACTAACTAACTAACCATCATGTCATCTCTTACTTCTCTCCATTCCTCAACATTCATATATAGTGCCATGCACGCACGTCGATTTTTCCGTCTCCTCACGTGGGTGACATTCTATATTTGATTTATTTGATCATGCCACGTTTTCCTTGGTCTTCTTCTATTTCTAATTCCATTTACATCATAAACATATACTTTTTTTTTTACGATTATTTCTTAATTCATTCTTTCCATGTGTCTTTCTTCTTCTTCTTCTTCTTTCAGTGCCGTGTCAGGTCCCCCCAACGTTGGCGATCACTACAGCAAAGGCATCTCTATACTGCGCCAATTGGAATGGGTTCTGAACTCTTGTTATTCCTGTCCGATGTTCCGCAGCCAGGACAGCTGGCTTCTACCAACTCCCCGACCCCCTGTACTTTACCCATTAATATCAGTCGAAGGAGGTGGTATTTTTCTCCCCAAATACGAGACCTTTCTAATTTTCACACTCGACAACAGCTCTCTATTGGCTCTGGCTCTCTGCAGTACGACTGCATTACTGACCCTATCGGTCCACGGTATACGGAGCATTCACACCATCGAAAGCTTCCAACCGGTTGATTACATTCACTTTCAGAGTCCAGGTTTCGCAGCCATATAGTAGAACAGACCATATATAACATTTAATCATTCTTTGTCGGAGTTTCAAGTTAAGATTACCCATGTGTCCAAACCATCTTAATGTTTCTTTCATTATTTTGTTCATAACACTTTAATTCGCACTGCCTTCACTTTTTATATTATTATTTGACACTTTATCATACACAGTTTTTCTACACATTCGTCTAAGAGATCTTATTTCTACTGCATTTATTCTACTTTCATCCTTCTTTTGCCAGTTCCATGCTTCACTTCCATACTTAAGGGTTGGTACAATAATATCATTATGCACTGCCATTTTATTTTTTGATAAGACATTTATGAAAGTTAGTTAGTAAGTTAAATGTCCCGTCAGAGATACATATTTTAATGTTTTGAGATTAATTATGAAAATAATTTATTGAAATGATGAGATTAGTTTTACTAACGCCATTTGGGCAGGTACGTGTCCGAGGTGATAGCGTCGCCGCACTGGTAGATGGCCTTGGCGATCTCCGTCTTGTCCGTCATGTCTCCGTAGATGACGAAGGGCTTGGCCCCGGGGGCTTTCAAGGTGTCCGCGCGGTCCTTGTCAAAGAAGTAGCTGTTGATGGACTTGGCTGCAATCATAAAATAACCATTTTATTAAAGGCTAGTGTAATACATAATAAATAAAATATTTTATCACCAGGCATCACCATGGGTTACAAACAAACAGATGATGTTAACATTGGTTGGCAAAATAGCTGTCGCAACACTCAAAAAGTGAATAATAAAAATTATGATATATATCATAAAATGTCCAGCTGACGAAAAGTGTACCATCTAAAATAACACGTGATAAATTATTTTTATTTAGTTATTTTATTTTATACGAGTATTATTTGTTTTAGATTTATTTTGTGGACGTTGGACGATCAAAGTGTGCGCGGGAGATGCCTATTGGTGGCGATGAGGTTCGCAACCCATCACACCGCATCGCTCGCATGGCGAAAAGAGAAGGATGGAGTGAAGCATCGGTTAAAGTGTGGCAGTCCATTCTTTCTGCCTACCCTTTCGGAGAGACGGCATGATGGTTAGTTAGTTAATTAGTTAGTGATATCATAACAGTGTAACAAATGATTCAGTGCAATAGCATCTTGCAGAGAAATGGCTTGAGTGAAGGTAATACTCAGAACCGTGAGAGCTACAGGCCGAGATCAGAAGACCGTACCCAACAGAGACAGACAATGAGTTGGCATAGCGCCAGGAAGATGAAGAAGATTACATCGTAACACATTTTAACAGTTAATAATGGGTCCTAACCCTTATGTATGGAAGCGAAACATGGAACTGGCAGAAGATGGATGAGAGCAGAATAAATGCGGTAGAGATGAGATCCCTAAGACGAATGTGTATTAGAACAATGTGCGACAGAATCTCAAATGATGATATAAGAAAGGAATGTAGAGTGGAAGAATGTTATATGAACAAAATTATGAAAGGATCGCTGTGATGGTTCGGACATATGGAGCGCATGGATGGAGAAATAATGGTTAAGAAATTATACGTTAACAATGTAAATGGAGTACGGAGTATACGTTAACAATGTAAATGGAGATTGAGGTAGACCGAGGAATTAATCAAAATTTAAAAGTTGGTCATGTTAGAAGTCGAAAGAATTGACGTGTGTGTATTACTCGTCGTATGAATGTGGATGAAGCTAGAGAGGTGTGCCAGGATACAGTAGTGTGGCGGTCCATTCTCTCTGCCTACCTCTGCGGCGTGATGGTTTGTTTGTTTATTTAATGTTAAAATATCATAGTGCTTCGGCCATAATAATAGACTTTTTAAATAAATAATGTTTTGAAGTATAATAACAAATAACTAACCATTACACTGTCTCTCCGGAGACGGAAAAATGGACCATTACACTATTCTATCCTTGCACACCTCTCTAATGAAGGAAACATCTATATGTTTTCATTCGTTCTGTATTATATCACACACTGCTTGACACACATTCTTCTTGGTGATTTCATTCGGATGATATTTGCGTAATTTTGTTTCTCTTACCATTCTCGCTCCCCTCCAGGGACTCTGCCTCCTCCGCATCCTCCACCAGTCCTCGTGTATCCGGGGCTGAAGCTCTTCGTTCTTCTACGGATTTCTTCTCACACTGAGCACTCTCTACGAATATCTTCTCCAAATTTGGAAGGAAGCCCAACTGAAAAAAATACATTTAAATTTCAAGGAGGCGATATTCGCCCTCGATCGATAGCAAACAATGAATGGAGGCGATATTCACCCTCGATCGATAGTTAAAAATGGTTCAAAGCGATTTTCACCCTCCATCGATAGCAAACAATGGAGGCGATATTCGCCCTCCATCGATAGCAAACAATGAATGGAAGTAATATTTGCCCTCAACCGATAGCAAACTAAGGTTGGAGACAATAATCGGCCTCGATCGATAGCAAACAATGAATGGAGGCGATATTCGCCCTCGACCGATAGCAAAAACTGGTTGGTGGCAATTTTCGCCCTCCATCGATAGTAAACAATGGTTGGAGGCGATATTCGCCCTTTATCGATAGCAAACTAGATTTGGGTAGCTATACCTGGGCCGGAGGCAGGTTGGTGTGGTAGGAGAAGAGCTTCCTGAACTCCCTGCAGAGGCTCCTCATGTTGTCCTTGAGCTTCTTGTCCACACACTCCGTGTGCTCCAACTGGTTGTCCCTCTCGTCCAGCTCCCTCTTGTAGGACTCCAGATTGTTCTTCAGTTCCTCGATTTGTTGACCGTATTCTGGGAAAAAAAATCAGCCCTGTGTCGTAATACAAAAAGAAAACAAACAAATAAATGCGTTCACACTCTCACAAACTGTCTGCACCCAAATATATGTTTGCTCTCCGTCAGGTTCAAGTTCCAGACCGGGCGGACAGCCAATCTCAAATCATCAGTTATTTTGTTCCTTGCATCAAGATTGCAGTCCCAGAGGATGTGGAAGGCCATCTGGGACCCTTCGCTGCACGTACGAGTACACTCCGGATCCAGTGCCAAGCTAAAATCATGGAGCCTGGCCCTAGTTGAAGGGTTGGTTGTTAGTGGGACACTCACCCTTCTCTATCATGGCCTGCTTGATGAGGTAGTGGTGCCTCTCGGCGCACGCCGTGTAGAGCACGTCCACCACCCCGCGGCACTCCAGCTGGTGCCGCAGCAGCCTCGTCCTCTCCGTGATCTCGTGGGCGAACCTCGCCTGCTCCAGCCTGGTGGGAAACAACAACATTTTCACTCTGTTACCTGTCTCTGACATACAATACAATTAATATAATTGGTTAGTCATTTTGACTTTTTAACCTTCCCTTAGTGATGCTTTGTAGCCAGTACGCATTGCTTCTAATAACTTTGATATCTCTATAAATATAATTCGACAACCTTCTTGGCCGAGTGATAAGTGCATTGACTGCCACTCCGAAGGTTCCGGGTGCGATTCCCGGCAAGGGCAGTGTGATTGTCACACTGCCTTTGGCCTGGTGTAGAATTCACGTGACAATAAAATGGCGATAGATTAACTACCTATCACATGTCACGAGAATCACTAACACTCGGTTAAGATTTTCTGAATTCCTCAATTATACGAGTATAATTATGTATGGATTGAAACAATTATATGAATGCATAACATATTGTATAATAATAAGAAATAGAATATATGAAATAGAAAGAAATAGCATATCACGCACACACATTTCATATTTTACTCTCTCGCTACTTTTATATTTGCGAGTAGGAGAGAGACAAGTGATAAGTTGCGCGCGAAGAATTCGAATCAAGGTGCAGCACCGTAACGCGAGGACATTTCTAGCACAGAAAGGGAGAAGTTAAAGAGACAATTCTTAGACACCGAGATTAGTCAGAAAATACCACATATACAGGTAATTGAAAAAATAATACTGGAATTAGATTAAGACATGTATGTCCAAGAATGTGATTTTGTAGTGTATTGTAGATTACGCGAACTTACATAATGACACCATCGAAATGATCTCTCAGTCTCTCCGTCTCCTCTTTGATCTTGAGCTGGAAGTCCTCCTCCAGCTGGCGGGCCATCTCCTTGAGGGCCACCTCCCTCTGGAGGCGGTACATGTTCTGGAGTTTCTTCTTCATGGCCTCCAGCCTGTCCTCCATGAGCAGAGTGTACTGGACTTGCATTTTTTTCACGGCTCCCTGAAATAATTATTTTACTCAATTAGCTAAACCAGATCTACAAAACCGTCAATACCAACCGGAGTAAGACCTCTAGGAAGGCCTAGACAGCGCCTAATGGATAATGTTCTGGGTGATCTAGCCAGATTGGACGATTCGGACTGCTGGAAGCAAAATGCGCAGGATCAAGGAGCTTGGAGAAAAATCATCAAGGAGGCTAAAATTCTTCAAGAGTTGCATGGCCATAGGAAGTAAGTAAGTAAGCATCTTCCATATAGTACAAAAGCAATAGAAACTAAACACGCAATTACATATTCAATTTAAAGCCATATCTGAAAAGAAGGACCATACGCTAAAAAGGTTAGGAACCTGTGATCTAAAACACAGGTTCCTAAACTTTTTTGGGCTACATAAAATATATGCCTTACGCATAAAATTGACATCTGTTTCTGCTGTTAGATACCTACAGTTAATTCTAAACTGCTTAAATAATTTAAATAAATAAAAAATGATCCTATAAGATAGATGAATAGAAATGCATTTTTTTTCTGAACTATAATATATAACTTCATATTAAATAATTATTACGCCTTACAAATGCATTATCTATTTTGATTTGATAATGCCTTAGCAAGGCGAAACATGTCATATCTATAAAATATAATGAAACTTTAAGAAAACGGACGTTTTAAATTGGTGATTCCCAAAGTGGTCTATATAGATCCCCAGAGGTCTACGACAATTGTAAAAAATATAGATGTCTATGAGATGGCTCAACTAAATTGAAGCCGAATATTGAAACGCAAAACGAATATTGTTGGCGACCTTTTTTTTAAGCTCATTTGAAGAAATCGGACGAAATCGTTGGCGAACTTTTTTTTATTTATTATTATTTTAGCTCATTTGGGGAAATGGACGATCGAAATCTTCATAGACCTTTTTTAAGCTCATTCGCCAAAGATCGGACATTCGATTTCCCTAAATGAGAAAAAAAAAATCAAAGTTCCGGTTTTTTTGTTTCGGAATTTTTTTGCCCTAAAAAAAACAATTTTAGGAAAGCAGGGGGTCTACACAAAATGAAAGAAATCGGCAAGGGGTCTACGGGACATAAAAAGTTTTCTGAACCTCTGTTTTAAATGATTATACAATTTTAAATCATGAAGAAAAAACGTTTAATTTAATATACGAGTATTATTAATTTTGCGTATAAGGCTTCCAAATGTATCTATTGAATCCACTATTGCCCCTCTAGAAGGGTCCAGCTCCTACGATCTGTGATATAAGATATTACATCCAATAATAATAACGTTAGAAACCGGTCAATAAGACGGGCACATCACCTTGTACGAATCGTTATAGACGTCGATGATTTTCTTAGTGTCTTCTTCTTGGATAGCTCTCTCCTTCCTGACGGCCTTCTTCACGCAGCGACGGCAGTGTTCCTTGGCCAGCCACTTCCACGTTTCATCGTTTTCAGAAATCGCCTTCTTTATGTCCAACTCTTTTTCATAATCCAATTTGTTCAATGTTTTTTCACCAATTTCTAAAATAAACAAAAATAATCACATCAGTTTCCATTTCAATTGCGATTAATCAAACTAAAATATTAATAGACCGTCTGCAACATTAGCGTGAATGGTGAAAACTTGGAGCAAGTAGTTGAGTTTATGTATTTAGGTAGTATGTTTACAAGAGATGGGAGAGTGGAGAGGGATATTGAAAGAAGGGTTGGGGTAGGCAACAAAGTGAATGGTGCACTTAAAGTTGTCTATCCAAAAAAAACCTATCCAAAAAAGCTAGAATGGCAGTGCACAATGGTGTTCTTCTACCGACCCTTATGTATGGAAGCGAAGCATGGAACTAGCAAAGGAAGGATGAAAGTAGAATAAATGCAGTAGAAATGAGATCTCTTGGACGAATGTGTGGATATTCTGTGTATGATAGAGTGTCGAATGAAAATATAAGAAGTGAATGCGGTGCGAATGATGGTGTCATGAACAAAATAATGAAAGGATCATTAAGATGGTTTGGACATATGGAAAGAATGAATGAAGAAAGAATGGTAAAAAAATTATATGTTAATGATGTAAATGGAACCAGAAATAGAGGAAGACCGAGGAAAACGTGGCACGATCAAATAAATCAAATATTGAATGTCGGCCATGTGAGGAGTCAGAGAAATCCACGCGCGTGCATGACACGATGTATGAATGTTGAGGAAGCGAGAGAAATATGTCAGGAAAGAAAGGTGTGGCAGTCCATTCTTTCCGCCTACCCCTTCGGGGAGACGGCGTGATGGTTAGTTAGTTAGTTAGTTAGTTAAAATATTAATAAATGTATTTTTTTTTATAAACTTAAAGCGTTAATTTCTTAATATGACATATCGATCTGATGGGTATTTACAGAGATAGCTAACCACACAATAACGCACATTGTATTTTATTTATATAGATAGATTTTTCGATCGAATTAATATTATTTTTTCTGTGAACGTTGGATCGAAATGTGCGCGGGAGACGCCTATTGGTGGTGATGAGGTTCGCAATCCATCACACCGGGTCTCCCGCGGGGGCGAAAAGAGAAGGATGGAGTGCCGCATCGGTCAAAGTGTGGCAATCCATTCTTTCTGCCCGTCCCTTCGGGGAGACAGCGTGATGGTTAGTTAGTTAGTTAGATTTTTCGATAAAACATCAATTAAATGTTATTGTTATGAACATAATAATGAAAGGAACATTAAGATGGTTTGGACACATGGAAAGAATGAATGAAGAACAACGGTAAAAAAAGCACATGTTAACGATGTAAATGGAACTAGAAAAAAATTAAGGACCGAGGAAAACGTGTCACGATCGAATAAATCAACTATTAAACGTCAGCCACGTAAGGAGTCGGAGAAATCGACGTGTGTGCATGACACGATACATGAGTGTTGAGGAAGTAAGATAAGTGTGTCAGAATAGAAAAGCGTGGCAGTCCATTTTTCTGAACACTTTCGAGGAGACGGCATGATGGTTAGTTAGTTAAATTTTATTGTTTCTTGAACGATGATGTAAAATTCCATATTAAATAATTAATAATAATGAAAACGTCTGTTTTCTAGACGTTTTATTATATTTTATGTGAATGACATGGTTCGCTTGTCTAATGCATTATCAAATGTACATATATACATTTGATGATGGCACATGTCATTCACATAAAATACAATAAAATTTCTAGAAAACAGACGTTTTCATTCGTATTAATTATCAATTGAATTTGTATATTCATAGCTTTAGCAATAGTCGTTTTTTTCAATTGGGTTCATAAAAGTATATTATTATTATTTTTTTTTGGTTGAAATAATTGCTGCCAATATGTTGTTGAAATAATTCTAGTGCCAGCCCTCATGTATGGAAGTGAAGTTTGGAGCTAGCAAAAGAAGGATAAAAGCAGGATAAACGCCGCAGAAATGAGATCACTAAGAAGAATGTGCGGGAAAACGTTGTACGATAGAAAACCGAACGATGAAATAAGAAAGAAATGTAAGGCAGATGACTGCATCATTAATAAAATTAAAAAAGGATCCCTGAGATGGTTTGGACATATGGAACGAATGGATGAGAATAGAATGGTTAAAAAGTTGCACACAAACAGCGTGAGTGGAAAAAGAAGCCGAGGACGACCGAGGAAAACATGGCATGACCAAATTAATCAATTACTAAAAGGCGGCCACATTCGAAGTCGGAATAATCGACGTGCGTGCATGGTACGATGTATGAATGTAAAGGAAGCCCGAGAGGTATGCATCTCAGGATAGAGCATTGTGGTTATCCATCCTCTCTGCCTACCCCTCCGGTGAAATGGAGTGATGGTTAGTTAGTTAGTTAATTGTCGCCGCTATGATATTTTTATAATCTAAGAATTCATTAGTTGGATTTTTTGTTAGCGGTATTACCGGGCTTTGCTTGCAGAGGTGCATTTAAAAAAAAAAAAAAATTGTATAATATTTTTAAGGGGTAGGCAGAAAGAATGGACTGCCACACTTTAACCGATGCGGTACTCCATCCTTCTCTTTTCTCCCCCGCGGGAGACGCGGTGTGATGGGTTGCGGACCTCATAATATCACAATTTTTAATTATGCACTTTTTCAGACTGTCGCGACAGCTGTTTCGCCAACCGATGTTGGCCTCATCTGGTGTTACAAACAACTGTTGTTTGTAACACCAGATGATGCCAAAATCGGTTGGAGAAACAGCTGTCGCGACATTATCATGAAGTGTATAATAAAAAATATATATTATAACAGTGATGTAAATGTAACAGTTAATAGTGTATCGGTCAAAACAATGGACTACGTATACATTATGTGTATAGTACACTATTGAAGATAGAATAAGAAGAAGATTAAAATCATTGTAAACACTCCTGGTACTAATAAGAACAAACTGTGAAAGTATCAGCGAAATCAGTTGGGTAGTTTTTGAGCCTATAGGATACACACATACGAACATTGTTTTTATTTATATAGTTGGTTATAAGTGACGTTTCACGAGGCCCAATTAAAATGTAAAGCAAAATTTATAATGTTATCGCCCAGCCAGTCACACACGCTTATATTATTTTACCAACCTAAAATCCCTTGGTGCGTCAACGCTTTGATTTCTTTAGTGCTGACCGGTTTCAGTTTCGGTTGTTCGTTCAATTCGTCCGTAGGGTACACCCATAGCTGGTCTCCGGGCCCCTCTAGAGGCGGTTCAAGCCCCAGGGTTTTTCTAGAGTCTTTCGACATAATCGAGAAATAATAATCCGCAAGTCCATTGCTTAAATTCTTCCGAATCACCTTATGACACGGGATCGTACCATTTCTTAAATGGTCCTGTCGGATGTAGAAGTTTTCAGCTAATCGCTCACCAGTCAGCCGCTCGGATCTTACCTCGTTTTTGATAGAAGCAGTCTCATTATCCAATTGACTTTTCTGTATTTGGTTGTTCGAGAGCCTATCACCAGTTTGGGTTACTACTTCCATGACAAAAACACGTTTAATTTATAAAATCACACTGTTAATTTGGTCATTTCCCCCCCAAATATCCCAAAATAAAATTTGTAAAAAAATACTAAACCATGACTTTTTATTGATGTTTCTAAATTAAGAAACAAAAGAACGATGATAAATGTTTTCTGTATTTGAACATCCATTCTTTTTCGTGATAAAAACATATTTTGTTAGGTACTTGAACGTAGGTAGGTACATAAGCCTGATAAGTTATAGTTTTAGAAGAGGAGAAATGATTTTTATTTTTACTTGATGAAAATAAGTATCAATTTTTGGCTCCTGGGTACAAACAATTAATATTGAATGCCAGGGAATCAAAAAGGGGTATGATTATTAGGTTTAAAATATTAAAGTCATTCATTGTAGAATTGAGGCAGCAAGAGCTACGTTTAATAATAATAATAAAATGATAACATAAACTTGAAACTCCGCCAGAGAATGATCAAATGCTATGTGTGGTCTGTTATATGTTGAAAGTCAACTCAATGAACAGACCGGAAGCATTTGAAATGTAACTCTATCGCTGAATGCTCAGAATTCCCTGGACAGACATGGTTACCAATATCGAAGTCCTGAGGCGAGCTAGAGTTGACAGGGAACTGTTATCAACTATCAAGGTTCGGAAAATTTCACATCTGGGTCATGTACTGCGTGGGGAAAAGTACCACCTTCTCCAACTGATATTGGAGGGGAAAGTTGAGGGACGCCGAGGGCCCGGTAGGAGGCAAATGTCCTGGCTGCGAAACGTGAGGGAATGGACAGGTATCCGAAGTGTGGAGAAGCTGTTCCGAGAGGCGCAGGACAGGAACAGGTTCGCCGAGATGATCGTCAACGTTGGGGGGACCCGACAGGTGAAGAAGAAAAAGAAATAAAAATAAAAACTATTGTAACATAGTATTTTTAAGTTCGATCGGTTCGGCAGCTCGTTACCATGTTCCGGCCATCAAAAATCAATTGAAATTAACTAAATATATTTTATAAAATGTTTTTTTTTCATTTTTATTTTGTTTTCATTAAGTAAAACATACAAAATTTACTTAAGTCTAAATCAATGAAGAAACTGGTAAACAAAACTAATTACTCCTGCAAATTTACAACAACAAAAAAAAACCATCAATAAAATATTTTGTTTAACTTAAATGTAATCTATAAGATTAAAACGTGGGAATGACGAACGACAAGTTCGAATTCATTGACTAATAAATTAATTATCATTATCAGTAAAGAGTACTTCTCAATCTAAAACGGTTACTTTATATTGGCGGGAAACACGGGAGTGTTGGTATTAGTTAATCCCGGGACAGTGGTGGCAAATGGACAATTCACGATGCCAATGTGATTAAATTGAAATTTAAAAAAAATAAATTTTGCAATATGTGGGAAAATCAAAATAATTCAAAATTCTACTCGAATATATCTTCAGCATAATAGATAAAATAATACTTCTCGGAATATCCGGTTTATGGTAAAAATATATAAAATTTCGACTTTTTTTTTTAAATTTCATTTAATTATAAAGGAAAATACGCAAAAAAAAACTTATACGACTGGCCAGCCCCTTGCTGTCGAGCGAATGGATGCAAAAAGCGGTATAATATGCAGCCTAGTAACTCTAATGCTTAATGTTTTTAATTGAAATTTCTTGGTAGAAATTCATTTTCAATAATGAAAACAAAAAAATAATAATACAAAATTTCTTTAACTAACTAACTAACTAACTAACCATCACGCCATTTCCCCGGAGGGATAGGCAGAGAGGATGGATCGCCACACTGGCCTGTCCTGGCATAACTCTCGGGCTTCCTCTACATTCATACATCGTACCATGCACGCACGTCGATTGTTCCGACTTCGAATGTGGCCGCCTTTTAGTTATTGATTAATTTGGTCATGCCATGTTTTCCTCGGTCGTCCTCGGCTTCTTTTCCCACTCACGCTGCTTGTGTACAACTTTTAAACCATTCTACTCTCATCCATTCGTTCCATATGTCCAAACCATCTCAGGGATCCTTTTTTAATTTTATCCATGATGCAGTCATCTGCCTTACATTTCTTTCTTATTTCATCGTTCGGTATTCTATCATACAACGTTTTCCCGCACATTCTTCTTAGTGATCTCATTTCTACGGTGTTTATCCTGCTTTCATCCTTCTTTTGCCAGCTCCAAGCTTCACTTCCATACATGAGAGTTGGCACTAGAACTCCATTGTGTATTATTATGTATTTAGTGTGCTTCTACTTGCGTTTATGCTCCACCGGTTTCGGCAGCTTGCTGCCATCTTCTGGGTCGGCCGGTCGAACATAAACACAAGTGGAAGCACACTAAATACATAATAATAAAGAAATTTTGTATAATATTTTTTTATGTTTTCATTATTTAACTCTAATGCGTTCCTGGTATTATGTTGATGTATATAATATTTTACCTGTACTCAATAGACGCCTTAAACACTTATGCAGTTTGTAATGTCTTTTGAGTAAATAAACAGATATGATTTGATTTAACTCGGAGAATCTAAAATACAAATATGTTTTTATTCAAAGATTTAAAACTATTCATACTTCACATGGATTAAATATTATACATATATAAAGCTCTATAGAAATACGCACCTTTTTAAAAAAAAGTTTTTTATAATTTTATGTCGCCATGTTAAAACATTGATATTAGAAAATTCTAGAAAATTTGAGTTTTCATTAATATTACATAATTAAAATGAAATATTTCATCATTGTTTGAGCAACATTGAACACAAACATAATTTTTGATGCCACATAAATATTATTTATCGTACGAGCCTCCTATGAAACAGCCATAAATACACAGGAATATTTCGTTTTCTTGTGTGGCCATATTGAAAACGGTCTCTAGTGACGCCGCAATTTGATCAATTTTGCGGTTGGCCACACTGGGATCTGTCCGTATTTTATGCTTTAGTTATTTTGTGATATTTGATAACTTTGACATTTAATGACTGCGGTGGACGAAATAACATAAAATGGAATGGGAAATGGTATGTCGTGTCTGCCTGCAGGGCGGCGATATGGTGTCCCTGTTTGATTGTGACGAAAACAACGAGCTGTTAAGTGACAAGTACACGTATTGCAACTCCATCGAGGTGAGTGAAAAATGTGGCCGCAAAAATGCCAAACGGAAAATGTTTGTACATGGCTACCCCACGCCTTTATTTTTTTTATGTTGCTACATTATTTAATTCTCATATTTTGACTGTCAAATAATTGGAGGCAAAGCTCGTTCGGGCTGATTATTTAATATAATTATTGTATTATGCAACGAAATCGCCATGGATTGTTTGTTATTCGTTTTAGGTGTCGGAAACCGAGCCATTGCCGTCCAACATTTGTCTTACGTGCGTGGATCGGCTGATGTCGGCCTATCAGTTCAAGCAACAATGTTTATCTTCTCATCAAACGTTGAGGGAATGCCTTCAGGAGTTCCAAAAATCAAATGCGGAATGTACAGTTCCGACGAAAAAAGGTGAGGTTTTTTCCTACTTACGAATTATGTTCTGTAAAAATTTACATAAATTATTATCACATTTTTTTACGCTAGAAAAATTTAACTACCAGTTACAAATGTGTACTGTTAATTATATCAATAGATTTTAATTTTAAAATAATTTTTAATATGACACTGATTTTATATTTCATTTTTTCTTTTTAAATTTGTATCATACATAGCTGGGTGGTGGTCTAGGGCAGTGCTCCGTAATCTTTTCTCACCTACGGCACACATAAGTTCTTCCTAGAATTCCGCGGCACACTAAAACCTAAAATTCGGTCTGGACGTGGGCGTCAATCAGCTCAGGAGACGTTTTTTTAGCTCATCGGCGACTTCCGGCTAGTAGAAATCAGCAGCGACGGTTTTTTTGCTCCTCCCGAAAGACCGAAGGTTCAGATTTCCGCGAATTCTACTTGCCGGAAGTTGCTGTAAAGTTAAAAAATTGAGGTCGCCAGCATTTTCCAGCCAGTAGAAATCAGTGGCAACCGATTTTTCACGAATGACCTAAAATAAAAATCAACAAAAAAGTCACCAATGTCTCCTGAACTTATTTACGAAAGAATCGACTCTTTCGAAATTCACGAGTTCCGACTAGAACTAAATATTTTTTTCATTATGCATTTGGTCGTGGCACACCTGCATCCGGCTCACTGAACATCATTTGCGGAACACTGGTCTAGGAGACAGAATGCTTGGCCCTTGATTCAGGGGACTTGGGTTCAAGCCTGGACACTACCAGATTTATTATTTGTATTAATGGTTTATTTTATGCTCACATTAATAAATTCTAATACCATTGATTTAAATCAGGGCTGTTCAAAGCACGGCCCGCGACTTATATTTGTGCGGCCCGCGACGTGTTAGTGAAAGTGCGTATTAAACAATGAATTTTATAAAATCTACACAAACTGTCAGAAAAGTCACTTCACAGGCTCTGCGTCTTATATTCACATGGACAGAATTGTAAAATATATGCCTTCTACACAATGTTAGCTAGAAACAGTAAACTAAGCACCGACAATAATCTCCTGATATACAAAACGGTCATAAGGCCGATCTTCACTTAAGCAGCCTCAATCTGGGGCTATGCAGTTTCGACTCACTTGCGAAAACTACAAATCTTGCAAAATAAGGCTATCCGTTTATCGCTTGGTCTTCATGGACCAGGATCATACAACTGCACCTAGAATCGGGAATCCCGATGATAGATGAATTCATTCTGAAATTTGCCAAACGTTTTTGCAAAGGACTCCCTTCACATCCTAACCCCACAATAATAGACCTCTCAAATTACGACCCAAACACCTCCAGCCGCCACAAGCGCCTAAAATCGATCCTCCTTGAGAGGAACACTCCGGGGCACACAAATTACGCCCCATAAACCAACAATCCACCAAATCACCTTTTCAACATTGTTCCCATCAGACGTAAGAGGAATAGCCATAAGAGCTGAATCTCTGTAAACCAGAAGAGCCAAGTCCAAGTTTTTCTAAGTTATTGGCGAAAACACCAATTAGGTACTTAGACACTTAACTAGTGTCATAAATGTAATCTGATCGTGGCGGCATTCAGTTAACTGTCTGGTCAGATTTCGAGAGAGTCAAAATTGTTGTTTTTAAATGATTGACACATTAACATTTTTTATTGATGATATTTTTGCTCTGTATACCCGAGAAGTAGCTCATTATAAAAGTGAATAAATGTATGGAGAAAATCATAAACTAAAATGTCAACGAATGTTTCCTCTTTACATCCGAGATTTCGCTATTACCATGGTCATAATAACTAAGTTCGACTGTAGACAGGTTGTTCAGTTGATTTTTTTAATGACCATTCAATGTGATAGTTACATAAGTAGGTGCTTATTTATCCCTTTTCAATGTTTGCAGGTATGGAGGTGATAACGATAAAGCAGGAGAACGGAGTATATCTTCAGTACGAGATCCCTGTGGAGGATGAGACGGATACTAAGTGGCCGCTGACTGAGCAGCCCCTGAAGAGAAAAAGGGGGAGGCCACGGAAGTACCCCGATGAGACGGGGCGCATTCGTAAGTTTGTTTTATTAATAATTGTTTGAACATAATACAAATTTCAAATCGATCCCTCGAAATATTGAGGCGGTATTGCGAAATAAAGGACAAACTTGATAATATTTATTTTAGTTAAAAAAAGTTAAAGAATTATTGATTATTGATGGTTGACGTATTAGTTTTGTAAAACTCCATTATTAATTTATAATAGTATACACAATTGTTTAGTGATTTTACTTGGATAAATCGGATACTTGGATAAATGGATTGGATAAATATCCAAGTAAAACCGCTAAACAAGCCTGTTTACTATTATAAATTAAAGAAGTTCAACGACTTTCGTGGCAGAGTGGTAAGAGGTCTTACTATCATACTGAAGGTCCTAGGTTCAATTATTTTGTTGAATAGCTCTTTACATCATTACAGTGCGAACCAAATCCGGGTATAGCTATCATATACATTCTCGTGACATTGCCATTGCTGGGAATCCAACCCAAGGCCTTCGGTGCAGCAGTCAAAGCACTTACCACTCGACCACGAAGGTCGCCGATAGCAGTGTAATAGTCACACTATCTTTGGTCTGACGTAGAATTCACGTGACATGTCATCAGAATCAATATAATAGTTAAAAAAACAAATTGTATACAGTAATTGGGTTCAAACGACCTGTTGTATACAAATTCAACGTTCTCCGAAACATCGATCGAGAAGGAGAAGTTACACGGATCACTTTCACATTGTAAAATTTTTAATACTATTACACTCAGTGGCGGTACTCCCATAAAAGCTTAGAAGCCCGGCTTGCGTAAGAAATTTTGAATCAAATCCCCCAAATTTAAGTAATCATGCCGCCGCATAAACCAAAAACCCACCAAATAACCTTCCAACAATGTTCACATCAGAGGAACAGCCACAAGAGCTGAACCTTTGTAAGACGGAAGAGGTTTTGAATTAAAATTTCATACGCAAGCTGGGCTTCTGGGCTTCTATGGGAGTACCGCCACTGATTACACCTAACATATTTGATTTATTTCAATAATACTCATACACAAATGAGACATAACAAACGAAAAACATTTAGGCGACTCATTTGGAAACAAAACGGTATAACAAAGATAAAACAACGACACGAAACCAAAACAATTATACATATCAGAAGGAACACAAATGTCATAATAACTTTAACAAAACAATTTAAAATTTAACAAAAATACAATATCGATATGAAACTAAGAGATAACACACGAGTATCTCAAAAGAATCCTAAATATGTTGATGCCAGTGAGGCAGTACTCTTTCCAGAATTTGTAATATATTTTTTTTGAACACCTCCTCACTGACACTAGAAATGTCCAAATCCGAGACAATTAGATACAACATCCAAATTGCTCTTCCTACTGGCATCACCAAAGGCAGTTTGGTTCTGTGTGACGGAGCAAAGAACAATTGATGTCGGCGCTGTCGCAGACCCATACCGACACAAAAAGACCTATTTGCTCCAGTACATAGGGGTTCTAAATGGAGCCCCGAATCAGCTTGAAAAAATGCATTGCCATAAATCCTTCCCTCCTCACTTCGAGGGAGTTATACCCTAGCATACCCAAGAGAAATGCCGTTGGATAGAGCCAAGGATATACCCCGTACTCTCATGTAGAGGGCCCTCAAGATTTTCTTTTGAACCCTCTCCAACATGAGAGACAACTGAGCCTCATGAGGACTCCATATCACAGCACCTCCCTCGAGCCTGCTTCTGACTAAGGAGTTATATAGAGTTCTTAGGACCCGTGTGTCTCTGAAAATCCTAACAAACAAAACCCAGCATCTTAAACGAAGAGTCACATACCTTCTCGATCTGAGCACGAAATGTCAATCGAATTACTTAAATTTTGTTCTTTCGTTCTGGATAAAAGAAGTATGTTAGAAAGAACAGTATGGCAGTCAATTCTTTCTGCCTACTCCTTCGGAGAGACGGCATATTGTTTAGTTAGTTATGAAAATATTAATATATTTTGTGTTTTTGTTGTTGTAGCAACGTCCCCGTACATCCGCCGGGACCAGTCCACTGCTAACATCATGAAGCAAGAACCCGTCGAAGAGGAAGTTATCATCGGGCACAAGAGGAGCGACAGCCCACTAGACGATGGAGAAAGTAATTTAAATCAAATTTCTTTTTGTTTCTGACAGTAGTTAAAAAAACATAGATATTAATATTACTTATTTATAAAGTGGAAAAACTGTATGATAGAGTGTCGAATGAAAATATAAGCGAATATATATAGTGCGAATGAAAGTCTTCTTCTCCATTCTCAATCTAAAGATTGGTCTGCAGCAAGGCGATACATCTCCTCTTCCGCTCCGCTCGGTCCTCGGCAACTCTCTCCAACTCCGCATAGGAGGTGCAGCCCATATCTCGGCAAATCTGGTCTAGGTACTCCCGATGAGGTCGTCCTCTGCAAATCGATTCCTCGACCAATCCCTCCAATACATCAGGCAGGAAACATTCGTGTCACAATACATGACCAATCCATCTCGCGCGCCTCTCCGCTATGGTGTTCAATATGTTCCTGTTCTCTTCAACTCTGCTGAGAACCTCCTCATTTGTAACGTGGTCCCTCCATGAAACATGGGCAATTTAGGGTAACAAAACAATGGAATATTTTTTCTCAGTGGCAGATTACACAGACCCTGACTACATTCCGGGCAAGGAGAAGGATGATGTGGACCTGGAGAAGATGGGGCTGGACCCTCAAGACAGGTCACTCATGCAGCTTATCAAAACTTCCGCAGTTAAGGTACGCTCTCAATCAAGCAATCAGTTTCCAAAAACTAACAAAAAAAATGTATAAGTATTTATTCTTACCTAACTGTTAGAGTATTAGCTGTTTTTGTGCTACGCTTATTTTCCAAGTATGTTCGTAAGTTTTTACAGATAATTTTGTGTTATTAGATAAAAAAAAGTATGGTATAAAATATAATAAAATGCAATGAAATGGATAAATATCAACCAGTTTGCAATAAAATAGAGTAATATCGACAAACGCAGCGCTTGAGCGTGAAATATATATATTCAGAACATAGGATAAAAGTATGAATAATGATTGTAATGTGTCTCTTCTTCGTCTTTTTGTCCTGTCACACCTCCGTGGTGCATAGAGCCTCAAGGAACCTTCTCCGCCCAACTCTATCGCATGCCTGATGCCTAACATCATCCCAAGTGAGGCCTGCTACTTTAACCTCGTCCTGCAGGGCTCTATTCCAGGTGGCTCTAGGTCTGCCTCACTTCCTCTTTCCCCCCATAGGGGACCAGTCTAGTGCGCCCTGAGCGATGCAGGCTGGGTTCTGTCTCAGAGTGTGATCGATCCACTGCCATTTGCATCTAGCGACTTGTTCTCTAATTGACTTTTCGCCTGCCACAGTCCAGAGAACGGCATTTGACACTGTTTGGGGCAAATAGATTTTGAATATTGAGTGAAGGCACCTATTTATAAACACCTGTAGTTTTCCAATAACGTCCGCGGTAGATTTCCAAGTCTCACATCCGTACAGCAGTACACTTTTAACGCTACTGCTGAATATTTGGAGCTTGAGCTTTCTCGAAATGATACTGGAACGCCATACAGGGCGATTGTAATGCATGATTTTAAGATCATTTTGATAATTTTAGTTTGGGCGACGTGGGCGTCCCCGCAAGCAGTACACGATGAAGGCCGAGTCGGGGGAAGGTGATGGGGATGGAGGAGACGAAGACATCCTCCTGAAGGAGACTATAATGGCTAACTCGGAGCCAGTTTCAGAGAGCCTACTCAACCCCAAGCCCCGCGAGAGGAAGACTTACCCCAAGAAGAAATATTACTATGAGAAAATGTGAGTTTGTATACATATTACCATTTCTTGTTTCTTAACAAACAAGACACGCTATAGAGTAGGGGGACATGAATGTTCTTCAGAGAGCCAGTGCTGATTAGAAATAAATAATCTTGATGACTGTCTACGCCTTCAGTCGGATATTAAAAATATTGTTACCTGGAGTCGCAGGTATCACATCAATCACATGAAATTTAAAGTCTCTAAGTGCGTAATGTTATCTTTTACGAGAGCATTGACAACTATATATCATAGATACACGATGAATAACCAGCAATTGGCACATGTATCCAATATGAGAGATCTCGGGGTCATCTATGAGAGTAGATTAACTTTTCACGCTCATGTTGAGAGAATTTGTGTTATTGCGCTGAAGATGTTGGGCTTCATCATTCGGACCGGAAGGGTTTTCAGAGATCCCAATGTGCTCAGAGTACTATACAATTCATTGGTTCGGAGCAGTTTTTTTTTTGTTGTGTTAGGAAGAAATTATAATTTACTTACTTATTAAGTTTTTTGAAGTTAAACCGGTTTAAAATTTTCATTGTCAAACAGTTTTCGAAATTTACCGATAAATCGGTTAAAAGTATTTGGAAACTTGATAAAATATTCTGGGATAACTAAAACAGATGTCAGTGTGTGTTCTGTTTCTGCCAAATTGTCAATACAAGTCAATACGGCGCAAGAATACGTCACCAAAAGTTCTTTCGAGATATGTCGTCTCTGGCAATATGAGCACTGCGCCGTTTGCCGAGATATGTCGTCTGTGGCAACCATCGAGTTAAAATGTTGTTTTAACCCTCCCTTCCCTGTGATGGGTATCTTCTACACGTTGCTTCTAACAACCATCAATATCTCTTTACATTTAATAAATACAAGGTTGAGATTTTAGGTATTCCTCCATAATATATTTATAGTATTATTTAGGTATTCCTCCATAATATATATAACCATGACAGTCTGCAACAGTAGCTTGAATGGTGAAAATTTGGAGCAAGTAGTTGAGTTTGTGTATTTAGGTAGTATATTTACAAGAGATGGGAGAGTGGAGAGGGATATTGAAAGAAGGGTTGGGGCAGGCAACAAAGTGAATGGTGCACTTAAAGTTGTCATCGCAAACAAAAACCTATCCAAAAATCTAGAATGGCAGTGCACAATGGTGTTCTTCTACCGACCCTTATGTATGGAAGCGAAGCATGGAACTGGCAAAGGAAGGATGAAAGTAGAATAAATGCAGTAGAAATGAGATCTCTTAGACGAATGTGTGGATATTCTGTGTATGATAGAGTGTCGAATGAAAATATAAGAAGTGAATGCGGTGCGAATGATGGTGTCATGAACAAAATAATGAAAGGATCATTAAGATGGTTTGGACATATGGAAAGAATGAATGAAGAAAGAATGGTAAAAAAATTATATGTTAATGATGTAAATGGTACCAGAAATAGAGGAAGACCGAGGAAAACGTGGCACGATCAAATAAATCAAATATTGAATGTCGGCCATGTGAGGAGTCAGAGAAATCGACACGCGTGCATGACACGATGTATGAATGTTGAGGAAGCGAGAGAAATATGTCCGGAAAGAAAGGTGTGGCAGTCCATTCTTTCTGCGTACCCCTTCGGGGAGACGGCGTGATGGTTAGTTAGTTAGTTAGTTAATATATTTACGATTAAAAAAATAATATTAATAATAATCAGAATTTATCGGGTACATCGGAGGTATTTTGTGAAAATCGAAAACAAAGTCGCGTATAAACAGCGCTTTGAGTGCGCCACACTATATTTGCATCTCTCTTGCATATGTTCTAGTTGAATGTTCTCACTCTCGCCGTCCCGCCGCGCCGGCAGTCGCTTTCGGGCTTGCAACCAGAGCGGGTCTATGCCCGTTCCGTGAGCGTTGCCAGATGTTTTTTTTTAATGTTTTTAGCAATCAAATCTCAATTATTATAAATTTTGACTTCAATTATAATTATGTAAGGGGATTAGCTATTTTCCGATCTAAAATCGCTAATTTTTTAACGCGTACTGACTACCCTACACCGGAACGCACTTTTTTATTTTAGCACCGTAAGGGAATGGTTAATATGTTGTTTTGATCTGATTTCTAATTGTATTTTATTCTTTGTAGCCATACTTGTGATCAATGTGGATCATCCTTCCGCTCCAATGCCTCTCTCCAGGCCCACATTCGCAGGCATTTGGGGATCAAGCCATTTGTGTGCAAGTAAGTTTATTCTTTCTCTACTTAAAAATCATTATGTAGGAAAATAAGTCCAGGAAAAAATGGCAAGACCAAATGAATCAAATTTTAAAGGTCGGCCATGTTGAAAGTTGTAATAATGGACGTGCATGTATAACTTCGCTGTATGAATGTGGAGGAAGCTAGAGAGATGTGTCACGATAGAGTTTTTTCAATAAGTCCAAGGAAATGATTTTTGAAAAAGAAGAAATCACGATAGTCTGCAGCATCACCGTGAATGGTGAAAATTTGGAGCAAGTAGATGAATTTGTGTATTTCGGTAGTATGTTTACAAAAGATGGGCGAGTGGAGAGGGATAATGAAAGAAGGGTTGGGGCAGGCAACAAAGTGAATGGTGCACTTAAAGTTGTCATCGCAAACAAAAACCTATCCAAACCGGTGTTCTTGTACCGACCCTTATGTATGGAAACGAAGCATGGAACTGGCAAAAAAAGGATGAAAGTAGAATAAATGCAGTAGAAATGAGACCTCTTAGACGAATGTGTGGATACTCTGTGTATGATAGAGTATCAAATGAAAATATAAGAAGTGAATGCGGTGCGAATCAAAATAATGATAGGATCATTAAGATGGTTTGGACACATGGAAAGAATGAATGCAGAAAGAATGGTAAAAAAAGTATATGTTAACGATGTAAATGGTACCAGAAATAGAGGAAAACGTTGCACGATCATCATCTGTTTTTAGCTATTACAGTAGACTCCTGATTTTCCGGGGTCGGGTTAACCGGAAAGCAGATTATCCGGGACACTTGAGTCATTGAAAAAATATTTTATAAAAACAAAAATGTTTCACAATAGTACTTACAATGCAAACAAAAACTCAAATCTGTCACAATGACATTGGGAGTTTAGTTCACATTGTCGCCACCGCCAACATACATTTGTGGCGCTACAGTCATAATTTTATTTTACTGTGAAAAAGTGTCTATGGTATAATGGATAAACGCAAACTAGTCGTACTTTCAATTGAACAAAAACTCGAAATAATTCAAAAGTTTGAAAATGGTGCAACCGTTAAATATTTATTGAATCAATATTATACCGGTGATCAAACTATATGGGACATCATTAATAAAAATAGTTTTTTGTTTTGTTTTCGGATTAACCGGGAATCTATTATACGGGATTTTTTTTCACCATCCATCCCGGAAAATCGGGAGTCTACTGTGTATTGATTCTCATTACATGTGATAGGTAGCATCTATCGCCATTTTATTGTCACATGAATTCTACACCAGACCAAAGACAGTGTGACAATCACACTGCTATCGCCGGGAATCGAAACCGGGACCTTCGGTATGGCAGTCAGAGCTCTGCCCATCCTTTCAAAGAAATGGTTTGATGATTTGTTGTTGTTGTATATAGACTGTGTCTTCTTCCACAGCATCTGCGGATACTCGTGTGTGCTGAACATGGAGCTCCGTCGTCACATGATGCGTCACACGGGCGTCAAGCCGTACAAGTGCCGGATATGCGATCGCTTCTTCGGGGACTTTGGGAGCCGACAGAAACACGAAAGGTATCATCAAACAATCAGTCTACTAAACACGATCACCTCGGACATCTTTCATATTAGTGAAAGTTCGTTCAGAAGACAATAAGACAATACAATACTCTTAATTTTATTTATTTTTCTTATACACAAATGAGACATAATGAAAAACATTTAGGAGACTCATTTGGAGACAAAACAGTAAACAAAAGTACAATATCGATATGAAACTAAGAGATATCATGCGAGTATCTCAGAAGGATCCCAAATATGTCGACATCAGTGAGGCAGTACTCTTTCTAGAATTTGTAATATATATTTTATGAACATTGCTTCACTGACACTAAAAATGTCCAAATCCGAGATGCACAAATCCTGCGTCACTGTCGCAGGTAACTAACAGGAACAAAAAGACTTATTTGTTCCAGAACATAATGATTCTCAATAGAGCCACTAATCAGCTTGTATTTTAAAGAGTATCTTGTCTTCCTAAAGTCAAACCATCTCTCATGCCTTGCTTTAAACTATAAATATGTTTGTAATGTGTTTTGAGAAAACAAATTGATTTAATTTGAATCAGCACTAACTTTGCGGTTAGATATTTTAAACTTATAGATATAAAATAATAAAACACTTTGTATTTAACCACGGTATGGTTATTATAATTTCTGCCAACTAGTTTTGCTTGTACCCTATTGTTTCTTTGTTGTTTCTTGAACTGGGATGTAAAACTCCATATTAAATAATTCTACGAATGAAAAGGTCTTTTTTTTTGTTTTATTATAACTTATCTATGTAATGCATTATCAAATGTCACATTTGATAATACCTTAGACAGGCGAAACATGTCAGTCACATAAAATATAATAAAACTTCTAGAAAACAGACGTTTTCATTCATATTAATTACCATTTTATGTATATATTAGCTTAATATGAAATTGAGACATGCCATGGAAATATTTTAGAGCAGCAACACAAATCGGTTTTGAATTTTGTTGATAACATCAATATTCTTTTGTATTCAGGAGTGACTTGTTGGCATTGTTAGGGTTTTTAATTTATAGGTTAGTTTTTCGATAATTTGGAAATATAATAATAAATAAATGACCACTGCTTGCTTGCAGACTGCACATGGGCGAGAGGCCGTACACTTGTTCCCTCTGCGGGAAGAACTTCACATATTCCTACGTTCTTTCAAACCATATGCTGACCCACACCGGTGAGAAGAAATACGGGTAAGTTGACAAACGTTTGACGATAAGTCTTTTAAAATCTTTTAATTAGATATGTTTATTCTATCTTAAGTTGTCAAGAGATTGCCGCGCGTATCCCTTGATGCAACTTTGCGTACCCCTGGGGGTATGCATACCACTAATTGGGAAACACTGCTCAAGACATTTATATAATGCAATATTTAAAATTGGACTTGGATCTTCTGACTTACAGAGGTTCAGCTCTAATGGCTATTCCTCTTACGTCTGTAGGAAACATTGTTGGAATGTGATTTGGTAGTTGTTTTATGATGGGGCTAAATGTATGACCCGGAGTGTCCCTCCGAAACAGGGCGAGGGGGGATTTAGGGTTTATGATAAAGTCTTACATTATTGTCAAGGAATAGAAGACCAGTTAGGTTTGGGATTGTATTTATAAAAAAAGTCTGTTCCCGAGGGGAAGATAAGAGGAACAGTGCCTGGATGGAGTTGTGGCAGGAGATAGCATCCTGCGTGAGACCATTTTGTTTGGTGGAGTACGTAGTGGGCTATCGGGGAGGATTTTTTATTTTTTTATCCGTATTGATTGCAGGAGGGGTAAAGGACTGAATGATGGTGGATAACTTGGTGATAAAGGATCATTATTGATAAGGGAGATAGATTGTAATAATTTAGGTCGTGGTCTGGAAATGGAAGAGATGAAGTTGAAGTAGTGCAAGGAATAATAGAGCTGGAGTCGCAGTATTCTGATGTACCAAAGGAGTGTGGTAACGGTGGGCTGTCATGGGCAAGGATGCTAAAATTACTCATTAAATGATATGGACCTGTCTTTCCTCAATGCCAACCTTCCATTTAGAGAGCATGGGAGAATTATTAAAAGAGATTTCTTCTTTCAAATACTGCTTGTGTCATATTCCGACTTTATAATTAAATTAATATGAATTTATGAGTGTAAATGGTTTATCAATGTTTCATATGGAAAATGAGAACAAGAAATCATACATTTTAATTGTCAAAGTGTTATTTGAGTTAATAAGGGTAATAAATGTGACAGGGTTAAGTGAGGGTTTTTTGTTGTTGTTAAGGTGTCAGCCATGTAACAAGCGCTTCACCAAGGCCCACCACCTCAAGTACCACAACAAGGTGCATCACAAGGAGCTCTATAACCAGCAGATGCTGCTCCAGGAGTCCAAGAAGGTCATGGTGGTTAGTATTCAACAGTTCCTTTAAATAAACTGACATTACGAATAAAAAAATCTGAAGTTCAATTTCGAATGACACATTCGAACAAGAGTGATACTTATTATCCTATGAAGTAATTTTTATAATTTTTTTAAATACGGTATTGTTCAAATTAATGTGGTGAAAAAATAATAGTGTAGAAGGGTGCCCATGATTTATTTATTTATTTTGCATTCAGATTATTTAGTTTCTATATTATATTATTAATTTAATAATAAAGGATTTTTTTGTTTAAGAAAAATATTTGTTTATTGATACAGATTTTGAATCTCACCTAAAAACCCACCTTTTCAAAATATTGCATAAAATGTAAACAACGGTTATCTGATTGCTGGTGTCAGATGCAGCTCTCATGACTAAAAACATTGTCAAAGCACCCTTGAGGTGAGCTATTCATGAAAACGGCGCTATATAATATTAGCCTAATTATTATTATTATTATTATCTTCATTGCCACCTTGTTTAGAAGACAAATCACCTTCAATACAGGAGAACTTCGAAGCGCCTCCGTGCGGTAATTTGAGGCGTATAATAATTTCGAAAAATGATTCGTGATTAGCGGGTATTGCCATATTTTATTTCTAAACTGATTTTTTTTTTAGCTGCAGAGTAATATCAATATATCGGAACTCACATCCGTCTGCACGGAGGAACTCCTCGGTCTTCAGAGCGCCGAAGGAGACTCGATCCAGATTCAGATTGAACAGGACGACGGTAGCGACCAGGAGTACGAGGAACAGCAGGACATGGAAGAGGGGGAGCAGATGCACGATGATGATGAACAGCAGCTAGAAGACGATGACCAGAACGAAGAGCAGGATCCCGACCAACTGGATGATCAGATGGATGAGAATAATGAGGGAGAACAAAATGAATCAGAAGAGGAAATGAAGGAAATACATATTAACGAGTATGGTGAGGAGGAAGTCCAAGCGGAGGAAGATGAAGATGATAAAGGTGATTTGATGTTAGGCACATAACTGTGTAAATATTAATTATTAATTGAAGGCTGGTTATTATAAAGGTACTAAGTTGTTTTTCCGTCTCTTGTGAACATGCTTTCCAGATTCGGTAACTTGCTCCAATTTCTCGCCGCTAGCACTTATGTCAAAATACAGTAAAACTTCGATATAACGGACTAATTGGGGGAAGGGGGTGTCCGTTATAGTTAACCCTTAACGTACCGTGTTCAAAACAAAACGCTCGCTCCCATGTGGTCAATTCAGTTTACCGCTAACTTTATCTAAATATCAAGCATATGACTCGATGAATCAAAATTTAATTTATGTCATCTTGTAGGGAATTTCATTAGGAGTAGATCGATATCTATAACATACGTGGATTATTTGAAAAACATATCATTATTAATTTTTTTCTGGAACCATGCGATTTCTGATATGGAATGCGTCACAGCATACGAGCGACTGACACCAAGTATAAACTTGTCTCCGCGCCGCGGCCGGCGGGGCGAGACTTTACGAGATTTTACGTATGATAAAGGCACCTAGGCAAAATGTATAGTACGTTCAAGACAACGAGTACGTATTAATATTTGTCCCTTTTGGTAAAGTGTTAATATTTTCACAGTTCTGATATTATTAAGTTGCTAGCTGCGTTTCCGTCCACAGTCGGTATTATTACGTACCTATGAAAAAGGCCAAACATATAATTTATAATACGTTCAAAACAGCGAGTAAGTATTTGTCACTTTTGATAAAGTTGTAAATATTCGCAAAACAAATTCTACCTTAACACGAATGAAGGTGAGGGCAGTCTTAGATTTTTTTTTTTTTTGGAATGAAGGAAGTAATTTTTTGCTTTTTTTTTATTACGAAATATTGAGAACACTTCAATGGAGGATTACAATTTTTTTTATAATATTAGGGTCCATAGGTTTTAAGAAAATCAACTTTAAATTGGCAGTGGAAACTCAATTGACCACATGGCAACGCGACGGTTAAAAGTCCGTTATATAAAAATAGGTTTAATATAAATCAATAAACAATACAAAACACAAACAAAATTCTATTTATTGTCTTTGGACAGTCATCGTGAAGTGATGTTGCTGTTTGATATCGACGCGCTTGCTTTCGGTAATCCTGCTTTTAAAATGGAATCAAGTTTTGTTTGCACTTTTGAAGTTTGCTGTTTTTTTATAATCAACTCTCTAAAATTACGAAAATGCGTATTAGATCGTCGAAATGTGATCTTACCACTGATAACTTAATTTTTGTCGGTGTTGCTTCTTCTTCTTCGCTATCTTCACTTCCATCCTTGGCATTATGTCTCAAATTCTAGTGCTAGATTTATGACGTGATTATCATGGCCGCTAAAAATTGTTTACATGTGGCGACACTTGAGTTTAAGCATGTATAATATTAACAGGACGTTCGTTAAATAGAGATCCGTTATATCGAGGTTTTTCTGTAGTTCACACATCTTTTTTTCAAATACCATTACTTTAGATTTTGACGCGTTCATCACAAGGTCATTTTTATTACGTACTTCGTACATTCTTGATACAAGGACTTGTAGATCGTCCATGTTGTCAGCGATTAAAACAGCGTCGTCTGCATATAGCAAACCGTTGATGGGTATATGACATGTGCAAATGTTGAGTAAGTGAGAGAAGTATGTCAGGAAAGAACAGTGTATCCATTCTCTCTGCCTACCCTTCGGAGAGATGGCAAGATAGTTACATATTCTTCTTCTTCTTTTAATAATGATCTGTGACACAGAAATCATGTTTCGTCGGATGATGAGGTCCAGCTGTCCTTCCATCTCTTAGGCGGTCTTCCAGGTGGGCGGTGTCCGGAGGGGATTTCATAAGCGGCTGTATATGCAAGTCTGTCACCATCCATTCGGGCTACATGGTCCCTCCAGTATCTTCTTCTGGATCTATTCCACTGAATGATATCCTCTATTTCGCAAGTTTTTCTTATGTCTACGTTGCGGACACGGTCTTGGAGAGTTTTTCCCGTAATTGATCTTAGGACCTTCATCTCCGATGTAGTAGCTTGGTGCGCAGTGTCAGTCCGCGTCTCTACAGCGTACATCATGATAGGTCGCACGCAGGTTTTATAAATTCTGATCTTGCTGTCGATACGCATGTGCTTGTTCTTCCAGACCAGATTCTTCAGGCATTCTGACACGGCAGAGGCTTTACTAACTTGTTCTCGCACTTCGGTATAAAGGTCATTTTGGCTGCAGATCTCTACTCCCAAATATCTGAAACTCATAAATATTAAGTGGTTTAAACATAAAACAAAGACAAAAAGAAAAAAAACTGTTCATTGTTACAAATGTTGGGTGACATCTTTAGGGTGAAGTTGGAACTACACTATATTATTCAATCACTTTTCGCATTTGCACACTTATTGGCTTTTATGTTTAACACCAATTGGGATCAAAAACTCATTTTAGACTTTTTGTTGTTGTTGATAGTTTACACCTTTGTAATGGCCAGCTTTCGATTGTTGATTTCAACTTCAAAGTTAGACAATTTAAGACAACTGTTTATAATTTTAAACTGGAATGGTTTAATAAAAAATATTTTGTAATAATTTCACCATTTATTTTGTAATGATATTTTTTTTAATTGGAAGAATATTTCATTATTAATGATTCTCAAATATTTAGGCTTTGGCTACTAAGATCTTTAAAAAAATAAATGCTAAAAATATATATTTCATTATGCGCGAAAGAGACAGGAAAAGACCATCTACCAGATGTGTTCTATCTCTTTTTTTCTTGCTTTGTTCATGGAGCATAGGAGCTTGAAACACTAAATTATTGTAAAAAAAAAATAAATGAGTCATCTTTTAGGTAATGACGATTGTTGTTACCATTTCTGTATGTTTTTAATAATATATTGTTTTTGTAGCATTCTAACGGATACTACATTTTTTTAACCCTTTGGTTACCGGGACTTTTGGAATTATTACACCAAAAAAGCTGCGATTTTAGACAAAGTTTTATTCGTTAAGTTAACTACAATATTTTCTTCCTTTTACATCTATTTCGTTTTGGTTCACGCGTTTCGCGAACTAATCTACGTAATTTAAAAAAAATAATACGAGGGTTGTCCGTAAAATAAGTTTCCCTGTTTTTTTCACAATGAAAACCATTTTTATTTACGAGCAATACATCATTGGAAAGCTTAGACTTTCAGCTATTTTTTTACATAGTCCCTGTTGACTTTGATGCAGTTATTCATCCGGGTCACCATCTTTTTGATTCCCTGGTCATAAAAGTCTCCCGCCAGGCCGTGAAGGTAGCTCAGAACCTCTTCTTTCAGCTCCTCTTCGTTTGCAAAATGCGTTCCACCGAGATGTTTATTCAAATCAGGGAAGAGATGGTAGTCATTCGGGGCCAAGTCCGGACTGTATGGTGGGTGTAGGACGATTTCCTATTCGAATTTCTTAATGAGCGCGGTGGTGAGCATCCTGGGCATCCATCTTGCACAAACCTTAGAATAACCTAAATGTTATGTTAGGATCTTGTCTTGCTGAAATCTGGGATCATCTCGCTAAGCTCCCGAACCGTCAGTCTTCAATCTGCCAGCATGAGCGCTTCCACTTTCACAATCGTTTCGTCACTGACCGATGGCCGTCCGGACCGCTGTTCATCATGGGCATCTGTGCGCCCTTCTTTGAATTCTTTGCACCACTTGCGCACAATTTGAACACTCATGCACGTTTCTCCATTCACTTCTGTAAGTTGAGAATGAATTTCCGTCGCCGAATGGCCTTTGGCACAAAAAAAACGAATCACGGAGCGTACTTCACACCTAGCGGGCAATGCGATCGGAAGCTCCATTCTTTACGGCTGCCAAACTGACACTGAGCGTCGCAGCGAGTTCGGCTGGGTGGGGATGTGGAGGGGGAAGACCAAGCTACGATCCGGTGTTGCCGGATCGCACGTAACAGCGATCCGCGCGCCCGTGGCGAACGGTAACTTATTTTATGGACAACCCTCGTAATTTTTCAGTTTTTTAAAATACCTCCATTTGCATTTTCCCTCCATTAACGTTTTTTTCTCAGTCCTTTAAAAAATTTTAAATATTGGTTTCACTATTATTTAAAACTTCTTTTATAAATCACGGCTTTGATCCGTCGGATTCGGCACTTCTCGCAAGTGTAGCGAAAGCCCAGAAACCAAAGGGTTAGAAACTGACCATGTTCTTACATACAATGAGGAAGATTATATGGAAAGTAAAGAAGTATCGTCAGGATATAAGTGTGTATTCTCCTTTCTACTTACCTCTACCTCTCCGGAAACTACGCATTTGTAAATGTAACTCTGGTAAACTTGAGTTATTTTAATATAAGAATAATAATACTATGCCTTATTATGTTTGCGATGCAAATATGGAAATAAAATACCTCGATTCATAATATGAAACAAGAAACATTTTTTATGAATCAAAATCTTTTTGGGCATTAATGATTCAAAATTATATTTAGAACACGTAGCAAGAAATTGCATTTTTTCTTTGACTAAAAAAATCAGAGAAAATTGTGTATAAAACATAGTTTAATTTCAATATCAGATTTCAAATTTGGTATCTCAATGAACATGTCTGTTTATCTATAATATTAAGTTAAGTATTTTTAGTTGGTTTTGTTCTTCATGTAATGATTGTGTGGTTTTTTATAATTTTTATTGTGGATTACGGACAGAAAATAAAAATATAAATAAAAGGTAAAATATATGAAAATTGTATTGCGCAGATTTTTTTGTTAATTCCGTTAATGAAAAGCTGACTATCACTTGAGAGTAAGCATCTCTCGGCTTTGATATTTTAGAGAAACATTTTGATATTTCAACATTATTAACCCTTAACGTACCGTGTTCAAAACAAAACGCTCGCTCCCATGTGGTCAATTCAGTTTACCGCTAACTTTATCTATAAATATCAAGCATATGACTCGATGAATCAAAATTTAATTTATGTCATCTTGTAGGGAATTTCATTAGGAATAGATCGATATCTATAACATACATGGATTATTTGAAAAACATATCATTATTAATTTTTTTCTGGAAGCATGCGATTTCTGATATAGAATGACGAGACAGCATATGAACAACTGACACCAAGTATGAACTTGTCTTGCCCCGCCGCGCCGTGGCGCTATAATTTTACGTATGATAAAGGCACCTAGGCAAAATGTATACTACGTTCAAGACAACGAGTACGTATTTATATTTATCCCTTTTGGTAAAGTGTTAATATTTTCACAGTTCTGATATTATTAAGTTGCGTGCTGCGTTTCCGTCCACAATCGGTATTATTACGTATGAGAAAAGGCCAAACATATAATTTATAATACGTTCAAAACAGCGAGTAAGTATTTGTCACTTTTGATAAAGTTGTAAATATTAGCAAAACAAATTCTACCTTAACACGAATAAAGGTGAGGGCAGTCTTAAAAAATATATTTTTTTGGGATGAAGGAAGTAATTTTTTGCTTTTTTTTATTTATTATGAAATATTGAGAACACTTCAATGGAGGATTACAATTTTTTTATTATAATATTAGGGTCTATAGGTTTTAAGGAAATCAACTTTAAATTGGCAGTGGAAACTGAATTGACCACATGGCAACGCGACGGTTTACTGTTTGAATAAAAAACTTTGTCATAAATATCACAATAGAGACGAAGATGCAAATTGGAAACAGAATATGGTGATCAAGGTGTTTACAGGACTTATGACCTGTCATTGGTTGGGTTACCGCACGCTTTATGTAATACAACATTCCCCATTCCACCTTTTTTCTTGTGACCACCATGTCTGACAAATTTTTGGAAGTTGTATATATGTTAATATGTAACACCAAACTTCACATGTTAGTTTCAATCTACACACTAGCGCCATCTATGAAGATTAGATTTAAGCATTAAGCAGAAGATCTTTTTATTAACGCAATGTGAAAGGCTACCGCCATTAACACATGGTGGTCTTTTTTGAGAAAGGGTGGAATGGGGAATGTACATTACATTAAGCGTGCGCTTAACCCAACCAATGACAGGTCATAAGTCTTGTAAACACCTCGATCACCATATTTTGTTTCCAATTTGCATCTTTGTCTCTATTGAGATACAATTAATCCTTGAATTGATAACCCGCAATGGGTTAATAAAATCCAGTATTCGTCTACAAGTATTTGTATACATTCAAAATGTTGTAAAAATAAATATCACAATTGATTATGTCGCGACAGCTGTTTCCCTAATCGATGTTAGCATCGTCAGGTCTTACAATCAACTAAAAATACAGCAGAATAGTTTATACACGAAATTAGTGTAAAAAAACTACACTAATTTTGTGTATAAACTTAAGTCTTTTTGATGTATTTTTAGTTGATTGTAAGACCTGACGATGCTAACGTCACTTAGCGAAACAACTGTCGTGACATAATATAATCAATTGTGATATTTATAACAAAGTTTTGTTATTTAAACGGTTAATGTTATAATATTCCTATTTTTTGTTATCCATAAACCTCCGTGGTGAATTTCTTCCTTGTAGAGAGAAACATCTCATTGTATAGGATAGTCATATTTTTTTGTGGTTATATTTATGATTTTATAAATTACCAAATAAATTTTTTTCAACAAAAACATTGTCTTTTAAATATTACCGTATCTCCTTTGAAAATAACATACAATTTTTTTCCAAAAAAGATTCGCGAGCCTAGATTCAACTCACGAATCAGAAGTCAGGTGTTTTGTCAACAGTAATTTAATTAACCAGTAATTAAAATGTCTGTTTTATGGGAATGATGTACTTAGGCATTATCAAATGTAATCGCCTCATATAGGCATTACGAAATGTAATTGCCTTACTAAGACATTATTAAATCAAATCAATCAGTTAATTAATCAACAGATATTACAAACAGCATAAATGTTTTAGGCATCTATTGAGTCTCTTCTTCTTCTTCTTTTTGTCTTGTCACCTCCGTGGTGCAAAGGGCCTCAAGGAATCTTCTCCACTCGACCATTGCATGCCTGATGCCTAACATCATTCCAAGTGAGGCCTGCTGTCTTAACCTCGTCCTGCAGGGTTCTACTCCAGGTGGCCCTAGGTCTGCCTCGCTTTCTCTTTCCCCCCATAGGGGACCAGTCTAGTGCGCTAGGGATGCGCAAAACGACTCATCTCAGGGATCTGATCTGAACGAATCGCTCAGTAAAGTGAGTGACTCTTTGAGTCGACTCACGACTCGCTGAGATGAGTCGTTTTGCAAAGTGAGCCGACTCTTTTTAACGATCCACGGTTCACAATTGGTGACTGAAAAAATTATTGGTGACCTTTTTTTTTTTTTTTGCTCCTCGGCCAAAAATTTTAGTTTCGATTGCCGGAAAAAATTATTGGTGACCTTTTTTTTTTTTTTTGCTCCTCGGCCAAAAATTTTAGTTTCGATTGCCGGACAAAATTATTGGTGACCTTTTTTTTTTTTTTTTTTGCTCCTCACTTTTTTTTTTTGCTCCTCGGTCAAAAATTTTAATTTCGATTACCAAAAAAAATTATTGATGACCTTTTTTTTTTTTTTTTTGCTCCTCGACCAAAAACTTTTGATTTCGATTGCCGAAAATGAATCGGCTCACTTTGTTGAGCGAAACGAGCGAAAACTCAGATCCCTAAACAGCTCACTAAAAAGAGTCGAACGATTCACCAAACGGATCATTGAGCTGCCGCTCTTTTTTTAAGGATCATCGCTCAACCGCTCACCAAAGTGAGTCGACTCTTTGAGTCGACTCGTGAGCGGATCGCACATCCCTATAGTGCGCCCTAAGCGATGCAGGCTGGGTTCCGTCTCAGAGTGTGACCGATCCACTGCCATTTGCGTCTAGCGACTTGTTCTCTAATAGGCTTTTCGCCTGCCATGGTCCAGAGAACGGCATTTGACACTGTTTGGGGCCAATAGATTTTGAATATTGAGCGAAGGCACCTATTGAGTACAGGTAAAATATTATATACATTCAACATAATACCAGGAACACATTAGAGATGGTTCGACATTAGGAAGATAAGATGCTTTCTAAAGTCAAGAGTATTTGCCTTCTGAATGTACTTTCACTAATATGAAAGACTTCAATCTCCGAGGAGACCGTGTTAACAAACTAAACAAATGTAATTGCCTTACTTAGGTATTATCAAATTTAATCGCCTCACTAAAGCATTATCAAATGTAATCGCCTTACCAAAGCATTATCACATTTGATAATGCCTTATTAAGGAGAAACAAGAATTTAACCCTTAACGTACCGTGTTCAAAACAAAACGCTCGCTCCCATGTGGTAAATTCAGTTTACCGCTAACTTTATCTAAATATCAAGCATATGACTCGATGAATCAAAATTTAATTTATTTCATCTTGTAGGGAATTTCATTAGGAATAGATCGATATCTATAACATACATGGATTATTTGAAAAACATATCATTATCAATTTTTTTCTGGAACCATGCGATTTCTGATATGGAATGCGTCACAGCATACGAGCAACTGACACCAAGTATAAACTTGTCTCCGCGCCGCTTGCCGCGCCGCGGCCGGCGGGGCGAGACTTTACGAGATTTTACGTATGATAAAGGCACCTAGGCAAAATGTATAGTACGTTCAAGACAACGAGTACGTATTAATATTTGTCCCTTTTGGTAAAGTGTTAATATTTTCACAGTATTATTAAGTTGCGTGCTGCGTTTCCATCCACAGTCGGTATTATTACGTACCTATTGAAAAGGCCAAAGATATAATTTATAATACGTTCAAAACAGCGAGTAAGTATTTGTCACTTTTGATCAAGTTGTAAATATTAGCAAAACAAATTCTACCTTAACACGAATGAAGGTCTTAGAAAATATTTTTTTTGGGATGAAGGAAGTAATTTTTTGCTTTTTTTTTATTACGAAATATTGAGAACACTTCAATGAAGGATTACAATTTTTTTTATAATATCAGGGTCCATAGGTTTTAAGAAAATCAACTTTAAATTGGCAGTGGAAACTCAATTGACCACATGGCAACGCGACGGTTAATAGGGAGTTTTACATAATTGTTCAAGAACAGTAAATAAAACACCAGTTTGAACACATTCATTGTATTTTGATATCTAATATTTAAAATAACAATTCAGATAAATTGTGATTTCACAAAATAAAATATTTGCAATCTAAAAATAGAACTAAAGTACACATTAAGTGGTAGTAATACTAAAAATATAACAGTACATGCCGAATGTATAACAAATAGTAAAAAATATTTTTCGGTTGCCATTTTGTTTTGCGGCCATTTTAAAACAAAATATTCAGACATTCTAGATCTTTGGTTCCCAACGGGGACGGTACCACCCTCCAATAGGTCCTGGAGCCGTCCATGGGGACGGTAGCAGGTCTAGAGGCAAACTGGGGGGCGTTAAGACAGTCAAGGGGGCGCCGTGATCTAATTATTTAAGAAATTAATCATTAAATACTTTGATGATGAACCAGAAATAGAGGAAGACCGAGGAAAACGTGGCACGATCAAATAAATCAAATATTGAATGTCGGCCATGTGGCGAGTCAAAGAAATCGACGCGCGTGCATGCATGACACGATATATGAATATTGAGGAAGCGAGAGAAATATGTCAGGAAAGAAAAGTGTGGCAGTCCATTCTTTCTGCTTACCCCTTCGGTGAGACAGCGTGATGATTAGTTAGTTAGTTAGTTAAATACTTTGAAAATACAAATAGACCTTTTTTTCTTGTAAATAAGAATGAAAAAAAATCATTTGTGTTAAGTATACGTATATTTAATAGAGTTTAGTTATTGTAACAACCCTTATGTATGGAAGTAAAGCTTGGAGTTGGCAAAATAAGGATGAAATTAGGATAAATGAAGTTTACAATCTTAGATGGTTGGGACACCTCCAGCGAATGGAAGAAGATCGAATCCCAGGGAAGGTTCTCAATACACGACCAGATGGAAAGCGAAGTGTGGGAAGACCAAAACTGAGGTGGATGAGTGGTGTAGAGGGGTGTTATAAACTGGAGAATGTGGGCGATGGACCGGGGATAGTGGCAAAGAATTCTAGAGGAGGCTGGGGCTCATAGTGGGCTGTAGTGCCATTGTTGTTGTTGTTGCTGTTATGGGATAGGGGGCATTTGAAGCTTTTTTCTTGTAAAGGTGGCAGTTATCCAGAAAAAGTTGGGAACCTTCTTCTTCTTCCTTATTGTAGACCTATGTGGTCTGTTCTCCAGAGTGTTGCTCCTCCTGTGATATAGATTCCCAGCTGTCCTTTCATCTTTTAGGAGGTCTTCCACGAGGACGAGTCCCATGAGGTTGATTATGCAATGCAATATAGGGGAGTCTGGTGGTGTCCATTCTTTGAACATGACCGTACCAGTCCCTTTTTCGCTGTCTGCTCCATCTTATAATATCCTCAACCTCACATATCTCTCTTATTCTGGTGTTCCTCACGCGATCCTTCAGTGTCTTGCCTGCCATCTTCATTTCGGAAGTCTGTACGGAAACTTGTTTGGTCCAAGTTGGGAACCAATGTTCTAGAATGATCCATCATATTTAAAATAAAATAAAAACAAAATTATCACTATTATATATTTTTATAATATTACTTAATAAATATACGAGAATATTTATTTATTTTTGACTAATAGAAATATTAATAAAAACAAAACAACCACCAAAATAGATACCTTATTTTTTTATGTTTCATAATTCATTTATTTTCATACGATCCATCACACCTTCACCTCCCAGCGATTATTTCTTCATATTTATATTAGTTATCTTATTAAAAATTCGTCTATTGTCATGGCTAAAGCTCAATCAGAATATGTAATTATTTATGAGGTACATTTATACAAATTAAATTTATTTCGTCATATTTATAAGTCCCGTAAAAAAAAACCTACTTGGATTGTCGCATTTGTAAAAATCTAAAACTCTTGGATTTTACTATTAGCAACTATACTATTACATTAACAAAGAGGCAATGCCGTCTTGAACGTAATTACCAGGCTGTAAGCACCATAAACAATATTTGCACCATAGAAATCATTGGGGCCGCAAGTACGAGGGTTGTCCATAAAATAAGTTTCCCTGTTTGCCACGGGCGCACGGATCGCTGTTACGTGCGATCCGGCAACACTGAATCGTAGCTTGGTATTCCCCCTCCACATCCCCACCCAGTCGAACTCGCTGCGACGCTCAGTGTCGGTTTGGCAGCCATAAAGAATGGAGCTCCCGATCGCATCGCCCGCGAGGTGTGAAGTACGCTCCGTGATTCGTTTTTTGTGACAGAAGTTCATTCTCGTGAACCATTCGGTGACAGAAATTCATTCTAAACTGACAGAAGTGAGTGTTCAAATGGTGCAAAGAATTCAAAGAAGGGCGCACAGACGACAATGACGAACAGCGGTCTGGACGGCCATCGGTCAGTGACGAAACGATTGCGAAAGTGGAAGCGGCAATGCTGGCAGATCGAAGACTAATGGTTCGGGAGCTTAGTGAGATGATCCCAGATGTCAGCAAGACAACTATAGATAAGATTCTAACAGAACATTTAGGTTATTCTAAGGTTTGTGCAAGGTGGGTGCCCAGGATGCTTACGGAGGACCACAAACGACGCTCATTAAGAAATTCGGATGGGAGATCGTCCTACACCCACCATACAGTTCGGACTTGGCCCCGAGCGACTACCATCTCTTCCCTGATTTGAATAAACATCTCGGTGGAACGCATTTTGCAAACGAAGAGGAGCTGAAAGAAGAGGTTCTGAGCTACCTTCACGGTCTGGCGGGAGACTTCTATGACCAGGGAATCAAATAGATGGTGACCCGGATGAAAAAGTGCATCAAAGTCAATGGGGACTATGTAGAAAAATCGCTGAAAGTCTAAGCTTTCCAATGATGTATTGCTCGTTGTAAATAAAAATGGTTTTCATTGTGAAAAAAATAGGGAAACTTATTTTACAGACAACCGTCGTAGTATTGGAATCCATGAAGTTACTATGTGTCTCGTGTCGTGATCTCATTTTGTTCGATTATAAATGTGAAATTAATGGAAAATACGACCATAATAGTATTATTATTCATATAATTTGTGTTTCCGCAGTGCTGGTATATCAATTTGGTTGCCTGACCTCTCTACACTGAAAATTCTACATAAAATTTTCAAAGAATGTGATGTAGAATCTTCCTCATTTGTAAAGTACCAACAATATTAATGAAATAACATTGTTAAAATTATTTATGGATATTAATTTGATAGCTGTCAGATCAGATAGGCCCCACATTTATATTCAACATTACAGCCTGGTGAATACTTTCAAGGCGGCATTGAAAGAGGTCCTGATTTAAAAGACAAATCGCTTTCAATACAGGAAAACTTCAAAGCGACTGTGCGCCAATTTGATATTATAAGAATCAACTTTGTGGTTTTATATTATAAACAAACTTCTCGATTAGAGTATTCCATTTCTTTCAACACCACCCTGATGTATTAAGATTTATTTGGGACCCAAAATAAATACTTAAAAAATTTAATGCAATTTTTTTTGACAACTAAAAATATTAAATGAATTAATAAATTATTACATGCCTTTAATTCTTATTGTATCCAAGAAATATTAACAGTTTAAATAAAAATACACATTGAATATTTATGAAACAATTAACAAACAAAAAGTTAATTTCTCATTTATATAAAATTCTCAAAAACTATCAATAATAATCTCATTTCCATATACTCTGATGTTAGATATACTTTTACTTAAATTCTTTTTCTAGATAGGTACCTACACAGGTAATAAATAACACATTCATTTATGGAAATAAAATAGCAATTTTTAAATAAATAGAAGTGTTGTAATGTTTGAATTGGAATCCACCTATTAGCGCCCTGTTTCCCAATAACGTAAAATACAAATAAAACAGTTAATTTTGGTTGGTTTTATCTACAGTCTAAGATTTCATGACTTCATTTTGACTAGCTTTTCATTATTATCTCACTCATTGCATTTAGAAATATATTATAGATTACATCTTCTTCTTAAAAATATAGAGTTTTGACTTATAATAATAAATAAATAGCTTAGGATTTCACCAGAAAAATTGTTATTAAATTATGAGTACGGGTTCCAAGAAATATTTAATATAAAAAAGATAATTAATACAAATGAAAATGTCTGTTTTCTAGAAGTTTAATGTGAATGACATGTTTCGCCTGTCTAAGGCATTATCATATGTCATCTCGCATGTCATTCACATGAAGTATAATAAAACTTTTAGAAAACAGATGTTCTCATTTATGGCGAAACATGTCATTCACATAAAATTTAATAAATCTTCTGTTTTCAAGAAGTTTTATTATATTTTATGTGAATAACATGTTTCACCTGTCTAAGGCATTATTTAATGTGAGATGAAATTGATAATGCCTTAGACAGGCAAAACATGTCATTCACATAAAATATAATAAAACTTCTAGAAAACAGACATTTTCATTCATGGCGAAACATGTCTTTCACATAATATATAATAAAACATCTGTTTTCTAGAAGTAATATCAAATTTTATGTGATTGACATGTTTCACCTGTTGAAGGTATTATTAAATGTGAGATGAAATTTGATAATGCCTTAGACAGGCGAAACATGTCATTCACATAAAATATAATAAAACTTCTTGAAAACAGACGTTTTCATTCTTGGCGAAACATGTCATTCACATAATATGTAATAAAACATCTGTTTTCTAGAAGTTATATTATATTTTATGTGAATGAAATGTTTCACCTGTCTAAGGAATTATTAAATGTGAGATGAAATTTGATAATGACTGAGACAGGCGAAACATGTCATTCCCATAAAATATAAAAAAACTTCTAAAAAACGAATGTCATAATTTGTATTAATTATTTAATATGGAGTTATACATCATTGTTCAAGAAACAATAAATAAACAAGGTAAAAATATATCGTATTATGAATAACTGTGATAAATTTTAATATAACAATTTAATATATTGTGATAGGATATGTAGAATTATTGTTTTAAACAAAAAATACATACATAATTGACATTAAATATACATATTATATATACAGGTGTCCATAGGTAGTGGTACTTTTCAAAGTGGTTTAGCCATCACAATTCTTACAACTTCTTCCTTCCTATAATTTTATGTGATCTGTTCTCCAGAGGGTTGCTCCTCCTGTGATGTGGATTCCCAGGACATGTTCCGTGCAATATAGGGGACTGGTGGTGTCTATTCTTTAAACATGACCATACCAGTCCCACTTACTGTCGACTCCATCTTATAATATCCTCGGCTTCACATATCTTTCTTATTCTGATATTCCTCATGCAATCTCTAAGTGTCTTGCTTGCTATCTCTTCTTACATAAATAAGGCGTACAGAAACAAAGACGGCAATGTCAAGCAAAATACGAAAATAAGTTAAATATTCAGTTTGATAGAGAAAAATTATTACAATCTGAGTGTACATTTGATTTGAAACAAATCCGCCACTAACCCGACGATCGCCGTAAGCACACACGTGCGCTCTACGTAGACGATCGCGCGTACTATCGTTTCGAATATTGCGTAGCGCGCTTCGCAATATTCGAAATATGTATTTCAAAATTAATTCCGATTTTCTCACAACGACATCTATGAATATTTAAAAATATTAACAAACCAAAAAGGATCGATATTTTTCGGTAGTTTGGGAGAAAATACGTGGCGTACCGGCGCGCTGTTTCTACAAACATGTGGCGATGAACGGGTTAAAACACGCTAGATAGATGATGACTATTATTTGAAAAGTTTCACTTACTTTGGAAAACGCATATATAAGTTCATTAAATAAATATAAGTGTAATATATATAAAAAAATAATTTTGACACAGCATTGTACACTTAGAAATTATACTTCTTAAATTAATTTATAATTAACAAAATTTCCCCTAATGCATTTTGTTTACCATTCATTCATTTATAATTATTATAATATATAGCTTTTTTTCTATATTTTGGTATCACAAACAGTGTTTTAACAATTAACTATTTAATAAATTAGTTTCTAGAAAAGAAATCTTTGCTTCACAAATTTTATCCATTGATAAATTACATATTATACTTAAAAACAATCTAACAATCGTCTCCAAAAAACACCGTTTAGTGCAAAAATAAAGCTTCTAGATTTTTCTATTGTACACAAAATGAATTCGATAACCTCAAATAATTTTAAACAATCTTTGGAACATCTAAAATAAAAGTAATAATAAATATATAAATAGATTATCTCATAAAACAAACGGTTGAAATATATCTTGAAATCAGCATAATGTCATGGCTCCCAAATGTTGAAAAGTATATCATCTTCAGAATTGCATAGAAGTTATTTTGAATTTAGAGATTTATTTCAAATCATGTAAAAGTCAGGCCGACCAACCAGAATGAGAAAAATTATAAAAATCGTTTATAAAATTGGGCAACAGATGTCAGTAATAACATATATAAATAATAAGTAGGGTTAAACATGAATTATCATTCATATTATATTTCATGAATCTTTTCAATCTGGCTAATCTCCTGATTATGGAAAGATATTTATTTTAACATAAATATGTCAAATACTGAATATTTGATAGACATTAATAAATGGAAAGTAATAAAATACAGCCAGTACCTAATCACAAGTTTTTGTGTCATTTAATTAATTCCAATTTTAAATAGGTAACTTTCAGTTGTTGAAAACAAATGTCAAAAACGTTCTCATCTAGAATAAAATAATGCATCTTCCCTAAGTAAGTGATGTGATATTTTATTATTATCATTAAATTCAAAGATAATCCAGATGAGATGACACAAGATTACAAGAATAAGCAATAGTTTATAATAAAATTCATATGAGCATCAAATACGAAAGAGGTTAGTTACGGTTAGGTTAGGTTAAGCAAAGAATCTATGGTCCTGATTTATGTTTACATAGTATTTAAATTGAATTTTTGGTGAAATACATAAATCAATGAAAAGTCATAAGTTAATGAAACAAGTTTATGAATAGTCTGTAAAAATACTGTAAACAGAATGATTAGGACAGGCCTAATGGAAACCGGAATGGCAGTAACCATGTTTGTGAAGATTTTGTTACATAAGTTATCATCTACAATACGATCTGGTAGTTTGATTGCCCTCCTCATCGGCATCGCTAGAGACAAGTTGGACACAAAAACCAAGAAGCGTCTGTTAATATATTTATTGTTTCTTGAATAATCATGTAGAAATCGATTGATAAAAATTGATATATGCATCATATTTCAAAAATCTTCATTTTATATTATTTAAAGTGATACTAAGTCGCCTTGCTAGGGCATTATTTAAGCCAAAATATGTTAATTATATAAACATATTACAATAAAAATCGGTTAATTCGAAATTCAAGGGACCGGATTTCCCAAAAAAAATTCGAATTACGAATTATGCGATCACTAAAAAAAAATGTATGACGATTGTATGACGATTTGTGATATAAGTGCGATGGGCGAGAAATTGTAGCAAGTTACTGAATTTACGTATCTGGGAAGCATGTTTACAAGGGACGGAAAAATGGAGAAAGACATCGAAAGGAGGGTTGGTGCAGGGAATAAAATAAATGGCGCACTCAAAGTCATTACTGCAAATAGAAATATATCCACAGAAGCAAAGATGGCAGTACACAATGGAGTTCTAGTGCCAACCCTCATGTATGGAAGTGAAGCTTGGAGCTGGCAAAAGAAGGATGAAAGCAGGATAAACGCCGTAGAAATGAGATCACTAAGAAGAATGTGCGGGAAAATGTTGTATGATAGAATACCGAACGATGAAATAAGAAAGAAATATTAAATAAAATAAAATTACAAATAAAATTAAAAATATCCCTGAGATGGTTCGGACATATGGAACGAATGGATGAGAGTAGAATGGTTAAAAAGTTGTACACAAGCAGCGTGAGTGGGAAACGAAGCCGAGGACGACCGAGAAAAACATGGCATGACCAAATTAATCAATTACTAAAAGGCGGCCATATTAGAAGGCGGAACAATCGACGGCCGTGCATGGTACGATGTATGGATGTAGAGGAAACTCGAGAGGTATGCCAGGACAGGCCAGTGTGGCGATCCATCCTCTCTGCCTACCCCTCTGGGGAAATGGCGTGATGGTTAGTTAGTTAGTTAGTTTTCTCATTTTATTGGCACTTTTTTACCGCGTGATATTTTCAAGAACAATACGTAATATATAGATATCTCGCTTGCACTAATGTAAGAATTATTAGAATCGTAAGTACATTTTGATGAAAAACATTACAAATTATGAAATACGCGATATTTCGATTTAACGGTAAAATTTACTTTGAAAAATAAATTTTTGGACCGAGCAAATTATGAAAATTTCGAATTAACGGATTTTTACTGTAGCGGACGGGACCAATCTTTTGATACTATCGTTTTATTGAATTATTATTAACCTTTTTGTTTAACACCAATTGGGATCAAAAATTCATTTTTTACTTTTTGATACTTGGCATATTTGTAATGCTCTCAAGTAAGCTCTGTAAGCGCTCAAATATTAATGTGTTACTTTGCAGAATCTAACCTAACCTCGAATTCACTTTTTTACAATACAGGGCCTACTTAAAACATTGTACAAGAGTTGCTGTTCATTTTGTGCTTAGAGTGCGGGTTCCCGAAGCTGCCGCAGCATTGGTTATCGCCGTCTTCTGTGGCCCCCTTGCGTCCCGTCGGCCCCTTGCGGCTGTTCAGCTCCTTGCGGCCGCCCAGCTTGTTGCCGTCGAGTTCCTTGCGCGTGCTCGCTGCTGATCCCGCCTTGGCCCCCGTGCGGGAGACCAAGTTCGAATCCGAACGGGATGAAGGAGGAAGCTTCGACATACCTAGCGCGCTCATTGGACACAGGCCCATCGGGAAGTCAGCATCTGAAGAGTAAAAATAACAATTTTCTCAATAACGATTTTCATACATTATTTCTATTTCATATCCTTATATACACAATTCTTTTGTACGGGCTCCTAAATGACTGGACCAATTTTGATGAAATTTTTGTGTTTGAGTAGGTCCCTGGATGGTTTAGATTCACAATTGGACCCGGTAGGTGACCGTTAAAATCTTCTAGGAAGTTCATGAATAATTAATCATCTGACAATGCAAATTCAAGAAACCAGGTTGCAAAAAGTCAAAGCAACACAACGAACGACTACAAATGTCATTTATAAGAGAGTTTATCAAAAATACGAATATTGAATCGTCAGGTCCGCTTGTCATAATATAAATAGGCAAAAACCCGGATTTCATTAAGAAAGAGTATGAGAATATTTATTGTATTGACTTTACATCCTCGTATTTAAAGTTTTCCCGCCAATTGCGTTAAATTTTTTCAGTCCCGGTATATTAAAGTACATTTTTTAACGATTTAACATTTTTTCCCCGCAATTTACGTCGAAAATATTAAAAAATATGCTAGTTACGCGCGCTTGCCAATGAGTCGATGCAGTAGAAACGTGATTGGTCGGCGAGCGACGTTGTGATTGGCCGACATTTGGCATCTGTCATTTGGTTTTTGAATCGATTTGTAATGCTTCGTTGACATTAGTCGCAAAACGGACACCGGTTAGTTAACTGACCGGGACGCATGGTCATCTACTTAATAGGTGCGAACTTCAGGGCGGTTGGTTAGATTCAAGACCTCTGTATGTTATCTGAGAATGATTAAAACCCATTAGGGTGTAAATAACTTGAAAAATTATAGAAATATAGACCTTAATGTTGCCAGTCTCAAAACTATCCGTTTTTAGCTTATGACCTATAAAGGGTTAAAAAACGTAAAATAGAGGTTTCACTGTAATATGAATGAAAGGGCGAAACACTCATTCCATATAAAATATTGTATAATAAAACTCCTAGAAGACATACATTTTCATTCATATTAATTAGTATGAGAATTTTGCCTTGCATACCTCATACATTCTGGACAAAGCTCATGCCATTACCTGTATTGGTAATTTCCATTGAGGGTATTTGTAGAATATCCGTTTTCTTATATTTATTTATCACAGCTGGGGCAGAGTACGAAGGAGTGATTATCCTCTCCTGAAATAGAACAAAACACCCTTTTAGTAAAATTTTATTATTCAGGTTAGTGTTGTAAAAATATATCCATTAAACCAAAGATACATATGCTTGGAGCTGGCAAAAGAAGGATAAATGGCATAGAAATGAGATCACTGAGAAGAACGTATGGGAAAAGCCTGACTATGCCTGTTCTCGGTTATTGATTTAGTTAATTAAGTATTTACTAACTAACCATCACGCCGTCTCCCCGAAAGGGTAGGCAGAAAGAATGGACTGTCACACTTTAACCGATGCGGCACTCCATCCTTCTCTTTTCGCCCCGCGGGAGACGCGGTGTGATGGGTTGCGAACCTCATAACAGGTCCTTTGAACCCAATAACTGTATACAATTTGTTTTTAGCTATAATATTGATTCTCATGACATGTGATAGGTAGCTAATCTATCGCCATTTTATTGTCACGTGAATTCTACACCAGACCAAAGACAGTGTGACAATCACACTGCCATCACTGGGAATCGAACCCGGGACTTTTGGTATGGTAGTCAGAGCTCTTACCACTCTGCCACGAAGGTTGTCGAGTTTAAGAAGTCACGGCATAAACTTACCGATTCATAGTCCTCATCTATCTCTAGATTCTTGGGCGGTTGCGGATAAGTACGGGCCGGGGCTGTGGACAGGCGGAATACGTTGGCCCCGATGCCCGAGAACTGCCTCTCTGGAGTGGACTGGCTGTGCAGGTCTAGGAACTCGTCCGTCTCCGACACTAGAGAGCCAAACACCTCGGCTGGGGAGTAAGCGTACATGGTGCCCATTGAGTTGGACCTGGTCTCTGAAATTTACAAAACAAAACTTATAAATAACTAACTAACTAACGATTGCCACACTGTTCTATCCTGACATAATTCTCACGCATCTTTTACATTCACACATCGTGACATGCACGCTCACCGATTGTTCCTACTTTAAACATGGCCGCCTTGTAGTAATTGATTAATTTGGTAATGTCATGTCTTCCTTGGTCTTCCTTGACATATTTATCCATTCACACTACTTGTATAGGGTGTTTTTTTAGAGGTATACAGTACATATTCAAAATGAAAAAAAAAAACACATTAAAATAATGTTAATGTCTATGATATTGGCTTTATTTAATAGATAACTTTATGCCATTATTGTTTAAATATGATTACGGGCAAATGAGCGCCATGGCTAGCTTGAATGAAGCGCAATCGTGAAATCCAATTTTTGACGATTGTCGTCTTTGTGGATGCGTATTATCCACTGTGTACGTGGTGCAAAAACGATCCAGGTCTTCCGAATAACTTGCTCGGATGGACGATTATGTCGACCGTAAAATGGACGTAGTGCACGATAAGTTTGGCGAACTGAACCATGATTTTCAAAATAAATTTGCACAATTTGCAAGCGCTGTTCTGATGTCAGTCTATTCATGGTGAAATGGCAAAACGTACTGACTACAAATCAACTGTCAACTCTCAAATTGAGAGTCTGTAGAAACAATGTTGCCAGTTTAAAAACCAAACCTCTAAAAAAAACCACCTTATATATAGCTTTTAAACCGTTCTTCCCTCATCTGTTAGTTCCGTATATCCAAACCATTTTAGTGACTCTTTCTTAATTTTATTTATCAAGGAAGACATGGCATTACCAAATTAATCAAATACTGAAAGGTGGCCGTGTTCCAAGTAGGAACAATCAACGAGCGTGTAGTGTCATGGTGTGTACCATAAGTGTAGAAGAGGCACAAAAGTTATGTCAGGATAGAACAGTTTGGCGGTCCATCCTCTCTGCCTACCCCTCCGGATAAACAGCGTGATGGTTAGTAAGTTAACAAATTTATAATTAATAATTATGTAGGTTAAGACAATGGTGCCATTTCTGAAAGTTTAAATAATTTATTGCTGAAAATTAAGTGGTTAACCCTCCCTTCCCTGTGATGGGTATCTTCTACACGTTGCTTCTAATAACCATCAATATCTCTATACATTTAATAAATACAAAATTAAGATTTTCGATATTCCTCCATCATATATTTACGCATTGATTAAAAATATTATATATTTAATAATCAGAATTTATCCAGTACACCGGAGGTATTTTGTGAACATCGGAAACAAATTCGCGTATAAACAGCACTGAGTGCGCGACACATATTCGCATCTCACTTCACTGTGGAAGCGCGAGGAGCTCAATGTTCTCACTGCCCGGCAGTAGCTCTCGGGCTTGCAACCAGAGTGGACCTATGCCTGTCCTGTGAGTATTGCCAGATGTTTTTTTTAATGTTTTTAGCAAATAAATCTCAATTATTATAATTTTTGACTTCAATTATAATTAATTAAGGAGGTTAGCTATGAATGTTCTTATTTTTCCGATTTAACATCGCTAATTTTTAATTGGGTACTGACTACCCAACACAGGAACGCGTGTTTTTATTTTAGCATCGTAAGGGAAAGGTTAATAAAAGTTACTAACCCCTGTGAGTGCCGGATTTGATGGGAGAGCTGGCCACACTCCGACGAGCCACCTCCTGGAATGTGACAGGTGAGTAGACCCTGCGGTCCTCGGCTCCTGAAGCCACCTCGCCGGGCACCGAGACTGCCGAGGGTCCGGAGACTCCAGTGACAGCAGAGCCCCCAGAACCGGCAGATTCGGCTGTCCAGGCCTGCCGTGCCGAGAGGACCTTGGAGATGGGAGTACGGTGCTCACGTCGGGTGAGCCAATAGGTCTTCATTGCACCTGGACAATGAAATAATGTTTATTTTTTTGTCGTAATTTTTGACTTTTTTTTACTACGTAGAATTTTTACTTCATATTTTAACAAAACTTTATTTTACTTTTTGGACATGTTTTGGTCCAACCTTTAACCATACACAAATTTTAACTAAAATTAAAATGAAAACACAGTGTAAATTTATTTATTCAAATGTGAATCCACAACACAAAGTGATATAGAGCAGAAGAAACCAATTATTTGTTTATATGTTTTATGGAATAAAACAAGCCCTAGTAAACAAGCTGCAATCTCTGGGACTCTAAAATCTACAATATGGAAAAACAAAGACATGGCCATTAAGAGTAAGATGAGAATCTATAAAGCATGCTTAAGACCAATAATAACATATGGCTTTGAAGCAAGGGCAGACAAAGTGTGGACCAAACAAGTTTTGAGGACTTCCGAAATGAAGACACTGAGGACGATAGCAGGCAAGACACTGAGAGATCGCGTGAGGAACACCAAAATAAGAGAGATATTTGAGGTTGAGGATATTATAAGATGGATCAGACAGCGAAAAAGGGACTGGTACGGTCAAGTTCAAAGAGTGGACACCACCAGACTCCCCTATATTGCATTGCATAATCAGCCTCATGGGACTCGTCCTCATGGAAGACCTCCTAAAAGATGGAAGGACAGCTGGGAATCTCAATGAACATTATAAAGAAGTAAATAATATAAAGTGTGAAGAATCATCTGTTGGAAATAATTGGCATAGTATGTGATAAAGTGTTCTTCAGTTTACAAAAGGGTACAAAGGAAAAGTATTTGTTTTTTACCTTTTCCTTTGACAAGGATCTCTCCTCTTTCCTCGACGGAGTATGAGGGAGATATTAGCTCCCTGGTAGACTGAGAGATATGGATCTTCATCGCCTCCGAGGTGGACTCCATGCGCGAGGCTGTGTTCACCGAGTCTCCGAACAGGCAATACCTGAAGTCACATTGGAAAATTATATGATTATTTAAATTATGGGTTCACATAGTCGATCCATCGGCTGCCTTGGAGGGATTAAACCAAACTAAGAGGGTCCTAACTCTGGGAGAAATAGGGGGCTTAGGGCTTACGGAAACAAAAAGTGGTCATGCGTTGTTTATATTCTGTAAATGATATAAAATGTTATAAAATCCTTTATTAACAGTGTTTATATGTGTGGGGTTAACAAACCATGCAGGACTTTGTCCAAAAAGAACAGACCGCACGAGTGGAGGCAATGGACTCAGACTGCTGTACCAGCATATTACAATGGCGAAATACATTGCATGGACAATCAAAACACCTGACAGAATAGATTCTCAAACTAACGAAGCCGATGACCGAAGGAGACCGAGTGCGAAAAATGATGAATCAGGGCCCGGGTTCATACACAAAGGTTACTAGAGGTTGTCCGGCAGAGTATTGTGTGCAAAGGAGGCAAAACATATAAAAGCCGTACATTATTCGGACTTCTAACCGACACGAGTCTACATTATCAAGTCTACGTCACGAGGGATCTCGGACTTTTTCCCGCCAATCTACTGCATCACGCAGCTTCTGGTGAGTCTTCGCTTCAGCTGCTCGCCGCCCGGACTCCGCTCCGCTGCTATCGACACCCTGTGAAGTTACTCCGCCGTTCAGACACGCTCCATTACGAGTACATAATACTATTAATGTATAATTACTTGTGATCGAAAATAAACGTTGAAACTTCCACCGTATTTCAACCCTCACCACAACACCCCAAATATGTATCAAATTTGTGACAAATTAAAATTGTCGATAAAATGGCCTCAATTGACAACAAATCAAATATAATACTATTAACGATTTTGTAAATGTTACAAATTAGATAAACAGCACATTAATACGAATGAAAACGATTGTTTTCTAAGAATTTTATGATATTTGATCAAACAGATATTTACGGGATACTCAGGGGGCACTAGACAGGTCCCCTATGGGGGGAAAGAGGAAGCAAGGCAGACCTAGAGCCACCTGGAGAAGAGCCCTGCAGGACGAGGTTAAAGCAGCAGGCCTCACTTGGGATGATGTTAGGCATCAGGCATGCAATAGAGTCGGGTGGAGAAGGTTCCTTGAGGCCCCATGCACCACGGAGGTGTGACAGGACAGAAGGAATAAGAAGAAGATATTTATTTCATACCTTGGCATTTTCAATCCAACAATCCCAGCTACAACTGCGCCGGAATGTACTCCAACTCTTATTTGAAGATGAGAACCTGCATACAAACAACAAACATTAACATTCTTTTGAGACACTGTATGATAATTATCATAAATGTAACTTATTATTTGTCCCCAAATGAGTTATCTACTCTTGGAAGTACTATAAAACTATTGCGTGTTTAAAAATACATAGTTATCTACTCTTGGAAGTACTATAAAACTATTGCGTGTTTAAAAATACATAGTTATCTACTCTTGGAAGTACTATAAAACTATTGCGTGTTCAAAAACACTAATAAATGAGAGACATATACAAAGGACAAACATGCGCAAAATGATGTGTTGAATAAGTATTTGTGACCTATTTATTACATTTGGAGAATGTAGTCTTATGCTAAGATTTTGGAGTCGATTGTGTTAAATCTAATAAACTTTGTTTCTGTAGAATAAATTTAAAAATACGTGTGGCAGACTGTTATTTTCAATGATAGAAAATTTTACCAGTGGAAGGATCCTTCAAGTCCGTAATAGCTTCCACCATATCGAGGGCCATGTCACACACCATCTCCGCGTGGTTGACTTCCTTCTCCGGAGCACCACTCACGACCATATAAGCATCTCCTATTGTTTCTACCTGAAAATTCATACAATCATATCAATTAAATAAAATAAAGTAAAATTAAAAAGAAAGCACAAACTTCGTGGTTATATATTTTTAATTTATAAATTAAAAATATATTAGAAACACTTTGTATTTAAGCAAGGAATTGTAATTATAATTAAAACCAAAGTGTTTCGCTTGTACCCAAGCTTAAATTATAATAAGCATTCTGTGGTTAAATACAAAGTGTCTATTTTATTTTTTATACAAGTTTGAAAACATAAAATAAATTAAATGAATGAAGAAATAATGAAAAAGAAAGTATATGTAAAGAGTGTAAAAGGAACGAGAAATATATGTCACGATCAAATTAAATATTACTAATCCAGAAGATTATTAGCAAGTTGCTGAAATCGGTCTAAGACACAAACGTTAGTGGATTTTAATTAAATATACATTTGTTTTGGTTTGCTTCTGTTTGTTTGATTTATAAATAACAGTCACTAGGACATTAAGTACAGACTAACTTAACAATTGAATCACGTGGAAAATGTTTTAAAAATTCACATGTTTATTTTATGTGACTATTTTAACTATTGTCGATTTGAGTAAGTAAAATAAGTGATGTATAGTTCTCACCTTATAAACCCTATTTCTCTCAGTGAGAGTATCAAATATAGAATACATGGCATTGAGCATTGATACGACTTCCATAGGAGTTATTCTACTGCAGATCTCTGTGAATGTCACCACGTCGGAGAACAATATTGACACGCTGTCAAACATCTGAAATCAAAACACACAATATTAATTATTACAACATTAATTTACTTATAGTTATTTTAATGATAATGTTAAAACTTAAAATATCCTAGAAACACATACATATAAATGAAGTTGAGTATTAGAGACTTGTGTTCGCCCAACATAATGAAGTTTATAAAAATATAGCTTCTTGATGGTTGGAACACTTCCAGAGAATGGAAGAAGATCGAATCCCAAGGAAGATGGAAAGCAAAGTGTGGGAAGACCAAAACTGAGGTGGATGGATGTTGTGGAGGGGTGTTACGAAGTGGAGAATGCTGGCGATGGACCGGGGAGAGTGGCATAGAATTCTGGAGGAGGCTGGGGTCCATAGTGGGCTGTAGCGCCATTGTTCTTGTTGTTGTTCGTCCTATAATGTCTTAAGACATATAATCTAGAGCCGACGTTGTCAGAACCAAAAGTTTCCTTTGAACCAGCGAAAAAAAGACACTAAAGAAAATAATTGCTGGCAAAAGCTTTTGTATTCGAATAGAAACACGGATATCCGAAGGTTATGTGAAGTCGAGGATATTGTAAGAGGGAGACTGCATGGAAGAAGGTACTGGAATTAATATATGGCCAGAAAGGCAGATTCAAGGACTGTAAGAGCAGTAAGGGACGGTTTACTTCAAGGAAGCAGACATCAAAGACGACCTCTAAAAATATAATATTTTTTGTGAATGTATACTTATACTTGTATACGAATACTGGATTTCACCCACCGTGGATTATTATATGAGTGTGACATCTCCAGGCGGCTTCTAACAATGCGCTAATGGCGGGGTAGCCATTCACATTGAAGTTAAAAAGATGTTCTGCTTAATGCTTAATAAACATAAATCTCCATAGATGGCGTTAGTATGTAGATTATATGTAGAGTAATCTTAAAAAGATTAACATATGTAATCAAAATCTTCATAGATGGCACATTGAAACTGACATGTGAAACCTGGCATAGATTTGTAACATATATACAACTTCCAAAAATTTGTCATGCATGGTCATAAAGAAAATGTGGAATGGGGAATGTTGTAATTACATAAAGCGTGCGCTTAACCCAACCAATGACAGGTCATAAGTCCTGTAAACACCTTGATCAACCATATTCAGTTTCCAATTTGCATCTTCGTCTCTATTGAGATACAATTAAATCTAAAAATATAGAAGTACAGTTGGCAGCCTACTTCTTAAGGAACTTGACACGGGGAATAACAGTCCAAAAGGCCTAATCCAAAAGAACTAGAAGATGAATAAGTATTTTGTGTGATTTAGGATAAAATATTTTATTAAGCTTATTCTTTACTGCATCATTTTTATTTATGTGAACTCTATGAATGTTTTCGAAAACATTTTTTGAAATTTACCGATAAATCGATTAAAAGTATTTGGAAGCTTGATAAAATATTCCGATATAACTAAAACAGGTGTCAGTGTGTGTTCCGTTTCTGTCAAATGGTCAATACAAGTCAAAACGGCGAAAGAATACGTCACCAAAAGTTCTTCCGAGATATCTCGTCTCTGGCAATACAAGCACTGCGCCGTTTGCCGATATATCTAGTCTGTGGCAACCATCAAGTTAAGTAAGTAAGTAAATAAGTATATCCTTGAAGGATTTATTACATTTAAGTGAAGTTACCTCACAAGTATCTATAGGATTCTCTCCTGTTCTCAGTCTGTCTGCAACTTGCTTCGGAATCATCTGGTAGAGCAGCTCGTCCGTCCTCCTCATCTCCTCGTCCAGCTTCCTCATGGACTCTTCCAGCTTCTTACTCTTCTGCTGCTCTTGATCTAATGCGAGTTTCAACTCCACGGACTGTTGAGTTCCCGCTAGCATGAGATCCCTTAAGGCAAAAAAGAGAGTTTCAAATTAAAATGTCTACTTTGCTTATTACTCTTTTAGAGCACGCTCCCTCTACACGATCTCTTCAGTTGTAGTATTGTCATGTCTTTAAATCTTAGTTATCCTTTCATTAAATTATAATAATACAGTAGACCCTCTCTTAACCGGCCTTGACGGGACAGACCCAGGTACGGATAACGAAAAAGCCGGTTTAAGAGAAGGTAGTGCAAAACACATAAAAAAAAACACATTTTTTTCAAAATACTAAGAAAACAGAACTTTTATTCTGTATTAAAAAATCACACATTAAAAATTAACATTTCACAAACTGTAAAAAATATAGGAATATTTTTCGGGGTGAAACCGTGTTCCCTCCACCAACGTTTCGGAGGCCCTTGCGGCCTCCATCATCAGGGTGTTAAATTGTAGGAAACAGGATGTAAAAAATATGTATGTACATGAAAAAGCCACACATTACTCCAATTTTTTTTTAAAAAGTAGGATGGTTGAAAGATTGTAATAAAAGGCCGGTTAAAGCGGTGGGACGGTTAAAGCGGCGCCGGTTAAGAGAGTGTCTTCTGTATATTATATTATGCTCAAAATTTTTAATTATATTTTACAATTAATTTAATACAAAATAAATAAAAACTATTAATGTCAATTTCATAACGAAATATTGAAGAATTATATGAGTGTATTCTTATAGTATTTATCTTACAATTAACCTGGAAAGAGTAAAATTAACATCACATTAAAAAAAAATGCTTTTTATAGCTTGTGGACTCGTGCAACCTATTATCTATAATATGTTATTTCACTTGAAACTAGCTAGCTAACTAACCATCACGCCGTCTCCCCGAAAGGGTAGGCAGAAAGAATGGACTGTCACACTTTAACCTATGCGACACTCCATCCTTCTCTTTTCGCTCCGCGGGAGACGTGGTGTGATGGGTTGTGAACCTCATAAAATATATAGAAAATATTCAGCAGTAGCGTTAAAAGCGTACTGCTGTATGAATGTGAGACTTGGAAATATTCCGCGGACGTTATTGGAAAACTCCAGGTGTTTATAAATAGGTGCCTTCGCTCAATATTCAAGATCTATTGGCCCCAAACAGTGTCGAATGCCGTTCTCTGGACCATGGCAGGCGAAAAGCCAATTAGAGAACAAGTTGCTAGACGCAAATGGCAGTGGATAGGTCACACTCTGAGACGGAACCCAGCCTGCATCGCTCAGGGCGCACTAGACTGGTCCCCTATGGGGGGAAAGAGGAAACGAGGCAGATCTAGAGCCACCTGGAAAAGAGCCCTGCAGGACGAGGTTAAGGCAGCAGGCCTCTCTTAGGATGATGTTAGGCATCAGGCATGCCATAGAGTCGGGTGGAGAAGGTTTCTATGCACCACGAAGGTGTGACAGGACAAAAAGAAGAAGATTTCACATAAAACAATAAAAAAAAATCAAGACTAAAATAGGTAATGTACTTTGTCTTTTAAATATCGATCTATAATGTTAATGGTAATTTTTATTGATTATTTTATGTACGTAAGTATTGTTATTACCTGCTGAAGTCGTGCATTGATAAGTCGTTGATATACAGCCCTGTAGTGATGAGTGAGGTTAAGTCCGGCATAACCGGAGTCCCCAAATACATCATCATTCTCCAGTTATCCATGTAAATCATCTGACCTGTGATAGCAAAATTTTAATTAATATGTTTTATAGAATGGTACCAATCCTATTGGGGTTAAGGAATAAAACCTTAACAATTACTTAAAATTGTTTCTTGAACAAATGAAAACTCTAAATCAAATAATTAATACAAAAGAAAACGTCTGTTTTCTAGAAGATTTATTATATTTAATGGGACAGACATGTTTTACCTCGTTTGATAATGCCCAAGGAAGGCGAACATTCCCCTTAAATATAATAAAACTTTTAGAAAAACAAACGTTTTCATTTGAATTAATAACATATAGGTATGTAATTTTATTAGAAAACACATACTTCTTTCAAGATGAAATATAGTATACACAATTGCTTTTAATATATGTATTATAAATCTGTGTAATACATAAATAACAAGGCATATATATTGGTAAAAGATTGTCGAATGTATAGATTAAGTATCTAAAAACATTTGATATTAACATAAAGAGAAAACTTAGACCAAATAAATTTCTGTTGAAATAAGATAAAAGAACAAGATGTTTCTTTTGATATATCAATAATATATATTGTAACATTAAATTCTTAACAGTGAGAAGCATTTTTTAATCAAAGCGTGTGTGAGAGGCCGGTGCAATATTATGTTTAAATATAAAACTTATATACCGAGTCAGTTTTTCCACTTAAGAAATATCTCATTTGCCCTTAACCCTTAGACGCCGGGGACGATTAGCGCGGATTGGCTTTCTGGTATTGTGCATTTGGCCTCACATGTTTTACCAAACTAATTTAGAATTATGAAAAAAATTCTTACATATTACTAAATGTTTGTAGATTGTGGTTTTATCATAAATATAATACTTTTGTTCTGTTATTTATATATTAGATGAAATTTAAGCACAGAACTAACTTCAAAATGACGCTCTTCATAAAATAAGCACTCATAGAATCTTTATTCATTGTCGGATCGTAAAAATTCTTTATCTCACGTTGAGAATATACTTTTATAAATAAATTTCTCAAGTTTTGTCCTTCATTATGTTAACACACAAATTATGACGATTTTTCTAATAGTACTCTGAAAAATATTCGGCCGGCACACATACACTCACACTACGCTGAACACAGTACCTTATCAATGTTGATTAGGTGACCACACGATTGTATGGAGGAATCTCCTTAGCGTCAACATCTTTCCATTTGTGTAATAGCAAATTAGGAGCTAACCTTTTTTGATTTAATACTATTGCAGTATCTATTCATTTCGATTGCAATATTGTTCACAATCTGTCTTTTCAAGAATAACTCCAAATACCGTAAAACGGGGTGAATAGGGACTTAAGTCTAAATAGGGACAGATGCAGGTATAACTTTTGGCAACATATTTATTTTTTACTATTCTAATTTACGCCAAAAACCGCAACATTATTTCATAGCGAAATATATATTTTTTACAATAGCAACACTGGAAACAGTCAAAATTGTCTTTTTCATTACCTCACAATCATTCTTTTACAAAACACGCTGGTGGTCAGCATATTTCGATGCAAAACTTTTCGGAAAAAGTGTACACAGGCCTTGAACATCTTTAAAAGCGCTTGCCTAGTGAGAAGAATAGGATTTTTTTCATCAGGAGGATCTATTGGTGAGTTTTTAAGATGTTATTTGTATTTATTTTAGAACGAAAAGTGAATTCACAGACAAATTGAAGTATTGCGGGGAGAATCGGGACGCCATATGGGGTGAATAGGGACCCAATACGGGGTGAATGGGGACGCCTTATGGGGGGAAAAGGGACGCCATATGGGGGGAAAAGGGACAGGATTTTATAAATTTATTTTTTATTTTTTAAATTAAATCCACTTATGTGTTCATTGTTTTAATATGTCTTATTTTAAAGTATAAACTCTATTTATTAATTACAGAAAATGCCACGAACCTATAAGCCCGACCCGAGGAGTAGTAAAATATACAAAAAATACAAGGATGAGGATATAAAAAATGCCTTGGAATTATTGAAGAGTGGTAAAAGCTATCGCGAAGTAGCTTCTGAAAGTGGAATTCCCAAGAGTGTACTTAGTCGTCATAATTTGCGCCATACAAAAAAACAAGGTGGCCAAAAAGTTCTTTCTGATGAAACAGAAAATTTCATCATAGAAAATATAAATATTTGTGCTGAATGGGGTTACCCATTAGACGCTTATGATCTTCGATTGATAGTGAAGGGATATTTAGACCGACGTGGGGAAAATATAACCAGATTTAAAAATAACTTCCCAGGGCGTGACTTTGCAGAAAGTTTTTTAAAGCGCCACAAATCAAAGATTTCTACAAGAATAAGTCAGAATATTAAACGTTGCAGAGCCCAAATATCCTTCAGGGCTATTTCTGATTATTTTAATAATTTGGAAGCTTCCTTACGTGATGTTGATCCAGCTAATATTGTCAATTACGACGAAACTAATTTAAGCGATGATCCAGGTCGTAAAAAAATTATCGCAAAAAGAGGCTGCAAGTACCCTGAAAGAATAGTTAATTTCAGCAAAAGTTCAACGTCTATCATGTTTGCTGGATCAGCAGCTGGCGAAATATTACCTGTGTATGTAGTTTACAAAGCTACAAATATGTATGACACTTGGACCCAAGGTGGCCCCCCCCTTGCAAGGTACAATCGTACAGTATCAGGTTGGTTTGACGGAAATACTTTCGAAGATTGGGTAAACACCATTGTCGTTCCCTATTTTCAAAATAAACCGGGAAAGAAAGTGCTGATTGGAGACAATCTTTCTTCGCATTTATCGGTCGACGTAATTACAAAATACAGAGAGCATGACATACATTTTGTATTTTTACCAAGTAACTCCACGCATCTGACTCAACCGCTAGACGTGGCTTTTTTTCGGCCATTAAAGATGGCCTGCGAGACCTGCTGGCTAATTGGAAGGCGACTGATGGACGAAAGGAAACTGCTATACCAAAAAGTATGTTTCCCAGACTTTTGAAAAAGTTGTCTGAAAAAATATCACCAAATGCAGGAAACAACTTAATAGCAGGATTTAAAAAGACTGGTTTACACCCACTGAATCAGAATGCTGTGCTAGATCTACTTCCAAAAGAATGTCAAAATGATCAATGTGCCAAGGAAGTTACTGAATCTGTAGTGTCCCTCTTGAAAGATCTGAGATATCCTGATTCCAACAACAAAGAAGAAAAAAAGAAAAAGAAAATTTCTTTGGAAGCAGGAAAAAGTGTAGATGAAAAATGTATAGAGAGTCTGAAACAAGCCGTAAGTACAACCAAAAAAAAATCTCAAACACCAAAAACAACCGCTGTAAAAACAAAAAAAAATATGAAGACGAAAAATACGAAATCAAATAATTTCAATAGAAGCACTTTCTTGAAAAATATAATATCACAAAATATAAAGGCTGCTGATGGTATTTTTCAACAAGCTGATGCAAACAACGAGTGTCTTGCAGGTACCAGTAAGAACGATATCATTGAAATATATGACGCAAATTGGCAAAAAATTAACAAATTAGTTGATGTGATACCTTTAGAACACCATGAACCATTAAAAGTCCTAAATCAAAATACTTTTAAGAAAGAAGATATAGAAAAGGCAATGGAAGTGGAAAACGAAATTCATTATTTTGTGGATGAAGACGACAAAAAATCGTGCAAGAATTTTGCTCTCCAAGATCAAGAAAATGTGAAACCAAATATCCTTAAATTAAATAGGCAATTCTGTTGTGCATGTGATTACGTTGATTATTATAGATCTAAGACATCTAACTGGAGTTATGGGTGGATGAAATGCATTGTTTGCAAAAACTTAGCTTGCCCTACTTGTGCTACTGGCGCTTTGAGTTGTGAGTTTATTTGTATCAAATGTTATGGAGGTTAGTTTTACGAAAGACATTAATGTAATTCTTACAAGAAATAAATATTTTATGATTATTTTGATGTTTATATTACCTACCCTTTAATGAATTGATTCGGTTATTATCAATATTCGTAAAGATGTCCCTAATGACCCCAAAGGCGTCCCTATTTACCCCGCAGTGCAGGTAAATAGGAACACTTGCATTTACGGTGTTTATTTAAGAATGTGCAATGGCAATCCACAAAATAAGGAAACAAATAGTTTAAAAGACACAAGAACAAACTTTCTGTCCAAAATTATCGTCTCTATGGCTAAAGAAACACGAGTTACGCTTACTTATATATCACAAACTGTCCCTATACACCCCGTTTTACGGTAACCAACTTAGCGACTCTCTACATTGATGAATTCACAATCTCCTAACCCAGATTGTTCATTAAAATTATGTACATCTGGTTGGAAGTTAATATCGTTTACCCAAGTGGAAGAAAGTGTATGTTTTTGTAAATATTAAATTTACTGTATTATCAGTACTATAATATTTATAACAACATTGTAGAAATCTCATCCGTGAATCAATACCTTAAATGTAGATGTCACTCTGTAATATCACAAATAATAAAAATGAAAGCAATTGAATGAAAGCGGTGTACAAGAGTGATTACTTTGCCCCTTTACCATGATACAGAAGGCTTTTGCGTACAACCTTGATAGTCAGAGTGAAAGCTTAATATACACAAAAGTGAAAGTGACACATAGAATGCAGGTGCCATCTGTGCTCCAGAGGAAGAAGCTTTTACCTTTGAGCCTAATTTGAACATCCCCCGGTTTTTTCCTTCCACTTGTAGCTTTATGAATTTTTTTCTCATCCCCTGAAAGTCATTTATTATTTGGCACACATTTCACAAATAGATAATATAAACACTTAAAAAAATGCATGGATATTTCCGTTTAGTAAATAGTTTTTAATAACTGTGTCTTGAATAGATTTCATAGAGAACAAACATATTTATAGTTTAAGGCATCTATTTGAAAACAGGTAAAATACAAAATACCAGAAACGCATAATGGATGGTTTCAGTTTATGAAGACAAGATACTCTCTAAAGTCGAGAGAATTCGTCTTGAACATACTTTAATTATTATGAATGACGCCTTATTTATTGTTTCTTGAACAATGATGTAAAACTCCATATTAAATAATTAATACGAATGAAAACGTTCGTTTTCTAGAAGTTTTATTAAATTTTATGGGAATGACATGTTTCGCCCTTCTAAGGCATTATCAAATGTTGAACATTTGATAATGCCTTAGAAGGGCGAAACATGTCATTCCCATAAAATATAATAAAACTTCTAGAAAACTGACGTTTTCATTCGTATTAATTATGAATAACGCCGATCTCCGAGCTGATCATATTCAGTAGACATTGCTTTTCCCACTTGCATCACCAGAAGCAGGTTGGTTCTTGCAGCCAATAGATAGAATAATCTATGATATCTGTCAGGAACAAAAAGACCCACACACTCACAGCCGAGTTCAAAAATATCCCCTGAATTATCTAAAGAAATGGGTTATGAGAAATTCATCTCCTCGAAGCTGCATAGAGCTATGGATAGATGCCAAACTCGCCCATGTAGAGATATCACTGCCCCAATATTGTTGGTTGTATAGCCAATACGAAATATGGTGAAAATAAAGATGAATGTTTCCTAACCTTTCAGGCGCAAGTTCTTCTCCTGATGAGTGTCTACCTCATCGCTCAGCATCAGACTTTTGTTTGCCTTCTTATCGTTTGGTCCCGTGGCCAGCACTGCTTCCACCGTCACCAGCTCAAATATATTATTTGTCCTATTTAATATCTGAAATCATAACGAAGAAGAAAGAACTATGTAATCAAAAAATGCTCGCATCATTTTAACAAAAATAGTTGACTTATTTATTGTTTCTTGAACAATGATGTAAAACTACATATTAAATAATTTATACAAATGAATCTAGAAGTTTCATTATATTTTATGGGAATGACATGTTTCACCCTTCTAAGGTATTATCAAATGTCTGACATTTGACATTGCCTTAGAAGGGCGAAACATGTCATTCCCATAAAATAGAATAAAACTTCTAGTAAACTGACATTTTTATTCATATTAATTATAAAAAAGTTCACTTTTGGAAAAGTATCACATAGATTTTTGAGATTCATAAGTATTTAACTAAATTAGATTTTATTGTTTCTTAAACAATGGCAGTGCACAATGGTTTTCTTCTACCGACCCTTATGTATGGAAGCGAAGCATGGAACCGGCAAAAGAAGGATGAAAGTAGAATAAATGCAGTAGAAATGAGATCTCTTAGATGAATGTGTCGATACTCTAATGAATATATAAGAAGTGAATGCGGTGCGAATGATGGTGTCATGAAAAAATAATGAAAGGATCATTAAGATGGTTTGGACATATGGAAAGAATGAATGAAGAAATAATGATAAAAAAATTATATGTTAATGATGTAAATGGAACCAGAAATAAAGGAAGACCGAGGAAAACGTGGGACGATCAAATAAATCAAATATTGAATGTCGGCCATGTGAGGAGTCAGAGAAATCGACGCGCGTGCATGACACGATGTATGAATGTTGATGAAGCGAGATAAATATGTCAGGAAAGAAAAGTGTGGCAGTCCATTCTTTCTGCCTACCCCTTCGGGGAGATGGCGTGATGGTTAGTTAGTTAGTTAGTTTAAACAATGATGTAAAACTCCATATTAAATAATGAATAAGAATGAAAACATCTTTCTTCTAGTTTTATTATATTTTATCATTTGATAATGGCTTAGAAGGGTATGGCTTTCTATCTAAAATATAATAAAACTCCTAGAAGACAGAAATTTTCATTCATATTAACAACTAAATATCTCTTTTTCATTTGTCTTTTTTTATTATATACTTTGTATATACAACACTATTAAAATTTCTTATCAGACATGTGTCATTTAAAATATTATAAAATTGTTTCTAATAATATGTATCTTTATAATATGTATCACTGAAGAAGGACTGGTTGTCTGAAACATGTCTGATATGTTATTTTAATAGTGTTGTATATACAAAGTGTATAAAGAAAAATAAAACATCTACAACACAAAGTATGGCGAACATAGAAGAAATCCCTCAGAAATTATGTCTCCTAAGATGATGAGATTTAACTGTCCCTTCGTCTCGTAGGTAGTCTTCCAGGTGAATGGTGTTTAGAAGGGATTTTGTTAGCGGCTGTATATGTGAGTCTGTCACTATCCATTCTGGCTACATTGTCCCTCCAGTTTCTTCTTTTGGATCCACTCCACTGAAGAATGTCCTCGATTTCACAACTTTTTATTTATTTCTGTGATATGGACTCGATATCGGAGATTTTTTTTTAGTATAGAATCTTAGGACCTCACCCCAGAAGCTCTTTGGTTCATACAGTATCGGCCCGCGTCTCTACAGTATAAGAAAGGTGGAATGGGGAATGTTGTATTACATAAAGCGTGCGCTTAACCCAACCAATGACAGGTCATAAGTCCTGTAAACACCTCGATCACCATATTCAGTTTCCAGTTTGCATCTTCGTCTCTATTGAGATACAATTAATCCTTGAATTGATAACCCGCAATGGGTAAATAAAATCCAGTATTCGTCCACAAGTATTTGTATACATTCAAAATGTTGCATCTACAGTATAGTTTATGACAGGTATCTAAGTCTAACTATCTTAGTAAGGGATAAGTTTAAGTTTAGTTTATATATCATATGTAATACTTACAGTTTGAAACTTAAATGCTATGAGAGGTCTCACGAGATCAAACCAATTGGTTATTTTCTTCCCCAAAAGGTCTGGAAGGATGACCATCAGAGAGTTTCCTATACTTCTCACTATCATGTCAGATCTGAAAATTTATCCAATCAATGTTAATAATATAAAATACATTTACTATAAAGAAGGCTCCAGGTAGCTTCCAGGATCAAATTCTTATCTTCAACCTTAATATCACAAGTAAAGTATTATAAACATAAGAATATTTAGTTGTAATATATAAGTATATAGAGCGTAAGAATGTAGAGCTGAAGTAGGTGTTATGAACAAAATTATGAAAGAATCGCTGCGATGGTTCGGACATATGGAACGCATGGATGGTGAAAGAATAGTTAAGAAAGTATGCGTTAATGATGTAAATGGAGTACGGAGTCGAGGTAGACTGAGGAAAACATGGCATGACCAAATTAATCAAATTTTAAAGGTTGGTCATGTTAGAAGTCGAAGGAATAGACGTGCGTGTATGACTCGTTGTATGAATGTGGAGGAAGCTAGAGAGGTTTGCCAGGATAAAGTAGTGTGGCGGCCCATTCTCTCTGCCTACCCCTGCGGAGAAACGGCGTGATGGTTTGTTTGTTTGTTTAATGACAGACTTTGTGGCAGAGCAGCAATAGCTATGAATGCTACACAGAAGGTCCCGGGTTCAATTCCCGGCGATAATAGTGTAAAAAAAACACAGTCTTCGGTTTGGTAGAATTAAAGTGAAAAAAAAAGGCGATAGACTATCAATGATGCTTATAAATTGTCATGAGAATCAATAGCTAAAAAATCGATTATAAAATAATTGGGTTCAAATAACCTGTTGCATATAAAAAGTGCGGAAAGTAACGGGAAACTCCAAAGATTTTGTGTTTCTTGAACAATGATGAAAAACTCTATATTAAATAATTAATACGGATGAAAACATTAGTTTTATAAGAGTTTTAGTATAATTTATAAGAATGATATGTCTAGGCTTTCAAAGGCATTACATTTTTTTTACTTAGCTACTTAAAACATAAAATGGCTTAGAAAGGCGTAACATGTCATTCCTATAGATTATGATAAAACACACATATTCATTAATATTAATAAACCAGCAAAGATGTTAATAGACTTTGCTGCAAACCAATCCTTATGATTGGAACTTATTCTTCTTCTTCTTCCTCTTAGTTTAGGTCATATGACCTGTTTGTGACGGAGAGTTGTCCTAGTATGATGATGTCCAGCCATCTCTCCATCTTTTTGGCGGCCTTCCTGGTAGTCTCATGTTGCTATGGTTTTCATCTTTAACAATTTTTGCAATTCTTGTATTCTTTCCAAAAGCGCCTTCTGCTTCTTCCCCATCTTACTATGTCCTTAACACCACAGACAGACCTTATCGTTTCATTTCTGATCCGATCTCTGAGGGTTTTGCCTGTGATGGAGCGTAGGGTTCGCATTTTTGCTACTCTAAGAAGGTTGTTTGTTCTATCGGTATCGGCTCTGACCTCTATTCCATACATCATGATGGGGCGGACGCATGCCTTGTATATCTTGATTGAAATATTAAAAGAAATTAATTAATTTATTCAATTATTTCTTACCCAAAAACAATGCAGAACGGAAAGATCTCGAAGAGAACAGAGGCACTGATGGGCAGATGCTTCTCTTCGCGAGTCATCGCCAGGGAAGCGAGCGTGAAGGCGCGGTTGTCGAAGGTCAGCTGGAAGGTCACGTGCACCGTGTCGAATAAAAGTTCCTCCCTGATCAGCTCGATGTGCATCTCCTTGTGATAGAAGTGGCGCGCCACCTAACCGAATAAATTCGCATTAATAATTTTAAATAAATAGTATGAAGTTATCCATTTTTTTATTTTATTTTATTCATTCGATTTAATATGGGAGTATCATGAGAGGACTCTCATTTTTGATACCCCATGAGTTATTTGCCTGACACTATTTATGACGTGAGTTCTTTTAAACACTATTTATGACAGGAGTTCTTTTCAATCGGGTGGTGGGATAGAACTCTTGGCTCCTGATCCAGGGGACATGGGTTCAAGCCTGGACACGACCAGATTCCTTCTTGATAAAAATGAGCTATTTTCTTGTCACATTGAAGATTGTAAAATAAATTCTAATATCATTGATTTAAATCCTTGGCATTAGTCTTTACAAAAAAAAAAAAAACTATTTATGACAAGTTCTTTCAAAAATTATTATAACCAGTAAATATACTTGAAATAAATAACAATTTCATAATAATATTAATCAAACAGATAACAATTTAAGGCAAGTAAAAATCACATTCAAATTTAAGCTTTTAAAAGTTAAATATAAATTACTACGATAATACACACCTATAATATTTAATACACAGATAATAAATGGAAAGAGAAATATATAAATTCCCGGTTTGATACAGAAAAGCAGGGGTTTTGAAAATACCATGAAATAATTCATACAAAAAAATAGATAAAATATGAGTTAGAAATTTAATACCATTTTAAATAAATTGCAGTATGTGTACCAAAGTAAACAGTTTAGAATGTTAACATATTAAGTTAAAAATCATTATTTTCTGAAATCTGATTAAGGTAATATAATTTAAGTGTTTTTTGTTGTTTCATCTTTACGGTGTTCCGGAAGTCTATTAAGTGCATAAAAAGCTATGAATTTAAGAGATTTTATTCTGTATTTAGTGGTGAATACTTTGGGGATATACAGGTTGTTTGCTTGTCTAGTGTTCTAGTGTTCCTTGTGAAGATGGTTGAAGAAGTTCTATATATCATTTGCTCAGAAGTCCGCCAGCTAGGCCAAACTTCAGGATATTCGATTCAAGTCATCTTTGATGCAGGTGACTGGGCGGCTGGGGCATGTGCAGTACGACCTTTGTGGCTGAATGGTAAGTGCTTTGATTGTCACCCCGAAGGTCCCAGGTTCGATCCCGAGCGATGGCAATGTGATTGTCACGCTGTCATTGGTCTGGTGCAGAATTCATGTGATAATAAATTAACTACATATGATAGCTATACCAGAATCAATATAATAGCTATACCCTTTATATCATTTTGGCTCGCGCTGTTGCTCTTTACATCAGCAAAGAGCAATTCAACAAAATAATGCAGTATATGCAGTGCTTCCCTTTGCCCTGAAGAATCCTAAAATCTTGCCAAGTTGTCCGAGGATTTGCTAAGGTGTGTGCGCAGTCAGTTTAGGGCCTTCTAGGTCCTCCATGGCAGGTCTTATCTAGCTGGTAAAGCCTTCATGGGTTCCAACCAGTTGAGGCACTTATAGTATATCTTCCATTCATCCAGTTTTTCCACTTTGGGTGCCAACTACATTGTTGTGGAGAAGTAGAACTGAAGTTGATAGATAGAATTGAAGATGAACGACTGTTTTTCGAATCCGGTCAGGCAAACGTTAATATGAAAATAAAATAAAGACAAGGACATTTGCAGGAAAGTTGATAAACAAGTTAACTTACATGATCAAAGAAATAGACCATCTAAATAGATTGGTTTAATGACTGACTGATCTATTTTCGTAAGTCATTTATCCAATGCTCTGACGTCGTCGGATTAATTATTTTATACTTTTCTTTCCCTGATTGATTTCTTCTTAATCGGCTGTCATACTTTTTTATAAGTAAAAAACATCGAGAAATTTAATTAGTTTATGTGATTTTTCTAATAATAACAGCATTCTGCTAACGAAATATGTCGATATAAATAAACTTTGGTCGATATAACAGTCTGAATTTAGATACTAAAACTTTTAAAAATATTAACACAATTATGCATAATTACGAATCACACGAAGATGACAGTATATTTTTCATTGCGCCTGGTTACATGCAATATCTACAGCATTTTACTTAAGCCATAGAAATTGCACTTAGGATTTATCTATGATAAAATTGTAGTGCACCATCTTTGTGACACACGTGTAGTGTATTTTTTTACAGATTAATCAACCCTGAATATTATAATAGTGCCGGCTTGAATGGTAAAGTGTTTGCTTTGGATCGGATGGTGCCGTGGCAGGAAGACAAATGAAGTGAATGCGCTGCCGCTTTTCATCAGTAGGACTAAAATAACCACAATCTATCCTGCAATGTTTGTGGGAGAACCTCTGCCTCTAGAATTTTCCTGTCTTCACACAAAAAATTGCACTGCTGATGAAGAAAATGAAGAGTGATCTTGGCCTTTGAAGTCCAACAACGACGACGATGCCTGCTATTTAAATATTACGTTCTCTTCTTACAAACAAGGTATTATGATTTTCCATTAATTCATTTTCTTTTCGACGCTACATTCCAGTGTGGGATTTGGCCTCATCCACTTTATCCCTGGGCATTCAACTCCATTCTCTAGAGTTTGCTCCAATCGTTGGTCTGGAAGTTAGAGTTCCGAGGCGATTGTGTTAGTGTTTGTAATTTATTAGCACTGTATTGAACCCTCCTATATCTGGGTTTGGGAATAGTAGTTGCTTAGAAAACAAATTCTTTTTTTGCTGGCGGAGTGTAGAGTATAAACGAATATGCGGACACAAAAACGTATATAACACCAAATGTTTATTTCCCACTTTTCTAATAGAATTCTCATAAGAATTTAATAATTCACATCTACAAATGAATTTCTAAATACGTTTGTAGATTGGTTATTAAATCATATTGTGCGGCAATACAATGTGTTTTTAATTAAGCACCAAATTATTACTTTTTTGTCTACCCCTTCGAGGAGACGGTGTTATGTTTAGTGAGTTAGTTAGCGAAATTATAACAAGTAAATATACCTAACCACAAAATTTTGACACATGAAACAATTCTGTTAATTTATATTATAATGATAAAAATAATTAAGATCCACAGAGTATAAATCAAAATAATAACAAAATGTATAATAAGCCAGCCATGTAATAAAGGGTTTTAGTATATATTTTATATTCGCCATCACTTTGTGTTGTGGATTCACATACAAATATTTTTTAAAAACATTGTATTTTCACTACATTTTTTTGCACTTTTCACAAACATGTTTCGGGACAAAGATGCTCTTTCTCAGTGTAAATATTTTGAGACAGAGGAAGAGCGTATGTGGCCCGAATCATGTTTAGGAAATCTACAAAAAAAGTGTCGTGAAAATAATACAAAAAATTAGATAGTTTTTGGATAATTTGAGAACCTGTGGGAAAGATAGTGAAATAATTTTTGAGAACCTACGGGATAGACCAGTGATCTATATCGAAGAGGTCTATATCGACCCCCAGGTGTCGATTTAGATTTGCAATGAATGAAGAAAGAATGGTAAAAACATTATATGTTAACGATGTAAATGGAACTAGAAAACGTGGCACGATTAAATAAATCAAATATGGAATGTCGGCCACGTGAGGAGTCAGAGAAATCGGCGCGCATGCATGACACGATGTACGAATGTTGAGGAAGCGAGAGAAATATGTCAGGAAAGACAAGTGTGGCAGTCCATTCTTTCTGCCTACCCCTTTGGGGAGGCGGCGTGATTGTTAGTTAATCAGGTAGTTATAGGTGAATTTGTAAATTTGTAAAAAAAATCAATATTAGGATGGCAGGGGGTCTACATAAAATAGAAAAAATCGGCAAAGTGTCTACGGGATAAAAAAGTTTGGGAACCTGTGTGATAATAAAATCTGTTTTGAGAACCTGTGGAATATATAGTAAATGGAAGGGATCCAACCTCTCTGATCTGGCCCATGGTGTAGTAGACGAAGCCCCTCCTCTTGCTGCGGTAGTGCAGCGTGAGCCCCTGGCGAGACTCGTTCTCGCAGATGAAGGAGGGTGCGCGCATGCGCGGGTAGGAGAACTTGAGGTACTCGTGCAGGTTGTCCAGCCCGTTGAGGAAGTCGCGCATGTGCCGCCCCAGCACGCTCAGCACGCGGTCGTAGCCGTACTGGCTGACGAACCCCACGAAGTGCACCCCCATCTGGTCCATGAACTCGCGCTCGCTCACCCCTAGCACCTGCGAGGACCGCAACAAACGATTAAATAAATAATATTCACTACAAATTTGATAACTCTGAACTTCTTTGCAAATTGACACTCAATACCCCCCCATCTCGCACAAGACACACCGCAAGCCAAGTTTTCCATCTCCCTGTTTATCGCACTAACTACGCTCAAAGCGCGGCAATGTACAGGATTTGTGACAACTACAACAAGTATTTTGGAGACATCCATGTTTTCCACTTGAACGAACGAAAACAAAAAAGCGATAGGAGCAACCTTTCGGCGTGGATGAGACCATAATGTTACATGATATTATAATATGTTACTTTTATTTTTACTTTTAATTTTGTTCTTATTTCTACTACTATTATTATGTTTAACTCTCAATCATTTTGTTTGACCGTATTTTGTCTTAGCTTCAATTCAATTAACTGTTTATTGTATTTGTGGTAGCATGTAATTGGCTTTATTTATCATTTTTCTTAATGTTTCTTAATTAATATATTGATATCGCTGTATGCTGCCCTTACTGAATAAATAAATGAATAAAAAGATATATTCGAAACATCTTAGTTGAATCGTTCATAACTAACTAACCATCACGCCGTCTCCCCGAAGGGGTAAGCAGAAAGAATGAACTGCCACACTTTTCTATCCTGACATATTTCTCTCGCTTCCTCAACATTCATAAATCGTGTCATGCACGTGCGTCTATTTCTCTGACTCCGCACATGGCCGACATTCAATATTTGATTTATTTGATCGTGCCACGTTTTCCTCGGTCTTCCTCTTTTTCTGGTTCCATTTACATCGTTAACATATAGCTGATCTGCGGAAAATACATGCCCAAGTAAACAAGGCAGCTGCAATCTCTGGGGCTCTAAAATCCAAAATATGGAAAAATAAAGACATGGCCATTAAGAGTAAGATGAGAATCTATAAAGCATGCGTAAGACCAATAATAACATATGGCGTCGAAGCAAGGGCAGATACAGTAAGGACCAAACAAGTTTTGAGGACAACCGAAATGAAGACACTGAGGACGATAGCAGGCAAGACACTGAGAGATCGCGTGAGGGACACCAGAATAAGAGAGATATGTAAGGTTGAGGATATTATAAGATGGAGCAGACAGCGAAAAAGGGACTGGTACGGTCATGTTCAAAGAATGGACTCCACCAGACTCCCCTATATTGCATTGCATAATCAGCCTCATCGGACTCGTCCTCGTGGAAGACCTCCTAAAAGATGGAAGGACAGCTGGGAATCTACCTCACAGGAGGAGTAACACTCTGCAGAACAGACTAGACAAACAGACAGAAGAAATGATTTTTTAATCAGTTTACCTGTTGAGCTTTCTTGGCTAGTCGCGGGATGAGGTTCTCCGGGAAAACCTGGTGGACGGAGAAGGAGGGTTGCTCCACGCCAGCCTGGCGTCGGATGTCCTCCCATCGGTCCTCTCCGTATACTTGGCGGATGAACTCAGCCATGTTCTCCAAGATCAGCCCGTACATCTTGTCTGTAACAATATTTATTTATCTATTTTTATTTTTTATAGCACACATGTTCTAATTTAAAAAATGTAGCAACAACAACAAACCATCACGTCGTTTCCTCGCAGGGGTAGGCAGAGAGAATGAACCGTCACTACTCTATCCTGATATACCTCTATAGCTTCCTCCACATTCATACAGCGAGTCATTAACGCACGTCGATTTTTCCGGCTTCTGACATGACCAACCTTTAATATTTGATTAATTTGGTCTTGACATGTTTTTCTCGGTCTACCTCGATTCCGTATTCCATTTACATCGTTAAGGTACACCTTTTTTAACCATTCTTTCTCCACCCATGCGCTCCATATGTCCGAACCAACGCAGTGATCCTTTCATAATTTTGTTTATAATACCTTCTTTCTCTCTACATTCCTTTCTAATATCAGCATTTGAGATTCTGTCGTACATCATTCTATCACATATACGTCTTCCAATGGAAGCGAAACATGGAACTGGCAGAAGAAAGATGAGAGCAGAATAAATGCGGTAGAGATGAGGTCCCTAAGACGTATGTGTGTTAGAACGATGTGCGATAGAATCTTAAATGCTGATATTAGGAAGGAATATAGAGCGAAAGAAGGTATTATGACCAAAATTATGAAAGGATCGCTGCGTTGGTTCGGACATATGGAGCGCATGGGTGAAGAAAGAATGGTGAAAAAAGTATACGTTAACGATGTAAATGGAGTAAGGAGTCGAGGTAGACCGAGGAAAACATGGCGTCATGTCAGAAGCCGGAAGAATCGACGTGCGTGTATGACTCGATGTATGAATGTGGAGGAAGCTATAGAGGTATGTCAGGATAGAGTAGTGTGGCGGTTCATTCTCTCTGCCTACCCCTGCGGGGAAACGGCGTTATGGTTTTGTTGTTGTTGTTTGTTCATAATTTTTTGCCAGCTCCAAGCTTCATAAGAGATATAATAAAACGGGAAAAATCGTTCTATAATCTAATTTATATGTACCGAGTAACACGGTTTTATACACAACCTACTAAATTTGAAAAGATTTTGATATGCCTATAAAGTTAATAGATTTCCCATAAAATCCGGCCAATAATTCTAAAACTCCAAACACATTTTCCGAACGATATCTGCCACGTTTTTCCGATTCGGTCTCAGAGGCATTCGTCAAAACACTTTTATATTTTCCAGAAAGATTAGAAGGATATTTGTGCGTGAAAATATGCGTTCATTCCGTGAGGAAATGGAAGGGAATTTCTTAGATCAAAAATGATTTCTGAAAACATTAGCAAGAAAACAAAACTGTAGTCTAGATAGAATGCATCGCCATGTCACTCTATCCTTGTGTTTCTTAACTGTATTGAAAGAATCGCCCCCTTTACCACAGTAGAATTATCCAACGCCCCCCCCTAAACAAAAAACGAAATTTAATATTTACACTTTTCTCTAAGTAGGTATGTATTTCATGCAATGGATAACTAACAAACTAACTAACCATCACGCCATTTCCCCGGAGGGGTAGGCAGAGAGGATGGATCGCCACAATGGCCTGTCCTGGCATACCTCTCGGGCTTCTTCTACATTCATACATCGTACCATGCACGCACGTCAATTATTCCGACTTCGAATGTGGCCGCCTTTTAGTAATTGATTAATTTGGTCATGCCATGTTTTCCTTGGTCGTCCTCGGTTTCACTCACGCTGCTTGTGTACAACTTTTTAACCATTCTACTCTAATCCATTCGTTCCATATGTCCGAACCATCTCAGGAATCCTTTTTTAATTTTATTCATGATGCAGTCATCTGCCTTACATTTCTTTCTTATTTCATCGTTTGGTATTCTATCATACAACGTTTTCCCGCACATTCTTCTTAGGATCTCATTTCTACGGCGTTTATCCTGCTTTCATCCTTCTTTTGCCAGCTCCAAGCTTCACTTCCATACATGAGGGTTGGCACTAGAACTCCATTGTGTACTGCCATCTTTGCTTCTGTGGATATATTTCTATTTGCAGTAATGACTTGCGTGCGTCATTTATTTTGTTCCCAGCACCAACCCTTCTTTCGATGTCTTTCTCCATTTTTCCGTCTCTTGTAAACATGCTTCCCAGATACGTAAATTCTGTAACTTGCTCCAATCGTCATACATTCTTCTTTCTCGAAAACCATCACTTTAGATTTAGACACATTCATCACCAAGTCACTCTTTTGCGTGCCTCATACATCCTTGACACTAAGACTTGCAAATTTTCTTTACTGTCAGCGATTAACACAGCATCGTCTGCATATAACAAACAGTAGACTGACAAACAATTCATCTTAGCACCAGCGTCTATGCCTTCAAGTTCTTTCATACACTTGTCCAAGTATAGATTGAACAACCACGGGGACATCACACAGCCCTGTTTGACACCTTTGGTGATGTCAAACCGAGATGTGAGGCAATGGATTATGGACTATAAATAAAAAAGCCTCGTACGGTACAAAACTTGTCACATATCAAAACTTCGACAATCATACTGTCATCGACGGAAATCGTATCAGAGACCTTCGGTGTGGCAATCATTGCCATTTTGCTACGAAAGTCGTCAGATTTTTTCTCGATCATCATCCTATTTTCTCGATTTTCTAGCGTTTACATAGTTAACATATACTTTATTCATCATTCTGTATGCATTCTTACTTTCAATGTGTCCAAATCATCTTAATGACCCTTTCAATATTTTTTTCATTATATTTTCATTCGCACTGCATTTACTTCTTAAAATCAATTATTGCAAAAAATATTTGAACTATCACACCGCGTCTCACTCAGAGGCGAAAAGAGAAGGATGGAGTGCCGCATCGGTTAAAGTGTGGCAGTCCATTCTTTCTGCCTACCCTTGGAGGAGACGGCGCGATAGTTAGTTATGATATGGTTTTTAAGAAAATATAATTTTAAAGTGTAATTTTATTCAAATGCAATGAGCGATAACAGAAAGAGTAACGTTTGCTTAGTGGTCCAAGGATAAAAAAGTTTTCTTTGGTATCTCTACTCATAATACCTCAGAAAAAAATCTGAGGTATCTCTACATGAGGAAGTATGGTAGCTATCACGGCATTTCTTTTGGGAATGCTCGGAACCAATTCCCTACAGCTTCGAAGAGATGGACATCTAATTACCCATTTATTCAGATTAATTAGGGAATACTAAATAAAATTGACGAGTGACAAAGTTTGGGATGTGCAAGGTGCCTTTATGAATGGCAGAGGATGTATGGATCAAATTTTTGGACTTCGTACATTGACAGAGAAGTTTCTGGCCAAAAATCGCAAACTTTCTGTGCATTTGTCGACTTACAAAAAGCATATGATTACGTTAATAGAGAAAAGTTGTGGAAAATATTGTCTGAATATGGAATAAGTACAAAACTGATCACGGCAATTAAGTCGCTATACACGGAAAGCACTGCTGGTGTCAGAGTAAATGGAGATCTTACAGCCTGGTTTGATATCAATAAAGGTGTCAAACAAGGTTGCGTAATGTCCCCGTGGTTATTTAATCTGTATATGGACAATTGTATGAGAGAGCTGAAAGGGTTGGATGTAGGTGCCAAAATGAGCGGAGTGTCAGCATGCTGTCTCTTGTATGCGGATGACGCTGTCCTACTTGCTGACAACGAGCATGAACTACAAGTCCTGGTGAACTGTATGTATGAGGTATGCCTGCGAAATGATCTGATGATGAATGTTAATAAGTCCAAGGTAATGATTTTTGAAAAGGAAGAAACCATGACAGTCTGCGACATTAGCGTGAATGGTGAAAACTTGGAGCAAGTAGTTGAGTTTGTGTATTTAGGTAGTATGTTTACAAGAGATGGGAGAGTGGAGAGGGATATTGAAAGAAGGGTTGGGGCAGGCAACAAAGTGAATGGTGCACTTAAAGTTGTCATCGCAAACAAAACCTATCCAAAAAAGCTAGAATGGCAGTGCACAATGGTGTTCTTCTACCGACCCTTATGTATGGAAGCGAAGCATGGAACTGGCAAAGGAAGGATGAAAGTAGAATAAATGCAGTAGAAATGAGATCTCTTAGACGAATGTGTGGATATTCTGTGTATGTGATAGAGTGTCGAATGAAAATATAAGAAGTGAATGCGGTGCGAATGATGGTGTCATGAACAAAATAATGAAAGGATCATTAAAATGGTTTGGACATATGGAAAGAATGAATGAAGAAAGAACGGTAAAAAAATTATATATTAATGATGTAAATGGTACCAGAAATAGAGGAAGACCGAGGAAAACGTGGCACGATCAAATAAATCAAATATTGAATATCGGCCATGTGAGGAGTCAGAGAAATCGACGCGCGTGCATGACACGATGTATGAATGTTGAGGAAGCGAGAGAAATATGTCAGGAAAGAAAGTTGTGGCAGTCCATTCTTTCTGCCTACCCCTTCGGGGAGACGGCGTGATGGTTAGTTAGTTAGTTA